>CM060667.1:23714310-24314310 GCA_030686955.1 Odontamblyopus rebecca
GTTCAGTTCCACAATATTGATATTTTATCAGACTTTCAGTTATATTAAAACAAAAAAAAAATTGAATCAAAATCAAGGCTAACTAAAGCCTGACTTAAAAGTACATTGTGCAACTTTTCTGGTGGAGGGTCTGCCACCTGCTTTTCTCTATGGAGATGTTATTGCTTTGTCTGGAATGTTTCACAGTATAACATTAAACCTCTCTATCATCATGGAGACCAAACCAGGCCAAGTTACAGGTTCAGATCTGTGGAGAGGTGATCCTGCTCACAGTCAGCCACAGAATACTTGTTTTTCTAGGCAAAACTTGTAATTGAACAAATGTAAGGTAGATCTGTTTAATGTCATATTGTGGAACATTTGAAGCAGAGGAATGACATGCCCATAGAAACAAGAAGGTGACAGACCCCCAACCGAAAAGTTACATAGTGAACCTTTAATAAGGAAAATATTTTTAGTTTTATTTTAACTTTTTTTTTAAGAAACTTTCATTTCTGTTAGATGGAGAATCTTTAGTTTGTTGTGATTAGGACCCGACTGATATATCGGTTGGCCGATATTATCAGCGGATACAAGCTCTTGGAAACATTTCGGCTATCGGCCAAAATCTTGCCGATATGGGCCGATATTCCACGTGGACATGTTTTATCTTGTTCTAAAGCTCAGACTCTCTATATTTTGCTCATTTAATCCAATTTACAGACAGATAAATGTCCTGATCTGTGGCACAGCATCAGGATTTATCTGAGGAGTCATTTGTCTGTGTCCATCCCGCCCCTGAACGTATCGCCATGTGTGTTTGTTTACAGCCGCAGCCACAGATCCACCTGTGCAACACTGAGATTCTATTCTTTTTCCGGACTCTCAGTGTGAGTCTGGATTAAAAGGACAGTTCTTAGTGCAGACTTGTGATCTGAGAGGAGCCTCTGTGAGTGCTGAGTGTTGGAAATGTGTTGGCTGTGAATAGAAGTGTGAATTATCAGCATTTAGCAGATCATTAATTACCGCAGCGCACACGCATTTACCGCTAAAGGCTAATATCGGTAGTTTCCTTACAGTAATTTCTTTACTGGCTAGAATATCATACAAAAACACCATTAGGCCGACCTGCTGTCTTTAAATATGACATAAGGAGGCAGAAGAACAAGAAATGCTGCCTAAATAAACCAATATGAAAATCCAATAGAGCCAGGCCTAAGTTTTATAAACAATTGAAGATTTACAGTGAATTTTTACATCATAAATATATCGGCGATTATATCGGCTATCGGCAGCTTCACCTCCCATTTTAGACACATAGACACATATTTAGACACGATTAGAATACATGTTATAAGGGTGTTCTTTATCAATAGAAACTCTTTTAATTCATTAAGACTGAATGCAAGGTAGACTATGGAACATTCCAAGCACAGCAACATCGCCATGGAGACAAGCAGGTGGCGAGATCCTTCCAGAAATATTATGTAGAGCACCTTTAGTTTGTAAGTGTTTTAAAAAGCAACTGACAAAACATGACAAATTAGCATTACGTCTTATGTGGACATGACCTTATCAAAAATTGAGTAGTACGTCCTATGCAGCGCTAAAAGGCAATTTAGCGTAATACATCTTCTAAGTAGACTGTGGCTGGTAGTGTATCTCAAAGCACAGATCTGCACTCGGCCGGTCTGGCGGTCGGTGACTAATCTGGAATGCTGGTTGCCGGGCACAGGGGGGAGTGTAAGTATCAGAGATGAGGAATGAGGTTAGCCTTCCCGGTGGTTGCCTCCAGGTGTGCACAGCAAACACACCGCGGTAAATAAAGATCGGAGAGGAGCACCAACCTCCCTTTGCTCTGTAGCCAATTTCAGTAGGGTGCATTCAAGAGACATTACGGCATACTAGATTCCCTATCATTTAACACTGAGCTGGAGGGCAGGTCAGAATTCTGTGGTGGAATTTGTTGTTTAGAAGTTCTATAATACGTAAAATTGACTCTTGTGAGCTTTAAGCCGTGATATAATGTGGTTACTTCACCAAAAACAAACCAGGAGTTGTAGTTAGTTTCATTCGCACATGTTTGAGTAATACTGCATTATTACATTACTACATCTCCAAAGCTCAAAATGCTCTGTTCCACCTTGTAATGTCATGAAGCGATAGTTTTCAAGTTAACAGCAACATTTTTACCTTTTGCTTAATAGAGATCGTAAAGTCTAGAGCTAAAATTATCCAAATGATCCCAGTGAAGGTGTATGGAGTTTAAAAACACAGTTGAGCCTTTCCGGTATTACCACATGACATCACAAGGTGGAGTGTTTTCTGTTTGAGAGAAGAACTCAGCCTAAATATGCAGCGTTTGTGAGTTAAACACAACTCCAGGTATGTTTCTGATGAGGAAACAGCATTATAACATAGATCAGAATATATCATCATATGGGCCCTTTAACTATCATGTGTAGATTAATTTGATGACCTGGTTTATGTTAATATCTCTATCTCTTTGTCAGCTCTAATAAGCAAAAATGAAATGAAAAAAGTGTTCACAATAAACTCAGAAAGTAGTGGCATTATCCAACTCAAAAGATTGTGATTATTGTCAGTTGACTTAAATAACATAAAATTAATAAAACATAATGATAAAGTTCAACATTTGTGTATCATAACTATGTATATTTCATTCAAACAGTCAAATTTCCCACAGAGCTTCCGTTTGAAATTCTGCCATCATGAAATCCTAGAACTGTATTCAGGCCGTTTTTTTTTTTTTTTTTTTTTCCATTAGACTAGCAGATGGTAACCTGGCTAGCTTTGTCATTTCGCATCAACGCTTGGCACTTTTGGAAGGCGTTGAGGTGTTACTTCGCACATTTTAATTAGAAAGTGCCGCCTCATAAAAACTATTTGTCCCTCCATCACACTTCCAAACACTCATATTCTCAATTCATCTGGGGAATCAGATCCGGGGCCGGCCCAATCAC
The DNA here is from genome assembly GCA_030686955.1 of Odontamblyopus rebecca. Taxonomy (NCBI): domain Eukaryota; kingdom Metazoa; phylum Chordata; class Actinopteri; order Gobiiformes; family Gobiidae; genus Odontamblyopus; species Odontamblyopus rebecca. Next base: position 23,717,274 of record CM060667.1, read on the forward strand.
ACGCTAGTTAGGGGCTAAAAGTCGCGCTAATAATTCCAAAATGAACTCATCAAATCGGGCGTGTGAAAGTCGATGCGCTTTGCTAATCTGGCGGTGTAGTTAGCTCAAAGTTAATTGCGTGTCATGTCATCTGGATGTGCAGATGGAGGAGGTTTGGATTAAAAGAGTAGCCAGAATGATTCAAATGAGAGAGCTTAATGAGAGACTTGTACTTCACTGAAAGAAAACACTGCGGGGGATAGCGGTGTATATATATGTCTTTGATTGGGTACTTTCAAAGGTATAGCAAGTTTCTGATTGGACTATTAATGACCTGATACTAAAATATACTCAAGGACTTTTGAATAGTTATTTTACAGGTCTAAAACACTTGCTACAGCTGTATTGGTGACATGGGCTGCAAGATTAATCATAATCTAAACAAAATTGCAAACAAAATATTGTGTCTTTTTCTGCATAATAAGCCACTACAAGCTCTGTAGTTTAGATCTATACAAACATGTTCTGAAATGAGCTCAGATTTTGAATTAATATCTTGGACTATTTTTTGTCTTTATGTCACCGATTAAAAGTTTGTCCTGTTTATGTTGATGAAATACATTTTGAAAGCCATTAATAAGAAGAATTTCAATCAAATCAGCACCTAACACCAGTTTAATTGCATTTTGCAAAGGTTCAGTATGTAACTTTTTAGAGGTGGCACATGAAACCATATATCGGAGCATTCTCCATGGAGATAGATACGTTTAATCCCATACTGTTGCAGATTATTGCCAAATTAACAACCATGGATACAAGCAGGTGGGGGCCCTGTTGCAACCCAAATAAGAGACATTTTTTTTGAAAATACAAGCCCGCTCTAGTGAGGATTCATGTTTTTATAGGTTTTTAGTGTAATTAGAGTCATTTTGGGGCTAATTTTGTATTGCATATTTTTATTCTCTTGCCTTTCTTGAACTTGCATTGCAGCACTTATGTATTTGGTATTCATCAGTGTGCTGTGCTTGTACAAACGTGCCATTTGCATTATATTGCCCTTAGTGTATAGACAGACAGACTAATGGTACATCTGCAAACACTGCTTCCCACTCCCACTATCTTCTCTGTGTGCGTAAAGGGTTAACTTGTAATTCGAATCGACTGGGACTCCATCGCACCAGTAGTTTTCGATGGCTTTGCGTTCTCACTTTCGCTTTATTGGACTGAATGAGGCGTGAATAATGAGTAAAGTGAAGTCCACGACACAGCAGTGCACGCGTGGACTCTGGTCTCATGTTCTGGAGCTCATGCATGGAGAGATGAGATATACAAAGATTCATGATTCGTTTGACGTCCCCATGCAGAGAACGCCTCCCCCAGTGCTTCCTATTATAATATTTGTTGCTTAAGGAACAGTTGGTGTGGAGTCGGTTACAGATGGTGGCTTTATGCATTGGTGGTTGAGTCGTTGATTGAACTAAAACTGTGAATATGTGAATATTTTTGTGTTGAATCATCTTTTAGTATTTTGTGATTCAAATGAAAAGAAAAACATAATTGTGTGCAGACTAGGGTTGTCGAAAATCAGATACTAAAACACAGCACTTAAACAGGTATTGATTCTAGATACAAATTTGAGCAAGTATCGATACTGAAAAAGTCACAAATATACCTTTCTTGAATAGCTTTAGAATGTTCTTGAGCTGTATCAGAACAAGTATAAGAGCACAGACTAATATAAGCCCATGTACCACTATGGAACCTGGACTAGAGATGAATTCTGATACCAATGTTGATACTATAGCCTTAAGTATCTGCAATATCAACCGATACTAGGCCAGAAGCTGAAAAATAGTACCACTGTGTTTTCTAACTGTTGGTTATCATTTGAAGTAACTACAAAACAGCTTTGAAAAAACACAAGTTCAATAAAATGTTGTTTTTGGCCATCATTGTCCAGTAAAACATCTTATTACACCAATATACAGACCAAAATGGGGTACTGACTGAACTGATATCTTTGGGCTGATATCTGTTCAATATTCGATACAGATATTCGATACCAGTATCATATCAGTGCATCCCAAACCTGGACCACAGAGGCACTACACAGATAACACCACATCATGGTCATATAAAAGAAAGCACTATGGTTGAAAATCACATTCAACTGTCAAAATATTTTTTTTATTATCATTATGGTATCAGAATTGGTATTGAGTATCGAGTCTATTCTAGTATCGAAATCAAGTTTGAAATTTCAGTATCATAACAACAATAATACAGAATGTTGGTATTGTTGTATTGGTTCATGGTGCTATAGGTTACACTACCATTCAAAAGTTTGGGGTCACTTAGAAACTTCCTTATTTCCTTAAGAAAAGCACAGTTTTTTTCAATGAAGATAACTTGAAACTAATCAGAAATACACTCTATACATTGCTAATGTGGTAAATGACTATTCTAGCTGCAAATTCTGGGTTTTGGTGCAATATCTACATAGGTGTATAGGGGCCCATTTCCAGCAACTATCACTTCAGTGTTCTAATGGTACACTGTGTTTGCTCGTTGTGTCAGAGGCTAATGGATGATTAGAAAACCCTTGTGCAGTCATGTTAGCACAGATGAAAACAGTTTAGCTGGTTAGAGAAGCTATAAAACTGACCTTCCTTTGAGCAGTTCGAGTATCTGGAGCCTCGCATGGGGTTGATTAAATGCTCAAAATGGCCAGAAAAAGAGAACTTTCATGTGGAACTCGACAGTCTATTCTTGTTCATAGAAATGAGTGCTATTCTATGCTAGAAATTGCCAAGAAACTGAAGATTTCCTACAACGGTGTGTACTACTCCCTTCAGAGAAGAGCACAAACAGGCTCTAACCAGAGTAGAACGAGAAGTGGGAGGCCCCCGTTGCACAACTGAGCAAGAAGATACGTATATTAGAGTCTCTAGTTTGAGAAATGGATGCCTCACAGGTCCTCAACTGGCAGCTTCATTAAATAGTACCTGCAAAACGCCAGTGTCAACATCTACAGTGAAGAGGCGACTCTCGGATGCAGCTTTAGGGCAGAGTGACAAAGGAAAAGCCACATCTGAGACTGGCCAATAATAGAAAACGATTAATATGGGCAAAAGAACACAGACATTGGACAGAGGAAGACTGAAAAGAAGTGTTATGGACGGACCCCACTGAGCTGTTGTGGGAGCAGCTTGACCGTCTGGTATGTAATAAGTGCCCATCCAGACAATCCAACTTGTGGGAGAGGTTTCTAGAAGCGTGGGGTGAAATTTCTCCAGATCCTTCAACAAATTAACAGCTAGAGGCCAAAGGTCTGCAATGCTGTACTTGCTGCAAATGGAGGATTCTTTGACGAAAGCAAAGTTTGAAGGAAAAAAAAAAATATTTCAAATACAAATCATTATTTCTAACCTTGTCAATGTCTTGACTAAAATGTATTCATTTTACAACTCATGGTGATAAATAAAAGTGTGACTTTTCATGGAAAACACAAAATTGACTGGGTGACCCCAAACTTTTGAACGGTAGTGTAGATCTGTACAAACATGTTCTCAAATGCAGTTCCAGTATTAGTCTATCCTTAGTTTAGAGTATAGTATACAATTGATACTTCTAGAGATGTTTACAATGTGAACTTTGGAAAGAATCCTACTATTAAAAGATAAATCACAAATGTAATCACAATGCTCGTCATAAAAATCGCAATTAGATATTTTTAGTCGTTCAGTCTGAGTTCATGGTGTAGTATATCTCTTCCTCTTTCTCAGTTGATTTGTCTGTAAATCTCCTCTTTGGCATTCCTTTGGGCACCCTGTTTCTTGGCAGAGCTAATCTCAGTCCTCAGTCTATCCATAGTTCATATCCCTCCTCTGCAAGTTCAAACCATCTCAGTCAAAGCTTCTCTGAGTATAAAAAGAGCGGTATTACACTTCTATGAGCTACTAATAACATAATTAGAACACTGTGTTAACTTATATTGTTTTGAAAATGCTTTATGTGCAGAAAACAGTGTATTATCACGTTTAATGACATTCAGTTTTGGTCTTGACACTCTTGAATCCTTCCTCCCTAAGCTAAGTCACTTCCCCTTCGGAGTACCATAACAACGCGAGCGCCATTCATTCTGCTTATGAAACTACTGCACATCACGTCAGGTTTGTGTAGCTGTAGTGTATCGTTTTGTCACATGCTTTTGTATATTTATGATAAAAAATGTGTTAACAACAAACACGTGTCTATTAGCAGAGCATAAGAGGACTTCATTTGTTTACTTTGCCACTGCCATTACCATTGCCGATAGCAGAGGGGAGCTCCAGCGCAGTTAGTTTATAAAGTATTTTTTTACAAACACAGATGTTATTTTATGTTAGAAAATGTAAAATACGTATCTATAAGGTGTCCAAAAGCATGTTTAGAAAAAGAGTAAATGCCACAAGAATGCATAAATGTGTAAATCCGAAAGTGTCATATAGCAGCACGCACAGCTTTTTCCAATGAGTTTTTTGTTGATAAAATATTTAGAAATGAAATGCACATCTGATTCTGTACTGTTTTTAGAATACACTTAAAGGGCCTATAGTACGGTATTTTCTGATATGATATAATGTTGTTTCCTCATCAAAAAATCATGACATTACAAGGTGGAGCAGAGCATTTTGAGCTTTGGAGATGTAGACAGACTAATAATAAAGGGTTACTCAAACATGTGTGAATGAAACAAAACACAACTCCAAGTATGTTTCTGATGAAGTAACAGCGTTATAGCATGTCTCAAAGCTCACAAGAGACAATTGTGCATCAAAATCTACTAATATAAATAACTAATGCAGAAATAAGAAATAATGCAGCTTTAAATACCAGAAAGATATTAACTATAACTATTAACTATATATTAACAACTATTTAAAGGTCTTATATTTTGCAAAATTGGCTCCTCTTAAGCCATGGTATAATGTTACTTCATCAAAAACATACCTTGAGTTGTTTTGTTTCATTCACACATTTTTAAGTAAGCCTGCATTAGTAGCCTGTCTAAATCGCCAATGCTCAAAACCATCTGTTCCATAGGTGTCGTTTTCAACAGCTCCCTACCTTTTGCTCAGGAAAGATGAGCAAATCCAGGGCGGAAATAAGCCAAATGATTCCAGTGAATGTGGAAACACATAGGAGCACTTCCTGTATTACCACATGACATCACAAAGTAGAACAGAGTGCTTTCTGTTTGAGAGAAGAACTCCGCCTAAATGCAAGGTTTGTGTGTTAAACATTTGTGAATGAAACAAAACACAACCCCGGGTATGTTTGTGATGAGGGAAAACATTATAACATAGACACGAAAATAGCATAATATGGGTCTTTAAGTAACAGAAAGAAAAAAAAGAAAAAGTTCTACCCCACCCAACTATTTAACCCATTAGGTCAGGTCTGTCAAACTGTTTACAGAAATCTCCAACGCCATTCGGAAAAATACACGAACAGATGACCCTTCACCCCACCTCTCCCCCTTTGGCACGGGGCTGCGACCGCCTGTCAGCTCCCGAGACGCTTCACTGCCCCCGCTATCCACCCTCCCTTTCCTCTCCCTGTCTTTTTCTCTCTCTCCTCCTCCTCATCCCTCCATCCGGCCGTCTCGCCAGTGTTTGCTCGCCGAATATAGCGCGATTCCTAACAAGGCATCTTTCACCAAATAGCCCAAGTCGTGTATTTGCTCACGCTTCGAAAGTTTTTCCCCCGTGGCGGTTTGTTAGCTCGTCCCACCTGTGAAGCCAGCCCAGGGTAAATGACTTTGGAGGATCGAGATAAGAGAGCGATTTTTCTTTCTCCCTCTTTTTTTTTTTTTTTTTTTTTTTTGCCTGTCAGTTCCGCTCGGGTTGGCAGTAAACATTGTCGCAAGCGTTTCGCCCGTCTCCACCTGGGTTGCACGTTGTTTACAGAGTTCTAAGTAGGGGGAAAATTCGACGCAGAGCTGCCCATAGGTATTTCACAGCACATCGTGGGAGCTCGTCAAATACAGTCTATTTCTGTCTTCAAATGGCACGTCTGTTCTCATTCCCCCCATTGGCGGGTAGAGGAGCGAGAGGGAATGAAAGAGAGTGAAAGAGAGGGGGAGAAAGAGGATTGTCCGGGAAGAAGACATTTTCAGACAGGGGGAAATCGATGCACTATATTGACTTGTGTTAAAATGTAGTGCGGGTTGTGACCAAATTTTAATAAGAGCTAAAAGGTGCAGAATTAGTGATAAAAACAGGTCAAATGGAACTAGCTCATACATTATACTACTCATGTATTGGCCAATTTGGAAAAAAGTTGAACAATGGTTGTCAAGAATGAGTGTCAAGTAGTAAAACTGTACTGAACTATAATTTTCTGATATTAAGAGAACAATTATGGACCAATTAGGGCCTGTACCAGATTAGTTCATGTTGTTAATCATAAGGATGGGGTAAGATCTCGTGCCTCAGTTGCAAATTGGTAGTTATTGTATATTATTTCAAAATCTTGTGTCGTTCTCATGGACCCTATCTCGCATCTCGTCTTGTGTAAATTCTCATCTCACCCCTAATAAAGTAACATTTCTTTTGCTCCAATACAGATATATTGTAAAAGCATCTCCAAAAAACTCCCCTCTGGCCTCTGAAAGTTGTGGATAGTACTTATAAACTCATCATAGTGAATAATTAGGATGAATGCCCAAGGAAAGTGTTTTTTGTTTTTTTTACATTTAAAGACATTTAAATAAGGTACAGCGCTTTTAAGTTGTCCAAAAATGAATATTTCTGGCCCACAATTTCATGACAGCTAATAATGTTTCATGGTTGGGACTGGTCTGGTGAGATTGGTTTGGAGTAAGTTGCTAAAATCACGCTTTATGCTTCTTACTGGAAATTGAAAAGTGTCAGGTGTGTCTGGTCTTTACAGAAGGCTGTCAAAGTCTGTCTGGTCTGTCACGCGTCAGTATGAATCTTACCGAGTAAGTGAAGAGTCGACATGATCATTTGAGGCGGATTTTCTCAGGAGACTGTAGAGTACCTTAGTAGTACTCAGAAATATATTTTCAAATATCTATAGTAGTAATATGAACTTAGTCTGCATTCGTATTATTAGCACTTTGTTGGGACAGACTTATGAGAAGGTGGCTGCTATTCTGCTTCCAACCACTACCATAATTCATAGAGTCTAGCCACCTAATGGTTGTGGTGTCTTGCCCAAGGACACAAGTATAATATGCAGTGGGATCAAAACACAGACCTTCGGGTTGATGGGTTAATCTTCCAACGGAGCTTCTCAAACCTTGGACTGTAAATGACTTTCACTGTTTTGCCTGTACCAGAGAAATAAATGGGACTGAGTGCTAGGAACAGGAGTGGCTCTATCTCTGTGTAACCATGGACTCATAAAGGTCATTAGATGAAATCTTCTGTATATTTGACTCTAGCTGTCAAGCTTCTCATGACTGTGTTCAGGCTTAGTTAACAGACCATATGTTGTTACATAACACGTTCATAACATTGTCATCAGCTGCACAAAGGTGAAGTTTGTCTGTGAATCTATTCAGGTGTTTCAGCTTCCTGTTTGTATAAGTGAGGACTTTTCCCCATTCAAAAGATATTACATTTCTATATTTTGTTTTGAATTTTTTTATTTCTTAGATTCTTAGATTTTCATCACACTGAAATTCATTTCATGTACACTACCAGTCACAAGTTTGGACTCACTTTTTCATTTTTGTTCTGTCAAATTTTTCTGTACTCTGTAGATTGCCATTTAAAGCATAAAAACTATAATGAACCATTTTGGAATGTAGTTAACAAAAAATAAACTCAAAATACCTCAAAACATGTTATAGATTCCAGATTTTTAACCCTTTGCTTTGAACCCTGGTTTGCACTTTTGGCATTTCCAGACTCACCTATGAAGGAAACTTCATCGTGAAGCTCACTGAGAGAAGGCCAAGGGTTTGCAGCGCTGTCAACAAAGCAAAGGGTGGTGACTGAGGAATAAAAATAGTATAGCATTATTTAACTTTTTTTCCTGCTGCGCAACTACACATATCTTGCATCATGTATTTGATGTTTTTGTATGTGTCTAAAATGTTGAAAGTAGTAAATATAAAGAAAAAAAGATTGAATGAGAAGATTTTGGTCAATAGTGTGGAACTTTGTGAAGGAAGCATTTACACCAAAACTATCCTGCCCTGTCCACTCTTGTATTCTGACCATTGCAGGGCAGGAGTAATGCCTTGGCTCAGGTCTCTGCTTTTTCATCATCTGCTTTTTTTTGTTTTCATTGTTCCAGAATTCCTCGCTGTGACATTGACGCTCACTATCGCAGTCTGTAGTCCATTGTGCACCTGTATATCTGATCTCTGATGTAGAGTTTCCTGTTTGGAGAGGTTGCGGGTGTGATTTCCATGCGGGCTGGCAGGTTGTGGGCATGTCTGGGTGTGATAGCTCATTGTCACTCTGTCACTGCTGTTGACAGTGTTGAGGAAATGTGGCGATGTTCTTTTGTGCTGCGTACACTACACAACATCACAAAAGACCGAAGTGTGTGTGGGTGAATGAATGAACGCCAGTGCAGGTTCTCTCTCTCCTCTTCGCTCTATCTTTTTTGATCTCTCCCTCTCTTTCTCTATTGTTATCTGTCTATATCTGTCTATTGTTCTTTCTCTCTTGCTCTCCTTTTCTCTCTCTCCTTTACTTTCTCTCTCTCCCCTTCTCTCACTCCTTTGTCTCTCTTCTTTTCTCTCTTTTTCGCTTTCTCCCTCTCTTTCTCTATATTGCCCTTTCTCTCCTGCTCTCCTTTACTCTCTCTCCTTTACTTTTTCTCACTTTTTTCTCTCTCTCCCCTTCTCTCACTCCTTTCTCTCTCCCTTCTATCTCTCTCTCTTTATTTTTTGCTTTCTCCTTCTCTTTCTCTGCATTGCACTTTTCTCTCTTTTACTCTCTCCCTCTCCCCTTCCTTTTCTCTCTCACTCTCTCCTCTCACTCTCTCCTTTCCTCTCCCTCTTTCCTTTGTGAAATGTAGGATTGTTATAAGTCTCTTTCTCTCTGCTCTCCCTCTCTCTTTCTCCCCTCTCTTCCTGTCTCTCCACACATTCTCTCTGCTCTCTTTCTTTCCTTTCTTTATCCCTTCGTTATCTCTCCTTTTCTCTCTCTCTCTCCACACATTCTCTCTGCTCTCTTTCTTTCCTTTCTTTATCCCTTCATTATCTCTCCTTTTCTCTCTCTCTCTCTCTGTATCGCTCTCTCCCTCTCTTTGTCTGACAAGTGACATATAATACATGCATTGTTAAAAACGCTCCTTTTTCTCTCTCTCTTTCTTTCTCTGGCTCCTCTGTCTCCCCCTCACTCTTCCTTACTCTCTTCCGTCTCTTTCTATCATCCTCCCATCCTTCCTCATATGAACCAGGAACCACACATACCCAGGGGGCGCCAATGGCAACAAATTACAACTAACGAGGACAAACTCTTTCCATCTCTCCCCTTTCTCTCCTCTCTTTCCTCTCTTCCTGTCATCCTTGCACCTCATTCTTTCCTCACTAACCAGGAAACTGCATAGACCAGGGCCAACGGCAACGAATTATAACTAACGAGGAAAAACTCTGGAACAAAAACAGATACGACTTCACTCTTTCTTTCTCGCTCTCTCTCTCTTTCTTTCTCGCTCTTGCCACTTTTTTCTCCTTTCTTTCTTTTTTCTCCTTTCTCTGACTTCCTCTGTCCTCTCTCCCTTTCCTCTCTCTCTTCTCTCTCATCTCTCTTTCTTTTCTCATCTCTCTCCATTTCCTCTCTTTATCCCATCTCTTTCTTTCTCCCTCTTTCTCTTTCCTCTTTCTCTCTCTCTCCCATCTTTTTTCTCTTTCCCTTCTCATTCCCTGTCTCTCCTCTCTTTCTCTCTTTTTTCTTCTCTCATCTCTCTCCCTTTCCTCTCTTTATCCCCTCTCTTTCTCTCTCCCTCTTTCTTTCTCTGTCCCCCATCTTTTTCTCTTTCCCTTCTCATTCCCTCTCCCCTCTCTTTCTCTTCTCTCTTTATCCCCTCTCTTTTTCTCTCTCTTTCTTTCTCTCTCCCATCTTTTTCTCTCTTCCCCTCTCATTCCCTCTCTCCCGCTCTCTTTCTTTCTCTTTGCCATTTTCTCGCTCTCTCTCCCCCTCTTTCTCTCTCTTCCCTCTCTCTTCCCTCTCTCCCTGTCATCCTCGCATCCCAAACTCGCTCGTTCTTTCCTCACTAACCAGGAAACCGCAGAGAGGCTGAGGTGGCGCCAACGGCAACGGATTAAAACTAATGAGGCCCAACTCTGTAACCAGAACAGATACGACTTATGACAGATGTAATTTAGGATTTTGTTCACATCCAGAACACAGACACATTCCGGCCGCTGTGCGAATCTGATGAATCGTCCGCTCCCTTCGGCGTCATCCATCACAAAAGACAGTTCCTCTCTCCTTTCTGTATTTTATCTTATCTCGCTTTCCCTAATCTCTCTTTCTGTCTTTCTCAACCCTTTCTCCCTCGCCTGTCCTTTCTCTGTGTCTCTAGCTTTCTCCCTCTTTCTCTAGTCTTCCCCTGTCTTTCTTTCTTTCTCTTTCTTTCTCTCCTCCCTCTCTCCCCTCTGTATCTCATCTCTCTTTGTCTCCTCTCTCTCTGTCTCTCCTCTCTCTCCTCACTTCCCTCCCTCATCCTTGCACCTCCACCTTGCTCTTACATTTTCCTCACTAAACTGCAGAGAAATGATGCCTTTCCTCTCTCTCTCTTTCTTCTCTTTTCTTTCTCTCTCGCTTTCTCCACCCTCTGTCTTTTGTCCTTTCTTTCTCTGGCTTCCTCTCTCTCTCTTCTCTCTTCTGTCTTCCTCTCTCCCCTCTCTTTTTCTTTCTCTCCTCTCTATCTCTTCTTTCTCATATTTTTCTGTCTCGTTATCTTATCTCTCATCTTTCTTTCGTCTCTTTCTCTGTCTCTCTCCCTCCCTTATCTCTCTTTCTTTCTCTCTTTCTCTCTCTTCTCTCATCTCTCTATCCTCCTTCCCTCTTCTGTCTTTGTCTCGCTCTATTTCTCTCCTCTCTTTCTCTCTATCCCTCTTGCTCTCTCTTTCACCTCTCTTTCTCTCTCTCCTCTTTTTTCTTTCTCTTTCCCCTTTTCTTGCCCAGCCCTTCTCTCTCTCACTCTCTCCACTCTTTCTTTTCTCCCCCTCTCTTTCTCCCACTTTCTCACTCTCTTTTTCTTTCTCTCTCCTCTCATTTTCTTCTTTCTCATCTCTCTATCCTCTTCTCTCTTTGTCTCCCTCTCTTTCTTTCCTCTTTCTCTGTTTCTCCCCCTCCCCTATCTCTCTTTTCTCTCTCTCTCTTTCTCTCTTCTCTCATCTCTCTATCCTCCTTCCCTCTTCTCTCTTTCTCTCTATTTCTCTCCTCTCTTTCTCTCTCTCTTCCTCTTGCTGTCTCTTTCCCCTCTCTTTCTCTCTCCCCCTCTCATTTTTTCTTTCTCTTTGCCCTGTTCTTGCCCTTCTTCTTCCTCCCTCTCTTCCTGTCATCCTTGCACCTCAGACTTGTTCATTCTTTCCTCACTAATTAAGAAACTGCATAGAGACCCAATGGCAACAAATGACAACTAAAAAGAACCAAATCTGTAACTAGAACTCCTAACGTAATGATTTTGTTCCCATCCAGAACACTGACTCATTTTAGCACATTTTGTATGAATTTGATGAATTGTCCGCTCCCCTCGGCGTCACCTGTGGCCCCAACATTGTGATGGAAATAGAGAGCGAAAATGGCGTCCTCGAAAAGCTCCAAAGTTAAATCATTTTTGTCAGTTCCGATTTCATTTGATAGCGTCTCGAATGTCCGCTACGGAAGTTCAAGGATAGCTACTCTCCAAACTCTGAAAGCGAAGGGAGGAGGGAGGTGGGAGCGATTCTTCCTGTCCTTTTTTTAGTAACAGGCTGAATGACAATTAGGGGGCTAAACCTGATCCTTTTAAAATATGGATTTGTGCAGGAAATTTAAGCAGAGGAGCGGATACTGTGACTTAGCCTTTATTGGTCTATTACTGCGGTAGGATTATAGTCTGAATTACATGATGTTAGAGGTAGGAATTACACGATGAGGTTCAAACTTCAAGAGCAATTAACCTAATTTCTATAGTAAAATATTAAAATAAATTTTAGAAAGAGCAGCAGAGGTTATTTTATTTTATTAGATCGCAGCAGTGAAGCTAAAACCAGGGCTGTACCCGATTTATTGGTACTCAACTGAAATGTTATAAATTTTTCCAAAATCCAGTATTCTGAAGAAGGGACAAGAATGGCTGATATAGTAAGAGACTAAAACAGAACAGTCTAGTGTAGTTCAATCTGACTATGCGTCCAGTGTAGGGAGCATTATACCTCTGCTGACATGGGCCAAGATAACAAAGACTTAGCTGGCAGTGGACTGGAACAGCTTTGTGTAATTTTTCTATCAACATTCAACAACAAAACTATGGTGAAAACTATGGCATGTAGTGTGGACATTCTCCCAGCCAGAAGGTCTTGTGTTTGAATCTGGGTAGTTTGATACTCCAGTGCTCGGGGTTCCCTCAAACAATAACTTTTTTTAGCTTCCACAGCTATGAACTAAATGTTCAATTCAAAGTGTGATTTTACTGATAGCAAATTAAATATTGATTCATTCACAATTCCAGAAACACTGTACATGATTAAATTGTTAATGTTTACCTTTAGTCTTATGGTTCTTAAGAAAATTAGGCTTACTAGCAGAAAGCACAATGCTCTCCCTTCTAAACCCAAAAGGACTATCTAAGGTTTTCACACTGCCATTAGTTAGGTCGAAGTAAAAAAGATTTCAGTCCAGTGTGAACATGAACATGACAAGTCACATTCACATTAAACAGCCGCTTCAAACAGGAGATCTCAGAGCGGCTCCTCTCTCTTTGGAGCGGCTCCACTCACGCTCTGGCCGACTCGAACTCAGGCCGACCTACACAGTCTGTGGTGACAGTAACAGTACTTGGAATGTGGTGAAAGGGCACAGATCACATAGGCCTATCTATATGAACAGGCACTGAACTGCTGTTTGACATGTTTGTTTGTCAATTTGGATCATCTTCAATGAGACACGCCTCTTTCTGCTTCTGGGAGCCTGGGACTGTCTGTGTCTTCAAAGAGCTGTTTCTGCTGTTACTGGTGCATATACAGTAGTCTTCACTGTGTATTTAGCTTCAAGTGAAAGACCACCTCACATAACCTGCTTGTGTATTATTGTGTGATAAGAATGGATGATGCCAAAAGTAAAGTTAGTCAACGTAAACAGAAGTAAATCTAACACACACTGGTTGGTCCAGAGAGCGGACTGACATGTGTAACAACGGCCTAAGACATACTGTATGTGTCCTCACTCAGTATATGACTAGGCCTATGATAGTGTCATCTATTATTGCTTCAGAAAAGATCATGATAATATTTATTGTACTTATAGACCTACTGCCACTGACACACAAACCCTGAATAAACCCTTTTGGAAGTGTACAATATCATTAGAAAACATCACTTTAGTTACTAATATCTATAATGAGTCGTAGAAGTGAATTATTTGACATTCTAGCTGTTAAATCTTCCTGAAAAGCTCTGCACAATAATTACCGAGTCCTGAAATATTGTTCCATCTATCATTTATTACTGTAAACACTAACTCAATATAGTAATTATGACAGCTTTATTATGACAGCTAGTTGCATCCTAGGTTCTGTTATGATTGTTAGGCGCAGACAGCGTACGCCAGAGCTATAATCTTTTAAATGAATGCGTTTTATAGTCTCTCTCTCACTGCATATCTCCTCATTGACTTGCCTTGTTATTTCTGACAAATATCTTCCCTGCTCCAGACCGTCGTGTGTGTGCAGAGTGTGTGCTTTCACTTCTCCAGCCCTGAACATGCTCCCACAGTAATAATAATAAAGCTTAGTCACTACACGTCCCCCTCTGAGACAAGAGCAACAGGCCAGTAGGCTCTAGGGGGCGCTGTCAGATCACTTCTCGTGTTAAAAACTCCTGGCTTTTCTTGGATGTCGTATTAACTTTATGAATTGTCTTTGGCGATCGCTGTCACTGCGTATGATCCCGCCGTTGTCATGTACTCAGTGTCAGACCTTCAGGGAGGGCATCCTATTGTATTTGCAGTTATTTGATCATGCATGCTAAGTTACATCTGTATGCTACCAAAAATTAAAGGGGCTGAACCTGAGTTTTATTGTTTTAAAAAAGTGAAAATAGTTTGCAGTGGTCCAAAGTTATTCCTCACTTACCTTCTGCATTCCTAGCATCCTAATTATTCACCGTGATGAGTTTATACGTCTTTTTTTACTTTCAGAGGCGGAGTTTTGCTGTCATGGTAAAGCTAACAACGACTAGCATGCTAACACGCACTTCCAGATTACCGGACAATAAAATGCTTTTCAATTCAATGCAGAGAGGACACAGCAGACTTATTTTGACCTCAAGAGCTGCTTATACAAGACAAATTTTGCTCAGATATATGGAAAATTATCAGGTACAGCCTTGTAATGTTTCATTGTATATTTTTGTTTTATTCTGATAAGGAAAACACCACCATCTGCTGGTAACATTGGTGTGTGTGAAGATGTGTAAATAAATCTAAAAATAGGCTCTATTCACATTTACGTCACAAACCAGGAAAACGTTTGGAAAGATGTGATGACAACTTCTGATGGGTCTGTTGTAAGTCTGACCAAATCTAGGAAAAATGAGCAAATAGCCCAGTTTTCTTCATTTACATTTCATTCTAGTGTTCCCTTATGTTCGGCTAATCAACAGTTACAGCCATACCTCAGTTTTTCCCCCATTGACGCACAACTCCGAGCACACTGGGTACATGCGATTAGAAGAGATGGGGGCACCAAATTCAAGATGATTCCAAACAGCGCATACGTATGCAGTCTTCATTTTACCAACGATCATTTACTTCAGTGGGTTTTATCACAGGGAAGTTGTAATCGCAGCTTTTCAACCGTCTTCCTGGTTTGTGACGTAAGCTTAAATAGAGCCTATAGTAGCTGCTAGTATCAGCTGGGGTCCTATATTATGCACATTGAGTGGTGATGTCATTTGAAACCCAGCTATAGTTGTTTGACCCACTCCTCTTGTGCACAGGTGCGGTGTATGCAGAGGTGAGGCGGCCATGTCGGGTCATGATCCTGGTGAACCCTAACAGTGGGCGTGGCCAGGCCATGCAGCTCTTCACTGGGCACGTGCAGACCATGCTCACCGAGGCGTCCGTCCCATACAAACTGGTCATCACAGGTCAGTATGCGCTTTTACAGTCATTTGTGACATAAAATTATATATAATCAATACTTCAAAAATGATTTATTAAAGATGGATTGTGTAGCTTTTTGGTTGGGGGTCTGTCACCTTCTTGTTTCTATGGATATGTCATTGCTCTGTCTGGAATGTTCCACAGTATGACCTTACATTTATTCAATTGCAGGTAGGTTTATAGCTCAAAAATAACTAGAAAAACAGACATTTTGACTGTGAGCGGGGTCGCCTCTCCGCAGATCTGATCTTTAACTGTCTGGTTTGGTCTCCATGAAGATAGAAAGGTTTAATGCCATACTGGGAAGTATTCCAGACAAAACAACATCTCCATGAAGAAAAACATTTGATGGACCCTCCACCAGAAAAGTTACACAATGCACCTTTAAAGATGCACTGCCTCATTTTCAACTTGTGAAAGTATGTAGCAGGTATTAAAAAAGTTGTTCTGAGCTCTAACATAACTGGAATTTACACGCATGAATTTGTGTGCACAGTTTAAGAGCAGCTTTTCAGGCAGCCAGTCATCATCCTCTACTTACGGCAGCTTCAGGGTTTGTGATTGGTAAAATACTTCATTATTAGATGCAAACAGTGCATAGAAGGCTTTTGTGCTACTTTTACAATGTAGTATACTGTGGTCTTTAGATGAAAATACAAAAAATTATTGTAAATAAATAGAAGTAGGAAGTTAGATTCAGATTATTTGGAATTTACGCATTAGGTACGGTCATTCAGACAGATGACTTTTTCAGACAGGATTACAGTACTATTGAATTTTTTATTTTATTTTAATTTTATTTAATTAATAATTTTACAAAACTGCATTAATATTAGACATTTTTGTACTTAGAATAACATGAAGCTAAAAATCTGATGCTTGAGGTTGTCTTAACATCGACTGTTCTGCATTGAATCAAACCTGTTTTCTCTGGATATTGCAAATTCAGTTTTGCTCTATTGAAATGTCATTGTATTTTGTACAATAGCAATAAAATCTCATCTAAATTGAAATAGTCACTCAAAATGCTCTGTTCTACCTTGTAATGTCATGAAGCAGTAGTTTTTAAGTTAACAGCTACCTTTTACCGTATGTTTAATAAAGATTGGAAATTCCAGGGGTTTAATTATCTAAATTATTCTAGTGAAGGTGTATGGAGTTTAAAAACACAGTGGAGCACTTTTTCTAGATATAGCATGTTTTAGATTGCGATGATTACTAATACAATTTTGCTCTATTGAAATTTTGTTGTATTTTGTACAATGGCAACAAAATCTCCATCTAAATCGAAATAGTCACAACATACTCACAGCGATGATCAATTTCTGAAAGCATGGTTACGAAAATAAAAAATTAATCAGATTAGTTATAGACAGCAGAACTATTGTCAAAATGTGCGACTTTTTCAAAATTTGTCTGAACTGAATAATTTCAAACCCCAAATGAGTCTGGGTGACGCGTGTAGTGAGTAGTAGCCTTGAGCTAACCTTGACCCGTCCACATGAGAGCTTAAACCACAGTCGTGCAGTGGGGCTGTGCAGAAGTAGGTCACACTGCACTGACTCCTCTCCCATCTGCACATGAGCTGTCTCGGGTTATTATGTATTATTTGTGCCATCTGAAATCAGCGCGCCACATGTTCTCACGCACTCACACCACAGCACCCTGGCTCTAGTGTACTCACAGCACCTCAGGGTAAGGGCTGTGCAATGAATTTGAATGGAATTGTGAGAACAGAGAAATATAATGTTGTCCCAAATCGATATGGAAATTTCAAACTCGATTTCGATACCACGATGATAATAAAAGCACTCTTTATTTATACAGTAGAATGTGATTTTCAACATTAAGTCATAATACTTTCTTTTATATTACCATGTGGCTAGGTAGGTTCCATAGTGGTCCATGGATGTATACTAGTCTCTGTGCTCTTATACTTGTTCTGATACAGCTCAAGATTATTCTAAATCTGTTCAGGAAAGATTAATTTTGTCTGGGAATGTGACTTTTTTCAGTGTTGATACTTGAATCACAAATGAGTATCTAATTTCGATAATAGTTTTAATATTGATTAGTATCTTATTTTTGACACTTTTGACAACCCTAGAATCCACACTTTGCCAATATTTTTTGAAGATGTGAGTTAATGTCCATATGGGAGAAAAATGCATGATTTTAAGGTAAGAGAACCTTCATTTGTCCCACAATGGGGTAATTACAGCACACATTAAGCAGCAGTAACGTAGACTGCATCTAGTGGTGATATGTGAGAATGCAGCAGGGCCTATCAATGTAATGTAAACCATGTCTACTTATTTTTTTTAAAGGAAAAAATCTAATTGTGCTTGATCAATATGTAGTTCTTTGATATTATTAATAAAGCTTTCCCCATTTCAAAAAACGTATCATCAGTTATTTCAGTAAACATTTAAAACACGCCTTGTGTGACTAATTAGGTTTGAGAAGACACTTCACAGAGCTGTGTTCACAGGTTTGATTTTTGTACATCGTATGTAAAAATAGAAGTGCTGCTTGAGTAACTCAAAATAACGAGCAAAACACTATTCTGTATTTACTGAAGGTTAGGAGCGTCAAAAGAAGTAATACCATACTCATTCAAACTAGTATCAAAACTAAATCTGATCCTAGAAAAGAACCATAGGAGTTGAAGAAGACTAAATTAATCTTTTTGGAATACATTTAGGTTGGTATTGATACTTGAGTTGCAAATTCAATACTTAAAGGTCCTATATTACGCAAAATTGTCTCATGTGAGCTTTTAGTCATGTTATAATGTTGTTACCTCCTCAAAAACATACCTAGAGTTGTGTTTTGTTTCATTCACACATGTTTGAGTAACCCTTTATTATGAGTCTGTTTACATCTCCAAAGCTCAAAATGCTCTACTCCACCTCGTGATGTCATAAAGTGGTAGTTTTCAAGTTAACGGCTATTTTTTATCTTTTACTCAGTAGAGATTGGCAATTCCAAGTTTGAAATAATCCAAATGATTCTAGTGAAGGTGAATGACGTTTAAAACACAGTGGAGCACTTCCTGTATTACCACATGACAACACAAGGTGGGACAGAGCGTTTTCTGTTTGAGAGAAGAACTCAGACTAAATATGCAGCATTTGTGAGTTAAACATGTGAATGAAACAAAACACAACTCCAGGTATGTTTTTGATGAGGAAAGAACATTATAACATACCGGTAGATCAGAAAATAGAGCAATAGGGGCCCTTTAAGAACTCTAATTATGCAGATTTTGACGTCTCAGTTCTACCATCAGAGAATCACATGACCGCTATCGAAATGAGCACAGACCCCTGCTTCAATGCCAAAGCTACGCAATGTAAACTTTTTATCATAACCTCCCCTCCCTCTCTCTGTCACCGTGACGATACACTTCGTGACAGGGTGAACTTCTCCACTGGTAGTTTGGCTCTTGCAGGCAGCAACGGCAAAGGTGGATACAGAGTTTATTTCCCTTGATGCTCTGCTGGAAAGGTCAGGCGCAGGACGAACAAAGACAAAATAATAACTATTGTAGCTCCCATGTCGAAAAGGAGATGAAGAGAATGGGAAAAGGATGTAGGTCAGCTAAGGTCTCAGTGGGTTGATACGGTACAGGGTTAGGGATGGACTTGCGGATTGTCGGGAATAGAACCATCACACACGCACAGACACACACAGAATGTAAAGAGCTTTGTGCACAAAAAAGACATCTTAATAGTTAGTTTTAAAATTGTAAATATTGTAGCGTAGCGTTTTATTTGGATTATGCACAATTTCAAAGGGTAAACACACACTCCCACTCTCAGTTTGAATCATTTTAGACAAATCTAAGCCTTGGTCATTTATTTCTCTCTGTGATTAGTTTGTTGTTAAAATGAGTCATCACATTGGCTTTGGTCGTATAAATAAATAGTAAAAGAAGCAGGCTTTTGAACAGATCCAAAAGATTCGGATCCCATAAAAGAGCCGAAAGTCCCATCACCAGATTGGACTTCTAAGGCCTTTTAAGTGCAACTTTCTTACTACACTGATTTTTTTTCTTAAAATTATATTTTTTTAAAAACTGCCCAAATTTCTCAGAACAAATCTATGGCAACAAACTAAACGGGTTGCTGGTTTAAGGGGCACTATGTAACTTTTTGGTTTGGGGTCCGACACCTGCTTGTTTCCATGTTTATGCAATTGCACTGTCTGGAATGTTCCACAATATGACATTAAAAAGATCTAGCAAACATTTATTCAGTTACAGGTGGTTTTATAGCTTAAAATACCTAGAAAAACAGACATTCTGATTGTGAGCGGGGTCGCCTCTCCACAGATCTGACCTGCAACTTGGTCTGGTTTTGTTCTCCATGAAGATAGAAAGGTTTAATGTCATACTGTGAAACATTCCAGACAAAGCAATAACATCTCCACAGAGAAAAGCATCTAGTTACTTTAAATAAATGTTAATTAAAAAAACTAACTAAACTAAAACATACCGAGGCTACAGAAAAAGATAAATATTGGTGCAACAGTGTCTCAGTTGTAGAGTGTTGTGTTCTTAGGCAAGACACTTAACCCACCTTGTCCCCAGTGTCTGCGTACACCGGTGTGTGCGTGTGTGTGTGTGTGTGTGTACGTGTGTGCGTGTGAAAGGGTAAGTGGTTCCTTGATGTAAAGTGCTCAGAGTGCTGTGAAGGTATACAGTGCTATATAAAATTATCTTTGGTCAGTTGGCATAATCATTAATCTTGTTACAATGAGTTATGGATAGCACAAAAATAATGTGATACACTTCAGTTATTCTACAGTCTGAAGAGGTTTAGGCTTTGGACACTGATTTTTCCTAACCCACTTAACATATAGAATACAAGATGGCAGAAAACACATTTACAGAAATAAATAAAACTCAGCTATTATGGGTGTAGGAAAGAAGAATTTACTCTATATTTTAGTTAGGTATGCAAAGATCCAGGTTTTTCTCTTATATCTGCCAATGTTCTATATAAACCGATGCCAGTGTAGGGATGAAAATGGCATTTTTTTACTCTCAAAATACAGTTATTACAAAATGTATCTGATCGTGTTATGTAGCTGTGACTTCTGAACAACTTTACATGAATTAAATTTCAAACATCATAACATGTCCTGGCCCCACATCATTCAGTAAAGAGTCGGAATATCGATCAAACCGATATCACGGAACTGATACTACAAATTTTCCTGGATCTGGAGACATACATACATACCTGCACATACACAGAGACAGAAATTCATACTATTTACAATATTGCGTATACAGATATGAAAATATAGACATAGAAATGTAATTTTTTGCAGTGTATAGGGAGTGTGGATAAATATGTCAGAATAGCAGTTGCCAGAGTAGATATCTTGTGTTAGCGTGTACCTTCTACATACTGTATGAAGCCTGCAGTGTAGCCACATTAACGTCACCCCGACTGACCTCACGAGAAAGCACCACTCAAGCCCAACTCAAGGAGGCAGATACTGTACCACCACCGGGTACTAACAAAAGTTATTTATGTGCTTTATATATTTGTGTACAGTTCAAGCTTAGCATTTTAAATGGCCTATATACGAAAGGTACTTTTTTAAAGTTGTGGCATCGTCATAACTTTTTTTTCTCACATTGTCTGGGACTTTTTGTTTATACCTGTTAGATCGATCACAGTGTTCCTTATACCATGGCCACGCCCCTCCTCCCCTTTCACTTTCTCCTTTAGTCCTCCAGGTACAGCCCAGTTTAGCAGCTCTGTTTGAAATGTGGCTGTAAGCGGAGTCTAGGTGTTTTGTTCCAATAAAGAAAGAAATAAATAAAAACGATATATACTGCCCTCTAGTTTATTGGCCTTGCTTTCATTTGTGCTTCAATCATCAAACTTTGGACACCCCCTACGCTTTCAACTTTCACCAAGGTCAGCTGTGAAGTTATGACGCTCAAGATGTCTACTCCCTTTGGCCCTGTATCCGACTGTAGTCATCTTTTGGCTCTGACCCCTTTGAATATGAAAGTTCTGTACTATAAACTACCCTAGAACTCCATGTACCTCCTCTTGTCTCTCCCCTTCCTCTAGAGCTCCCTGACAGGCCTCGGAGTGCTGCGTCAGCCCTCTGCCCTTGTCTGTCAGCACCAGCGGAGCCTCCAGCCTCACTCCACCCCATCACAAGAACGAGAGGAGGCAGGGGACAGGGGCTGGACAGGGGCAGGGCAAGTGAAGGGTGAACCAAGCCAACCGTCGCACACTAACGGAACAGTTTGGTCATTATTCACGCAAAGAATCAATACTTTAGTTTAAGCAAAGGAAACTGTGCTGTCTCGGCGCAGTCGATATAATTATAAAGTGTCTCTGTGCGGTTGGTTGTGTTGTTGGTAATGTTCCATATTCACAGTGTTCACAGTGTCTATATTGTTGTGCTTTCAGTTTGTTGCCCACTTAGATGATATAAGAAAGTGTTGCTTTTTTCCTTTTACATTGAAAAAGGACTAGTGTTAATGCTAATAGGTGTTAAGATGACTCATTAGAGCTATGAACAATTATGTAAAATATGACTCCAGTGATGGTTCACACCTTAGGATAGTTAAATGGACTGAACTAGGGTGTTAATTTCAGTGTAATTAGCTCCTCTATTCAGATGGATATAAGAGTCAGAACTGAAGAAGCTACTTGTGGTGAAACATATTCACTCTTTAAACCTTCTTGTGTTATACTTTTACCCTGGTTTGATTATTGTTGGTTTTGCAGATGACAACAATTTTGGGCCTATAGTGTAATTTAGTTTAGAAAAGAAAATACATGTGTAAATATGTGGAATTTGTTGTGGGAATAATTCTACGTAATTCCAAACGTGTTCATTCCTCTTCTATAGGACACTGTTTGTAAGTTAATAATTGTCCTCCATCTATGCTTTCCAGAACAGGAATTGAATAATTTTTTGTTCTGAGTCATTAAAAAAAGTTATAGGCAAAATGCTGGATAAAATGAGGTGAAGAAAGAATAAGTATTTTATCTGTGTAGTGTTGATGATTTTCAGTTTGACAAAAATATGAACTATGAAATAGCAAAGTAGAGGTGTCATAAAGACAAGTGGAGATTTTGCATTATATTGACATGGACTTATATACTATTAAAGCTTCAAGCAACAACAGGACTACAGTCTGGGCAATGCTGTACAAATGAAGATCCTGTTTTTTTAAAAGATGTACTTTGTAACTTTTATGGTGAAGGTTCCACCTAGAGTGTTCCAGTGTATGGCAGTAAAAGTTTATCTGGCGACATGTAGAATTTGTTGTGTTTAAAAGCTAGAGTAATTGTCATAAATTTGAAATTTGCTGATTTTTATACTTAACATTTTTATGAAGAAAATACCCCCCATCCTTTCTAGAATAAGAAAATGATCGATTTACTCTTTTGTTTCATTTGATTATTTACTTTCTCTATAGTCTTTGTAGTTGATATAGTGACTATTGTAATTTTCCAACAGTTATTTATGTTTTTGTAGTTTTTTAAAATTCCATTCCCGCTATTCTCTCATATATTATAGCATCTCTCTATATATTACAGCGTCGCAGCTGGCAGAAGCACAGCTTTTAAAAGCGAGTGGTCCGCTGAGACTGGCTCCGAGGGAACCCACCATAGCTCGCTGCCAGTATAACAGAATAAACAGACAGCATATCAGCCAACACACACACTTAGCATTAGTAACACATACACACATGCTAATATTAGTGAGCAGCAGATGTTAGCATGCGGGCTAAGCTGCCTTGGAGCTGTTGAGTAGCCTCTGGAAGGGCTAATATGTCTTGTCCGATAAGGGAAATCGAATCCCTTCTTTGGTCTGATCTGCTTTATCTGGCCCAGGAGGGACTTGATAGAGTCTGTCAGCTGTTATTATTTTAGGTTTGTACATCTCTGCAGCTATAGCCTTCAGTCAGTTCTGGTATCTCATATTATTTTGCGTATGAATGCAAGATGAATCACAATCGAGTCAAAATTGCTATTTGAATGGACGCAATTAGGAAGTCGCAATGGCTACAATCATTTAAGTGTCAGAATTTCCTTCACAACAACAACATCTCCTGTCTTATTCTGCATACTTACTAACTCTGTAGTCTGTATGTCAATTCTTCCGTAAAAGTTTAAAATGTGAACTTTAAACAGAGCCTTATTATTAAAGGTCTGACATTATCCATTATATGCATTGGCTTTAGCCTTTAAACATGCTCTTGATTGTCTGTGCTTTGGCATCCTAACAAAATGGGATTTGACACTAGAAATGCTCAGATTTTGATTTATGGACTGGGAAAGAGCACAGAAAACTTTCATACTTTTACCTGTGACATAACAATACTGGGAAATTCAAAATCCTGTGTTTTATGAGCACTTAAAGGGAGCTGACTTACTAAACATTATAAAACATGTGTGAATAAAACAAAATACAACTACAGATTTATGGACTTAAAAGCAGCACAGGAATCCTTCATACTTTTACCTGTGACGTAACAATACTGGGAAATTCAAAATCCATTTTTTTTAGAACTTTTTAGCATTTACATGGAGCTCAGATTTTGATTTATGAATTTAAAAACAGCACAGGAAACCTTAGTACTTTTACCTGTGACATAACAATATTGGGAAATTTAAGATCCTGTTTTTGGGGGGGGTTTTCACTTAGAGGGAGCAAACTTGCTAAAAGTGACTAATCCGACAAGCGTGAATAAACCAAAATGCAACTACAGATTTATGGACTTAAAAACAGCAAAGGCATCCTTCATACTTTTACCTGTGACGTAACAATACTGGGAAATTCAAAATCCTGTGTTTTATGAGCACTTAAAGGGAGCAGACTTACTAAACATGACTGATCAAACAAGCATAAATAAAACAAAATACAACTCCAGATATATTTATATGAGGAGACAATGTTACAATAACAAATTACAAATCTAATCAGAATCACAGCGCTTGTCAGAAAAATCGCAGTTAAGTCATTTTCCCAAATTGTTCAGTCCTAATTTTGCGTTTCTGTGTTTGTATAGAGGCGAAGAACCATGCACGGGAGCTGGTGAGCAAGGCTGACCTGGCGCAGTGGGATGCTCTGGTCATCCTGTCCGGAGATGGGCTCTTGTTTGAGGTGAGCCATGCTATGTATAAACCAACGTGATCTTTAAATATTGATTCATTTGAGCAGGACTCGGCTAATAGCATGTCAGATACTACAAAGGAACTGTCAGGGAATATCTGCGCTCTTTACTCAGCTGGAGCTAGCCAGATGGTATTGTGAAAAGGCCAGGTTGCAATCAAAAATCATGAAAAAAGGTTGAAGTTATGATGATATATAAAATCCAACCACACTGTTAGTGTCACCACTTCCTGTCTAATTGTATATCTTTTTTTGTTGTTGTGCTAAAATTAATAAATATTTAAAGATAAGGCACTGGGTAGGGAGTTTCAGGTGGATATGACATAAAAAATACGCAAATAAAATGAATACTGCAGTGGAGGAAACTTCTGTGTTTAGAAAGACAAATGTTTATGTCTCATTGCTAATGCTAATGCTAATTCTGAAGCATAATACGTCTTAAAACACCACCACAAAGTGAAGTATTTTACATATAAAATAACTAGGTAGTCTTTATTTTAATTATTTTACATTTGAATAGATTGTTTATTTTAAATTTTATTATTTTAATAAAAGATTGATACATATGACCTTGAAATTATTTGCCATTTTGGGGAGATTCTGATGATTCGTTTCTGTTTATTATAGCTCTATGCTCAAATTACTTGTACTTTTGCACTTTTACCCACCCACTTCTCCTGTTGGTCAGCCTCTGTCACGCTCTGAGTGAGTGACAGGTGGATTTAACCAATCACAATGAAGTGTGATGTAGATGGGTGACGCTAAGTCTCAAGGTAAAATTAAGTATCTAAAAATGTTTCATGTTTTAACCATATTTCCCCCTCCTAAAGGCTCTAATGGTAGTAGCTTCGCAGAATAAAAAATGACTGAAAATGTCATCCACCCAGCTTCATAATCAATCTTGAGAAGGAATTGTGCAATTACAGTATAAGAGATAGATACTGATAACCTATTTTAAAGAACTTGATGTGGCTCTGTCAAAAGTTAACTAATAGCAGCAAAAGTTAAAAACAAAAAGTTATTCCTCACTTTCTGCATGCATATCTTGTGTCCTAATTATTTACTGCAAAGAGTTATAAGACCTTTTTACAACTTTTAAAGGCCACAGTGTAGTGTTGTTGTCACAGTGATGCACAGTGAACAACAACTGACATACATACTTGCTGGTTCACAGAGGACACACAACTGTCTCATTTTGATTCTAAGAGCTGCTTTTACCTTTTACAATATATGCATGTAACAGATTGAATTTGATCACATGAAAAAGATCATTTATAACCCCTTTAATGCTTTCCCCAGCCTTCTATCTTGACCAGTCCACTCTCATATGATCGGGCAGTTCCAAAATAAACATTTACAAACACCCCTGGGCACTAACTGTATTGCATCCTCTGTGCAGGTGATAAATGGTCTGATGGACCGTGAGGACTGGCAGCAGGCCATCCAGACCCCCGTCGGCATCCTCCCGGGCGGCTCCGGCAACGCCCTGGCAGCCTCTGTCCACCACTATTCACAGTGAGCCTGGCCGTAATCACCTATTTAAATGCACACAGGCCTAAGTTTAAACCTGAAGAAGACAGATCGTTCCTGCCGGCTGTAATTATTCCACCGGCTGACTGGGCACATTGGTTGTCAGGGGGGAGAGGGAGGGACGAGGGACTATGGAGCAGACTGCTGGATCATTTCAGGATGCTATTACCTCTCACAGGGATGGTGTAATGGCTATAGAAAGTCAGCACATTAAAAGGGATTATGGTCCTCAGATAGTACAGCTTTGGCACAAGTACAATTTAAGTAATGTCCCTCTGCTGGTGAGTATGTGGTACAGCAACAGAGAGTATTAAAAGATTTAGTTGCCTTTTTGGAGATATGTATGGTGGTTCCTCAAAACTGTCAACCTGTGGTGTTGAATTCGCTCAACTAATTTGAGTAATTCTAAAAGCATCTGTAAGCATCATGGTATTAAAGGTCCTATATTACGTAAAATTGGCTCTTTAATCTATGTTATGATGTTGTTACTTAATCAAAAACATACCTGGAGTTGTGTTTTGTTTCATTTACACATGTTTGAGTAATTCTTTATTAGTCTGTCTACATCTCCAGAGCTCAAAATGCTCTGTTACACCTTGTGATGTCATGGTGCGGTCCTCAAGTTAACAGCTAACTTTTACAATTTGTTCAGTAGAGATTTGAAATTCTAGGGCTGAAATCATCCAAATGATTCTACTGTAGTGGAGCACTTCTTGTATTACCACATGACATCACTAGGTGGTTTAGAGAACTCCTAAATATACAGTGTGTGTGTGTGTGTGTGTGTGTATGTGTGTGTGTGTGCATGCGTGGGTGTGTGTGTGTGTGTGAATGAAACCAAACACAACTCCAGGTATGTTTGTGATGAGAAAACATTATAATTTACACCAGAAAACAGCGTAATACGGGGCCTTTAAAGTATATGACCTTTATTTTTTGGGATCACACTGGTTTTTGTATGTTTTAGAATAGTGTTTGCATCAGGTGGTACTTGGACAGCTCTTCAGTTTGTGGGTTTGCCTTATTTAGAGCTCATCTTATTCACTTATGTGTCCTTCTTTGGATAATTTCTTGTTTAGAACTAATGTGGAAATGATCATTTTTAGACTAGGTATAGCCCTCGATTAGACCTGAAGTAGTCCTGTTGTATATTTGATTTAAATCTGGTGGTACTCAGAAAGCCACATCTTTTCTTTGGTGGTACTTGGTGTAAAAAGTTTGAAAGCCACTGTTTTAGAACTAAAAATAATGCCTAAAATTGGAAGAGCAACTTTTTCTAAGTATCTAGATTTGCATTAGAGCTCCCTCTGCTGACACAAGAGAAACCCTTTTAGCGTTTTGGATCAGACCACCATACTGCTTTGAATTTGTAATATTGTCAACCGAATTTGTACTTAGAAATACTTTTAATAATACTGGTGATGTTTTATGAAGTTAAAAACTGCGCTGGAGATTTCCGAGGAGCTTTCCAATCTATGATACAAGTATATGTGAAAAATTGCAACATGATTTGTGAGCACTCATAACAACATCATAAACTGGATTGATTAACCAAGCACAAAACAATTTCACGAGCTGCCATGATTAGATTGAGTCTGGTGCACTGTGTAACTTTTATGAACAATGTCTGCAACCTGTTTGTTTCCATGGAGATGTTAATGTTTTGGTTTAAATTGTCCTTCATATGATATTAAACTAATCTAGTCTTATTCAACTATTTATTGCTCAAAAACATCTTAAAAACATTCTTTCTTACAGTGAGTGAGATTGCTTTTCCACATATGTAACCTGCAATTTGTCTTGTAAGTCTCCATGGAGATTCTTAAATTTATGGCCATACTGTGGAATATCATATGGGGACAAGTTACTCAGTGCACCTTTAAGTAACACAAAGATTTGTAGAGTACTGTTGTGGAAAAAATGATGTATCTCTTGATGATAAATAATTAATTCATTTGCAATGGCCGGTGAGGTTTTGGAATACAGGCAAAGGTTTATTCTTGTTACATCTGAGCTCTGAGTATTTATGCAGAAATACAGGTTACCTTCATATCACAAACTTGTGCTAATGAACTTACATTCAAGGACAGGTAGTACAACAGAAAGTGTCCTGTGGGGAGTCTGCAGACTGGTCTAGGTCTCAAGTAGAAATCACATTCATTTAAACAAAGACAGAAATTATTCCACAATATAAATTTCCATCGCATTGCTATGAGAACTGCTGAGGTCACCTTGTCAGTACGTGTGATTTACTGGATCAGCCAGTCACCCGTGAATTTAACAGATAAAATGCCAAATATCCAGATATGTTTTTTGGAGGATACATTATAACAGATGAGCACTCAAAAAGGTCAGTTTAGCATAATTGAGGAATTTGAGGGTGAAATGTGTAATTAAATGTGAATATGAAAGTCTTTAAATTTGAGAAAGCTGAAATGATGTAAAGTACCTGACCTTTACACTACCTCTGTTGTTCTTCCCATCTTTAAGGTCACGTAAAAAAGTAACAACTGTCTTGCTCCAGTACAGATGTATTGTAAAAGCAGCTCTTGTTTGTCTGCATCTAATTAGAAAGCAAATGTATTATCCGTGAACCAGGAAGTAAGCCTGATGTGCTGTTAGCATGCTAGTTGTTGTTAGCATTGCCTTGATGGCTCTGGCCTTTAACAATTGTGAAAAATGTTTATGAACTCATTGCAGTTAATAATTAGGATGCTAGTAATGCGTTAGGTACTTTTGACTTTTTAAGACAGCAAATACTGCACTTTTAAATACCACCAACAAATAGTATGTTATGTTATATATAGTATGTATACCATATAGATTAACACTCTTTACCTTTCATCCCCTAGTATTCTCTGCCTTATTTAATATTATGTAAATGTGTTGCAAATGTTGAGCTGTATTTGCTTAAAGTTGCAATATGCTAAGTAGTGTTTTCCAGAATACACAAATCACAAGGACAACAACAAATGCTGCGCCAGGGGACCCTTCTTCTGATCCTGAGCTAGATTTATAGTCAGTAGTGCCTAGCTCAAGATTCAGGGGAATCCTAAGTATGCAGGCCTGCCACTGTAACACATTTTAAAGTATGATATATTGTTGAAGAAAATAAACAATAACGTTGAAGCCAATTCATGCTACTGACACAATATACCTAAAGTTGGATTTCCCCCAAAAACTATTTTAAATGTGTAATTCACCACACAATTCAATTGAACCTGAGAACTCCAAGTTGCGAGATAACTACTGATCACTTTACAACAGTGCTGTTAAATTCACAGAGAATATTGATTATTTAAGTGCCCTTTTGCTATGCAGTAAAAATACGTTTTGAGACTTTGCCAAATACTTACTGAAACTTTGAGCACAGTTTATTTTATGCTTACCAATAAGAAATATTGACAAAATGATCAACTCATGTTTTCCTAAACATTCTGGTTGAGTTATTGATTAGCCTAGAATGTTCCACCATATGGCATTAAACTTCAATGGAAAAATCTTATAGATGCGCTCTTTACTGAGAGGGATCGCCCCTGTCCACAGATCTGCCTTGTAACTTTACTTGGTCTCTTTTGGCTGTCACCATGAAGATCTTGATGCTCTCAGTGGAATATTGTCTATTTTGCAGCTTTTGGCTTATTATACGATACTAACAATTCTAACTTTCCATACAATCAAAACAATGTTCTCCTGTGAGCCTGCTTTTAAAGGTGCTGATTTTTAATGTCTTGAATCTATGTGAAATGCAGAACCAGTTCATTTTAAACCGTTTGCAGTGGTCCAAAGTTATTCCTCACTTACGCTATGCATTCTGAGTATCCTATTCACTGTAATGAGTTTCTAAGCACTTTTCACAACTTTCAGAGACAAATACAGACTTGCTGGTAAATGTAACAACCATTAGCCTGCTAACACACACTTCCTGATTTTTGGACAATAAAATGTTTTCTACTTAGGTGCAGACAGTATGCAGCGAACATATTTTGACCTCTAGAGCTGCATCTACAATATATCTGTACTGGAGCAAGATACATTTACCTCAAATACATGGGAAAAGGTACAGGGCCTTTAAACCATTACATAACTTTTTTTTTTTTAATCTTTCATCCCCTAGGGCACCTCCAGCGTGGAACGAGGAGCTTCTTCTGAGCTGTGGTTTCATGCTGTGCAAGGGCCTGGTGGGCTGCATGGACCTGGTCTCCGTCCACCTCTCCTCCAGACAACGCCTCTTCTCCTTCCTTTCCATCGCCTGGGGCTTCGTGGCCGACGTCGACGTGGAGAGCGAAAAATACCGCCACGTTGGAGCCATCCGATTCCTCATGGGCACTTTGGTCCGCCTCGCCACCTTACGAGTTTACCAAGGCAGGTTAGCATACCTACCCATAGACGAAACCTCCAAAATCCAAAAAGGGAATTCTTCACCCATGTCTCTTTGCTCGTCTCTACCTTGCCGTGTCATTCCGAAATCTCCAAACCAGAACTCCGTGTTGCGTTGTAGCAGCACCAACTCCAACCAGAACACCATTAGCAAGACTTCCGTTGAAAATCAAGGCGACGGTAATACCAAAGCGCTATTACTGGACTCCTTGCTTCCTAGTTTAGATCAACCTGTGCCCGAAAGTTGGACAGTTGTCAAAGAGGAAGACTTCGTTCTAGTTCTGGCCATTTACCAATCGCACCTCGCTGAAGATTTGTGGACAGCCCCCGGAGCTTTAGCGGACGATGGCGCGATTCATTTGTTCTACGTGACCGGCGGAATCTCCAGACCTGCCCTTCTTCGGTTGTTTTTGGCGATGGAGAAGGGAGCGCACCTGGATTGTGGCTGTCCGTATTTGATGTATGAAAAGGTGAAGGCTTTCAGGTTGGAACCGCTAACGCCACAGGGGATGATCGCTGTGGACGGGGAGACGGTGGAGTATGGGCCGATCCAGGCGCAGGTTCACCCTGGCATAGCAAGACTCATATGCGGATAGGATTTTGGGGATGTTTTTGTATTTTTACAAAAGGTTTTAAGGGTTGAGAATCTAAATTGTGAGTGAGGATTAAGAAATGCTGGATGAAACTTTTTGTGGAATTTGTAAAAAGCACAGTTTGGCTGCAACGATTAACAGGAATACTCATGACTAGTCGACTATTAAAATAATCCTAATTGTGTTTTAATCATCATTAATGTTGTTTCCTCATCACAAACATACCTAGAGTTGTGTTTTGTGTCATTCTCACGTTTAACACACAGACCCTACATATTTAGACTGAGTTCTTTTCTCAAACAGAAAAACACTCTGTTCCACCTTGTGATGTCATGTGGTAATACCATGGATCTATAATTAAAACCTGGATAAAGCATTCCCCCTCTGTCCTGGCTCGAGACCAAGTAGTGGTTGCTTCAGGAGCTTGTGCCCAGAAAGAATTCTCCCTTAGAAGCACAATGCATTTTTTGGGAATTCAAACTGCCCGTGTTCGGCTGACAGGGCATTCACAAAGGTCAGATTTTGTAGGGATTCTTTTCTATTTTCACAAACTTTTTTAAATTTTTTAAATCCTCAAAGCACCTAATAGTTAGCTTTGTAAGACTTAACCTAGCCCTGCTTTGAGCCTGCGCTAAAGCACCCAGTGTTCTGATTAGTCCAAACGCACCACACCGTGCACATTACAGACGTCACACTGGTGTGAGGCACTAGCCCGGACTGAGGAAGTAAATGTGGAAGAGAAAATTATTTCTGGGCCCATGTGCCAATGAGCACAGGCTATTGAAAACAATATGACACTATCTTGGGTTCACCTTCAGATTTTATTATAGTTCTATGGGAAATACAGGAAGTTTTAAACTCAATACCCCTTTACTAGCATCATTTGGGTAATTTCAGCCTTAGAACTGCCAATCTTTACTAAACTAAAAGTAAAAGGCAGCTGTTAGCTTGAAAACTACCACTAAATGACATCACAAGGTGGAACAGAGTATTTTGAGCTTTGCAGATGTTGATGGACTATTAAATAAAGGATTAAATTTAATGTGTGAATGAAACAAAACACAAGTCCAGGTATGTCTTTGAGGAGGTAACAACATTCTAACCTGACTTAAAGCTCACAAGAGTCAATTTTGCGTAATGAAGGAGCTTTAATAAATCGAAAAGCAAATAGAATAAACTATTTCAGATATTCAGTACAATTTTTTTAAAATATTCAGAATCTATAAGCCTTCTGTCACCATATTTCCACTGCTGGTTTTAAAAATTATGTTAAAATAAGCACAAATTTGAAACCACTTTGAAACGTTGGCTTACCTTGAAGTCAAATAATTATTACGTTTTGATTGGCTGACAGTTAGAACTCCTCTCTGACTAGTGTATACAGTTGTTGTGTCCTTGGGCAAGATAGTTCACTCTCTGTGTGCACTGAGTTCATTATAAACTATCCATTTATTCTACGGCCTATCTATTGTCGTGTGCATTTTAGATTCTCATCCCTCAGTCCTGCCTTTTCTATGTAAGTCTGTTTGTATATTTTCTAAAGTGCCAAAGACATTCGGAAACAGCCTCTGGAGACTTTAATATTTTTCTATTTCCTCATGCTCTTTTTTTCAAACGCTGCTTCTCTCGACCTCTCATTGAGGGTTAAAGGATGTTTTTCTCTGGCTGCGGGCTGGTCCCTGGGCGATGAGAGGGAAGAGGTGCGCATGCAATATGTTGGTGATCACTCGACTGTGAGAGAGTGTAGTGGCCCCGGGGCCCGCTGGAGAGCCAGGCACGGCGCTGTCCGACCTCATAAGCCCCGCACATGTGAAGGGAAGCACAGTCATCTCAAGCCCCGTTTTTACTGGGAGGCTGCTGTCGTCGTAGCACAAAGGGACAACGCCCATAACGCATCCAAGCGCCATCCGTGATCATTTTGACTAGAATTTTTTGTTTAATTTTCGCCTAGTTTTAGTCAACAACAAACTCATGCTAACTTAGAGTACAACCATTTTACAATTTAGACCCAAGCCAAAACAAAGTATGCTTCAGATGACCCTTTAAGGCCTTGAACTTGGATGACTGTTCACACCTTAAGGTAGTTCAAAGGACTTATCTAGAAACACATACTGTAACTCCTTACTGTAAACAAGTAGGGTGTGTTAGTTACAGGGTTAGCTTCTCCTTTCAATCAGATATAAGGCAGTATTTTTACCAGAACCCTGTCAGAACTGAAGAAGCTTCTTGGATGAGTGGCGAAACGTAAAAAATATCAGTACTTTTTGACTGTGAAAATATCAAATTTTAATTGTAATTTGAGTCAGAACTTTAATCATTACTTTTTTTATTTAGCATTAGTTGGCATTAATTTAACACAGAGCTCCACCCCTTCCTGTTAAGGCACAACCTCTTTGTATAAACCACACCCCATTGTCTTTTAAGCCACGCCTCCTCTGCGCTGGCTGGATAAAAAGCAGCTTTCTGTGAGATTTAATGCGGATTAAATGTTGATGGAGCTGTAATCATGGGGCTTTAAGCTTACAGGCGGTATACATTTACATAAGCCTGCATTTGTTTATGAAGCGTTCCCTGTGACAGACGGCTAACGTACACACGGGCTGCACAGTATGACAAATCATGATCAATTTATTTTCAAATTATATCTGATAATGCTGTTCTTAATTTTGAAATCGTAAAGGCTGCAGTCATTTAGGTAACAACATGTCCCCTGCAAAGAAAGATGTTTTAATCGAAAAATATGGTTGATCCTGTAATTTAGACTTCTACAAACATGTTCGGAAATACAGGAGATTCTTGTATTAGTGTCAGTTCATATTTCAGTTTTCTCTCAAATGTTAACACTCCTAGAGTTGTTTACAAAATGAACAGGAAACTTTTTAAACATGCATCACAAATCTAATTGAAATCACAATACTTCTTTGATGTAATTTATGAACATTTTGAGCCATCCAGGAATAAGATATTTATTTTAAGGGAGTTTAACAAAAACAACTGGCCAGCGTCAGAGCTCAGGAAAATTACAATTCGATTTTTTATTATTTTTATTTTTTTGAATGTACAACCCAATTTTTAATATAGCAATAACATCCTATTTTGACATTTCAACTTACATAACTGATCCACTTTTATATATATATAAGGCATGTATTTGTTAATATTGTCATTATTCAAATTTTAATACGTATCTACCCTGCTATATGCTAAAAAAGGAAAACAAAAAACTTGTTAGCATCTTTTGGAATTTGGCAGTCAAAATACAGCCCTAAAATGAGGTCTTTGACTAAGCAGATTTTGTCATGGGGAAAAGACGTATGAATTTTGCATAGAGCCGTGTAAATGTATGAGGCAGAGGCCGTTAGCGTTCCGGATTTAAAGTGGCGAACATAACCCATTAACTGTTTTTTTTTCTGCAGTTGATTGACCAGCTGAGGTTACACACTTCCCTTCAGGTCCATTATTCTTTTCTTTCATCTGCATCCAACGTGTACGGTCCAATAACACAAACAGCCACTCTCTCTCTTTCTTTCTCTCTCCCATGTTCCCTTTCACCCCTTTCTTTTCTCACTGTCTCACATTGTCTCTCCCATTCTTTTTCTTTCTTACTCTCTCTCTCACACAATCCTTTTCTCTCCTGTTTCTTTCTCTTCGTCCATACCCCTATTGTCTTTCCTCTACCATCTCTCTCTTCCTCTCTTTTCCCTCTCTTTCCATTCTTTCATTCTCTCCCTCACTCTCCTCTTCCATACCCCACTCTCTTCCCACTTTCTTCTCCTTCACTCTCCCCTCTTGCTCTCACTCTTTGCCTTCTCTCATTTTTCTCTTCTCTTCTCTGTTTTCTCTTTCTTCTTTCTCTCTCTCTATCTCCCCTTTCTCCCCCCACTCTCCTCGCTCACTCTCGCTTCTCCTCTCACATGCGTTTGTAGCTCTTCTCATTCTTGGGGAGACCTTTTCTTTCTCCCCTCTCTCTTCTTTCTCCCTCTCCCTCATCTTTCTCTCTTTCTTTCCCTCCCTCCCCTCTCTTTCTCTCTCTCTCTCGCTCTCTCTCCATCTCTCAATCACACACTCTCCCCTCACATGCATTTAACTGTTACCCACATGCACTCCCCTCGTCTTCTCTTTCTTCCCCCCCTTCCTTCTTTCCCCTTTTCCTCTCTCCCCTCTCTCTTCTTCCTCTTTCTCCTTTACCCTCCTCTTTCTCTCTCTCTCTCCCCTCACACGCGTTTGTAGCTGTTACACACTCGCGCTCCCCTCAGCTCCTCTGCAGCACTTAGCGGTGATGGCGGGGGAGGGGCGCCACTGTGCATATGATCCCTTCTTCCCCTGCCATCTCCTCAGTGTATTCTCTCTATCTCTTTCTTTCTCTCTCTCTTTCTGTTTGCTATCCTGATTTGAAGTTGAAGTTCCTAAGACGATACACGAACCCAAGAAAGCAACGGTTTGGGGTCAGTTAGAATGTTAGCTGGTTGAGTTTGTTTTCCATGTCATGTGGTCTGTTTGTTTTTCAGATGCGGAAGATGAGGTCCACTGGAGTAAAGGGCAAGCAGTTAGCAGCTTTATAGACCCTTTAAAAATGCAAAAAGAAAAGCATAATAACATTCCGGATTGGAGGCAACTGGAGGCGTAAGTGAAGTGGAACATAATGCGATTTCAATAGGAAACTGTGATACTATTTAATTTGATATTAGGGTTGCCCAAAAATTCTAATTAATACTAGAGTGACCAGACGTCCCTATTTACCCGGGACAGTCTCAGTTTTGACCCCTGTGTCCCCTGTCACAGCAGATTTATCCAAAACCAGTGATTTGTCCCAGTTTTATACAAGAAACGCCCCAAGTGTCTCTATTTTTGACCAATCTGATCCCTGCCAACAGTAAAAAGAGTCATAAATTGTCATTTGTTTAGGTAAAATATAGAAAAGTTGCTTAAAAATTACCATAACACAAAGAAATGTGACTACACTGACTCATATGTTAGTCATGAATGAGCCAAGTGCAGAACAGTTTGCCTTAATAACGCACTTGTGTCACAGTTTTATTATTACCAACTAACCCAAAACAGGGGTGTCCCAGTTTTTGATTTTGAAAATTCGATCAAAATTCGATAATTATTACTAAAACAATTATTGAAACCAGATACTAATTTGAACAAGCGCTGATACATTTTTTTTAATCTAACTGAAGATTATTGCACATTAATAGCATTTTTTCACAGCATAGGTTTTATTGGACAACTATTTAAAGAAATGTCGTCCGTAAAGCTTTTTTCATTTCATATTAGGGTTGACAAAAGTATCGAAAATCAGATACTAATTGATACGAAAACCAGATACTAATTTCAACAAATATCGATACTAAAAAAGTCACTTTCAGCAGAGAGAGATGAACCGTTCCTGAATAGTTTTAGAATGATCTTGAGCTGTATCAGAACAAGTATAAGAGCACATAGACCCACATAGGCCCATGGACCACTGTGGAACCTACCGACCTCATGGTGATATAAAAGTACTATGTCTCTTAATTGGTAATGTTGAAGCTGACATTCTACTGACTAAATAGTGTTTTTTTTATTATCATTGTGGTGTTGGAGTATTGAGTCTATTTCTTTGTACCGAAATTGAGTTTTAAATTTAAGTACAGTGACAACACCAATACAAAAACACAAATGTTGGCACGATTGCACAATGCACAATTCATTTTTACATTTTATATGCGTTTATATGAGTCTAAGAAATAATCATTTTTCCATCTTTTGTAATGAACAAGCAAAGTAACTGTAATTTCAACCCTGGAAAAACAAAATTGTAGCTTACTTTTTTAGTAGTAAAGTTTTGAAACCATTGACGATGCCAGTTAAACATTGAAAATACGGTCGATTTAACTTTTGCCTGCATTCTGAACTTTTTAGCATTCCGATGACATTGCATATTAAAGGGTTTATTAGCACCCTTGTGTCCTACTTTCACCCCTCTTCCCTCGCTCCCTCGCTCCTAGGCACTTTTCCTCCGCACTTCCATTTTTATACCGGGTTTATTTGAGGTCATTCTCGTACACTGGTGCATCGCGCAGGTAAAATACAGGGGAGTGGCTGGACACAGTTCCACAGGGAGTGTTAGAGGAAGGCCATGCTGCAAACTGTAAAATATAGACACAGATAGACAATATATCCTGTACAATATCTTCTGTCAAACACAACTGGGGAAAGCTATCATAGTTTTGGGAAGAGGAGAGATGCTAGAAACAGAATTAAACATTACTTGAAATTAGCATAGCAAAAAATCAAATGCAGTTGTGACATTATCTGGAGCGATTTTGTTTATGGATGTTACTTTTTTTTTTCTTTTTTTTTGCTTTTTTGTTTTGTTGGGAAATTGTTTCAAAAATGTGATATCACAAAAAGTTATTTGGTTTACAGGGGAATGATAAGAAAACAAAAGAGAAAATATGGTGGATTGTTGATTATACCTACTCATGCTCAACATTATTAATGAATGAATACATTATAATGATTTAAATGTATTTCAAAACACACAAACCCTACATATTTTATATTTTTTGCAAAAATTTGTATCTAACAAAACAACATGGTAAAATCAACCTATCAGCAATGACAACACTACATTTAATAATTTAAAGATCCCATGTTACGCTATTTTTTGATCTATGTTATAATGTTGTTTCCTCATCACAAACAGACCTGGAGTTGTGTTTTGTTTCACTCGCACATGTTTAACACAAACCCTGCATATTTAGGCTGAAAACACTCTATTCCACCTTGTAATGTCATACAGGAAGTGCTCCACTGCGATTTTAAACTCCGTACACCTTCACTAGAATCATTTGGATGATTTTAACCCCTGAAATTGCCCATGTCTACTGAACAAAAGGTAAAAGCTGGTAACTAACTACCACAACATGACATCACAAGGTGGAACAGAGCAGTTTGAGCTTTGGAGATGTAGACAGACTAATAAGAAAGGGTTACTCAAAACTGTATGAATGCAAGAAACTCAACTCCGGGTATGTTTTTGAACATTATAACATGGCTCACAAGGGTCAATTTTGTGTCATAAAAAAATTTAAAGGCACATTCAAAAAAGTAAAACCAAAAATTTTAAAAATAAATTCACGTTTTTGCTATATTTTTATGCAGCGTAGTATATATAGCCCTTTAAATTATTCCACGCTAATATTGTTCCATTTTCAGTACTATAGTAATGTCTTTCATGTACTCTACTTCATACTTCATGCTCCTCGTCGGCTGCTTTCTGCGGTTGCCACACACGCACCATGGTTCATTATTAAATGTATAAAGTACATATGGGAGCCAGGGGAGGGAATAGCTATGCAAAAGCCTTGTCATGGCTGTGGTAATCTGATGTGGAAGCGCCCTCTGCTGGACAATACTGTTACCCTCTTTCTCTCTGTACCTCATCGGTACAAAAGTGGGTGTAGGGCAGAGGTGGAAGGTAACGAACTACAAAAATAAAACTACAAATGTACAAATTTCAGTTATCTAGAAGAAATTTTTTTTTTTTTTTTTACAGTGGATACTTTTTACTTTTACTTTACTGCATTTGACAACATGTATCTCTACTTTCTACTCCACTACATTTTAGATCTGACCTGAAAAGTTAAAAAAATACTTTTCTTTACAGTTTGAGACCTGCTGAAATGGCTGAGACTTATTTTATCACATTTAATTTGAGTTAACGTCCCAACTTTTAACAAATTAAACACAAAAACATTAAGAAATCAATTGAATCACTTAAAATCACCCAAATTCTTTATCAAAATCACTATTTCATCCTTAAATTGTTCTAAAAATCTCTGCAAAATGCTCACTTTTTACTCTTAAAGTACATTTTTAAACTGGTACTTCAATACTTTAACATAAGCAGGTTTTTTCATGTGATACTTTTACTTGAGTAACTTTTTGCCTCTGTATCTGTACTTTTACATAAGTAACAAAATTGAGTACTTCATCCACTACTGGTTTGGGGTTGTAGTATTTTTTAAACATCCATTTTATTGTAATATATTATGAGACTAGCATTTCTGAACTGCTGCAAGTAAGCTATCTGCTACTGTTAACTTATTTTATGGTTCAGCACTGTTAAATTGTACGGAATGATTTTAATATAGATTTTTATATTTTTACTGTACGTTTTCTTAAGTATGTTACTGTGCAAAAGTTTAAGACAAGTTTGAATAACAATATGTATGTAGGCTATAGCAATGTAAACGTATATAAATGTAAAACTGCCCTTTTGTTTATTCCTTTTAAACTTTTTATTTCCTAGTTTTTCAGACCCAGCTTTAACTTTTGCACAGTTTATACAATGTTACGTCCAAAATATAATTGTGTACTTTTTGACTTATAGCGGCTTTTACTGTATTAGATAGTCAGGAGTACTTAGCATGACTGGAGATGCTATGCTGTCCATATTAGTAATATAGCACTAACTTTTATATCTATTTTTAAAGTGTAAAAAGGGAAAAATACGTGCCTTATTTTTGAACCATGATCACTGACACACGTAATGGGGCAAAAGTATTGTTTGTATGCATTACTATGTGTATATGACGGGGTATGTGGAATAATTCTTGTAAGGTTGAGGACAATCTGGTATTAATATGGGGTTTTGAAAGACCAATAAAGTTTATACAAAATAACTTGTCTCATTTTTTTATGATAGAACACACTGCTATTTAGTTATTATACTACACCCATGGAGCATCATGTTGTAATTTGCATATTTTGATTGAAATATTAATCTAAAACACCATAAATGGCCCATATGACACTGTTTTTTAAATAATGTTTCCTCATCACAAATACACTTGGAGTTGTGTTTTGTTTCATTCACACATGTTTAACACACAAACTGCATATTTAGGTATTTTCTCACCCCTGTTCCCCCTTGTGATGTCATGTAATACAGGAAGTGCTCCACTGTGTTTTTAAACTCCACACACCTTCACTAGAGTCATTTGGATGATTTCAGCCCTGGAATGGTGTCACGGGGTTCTACTTGGGAAATGACGATGGCGTAGTCAGAAGGATGTGTTTTTATGTTTTATTGAACAATTGTGTCCCCAAAAGGAAAAGTTTGAAGAGTGCTTCCACATACAGGTCCTGATCCAGACTGACTGAGGGAGGGTGAGTGGCCCTCTTTTATACCCCCAAGGCTCCTCCCCCAAACCAATTAACGTTTTACTATGGGTTTCTACCTTTAAACCCGGGTTAATCAATCTAACATAAATATTGGAAAATATGGAAAAACATATTACACAACATGGCCATGTCCCTGCACCTGTAAACAAACTGGAAAAATTAAGGTTAATATTTTATTGCCACGGGTGATATTTTGTGGTGACGTCACGGTGACGTCAGACGCCAGGGTCCCGCGCGGGAACGCATAAATAGGAAGGGATTGTAGGGGCTCTGTTTGACTCGCGAACGAAAAATGGACACCGGCCGAAGCCAGCTGGAGGACGAAGTTATGGATATGGATGATTTGACAGCGGACTTGTGTGCACCCAAGACTACTGCGGTGGTGGACGGTAAATATAGCGAGAGCGGACGGACGGGGAGCGGGAAATGGAGCGGGGAACTGGCAGAGAATGAATGAAACCAGGTAAGCGGGTGCGGGCTTTCCGGGCGTGCCTAGGCTAGCACGGACTTTGACGGGGCTACTCCGTCACAAATGGGCAGTGTCTTCTAAACAAAAGGTAAAAGAAAAGTAGCTAATAACTTAAAAACAACCACTACATGACATCACAAGGTGGAACAGAGCATTTTGAACTCTGGAGATAGACTAATAATAATAAATGTATTCGAACATGTGTAAATGTGAAAAAGTGGGCCTTTGTGATTTAATTTCACACATTTGTTCATTTCTCCCTATCCTGCTTCAACAGATTAATATACAATCGTAGGTTTTGGTTTGTTCAGTTAAATTACTGCAGAACAGACTGTTAATTTAAGTATACTTTATTTGTTAATTTAATTCAGTTACATCCATATTCACCCACTTAGCCATATCTCTACCATAGAACTATACATCCATGATCTCATGGTCCAAACAGAGAGGGGGCCATTTTTAAAGGAGAGGTCATGGGCCGGACTATGTGGAGGGGAGAACTGGTTTAAGTTCCTTTTTGTTTCATTGTTTGTGTGTTTGCTTCATTTTGTGTTTTATTTTAAGCACCGTTTAAAGTGACTTAGGCCGTTGCAAACAGCTAGCTTTAGACACGGCTAATGATACTTGTGCAACTGTGGCCTGCGAGAAAATTGGTATTCACCTGGGGGCGGTACTTCCTGCTGAAGGGTATAAAAGCACTCTGTTTTGGCAATTAGAGGAGAGGTCTCTGTGCAGTTGGGTACACATGGTTGTTGCGTTGGATTTAATTTAAGTTACTTATTCTTTAAAAGGAAAAGGTCCCATCTGAAGAACTGGACAAAAGCCCTGCCTGGTACATTCCACATCATGGAGTGTATCATCCCCAAAAGCCAGACAAGATAAGAGTGTTTTTTGATTGTTCGGCAAAGTACAAAGGAGTGTCTTTGAATGACCACCTGCTGACCGGGCCAGAGTTAACCAACTCTCTGGTTGGGGTCCTATGCCAGTTTAGAAAAGGTCCAGTAGCAGTGATGTGCGATATAGAACGCATGTTTCATCAGTTTAATAATAATAATAATAATAATGCATCAATTTTATATAGCGCTTTTCAGGACACTCAAAGACGCTTTACAGAGCATTATTCATTCACTCCAGACCTGGTGGTGGTAAACTAGTATTGCAGCCACAGCTGCCCTGGGACAGACTGACGGAAGCGAGGCTGCCAATCTGCGCCATCTGCCCCTCCAACCACCATTCACGCACACACCACTTTCATACTAGGCATTGTGGGTGCTGTGCCTTGCCTAAGGACACTATGACAGTTTTTGCCACTGGCGCCCCACTGTGGCACCTGGAATTCTAGAGTCTAGAGTAGCACCTACCAAGGTAACTATGGTGCCAAGATTGGAGCTGTCTGCAGCAGTTGTAGCAGTGCGCACAAGTGACATGCTCAAAGGAGATTTGGAACTGGAAGATGCTTCGGAATTCTTCTGGACAGATTCACAAGTTGTTTGGGATATATCAACAATGAGGTGAGACGTTTTCATGTCTTCGTAGCGAATAGTATCCAACGAATCAAGAAAAGCATTCAACCAACACAGTGGAAGTATGTGACATCAGAGGACAATCCCGCTGACCATGCATCGCGCAGACTCAAAGCCAAAGACCTTGTTACCTCCAACTGGTTTAGTGGACCAAGTTTTCTCTGGCAAGAGAAGCTTCTCAGTGGAGAGATCAAGGTGGGAGAACTTGATGCAGAAGATCCAGAAATACGGAAAGCTGTTATACACCACATGTCAACAAAGGTAGATTCTCTGTTAGAACGATTTTGGAAATTCTCCAGTTGGTCAAGATTAGTCAAAGCTATGGCAAGGCTCATCAGATTTGTGAAAGAGTTTAAAGGCCTGCAAAATAAAAACAATGAAGCCACAAGCCTGGAAGAAAGACAAGAAGCAGATCTTACAATCATAGCCATTGTACAAAGATTAGTTTTCTCTAAGGAAATTAAAGAGCTTCAATCAAGAAAGGAGTTGACCAAAAACAAGACCAGTAAACTTTATCGACTCAATCCCTTCCTGGACGACAAGAGCATCCTCAGAGTTGGAGGTAGATTAGAACATGCAACGTTGCATCCACACGTCAAGCATCCAGCGATCTTACCAAAGACCTGTCACATTGCAAAGCTGCTGATCGATCACTACCATCGACAAGTGCAACACTAAGGGTGTGGAATGATGATACACGAGCTGAGATCTAATGGTATATGGATACAAGGATGCAGTCAAGCAGTATCATCCTTTATCTACAACTGTGTCAAGTGTAGGAAATTCAGACGTGGAACAGAAGAACAGAAGATGGCAAATCTGCCCAGTGAGAGAATGGAAACAACTCCTCCCTTCACATATTGTGGGATGGATTGTTTTGGTCCGTTCTATATCAAAGAAGGAAGAAAAGAACAGAAACGTTACGGACTTCTGTTACGTTACGTCTTGCTCCAACAAAATTGGTGCCTTGGTCTGATTGAAGTTGATGTACATTTCCACGTAAAGAGATAAAAGCACGTAGTGAGTTTAGAAAAGCGTCAGTTGACATGTCATTGAGTAACTCTATGTGTACTGCACGAGAACACGGCACCAATTTTGTTGGAGCAAGACGTGAGTTTCTGGAAGCAGTAAACGAAATGGATCAGAAAAGCCTGAGACGACTAGGTTGTGAGTTTGTGATGAACCCTCCCTCTGCCAGTCATATGGGTGGAGTCTGGGAGAGGCAAATTCGTACAATCAGAAGTGTCCTGACATCCATCTTGGAGCAATCATCCAGAACACTCGACAATTCAACTTTACGGACTTATCTGTATGAAGTGATGGCGATAGTAAACAGAAGACCTATCACCCCACACTTACTCAACGATCCTACTGGACCTCAGCCACTTACACCCAATCTTCTTTTGACCATGAAGTCATCAGTAATATTACTACCAGGAGATTTTGTAAAAGAAGACCTTTACCTTCGTAAGAGATGGTGTAGAGTCCAATACCTGGCTATTGAATTCTGACACAGATGGAAAAGAGAATACTTGTTGAGTCTACAACAAAGACTGAAGTGGCACAAGACAAACAGAAATGCTCAAGTGAATGACAAAGTGATCATACAAGATGATACAGCTCCAAGGAACGACTGGAAACTGGCCAGAGTCACCACCGTATACCCAAGTCAAGATGGGTGTGTACGCAAAGTTCAACTGTTAATCAGTGACTCAGTTTTAGATGACCATGGAAAGAGACGTAGTAAACCAGTTTACCTGGACAGACCTATCCACAAGACTGTGACGCTACTAGAAGCAGATTAGACTAGTTTATGTTTCATAAATTCATTATTTGGAAATCACTAGTGATTTGGTGGGAGTGTAACTGCCATCAGAGGCTGCTGTCATACATTTAAGTTAATGTTTCTAGGATTTATGTAGTACATTCATGTTGGTTAATTTAATTTAATTTTGGTTATAAAAGGAACCTTTTATTTGTTTTGCATAAAATTGCGGTGTTGTTTCTGGGGGGAATTTTGCGGGTGCACTGCTTTTTTTATTTTATTGGAAAACACACGAGGAGCTGCGCTCTGACCTCTAAGATAAAAGAGGGCAAGGACGTTGCTTTTAAGATGAAGTTTCTTCGAAGACATTCTAAGACTTTATTCCCTTTGAGTGAATATGGCCAATGAGTTCTGACGGCATGTTCGGCATGGTGAAACTCCTCCTGTCGAAATGAATGTTTGTGAAAACCAAAGAACAATTTTGAGCCTTTCTTAAACTCGAGGGGACTAACAATAGGTCTTAAAACAATTCAGGCTGGAAGTGTGGTTCTTTTGCACTTCAGTGTTTACTCCACTAGAGGGCAGCAGAAGATGGTAACACGTCTTTGAAGGTATTTTATTTGTATCTTTTTTGCATGTACCTACAGTTATAAAAGGTGCACTTTGTAACTTTTCTGATTGGATTCTGCTACCTGCTGGTAGCATGTAGATGTTTTGATGCTTTGAATGTTCCACAGAATGGCATTAAACCT
Source organism: Odontamblyopus rebecca (assembly GCA_030686955.1). NCBI lineage: Eukaryota > Metazoa > Chordata > Actinopteri > Gobiiformes > Gobiidae > Odontamblyopus > Odontamblyopus rebecca. The sequence continues at coordinate 23,761,951 of CM060667.1, forward strand.
GTATGTTTTGCAAAATGTTGACATGGTTAACACTATGTAGCTTTTCCACCACCTGCTTGTCACCTTGGAGATGTTTATTACTTGGAATATCCCACAGTATAGTGTAATGGTTGTAAAACAAGACAATTTAAACGATTATAAACAATTAATTTAAAAGATACATTTACAATTTAAAAGATATACATTTATGATACGATATTACTATTGGTCCATATATAATTTCATAGTAGGATTTATATTAAAAGGGTAAAGTAATTTCATTTCACTGGTACATGATTATTATTTGTATTGCATGATTGTATTTGGTTGAATGAAGCACATCCGGTCCGGTGAACAGTAGGGGGCGCTCTGGTTCGGTCTCGCGTCATTAAAACCACTGACTTGAGACCTGAACAACCGCTGTTTTATTTACTCAAGTTTTATCCCCCTTTTTCATGGGCCGTGGTTGTAACAATAGCATTAAATGATCTAATTATCATTTATTCAGTTACATGCATTACTCAAAATACCTTGATAAATAAGTACCATATAAGATCTGACCTGAACTTGTTATCATGGAGGCTTCTGCTTATTTCCATAAAGAACTTGGAAACAGGCAGAAAAGCTCCACCAGAAATGTTACATAGTGCACCTTTAAAATGTACTTTTAGAGTAAAAGGTCACATATTTCGCACTCTTTTCTCATGAATATTGCGTATTTATGTTTGTTTACCAAAAGCCAAAGTTTGACCTCAAATCCTTTTGTCAGGACGTTACCACAGCCACAAACATGGTAAAAAATAAGCCCTCTAATCATATCAAAAGTATTTAATTTAGTTTAGTTAAAAAATGTAGTGGAGTAGAAAGTACAGATTAAGTAAAAGTAAAAAGTACACACTATAAAATTAAGTGCAGTACATATTCAGGCTAAGATTTAACCATATCTGCTCTGTTTTTATGAGCGTGATACAATGACAGTTTTTTACAGTTTAAGTAAACCCATTCTAGAGGATCTGAATTTGTAGTGGATACTCCATTGTGTGTTTGTGTGTGATTTTTTCTTTCTATTTTTTTCATTTAGTATCTTTTTTATCTTTAATTGGCCCTCGCGAGGGGCATTGTTCTTTGTCAATTTCTTTATTATTCTTTTTCCTACAATATGATCACATTTTTGACCCCCTGAATGTCGAAGTATGGGATCGATCGGCCCAGTGAAAAATTTTATAAAATGGGCCTCACGACACTGCCCAAAGCGACCCGACTCAACAGCGCCACCTAGAATTGGACCCTATGGGAGGGGGGACAAGCGAAGTTTGTCGCAGGCAAACGACATTCGGGACAGGGATAGAGAATGAGACAAGCCAAAAGATGAATTGGAGCATGTTTCTATGACCAACAGGAAGTCAGCCACATATTGTAAGCATTTAAATTTAGCTTTCTGGTGAGATTAAGATACCAAAAATTAGATCTCATCCAGAGACGGGTACGGGCTTTGTACAGAGAACTTCTGCGTTGTCCGTCCTTGATCCAACTGCATGTTGTGGCCAACTGAGAACATGAGGCAGAGTCACAGAAAAGTCTGCTCCACTTCCCCCTCCTTCCTGTTTCAGTGGGAAAAGGCTCTTTGAGAGAAGGAGGTTTTATGACATCTTCTCACGTTACACATGAACAGATAAAGTATGCATATAACATTCACATGATTTTACAAATCAACATTAAAACACAATCATTGATGATAGTTCATACAATGTTCAAGTTCATTCTTTTCTCTGGAGAAGAGTTTTTCTAGAGATTTTTTCGATCAGAGTCCAAGTCTTTTTAATTTTCTGTGTTATTCATTTAATATATGATATTTGAAGTTAGTCAATATAATTTCTTTATAAACACATATAGATATGTAGATCTTTTGTAAAAGGTCTTTACTCCTTGTGTGAATATTCCTTGAGTCTTTGTGAGTCTCTTGGTAAGTTTCATTTGAACAGGACATTGACTGTGCAGAGCACCAGCCACAAATCCTGATGAAGAGGAAACTGCAGGCAAGAGTGGAGGTGTCCCACAGATAATGTCCATTGTCTGTGACCACTTTCCACAGTTTTCCTCAAACAAAATAGCAACAATTAAAACATTACAATATGGCAGATTCACAGGTCATGGACAGTATCACTACAGAAATGTACAAGGCTGTTCAGTAGATGTCATGTTGCTGCTTTTTGTCTTGAAATGTTGGATGTGATGTACTCACTGTTAAAGATGATTCATAAGAAACTGGTGAGAATACTAGTGGTTAAGTAGTCAATTATATTTATTTATTAAATTATATTTTTGAGTAGCCTCAAATCACAAGAGGAATCACTTTGTGGGGCTTGTACAGAATTACAGATTTAATTAACGGAACTTGTTTTGTTCATTTGTTCATTGATGCTGAGAGGGGAGGAGGGAGTCCTATAGTTGGATTAGTGGACCGACCCGGACAGTAGCTAGGTGCTGAGAGGGCCTTTCCGAATTAAATTACTCCTGAAGATGGAACTCCCTCCTGAAAAGAAGCGTTTTTGTGCTTTCTCACAACTGGCCAAGAAGCTGTGGAGTTGAATGGTGAGATGTTGCTTCACCGTGGCCTCCAGGAAATCAGTTTTGCTGTCCGAGAACAGAGAATAAGCAGAGCCCATCTCTTGCAGCAAGCTTTAAACATGTAGTGGATCTCCCTTTGTGCCTTCATTTTGTCTTGTATTTGCTTTTCCTTTGCCTGAAGAATATCAGTCACAATTAATAATAATAATACATTTTATTTATTAGACACCATTCTGGACACCCGAGGTTGCCTTACAACGACATAAACAAAATAAATACGATTAAAACATACAGTTAAAAACATAAAGTTAAAGTGGGACAGTATTTAATTGATTGATTGGTCCTTGCCCCTCGCCAGTAATGATGTTAATGGTTTAATTTATTATAATAATAATAATAATAATTATTATTATTATATGTTTTAACTACTTTATTTATTTATTTTATTTATTTGTGTGAGTCATAGAATTTAAATTGAAATGCATTGATTTATTTTTCCATCCATCCATCTTCTCCCGCTTAATCCGCCTGGGTCGCGGGGGCAGCTTGCTGCCCAATCCTCATGGCACCTGACCCCCCCTATGAACCCCTCTGCAGGTGGTGAGCCCACAGGAGGGTGGACAACATGGTCCTTGATGTTAGTTCATAGGGGTGCGGGCATGTTTTAGGTTGATGGGGGAAACCGGAGTACCCGGAGGAAACCCATCCAGACATGGGGAGGAACATGCAAACTCCACACAGAAAGGCCCGGGCGACCCGGGGATCAAACCCGCAACCTTCTTGATGTGAGGCCTGAGTGTTGCCACTCAGCCACCGTGCTGCCATTGATTTATTTTTGTTTATTTAAATTATATTCATCTTTTTATTGTATGTGATTATGTGATGTTTACATTGTATTTTAATGATTATTTGGCACCAACAATAAGCTTGTCACAGTTTTTTTTCTTTCTTTTTTTTGTAGAGTAGTTGTTCTAAACTGAAAATATCAATAAATAAAGTTATTTTTAAAAGTACAGATGTAAAAGTATCACATGAAAAAATTAAGTAAACGTATTAAACTCCTGTATTTTGATGCTATAAAAATCCCAAATTGGCAGGTTAAAAAGTTAGCACCCACAGAAAAGCTAGGCATGCTTCGAGTCAAAAATAGTTGTTTTGCTATGTTGTAAAAATAATAAATCCACCTTATGTGACTTGCATGCATTCCCTCTACAGTGATACTTGGCGGCCTCCAGGTGGCAGCAGAGTCTCAGTGAGCACAGACTTCATAGTTCATATCTGACTTGAGGCAATCCCCCAGGTCTCGATACATAAGAACAATATATATGTAAATGTAATGAAAAAATATTTTATGTTTCAAGACATCAATATTCATCAAAACTTGTATTAAAATAAAAACAATGAGTGAACAACATGAGTGAACGAAACAAAACACAACTCCGGGTGTGTTTTAGAAGAGGAAACAGAATTATAACAGAGATCCAAAAACGGTGTAGTATGGGTCCTTTAACCTCCTGAGACCCGAGCTTTTGTCTGGTGTCCATTTTTCATTTCTTCTTGCTATTTGGGATAAGTAGGACCTACTAAGTAAGTCTTCTGTATGACACCATTGGTTAAAAAATGTAAAAAACATTAAAATGTATAAATAAATTACAAAAAAAAAAACAGCAATTAACTGTTTATTTCAAGCCCTAAACCTGCCAAATGTGACGTAGGTCGACCGTGAGCGGGTTGGGGTTCAGTGAGTGAGGTTAAAAACACACAAAAAGGCCTGAAAATGTGGTCCACAGTTTTAATTTTTTATGGTTTTCAATCGTTACAAAAAAAAGTAGAGGTGCAAAAAGTGGAGACAGGCAGCAGTTTCCCTATAGCAGCAGAAACGTCCAGCAATTTATAACTGTAAACTCATCTAAATATTCCCAAGTTTACCTAACAACATGTACAATCAATAATATAACATAGTCCCAATGTCTTCAAACGAGGACATGACATTTCCTGATGCTCTCGTCTGCTGTGGTCAATAAAATGTGTCAAATTTTAATGCCAAATGAAGTTACATGAAGATACATGAAGAGACATTATTGTACATAAATACATTGGTTTTATTCATAAATTTTGCATCTAAACTTTACCATGCAGTTTTTTTTTACTTTCGGGAGCTGCTGTAGAGGTTTTTAGTTGATTACAGGTGAAAGTTTAAAATAATTGAAAATCATGGTGCTAAGAGGCAAAAATGTAATGTCCTCGTATGGGGCCACAGGGTCTCAAGAGGTTAAGTCTAACTCGAGTAAAAGCACTTCAGACACTGCAGTGCTTTCAGTTAGCCTCACAGGGAATATAATAACATCAGCTGAAAGGTATCGATTCTCCTGCAGTAGTGGTCCGCGCACCCCTGATTGAAACCCCTTCGACACGCTACAGCCCTGTTACTGTGAGCAGGTGCAGGGTCTGATGTTATAGGTGAGACTGTTCCACAGGAAGTCACACACGAGGCTTAATGTCCTGTCTTTGTTTCTGCGGTTTACCCTGTCTGCTACAAAGTGAACACAGTCAAAAAAGCAACAGAAAAATCTAAAGAAAGGTCATCTATACAGGTCTGAACTGAAAAAGTACGTTAAATAAGTCAAACTATGGAAACAAGCTGGAGCACGTCAAGCCAGATATACTGAACTAGAATGTCTGTTATGGAAATAACTTAGCAAATTGTGAATCCCACTGAATTAACGCTATGATAATGTGAAATGATATGAAATGATAATATAATATTCTAGTACACTATTCTCTTCTAGATCCACAGCCCAAAACAACTGTGTCATTCCCAAAAGAAGTTCGGCCTTCTCACAAGCTGCATTTTCCTACAAAACTATCAAACAATAGAACCAGCTCCCTGCCAGTCTGAAGATGTCTGCCGATCTGCACCGTTTCTCTCGAAATTTAAAACAATTTATTCTTGAGAAGCAACTGTGTCAGCATCAGTCCTGTTAAATCAGTAACTTTCTTATTTCTGTGGTTTACAGTGTTATTAGAGCGTTTGTAAATATTTTAATGTTTTGTTTTTGTTTTTTTGTTTTTTATAATATGTTTGTAGAATTTTAAATTGTTTTATAGAATGTTGTACTATTTGTAGCATGTTACTTTTAGTGCGCACCTGCCCAGGGACTGTGGATGGAAAATAGCTTTTTTGCTAAATCTGGTGCAAAACATCTCCTCTTTTCTAAGATTAATGTGTTTGTACATGGTCCCTGACAAATAAATAATAAACTAATCTAATTTGATGTTCACAGTGATGGGGAAAATACTTTGAAATGTATTTAGTTGCTGAATACCTGGATTGAAATGTGCTTTGTAATGTCTTCTGATACATGGGCCAATCAGAGTACTGTATTCTGAATACTTAAAATACTTTTATTCTGAGAGGAAATTGGAGGATTATGAACCGCTTTATGTTCATTCATGGTTGATGAAGCATTTCCTATGACACATCATACATTCACAAACCACAATAGCTGTTTATTTTTCCCACTAGTACTGTGCACTTTGAAGCCTAAAAGGTGTGATCCAAGAACGGCAATGTTTTCCTTTAATCTTAGGGAACTTTTTTTTACTTTTACTAAACACGTAGTTCCAGGACATGTATTCAGTTGCTTCCTAACGCTAGGTACTCATTCAACCTTTATTAAGTGCACTGCAGACATGGTCCATATAAAACCGATTCTCCGTAGGCCTATGTTTCTTTCAGTGGCGAAAAATGACTTGGCTAAAAATCTACTCAATTACAAGTGGGCTACCCTGATTGTTATCAGGGCAGTCTTGTGTGATGTCACCAACTACTTGAAACTGCATAGGCCCCTGAAACCAGCACAAAGTTAGATTTAGATTCACAACATGTTTGAGCAACTCTTTATTATTAGTCTGTCAATATTGCCAACGTTCAAAATGCTCTGTTCCACCTTGTGATGTCAAGAAGTGGTAGTTTTCAAGTTAACAGCTCCTTTTACATTTTGTTTAGTAGAGATCGGAAATTCCAGGGCTGATCATGATTCTAGTGAAGGTGTATGGAGTTTAAAAACAGTGAATCACTTCCTTTCACATCACAAAGTGGAAATGAGTGTTTTTTCCATTTGAGAGAAGAACTCAGCCTAAACATGCATGATTTGTGTGTTAAGCATGTGTGAATGAAACAAAACACAACTCCAGGTATGTTTTTGACGAGGAAACATTATAACTTGGATCAGAAAATGTCATAATATGAGCCCTTTAACCTCCTCCTTATGTTTGCATTTTCTCGTGACCTATACCCACACCTTTATTTCAAGTCTTCTCCTGCTACTGCTCAAGGCAACAGACATACCCGTCAAACAGTTAGCCTATAGAAATCTCAACAAAACACGCCGTAGGTTAAGCTACTGAATAATTTTTGGCATGCAGCCCATACTTTCCTCCACATCTTTCTGACAGGTGCAGGGGACATAGCTTCAGCTGTTAGCTCAGAGCTCCTTTTGATTTAGTTCTGCTAGGCTAATCGTTTTCCCTTGACACATAGATCTTGTCTTTTGTCTGCAACTTTAATGATATAGACACGCCCATGCCTCCTGTTGTATGCTAACCTTTTCTGACAGGATTAATTTAATGCCGGTGTCAACGTCGTGCCAAAAGGGGGAGTGACGATATGACCTTAAAGGAGAAGTGTTATGCGCTGACAATTCTTTGGAGGTGATTCAAGTAACGTTAAGGTCCTTCTCTTGACATAAATCTTCAGTTTCAATAAAGTGTCTACATAAAAGATTCAATCCAGGAAGTGCTCTGTTGTGTGTTTGAAGTCCGCTCATCCTTGTTATTTTCAGCATAGCTACAAGTGCCATGTTTACATAAAAGCTTTAATTTTGAATAAAAATGATTTTATTCTGAATAAAAATTAATTCCACTTTAAAAAAGACCGTGTAAACACTTAATTCCTAATGAAAATGATTATTCATAATTAAACTAAATTCTGAAGTGGGTGGTTTATTTTGATTTTAAAGCCAAATTTATTTATTCCTTGATCATGTAAATGTTTATTCTTGTTAAAAATAATTCCGGTTGTTCAGCACATAATCGTTGGGTCATCTTTCTGACGCAATTCGGACGATCCAGCTCCACCAGTCGTCTCTTCTGACTTTCATCCACGTCTCTTTAGATTTGTGAGCGGGATGTGGGAGTGGGCTGAGGTGTCACAGCCGTTGACTCAGTTTGTCTTCTTCCTCCCTTCTCCGACACTCTTCCCTTCTCCTCCTCAGCTCGCAGACGTTAAACGTGAGGATAGAATTCTCCAGCTGCTGCTTCATTATCATCGGAACAACTGAGAAAAGAGTTTGGATCATGTTTGTGTCTGTGGTGCCAAACCGAGATGACTAAAAGCCAGTAGCAGCTGAACTGTGTTTTCTTCCGGTAGACGTTAATATGTTTGTCCATCCATCCATTCATCTTCTTCTGCTTTATCTGGCTGGGTCGCGGGGGCAGCAGTTCACCGCCCAGTCCTCTGCGCACCCAACCCCTATGAACCCTTCTGCAGTGGTGAGCCCACAGGAGGGTGGACCCAGCTTGTTCTTTTGGACTGAGCCCTGCCGGGCACCGGGCGACATCATGGTCCTTGATTTTAGTTCATAGGGGTGCGGGCATGTTTTGGGTTGATGGGGGAAACCGGAGTGCCCGGAGAAAACCCATTCAGACACGGGGAGATCATGCAAACTCCACACAGAAAGGCTGGGGATAGAACCCAGAACCTTCTTGCTGTGAGGCATGAGGCACCGTGCCACCCGTGGTAGTGCTTGCCATGCATATGCTTGTCTCAGACATTAAGCCATGCTAATGTGTCTAAGTACACACAGCCGTGGTAATTGTCATTATCATTATCTGTCATTATCAGTTAGTGTCATGTGAGCATGGGCACGCTTCTGGCTCCAATTCACCTTCTATTGAAAAACCGTTGTCTCTTCCTCTGTAACTGCAGTTGTCAAACTTGTCATTTTGTTTTAAAATGTTTGTATTAACACGCTCTACATGATCCTGGTGGGGTTTTTTGTTGGCTGTCAGACAAGATAAGTTCATTAATGACAAACAAATCAGGTGTCTTATTTCTCCAAGGCCACTCCCGTTAGCGTTGGCAAATGGTTTGATTGACAGTGCTGATAAGCTCTTTCCCCCTGTTAAACCAGCAGTGCAGGCTGGAAGGAACATTACCTTCAGCAGCCTCAATTCAGATTGGCTCTTTGGTTGCAATAATACTCGCAGTCAGAAGACCAAATCTGGAATTCAACTCCAAATTTTCTCCTATAACTGCTAGCCTCAATAAGCCATACACTATGGATGAGGTCACACTCACTAGGTCCACTTAGTTCTTTACACAATCTATGGTTGATAGGATTACTTCTGACTTATTATAACATTTGATTGGAAAAGACAAACTGCATCATAAGAGTTATGGTTATAAAACATGGAATACCAATGCGAAAGTGAAATGGTGCACTGCTTGGAGATGCTCAGTCCTCATCAAAAACATATGTGGGTTTGGGTTTCTTTCATTCACACATTTTTTAACACAAACCCTGCATATTTGGGCTAAGTTCTACTCTCAAACAGAAAACACTGTTCCACCTTGTGATGTCATGTAGTAATACAGAAAGTGCTCCACTGTGTTTTTAAACTCCATACACCTTCACTAGAAGCATTTGGATGATTTCAGCTCTGGAATTGCCCATCTCTATTGAACAAAGGGTAAAACTATGACTACATGACCTCACAAGGTGGAACAGGGCAGTTTGAGCTTTGGAGGTGTGGCAGACTAATAAACCAAGATTACTCATGTTTTAAACATGTGTGAATGAAACTAAACACAACTCCAGGTATGTTTTTGATGAGGTAAGAACATTGTAACATGGCTTAAAGCTCACAAGAGTCAATTTTGTGCAGTATAGTACCTTTTTTAAACGTTTCTCAGTATGGCATAAAGTTTACCCATCATACATGTGCATTTTAACTGTAAGCGGACTCTCCTCTCTGCAGATCTCACCTGTAACTTGGCCTTGGAGATGGATAAGTTTACCACAATATAACACAACATCTTCATTAGCCAGGTCATTAGTAGGTCGCTATATAAGCTATATAGTGTACTTTTAACCTCACGAGGATGTAGACTAGACGAGATCACAGACACGCCTTTGCTTTATGCTAGCCTGTTCTCACAGGATTACTTTAATGCCGCTGTAACAATTAGAATAATGCCAAACGAAGGAGTGGACACTAATGTTTTTTAAAGTTCTTGATTTTATTCTATGGACCATGCTTCCTGCTGTCCTGCCTCAATGCATCTAAAGTCTTCTTTTGTCTCTTTTTGTCTGGACCTGGGTGAGGTAATGGCCCAAAGCCAGAAGCAATGTTTTTTTGGAACTCTTTATTGTAGGAATATTTGTGCAAGAGAAAAATTATTTATTGAGACTGCCATTTTTGTTGTACGCGCCAAATTGAGGTCGTGTAGGTGAGGAGCTTCAATACACACGGCTGATTAAACAGAATAAAAGAAGTAATAAGTGTCGTCCCAATCTTACCATTTCAGCTTGTCAGTCAAAACCTATTATAGAATATGAAGTGGAAAAACTTGATTAGGCTATGTTTTAAACTAAAGCAGGTTAACCTTACTGTTGGATAAAGGCAGGTATTAAGATTATTAGCTTACTAATTGCTAAATGTGGCCAGCCTATTGAAGGTCTTGTACACTAAATTAACTCTTGTACCTGTTTTTTTTCTTTTGTTTGACTCAGACATGTTTGCACAATCCTGCATTATTATTCATAGTCGTAATTAGTCATCTGTAAATTCTGTGCTCTACCTGGTGATGTCATGAAATGATAGTTTTCCAGCTACCTTTTTACCTTTTTAGTTCAGTAGGGAAGGGTAATGCTACATCTGAAATCTTCCAAATGATTCTAGTGAAATGTGTGGAGTTTAAAAACATAGTGGAGCACTTCCTATCCTTGCTGTTTGAGAGAAGAACTTAGCCTAAATATGCAGGGTTTGTGTGTTAAATGTGGAAACGAAACAAAATGCAACTCCAGGTATGTTTGCGATGAGGAAACATTATAACATAGATCAGAAAATAGTGTAATATGGGCTCTTTAATTGCTTTCTTTGAGTTTTTGTTGAACTACTCAACAAAAAAAAAAGTATACTGAATGCCTTGAGAACAGCGTTACAGTCTAGTTGATAAAGAAATTGTGTTAAGCAACTTTAGCCTAGCTTTTACTTGTATGACAGCCATTAGCGTAAAGTGAATGGCTATCAGCGAAATCTGGGCAGACCATTTCTGCTCTAATGTAATCCCTCTGAGGTTTTTACAGAGTCGTGCTAAAATCAATAAATACTGGCAGACTGGGCAGTGGAAGGCGAGCTGTGGATGGATATCACTGATTACATGTTAAATACTTTACAAATGCAGTGCAAAATCATAATGTAATCATGGGGAAAACAATAAAGCACAGACCATCTTTCTAACCAGAACTAGTCATGTTGTCAGTGGAGGAAGAGGTACTCGATTTTGTTTCTTAACTAAAAGTAAAGTATTAAAGTATCCGTTTAAAAATGTATTTAAAGGTGGACTGCGTAACTTTGGATATGTCATTGCTCTGCCTGGAATGTTCCGCAGTATGACATTAAACAGCTCTACCTTACATTTGTTCAGTTTATGGTTTTATAGCTCAGAAGTACCTAGAAAACCTGATACTCTGACTGTGAGCGGGAGTGCCCCTTTCTACAGATCTAACTTGTAACTTGGTCTGGTTTGGTCTCCATGAAGATAGAAAGGTTTAATGCCATACTGTGAAACATTCCAAACAAAGCAATAATATTTCCATGGAGAAAAGCATTTGACAGACACAAAAGTAACACAATGCACTTTTTAAAAGAGTAAAAAGTTAAAGTATTTCTGACAGATTTTGAGGTATTATGACCCTGATGTTGATAAAGCTTTATGCTGAATTTTGTCCAATTAAAAACAATGAATGAAGCCATAATTTTTAACTAGTTTTTCTGCAGGTCTCAAATTATAATAAAAAATGCTTTCACTTTTCAGTCTATTTCAAAAATGTAGTGGAGTAGAAAGTAGAGATACATCCTCTCAAATGTAGTGAGTAGAGTAAAAGCATCCTCTTTACAATCTGCTTAAGTAAAATACAGATACTGAAGTACTTTTTTACTTTTACTTTGTTACATTCTGCCACTGGCCGTTTCTATTGCCAAGTAGGCTGCATTAGCAGTCACTATAACACACTATTTTACCTACTAGACATCAAATATTCTTGAATCGCTACAAATCAGCAAGTAAAACTGTCAAACTGGCTAATGTAGTAATTTGTACCACTGCACTGCATTGGCCCACTCTGATGTTCCACTGAACAAAACTATAACTCCACAGTGTATACTATAAGACAAATATAAAGAGAACAAAAAAGAGAAGGTGGCTATAATCACTGAAGTGAGGAAGGCTTGTTAAATATAACAACATAACGTATAACATGGATGATTTTTAGTGCTCTGCATGCCTTGCTGCCTGTTAGAGTTTGCCATCTAAAAAATCGCGGTACTTTGTGGAACTTCCCGCAGGACCTGCACCTGTTGTTTATGTATTGCCTTCCGAATTAATATTATTAATAGTCATTAGAGGCTGGCACTGTATTTTGGTCATTTAAGCCTCCTATATTTGGCTAAAGCCTCATGGTCAATTTTGATTATTGCTTAATCGTTTTTGAATTTTAATGTGCACAGATTTAACTATTTTGCATAATGAATTATGGAGCAGGAATTTAAATGTGAATTATGAGTACACTGCTGATTATTACATTGGATTATATGTACTGAATTGAATATTAAGAAATGAAACAGTATAGTGTTTATTGAAAATACTGGTATTATGGACTATGCAACTCATTATTGGTCCTGTCCCTTACAGTCCAGGTTCCATTCGATCCAGCATTTCTTTCTGTGGGATTCTGATCAACCATTCATTGTCGATCAATCACCACATCGACCAGTCCATTCGTTTCATGGCCCTATTTAATATGATGGCGAGCTGCCCATGGCCCTGAACCTAAGGAACAATCAGCACCACCTTCTACAGTATGGTAGGAGGCGCAGTAGCCTGCTCTCTAACACACACCTTACACAGAAAATACTGTAAATATTCCATTTTTTACAATTTTCTCAATACAGCTCACGCTCTGCACTGTATTACAGTCTCCTGGTTTTGTGTTTTAAACTCTGTCTCACTTCCCTCCCTGAGTTGAACTATTAGATCTTCTTATACGAGCCTATCCTCCCTTTGTATCTTGAAGTGCATGACAACACTTGTGCCTTTTGGTTAGAATTTCCAGTGTTGATGACTGGTAGAGGTAAACCGTTTTAGAACTTTCAGTGTTTTCTTTTTCTCAAACTGTCACATATCTGATGTAAAACTATGATACATGTTTAGCACAGATACCATCCCACCAAGTCATAACTATAAACACATAAAAACCTGTCATATGCACTTTAAATATATCATCATACACGTGGAGACGGTACCCAGGTATGGAATAGACATAACTTATTATGACAGTGCTTCTGCCTCTCATGTCCTCCTCCATAGCATTTCTGTAGGCTACATAACATGACTCACTCAAACCTGTCTAACGTATGGATGAAGTTATAACCTTTTCCCACACATTCAATGGAGATTTGCAAATTGATCTTTCTACCTGTTAGCTCCATTTTGAAAATTGCCATTCCTCTTTTTCCTAAATACATGCAGGCCAAATTGTGTAAAATGTATTTAAATAAGTTAGACTGGCAAAAATGGTGCTCAGTTTTATGTTCCTGATGTAGTGATTATATTAACTGTTCATCACTTTTATTTTGTGGGATTTGTCCCCCCTCCTGTGCAGACATTATTAAGGTCAGATCTTGCATCTTGGGGCCAGCCCCGAAGCTCTGGCAAGCTGCCACCTCCAATTTGGTTTTATTGGTTTACCAAGGTCTCGGAACATTCTAAAAGGTCTTTATTGTCTCCAGTACTGCAACAAGAGGGCAAGAAAATATGCTCCTTTGTTTGGGCACTTAACCTGTGAATGATGGATTACACCAAACTAAAAAGATAGATTACATTTATAATAAGTAACTTTGGAGGTCAACTGCATGATTACATGGAAACAGAAGGTTAAAAAAATCTTCAAAACATTCTTCATAGAGATACATAGATTAGATTCCATACTGGGATATTATTGCCAAGAGAACAACTTTTTCCATGGAAACAAGCAGAAGGGCCTCAAAAGATGAGCTTACAGTGACAGGATGTAACTTTTAAAATATTCTTTGCAACATTATCCATGGGGATAGATACACTGTATGCCATATTGTGGAATATTATAGCCAAGTCAACAACATTTCCATGGAAACAAGCAGGAAATAACTCAGGTCAGGAGTCAGGTTTGTAAAGATCAGTCTTTCTCTGTCTGTGCTATAAAAACATCCATAATGAAAAAGCATACTTAAATACATAAAATATAGTCTGTTTTTCAGGAAAAAAGTTAGATGCAGGGACGAATCATCCTCCAGTGAATTCATATAGATTCAACATAAAATTAAAAACATTACTTCTACAAAAATTCTTGTGAAACTGACTAGTCTGTATTTCTTATCACCTTTAAACGTTTCCACTGTATGGGCATAAAAAAGAAATGTGCCAAATACTTCCTCATCTGACTAGTCTGTATTTCTTATCACCTTTAAACGTTTCCACTGTATGGCCATAAAAAAACAAAAGTGCCAAAGACTTACTCATCTTTAATTATCGTGCATATCGAATAAACACACAACTTCGCCACATTGAAATTGACTCTAAACAGGCTGACGGAACACTTCATTAGCAAGGGAGCATGGATAACGGTGCTAATTACAGAATGACTCAAATTGCGTGCCGGAAATTGTTGACAACCTCAAGACATATCGACTAAAAGGCTCTCCGTCTACCTCCACCACCTACACACGCTCGCCCATATGTACTGACAGCCCTGCAGACGAGTGAGTAGGTGCCGCTTGACAGTTAAAGAGCTTGCAAGTTGTCCACATAAAAGCTCCAAGTACAGGAGCGGGATGAGTCACTGTTCCATGAGTCTTTCGGGGGTCCCACAGGGGTCTATTTTTGGTCCTTTTTTATTTGTTGCTAGTTTACCTTTAGATCTTACCTGAGGCCACTTTATTGATCCATGTTTGTGTGTTGTCTAGACAGGAAGTGCCAGGTCATATGCAATAGACCTTTTTTACAACCCCCAGAAGTGCTGCGCTGTAGGGTTGTGGAAATTCTGGTTAATACATTTCTTTGACAAAATGTCTGTGGAAATGTCTTACATATTCTCCACCATCTTAATAAATCTGCCCCATCACCAAATCTTCAACCAACAAGATCGGCAAAGGACATACATTTTTCCTTGAAGAATTTATCCACAGTTATCAAGGTAAGAAAGATGAAAGGTGAACAATGACTAGCATTAGTGAACTACAGAGCACAACTAACATTACGGTAATGAATAAAACATAAGTCACTTGCTAACTCAAACTGATTATAGAATTAAAATTAAAAACCGGTTCATGATGTCGACAATAGCATAGACAGATTTGTGCAGTTTGAATGGTACAGAGATGGTGCTGGACTTTAGGTGGACTATTGAGGGGGACATTGTGGAACTTGTAGAGAGTTATAAGTATTTGGACCTACATCTCGACCCCAGACTGGACTGGTCTGAGAATACTGACCTGCTCTACAGAAAGGGACAGAGCAGGCTGTACTTTCTCAAAAGACTCAAGTCCTTTAACATCTGCCAGAAGCTCCTGCTGATGTTCTACCAGACGGTCATCTCCAGTGTCCTCTTCTTCAATGCTGTGATCTGCTGGGAAAGACGCCTCAAGGAGAAGGACACTGTTCGGTTGGATAGGACGATGACGAAGTTGGGAATTATAACTGCAGTGACGTTACTATGCTTGAATGCACGGGTTTGTATTGTAATAATATTGTAATGGTGAGCTGGGATCGAAACTGTGATCCTTCTTGCAGGTGGCACAGTGGTCATGTCATAACTTGAATTTGGGCGTGTTGGCCCATCTCCGACCACAATTTCCAGTGAAATGGCGTGGGAGTGACTGTTGGTTACTGGACCAGATTGGCATCGAATACGGCGCTTTGAGGTGCATTTCAAGTTTGCACAACATGTCCATTTATATTTTAAAAAGGTGTACTGTGTAACTTTTCTGGTGAGGGCTCTGCCAGTTGCTTGTCTCCATGGTGATATTATTGATTTGTCGGAAATGTTTCACAGTATAGCATTAAATATATATCTATTTATGCTTTTAATCCTCAGTCCCTTAAGATAAGATAAGATAAGATATCCTTTATTTGTCCCACAATGGGGAAATTTCAGTGTTGCAACACACAGTTAAGAGAACAGCAAGAAACAGTAGCAGCAATAGAAGTACAGTTAAGTTAAAAATAGACAAACATAAAGATCTATAAAGATAAGGATTATAAAACTATGTATAATATAAATTGCTATCTTAAAACTATATATATAATAAATTGCAATCTAAAAACTATTGCAATCTAAAAACTTAAAGGGTGATTTTCTGTTGCACGTTATATTGTTGTTTCCTCATCAAAAACAGAAAACACTCTGTTCCAGCTTGTGATGTCATGTGGTAATACAGTGCTCCACTGTGTTTTTAAACTCCATATACCTTCACGAGAATCATTTGGATAAATTCAGCCCAAACTCAGTGTTGGAATTGTCAAACTCTGCTGAATTAAAGGTAAAAGTAAGTAAGTAAACTGCTTCATGACATCACAAGGTAGAACAGAGCATTTTGAGCTTTGGAGATATAGACAAACTAATGATAAAATATGACACAAACATGTGAGCGAAACAAAACAAGTCCATTTTACTTCATATAGGACCTTTAAAAAAGCATGCACTCTACACAGCCCTGACCTGCAATTCGCCTTAGTATCACCTCCAGGCAAAGCAATAACATCTCCATGGAGACAAGAACAAGTGGCAGACCTTCAAGCAAACCATTACATAAAGTACTCTAAATATCACAATGGAAAAGTATACAGACCACACCTTTGCAACATAATCTCAAATCTCATTTTAATAATAACCGCTAATGCCTTGAGTTTAGTTTAGAGCCCAAGAGTTAGTCACATTGAAAGCTTATAAAGGGCCCACTCTTAAAGGGCCCGTATCACACTATATTAATAAAGGATCAATCAAACACGTGTGAATGAGATAAAACACAACTCCAGGTATGTTTTTGATGAGGTAACAACATTATAACATGGCTTAAAGCTCACAAGAGTTGATTGTGTATAATATAAGACCTTTAATTGTTGTGGGCATTATAGAACTTGAAAGCAGACAAAAGCTCAGAGCAGTAGTGAGTCACCAGCTTGTGTCTGCAGTCCACTGTTGTTCTATGTGACCCCGGGGTCCAGTGAAGCCTGCTGCATTATCATTTCTGAAGAGCTTGGGCGCTCGGAGAACAGTATGACAATGACTGAACCCTCTGTACCACTATGTCTCTACGGATGTGAATCAGAACTGACTAACCGCTTCCACAAATGAATGCCTCCAACTAGAAATCATATTCTATTCTCTTACATTTTCAATTCAACTTTAAAAAGCCCAATTTTTGACTTACTTTTTTGAACTTTCGATCAAATTTTCCTCAGTTTCTTTAGTGAGATGTAAAAATGATCAGATCCGCCGGCTAATGTCACGCAATTGTGCCCTCCTTCTGTAGAAAGTGCTCTAGAATGTAGCTTCGTAGAATTGATTATAATCATTTAGTGCATGTCTTGCTAGAAGTGAATGTGTTTAGACGGATCTTTAAATCCTTTATTGCACAAAAATTGATTCTTGTGAGTGTTAAGTCATGTTAGAATGTCGTTACCTTATCGAAAACATGCCTAGAGTTGCAGTTTGTTTCATTCAGTTTGAGTAATCCTTTATTATTTGTCTGTTTACATCTCCAAAGCTCAAAATGCTCTGCTCCACCTTGTGATGTCATCTAGTGGTAATTTTTAAGTTAACAGCTTTCTTTTTGACCTTTTGTTCAGTAGAGATATGCAATTCCAGGGCTGAAATCATCCAAATTATTTTAGTGTAGGTGTATGGAATTTCAAAACAAAATGGAGCACTTCCTGTATTACCACATGACCTCAAGTGGAACAGAGTGTTTTCTGTTTGAGAAAATAACTGTTTGTGATGAGGAAACAACATTAGAACAACATAGATCAGAAACTATATGAGCTCTTTAAACTCTTTCACTCAGGTCCCTGCAACAATGACATTTTCTATGCATAGAGATGCCTTTTGTTCTGTTTTCTTTTTCTTTACTTTATTTTATATATAGAATAATAAAATACATTTGCATCATTAAGGTGTCCAGACGTAGTTATCAGTGTTGGAATAATTCATTAAATAGGACCTTTGCAAAGATGTTTGAATATCTCAGTAAGCAACGGTCTCATCTCCATACAAATGGCCTAAGGGACTGAGGATAATTTCTATTTTAATTAGAGAGTGTCTGAGCACTTAGCTATTCTTGGAAAGGAGACAAACAATCTTACACAGAAATAAACCACAAAAAAAGAAAACCCAAATCTTACAAATTGATTTCCAGTATTGTTAAACCCGAGCAGCAAACGCAGACCGTGACGGCGTCGATACGCTTCAGCTGTACCAGAGGATTTGCTGGTTCAGAACTTTACCTACTGTCAGTGGTGGATGAAGTACTAATTTTTGTTTAAGCAAAAGAGAGGGGAAAAAGTTACTAGATTAAAAGTGAAGTCGTTTTCATGTGATACTTTAAGTAAAAGTATTCAAGCACCTGTTTTGAAAATGTACTTAGTAAAAGATAAAAGTATTTCATGCTCATTTTGATAGAGTAGAAGTGTCAAAAATGTAGTGGTGTAGAAAGTACAGATACCTGCTCTCAGATGTAGTGAAGTAAAAGTAAAAAGTATCTACTCTACTGTAAAATATACTTAAAGGTGCACTGTGTAACTTAGAGGGTGCGCACCACCTGTTTGTATCTATGGAGATGTTGTTGCTTTGGGCTGAAATGTTCTACTACAGAATGGCCGTAAATGTACGTATCTCCATGCAGACGTCACCAGGACAAGTTACAGGTCAGATCTGTGACGCGGCGAACCTAGTAGCAGTAAGAATGTATGTTTTCAATTAAAAGACCCATAATGAAGTGTCTGATAAATGTTTAATGCTATACTGTGTAACATTTTAGGCAAAGCAATAACATCTCCACGGAGACAAGCCAGTGACAGACCAGAAAAGTTACACAGCGCATCTGTAAGTAAAGTACAGATACCTGAAACTTGTATTTAAGTTTACTACTTGTACTTCATTCCCTTCCACCACTGCTTATTGTACACTGGTCACTCCAGCAACAGTAAGGTGCTTTTTTTAACAAGAACATCCAACAGAAGAAATCCTGCTGCACAATATCAATGCGTCCACCATGAATACTGATGCCACTAAAAATGCATTTATACTGCACTTCGACCTGGAAACAAATATAGCTTCAATCTGTACATGATTTACAGAACAGGCTCCTGTATCTGCCTCACATGAAGTCAACAGATGGCTCATTTTCCACTTGGCTCAGGAGTCACACATTAATACTGCGCTTGCAATTCCAATAAGGTTAATGCGGTACATTATTTTTACATCTTAAAAATGTGGAAAAATGTAACTTAAGTTGATTTTAATAGTTTGTGTGTAGTCCAAAGTTATTCCTTACTTACCTTATGCATTCGGGACATCCTAATTACTTGCATGTTTGTAAGTGCTTTTCACAACTTTCAGGGACCAGTGCGGAGTTTTGCAATCATGGCAACGCTAACAACAACTAGCATGTTAACACGCACTAGCTGATTAGGTGCAGACCATACACCGTGAACATTTTGACCTCAAGAGCTGCTTGTAGAATATATCTGTACTGGTGTAAGATAAATTTTGCTCAAAAAAAAAAATCAGGTCCAGACCCTTTAAAAGTCCTATTTTACACAAAATTCTGAGCTTTAAGCCATGTTATAATTGTGCTACCTCCTCTAAAACAAGCAGTAGTAGTGTTTTGTTTCATTCACAGATGTTTGTTCCACCTTGTGATGTCATGTAGTGGTAGTGTTCAAGTAAACAGCTAGTTTTTACCATTAGCTCAGTAGATATTGTAAATTCCAGGGCTAAAATAAAAAACGATTCTAGTGCAAGCTTACGGAGCGCTTCCTGTATTACCACATGACATCACAAGGTGGAACACACTGTTTTCTGTTTGAGAGAAGAACTAAATACCTAAATATGCATGATTTGTGTGAATGAAACAAAGCACAGCTCCAGGTATGTTTGTGATGAGGAAACAACATTGTAACATTGATCAGAAAATGGTGTAATATGGGCTCTTTAACAGAACAAAACTTTTTTTTATGGGGATAAGTCTAGAAAGTTTTAGTCTTCACTTCCTAGATCATGAGGGTTGCTTTGCTGAATCCTCTAATCTGATACATTAAACATCGACGTTCCAGAGTCGTGCATCTACAAAGCGTTTCAAGCCCCTATGGTCGCTGACGTCAACAGTTTACTTGGCAGATTTCATGTCTCTTGCGCTGTATCTCATTCTCTGTATCTTTTGCCTTGCTTTATCCACTGGGCTGTCTGTTCTTTTCCGTTCTGGAGTTGGTTCAGATAAGAGGGATGGATTTTCTTTTTCTTTATCCGACCGCTTTCTGCATCTAAATCACTGCCGAGCTGTTCTCTCGCTTTGCTATCCTCCTCATCCTCTTGTGTCAGGTGTGGGTTAGTGTCTGACTCATTCCAAATCCGAGGAATATGTGACCCAGAAAAGCGTTTATAAAGACTATTTGATCCCATATCTGCGTATAAGACAATAATGAGGTTTTGATGGTAGTTTTAGTGCACTAGCTGTTTTGTAGAAAGCACCTCAAGCAGTCCATTTCACAGAATATTATTGGAAAAATCTGAGTTACAAAATATGCCACACCCCATACTCACACCCCTTTATTTGTCATTATGTTACCTAATAATTAGCTTCTAACCTTGTAGTTTAACTTTCCTCATGAGTTTTGTCATGTTTAGGAGGTGGTAGTGCAGTCAAGACTTGTAGTGCCATTACTTGAAAATATTACGAAGCAGAAGTAGCGATGTCTGACTAATGTTAAATCTTTACTTATTGATTCCTTAAGCTTAGTTACATACAGTAGAGACTCACTCATTTTGGCAAGAATGACTTTTTAAATAGGGGATTTTACACTTCTGTGGGGTATTAATTGCCAACACGTAACATATTTAGGTCACCATGTTACCTTTTATTGTTTTGGAAATTCTACATTCATCAAAAACAACATATTAACATGTTTAATATGTTTCAGTTTTGTTTTTGACACTCTGATCCCTTTTCTCTTCATCCTAAGTCACTCCCCCTTCTAAACGCTATCACATTACAATGGGTGTACATTCTGCTAATGAAACTACTGCACATCGCATCAGGTTTGTGAAGTTGTAGTGTATTGTGTTGTATGATGCTTTTGTATATTTATGGAAAATTGTCATAAATGGGGCCAGGAGAGATCGCTAGATTACTGAAACATGCATGGATGCCATCTAAAACCTATTCAGGCAGGTTTTTTATGAGGGAACAACATGGTAGAAAGCTCCAAAAAGTCAACTTTAAAATACTTATTATACTTATTATACTGTACAAATATTGGTACAAGATGGATACTTAAGTAAAAGTATATTCTGATAAAATGATACTTTGATATTCTACTTCTGCTTGATTTAAAATAACTACTACAGCAACTAAATAAACTTTAAACAAAGCTGGCAACCTTCAAAGACATTTAAATATATTACTCTTTAAATCTTAGTGACATTTACTCAATAATGTCTGAGACCCAGCCACAACATCTACAATAGGAGGAGAAGAGTGTCTGTGCTCTATGTGCTCAGCCATAAGCAAAGGTGAGATGCATTTTAATTATCTCCTCTGTCTCACTGTTACCCAAACCTGCAAATACCAGTGAGTCAGACTTGGCCTGTCAGTGCTTGTGTCAAAGGTGTTTAAATGGAACACAGTCTGCATCTGTCAGTACATAAAGTAAACAAGTGTAATGCCTTAGAAGTCAAGCACTTCTAATTTAGAGATTATTTTAATGGAGGTTGCTTTAAACCTGATGGATGGAAGGATGGATGCTTTAAACCAGGCATATCCAAAACATGTCATTTTACTACATGGGAAAATGGTGGAATAATATTATACCATATTATTTGTACACGTACCAAGTTTATTATGTGGCAAAAACACCACAATGTGAAAAAGCTAAAACCTAACAGCATTTTAAAACACTTTCATTTGTTTCTTTAAATGTACAGTATATATTTTACAAAATATAACCTATCCACCTGCTTTAAAAAGGTATGGTTGATTTTATATTTTTATATTGTTTGTGAATCACATTCACAATTGCAAGCTCAAATATATAAAAATAAAATCTTTTGATTTTCAAAAATGCACCGTATGCTAAAGAATTACTTCTTTAGCATACGGTGCAGGTATCAACACTGCTGCTGCTAGATAAAATGACAATAATCAAAACATACTTTACATTTCAATTTCAAATAATTTGAGTTGTTTCAAATTAAATGCTATTTAACCAGTCATGTTTTAGTAAACAAGTCACATAATAACCTCATCCTCAGACTGCACACAGTTCAGCGCTGGTCTGGAGGCCACAAGTATTCTGTATGCTAAAAGTAACGAGAGGAGCTCAGGAGCACACGGCCAGTTAAGAAGTGCCGGCAGAGGTGCTGTGGCACTCCAGATGAATTCTGTTGGGAGCCTATTTTGGCCGAACACCACAAGCCTTTTTCCTTAATAAGGAATAGCTATGGAGTGAATATGTCATCTGGTGTGTGCAGCTTCAAAGGCTCCAGCTCCAGTCCTAGTGTGACTGTCACACCGCAACAAAACCAGTCCCACACTGGAGCTACAGCTGGACCAGGTGCAGTCTGAGCAACACGTAATGCTAAATCAATAATTTCATACGAGTACAAACTACTCAAATTAAGATTTTGAATTCAAGTCATTTTAACTTTTTACAGTAAACTCTGTTATGAAAACATAATACTTAAAAATTGAATAGCTTCTCTTCAATGAAAAAAAAGTTCAAGTTCAAATCCACATCAAGCCTATCCGGTGCTTTTCCTTTGCTGTGCTGAACCACTAGTGCTGCTCCTCCTGCTCTGAGTGGGCAGCTTGCTCATCTTGTCCTTTAGACCCTTGAGATTGTAAAGCTTGCTGAACGAAATACCAAATGCCGTTTTCTCTTCCCCCAAGTCCTGTCCCACTGGTATTGCTCCTTCTTGACTCTGCTGTGACGAGGATAAGCGCCTCTGTTGCATATTTTGAGCATGCGTGTATAGAAAAGAAGGCTGAGGTTTAGGTAGTGGTGACAAATTCGGAGTTTGACCCAGTTTGGGCTTGGCGGGTAAGGGTGGGGGTTGCCGGTAATGCTGGTTTGGAATGGCTTTGGGTGCTGGGGATCTGGGTGGCACCTTGCGAGAAGTGGGAGAGGAGCTGAGGTCCAGGATTGGGAGATTGCCATCGGACATCATCCACTGGTGACCCATTGGGTGAGCCTGGGTGGACTGGGTGGCGGACAGGGGGCGGAGGGATCTGGTTGACTGGGTTAAGCGGGTTTGGACTTGAGCTGTGGAGTCCCTCTGCTGCTGCTGTGAAAAAAAAGAAAGAAAGAAAAACATAGCATTATTTCTCCTGTTTTTTAGCTCAAGAGAAGCTTGGAAGAAATGAGCGTAGCCAAACTTATTCCTAAGATTCATGTTATTGAGTGCATTAATAGGTTACATGAATCACAATGGTCAGCCTGCAAGCATAAATGCAAAGTAATTTTTCAAAGTTTTAGGAAAAATAGATGCAACAAGGTCTGTAGAGAGACAGTATGCTCAATTTGGCAAAAAAGATCTTGTACATATCTTGCGAAGCCGGTGAATCAATAAAAATGTGTTAGAATTAGATACAGATACTGGGCATAATGTCTGATTTTCTGAAAAATAAATAATAACATTTAAAAAATTCTACTCAAATCTACTTTTACAATGTGCTATATATAAGGGAAAATCTAAATGTATACTTAGAGAGAGAAAAAAGTACAGGGCCTATAATTCCCAAGATGGTTACATACAAAGTACATCTTCAGCTAGCACTTTATGCGGCGAAATCATGTTGCAAATGGACATAAGACAAGTTCGCGTGAAAATGCAGTTCCCTTTTTTTATTCTAAATTAATATTGCATGAGTCATACGAACATGCCAACTACACCTCTCTGGCATGAAGTGAAAGTTGTTACAAGGCCAATGAGTTTAACTGTCTATAAAAAGTGCAACTATAAAAAGTTTTATAGATTTAAAACAAGCTCAGTGTGAACGCCTTGGCTTTCTTTAACAGCACTTCTCGTTCATTAGAACACATTAAATGGGGCGCCAGTGACAAAAAACTGTCGTGGTGTCCTTCGGCAAGGCACTTCACCCACATTGCCTACTATAAGTGGTGTGTGCATGAGTGATGTGATGGTTGGAGGGGCCGATGGTGCAGATTGGAGCCGCGCTTCTGTCAGTCTGCCCCAGGGCAGCTGTGGCTAAAATAGTAGCTTACCACCACCGAGTCTGGAGTGAATGAATAATGAACTGTAAAGCGCTTTTGGTGTCTTGAAAGGCGCTATATAAATGCAATAGCTAATTAAAGAATCAATTAATTTATTAACCAATACATTTATCAATTAATTAATTAATTCATTCATTCATTAACACACATACTACAGAATGAATTACTCCAGTGGTGGCAGCTTCTTATTTCTCATTTTACAAGCTACTGTCTAGTACAACTGTGGAGTTAAATAAAAATATTGATCATGATGATAGAAAGAATTGTGTAAATGTTTCAATGTATAGAAAGTTAGGACAGTGTCAAATAAAATGAACTAAATGCAAATAAAAGCAGATTTTTAAAAGGTCCTATACTGCCTGAAATTGACTCTTATAGTTACCTCCTCAAAAGCATGTCATTCACAACTGTTTGAGTAATCCTTCATTATTAGTCTGTCCACATCCCCAAAGCTCAAAATGCTCTGTTCCACCTTGTGATATCATTAAGTGTTTTCAAGTTAACAGCTCCTTTTACCTTTAGTTCAGTGGAGATGGGAAATTCCAGAGCTGAAATTATCTAAATGATTCAGGCCAAAGTGTGTAGAGTTTAAAAACATAGTGGAGCACCTCCTGTATTACTACATGACATCACAAGGTGTAACAGTGTTTTCTGCTTGACTTTGTTAACCACATAGAGAACAGATACCATACGAGGTGTTGACACTGATGCCAATGACACACCTAAAACCAATTATACAAAAAAATCAAGCACACTGTAATAGCTTTTATGATTTCAGTCTGATTACAAGGCACAGTTAAATAGTAGCCTACAGAGTGTTGCAACTAACGCCCTAATAACGCCCTAACGCAACTAACGCCCTAATACTTAGAAATATATCATGTGTTTTACCTTAGGGCCTAAGGTAAAACACATGATATATTTCTATATGATTTCATGAGTTCAGTGAATCAATGGATTGTACTTTATTTGCATTTTATTTATTTTTACATTGTCCCAACAAATTCAGTAACTTTTAGAGTAGACCTTATTTTTGTAATTAAATAGTGCATTAGCATAATGCATAAAATAATACTTACCTTGTAAACAGTGTTATTATCATTGATTTTGGTGAGTTTTTGTGAGGTTTTAGTTGGTGAAAGCAAAGCGAGTTATTTGATTTCCGTGAGGAGTGAGTTTTAGTAAGGGGTGTGGGGTTAAAATCAGGATTATAAAGGGATTAAAAGAGCATTTTTGTTCTTACCATTCAATTCACTGGGGTGGGCGGAACAGAAAACTGTAAGGTAGTTCAAACATTCACACAAGTGGAAAACATGTTTTGTTATTAGATTTGCCTACATTGACAACTGAAACTCACACTGTGAATGAGGATTATGCATCTTGACTTGAGTAGTTCTGACCACTACTAAATAAATAAATACATTTCATATTGTGTATATACACTACCAGTCCAAAGTTTGGACACATCCTCTCGTTTAATAATTTCCCCCCCCTTTATTTGTACTACTTTCTGCATTTTATATACATGCAGAAGACATCAAATATATGAAATAAGGTATATGGAATTATGAAGCAAAGAAAAAGCTTCTCCTCTCTACTTCACAGCTGCGTGTGTGTTTATATGTATGTATATATATAATATAATGTAATAAAATGCTCAAATCCTCAGAGTAGCCACCATTTGCTTTTGTCAAAAATTATTTTTTTGAGTACTTTTTTTCTTTACTACATAATTCTATAGATCCTGCTTCATATATTTGATGTCTTTGATGTGTAGTTCATTTTAGATGTTATTGCTCTACTGGCAGATAAGACTGATTAAATTATGATTAAGTTATGTCCCCAGTTGGCTATAGCTGGACAATAACCAGCAGCACACAGGGACTCTTATTTACATCTGGTAATTCCTGAAGGAAAATCATTACGATACAAAGACCTACAAAAAACCCACATGATCAGAAAACTAGTCACCTTCCTTCCGCCATTACGCCATCAAAACTAGAGAAAACTACTCAAAACAAGATAGTGAATTGGAGTGGTTCTGGTTTAACCCTGTGTTTTTGTACCTTGTGTCCCTCGGGCTCCTTGTTAGCTGTAGGTGCTGCCTCTCTTCTCTCTACTCCACTGGTGTTGAATCCTGTCTTCTCTCCACCCACGGGTACTTTATCTGGTCTCTCTGCTCTGGAATACAACTTTTTGGGTTTCAGCTCACGCGCTGGGATCCACTTAGCCTCTGTTGCCTCATTATTTAGCTTCGGACTTAAACTTTGCTCCACCACGATTGACTGATTTGATGCTAAATTACTTTTAGCTTGGTTAACAAGTTCCTGAAAGTCTAACATGTCATCTGGTTTTCGTATAGCTTTCCCTTCTTGCATATTTTCCTTTGGCAACTTTTCCTCGTCATTCATCTTCTCCGGAATAGAAGACAGCGATCCTTTATTGGATAAGTTCAGCGTCTCACTACTTGACATTGTGTAGTCATTACTTAACAAAGCAGCTTGCTCCTTGTAACTTCCACAACTATTGACCACGGCATCTTTATCTTCCGACGGATTGAGACTATAAAATGGCACCTGATCAACTGACTCACGAAAAGGAGATTCGTTACATTCATAAAACTCATCGGACGTTGTAGAGCCACACCCGTCGCTTATATCCGAAGTTGGGGTTCGGAATTCTGGAGTGCGGGACCGCCGTGAATCAGGAGTTGGAATGCGAAGGGGAAATCCATCCAGTATAGGGCTATGTCTTTGAGCTAACAGACTTCGAGACTCTTTTTCGGATGTTGTTAAATCTGTCGTTTGCGAGGTGTTCAGGTGTAATTGCGCTGTTTTTTTAGGTACTCTGGGAGACCTGTTATTAGGGGAATTAAGCAAGTTTATATTTTCTTCTGAACTTTGAGAGACATTATAGAGCAAATGTGCTGGTTTTTTAGGCACTTTGGGCGATAGTAAAGGGGAGTTATTGTTAGATTTCGCAGTTGTTGCCGCACTTTCATCAACTTTCAAAATATCACCATGCATTTCTGTAGCAATCGTGGGAGTGTTTTCTGATTTCTTTTTTAAAACTGGAGATCTGTTAGTTCGGGAATGTAATAAGTTTCTATTTTCTTCTGAACTTGAATGCGTTGTTCGAGTTTCAGATTCATCGCCGAATATTATTAAATCTTTTGTTTGGATGGTCGGTGGCAAATGTGCTGGTTTTTTAGGTACTTTGGGCGATAGTACAGGGGAGCGACTGATTTCTGATTTCTTTTTTAAAACTGGAGACCTGTTTGTTGGGGAATGTAATAAGTTTATATTTTCTTCTGAACTTTGAGAGATGTTCAGTAGCAAATGTGCTGGTTTTTTAGGTACTTTGGGCAATGGTAAAGGGGAGCGATTGCTAAATTTTGCTGTTCTCGCCCCACTTTCGTCAATGTTCAGAATGTCACCTTGCGTTTCTGCAGCAGTTGTGGGAGTATTTTCTGATTTCTTTTTTAAAACTGGAGACCTGTTAGTTGGGGAATGTAATACGTTTATATTTTCTCGGTCAGATGTCATTGAATCTATCAGTTGCAAATGTGCTGGTTTTTTAGGTACTTTGGGTGATGGTAAAGGTGAGCGACTGTTAGGTTTTGCAGCTCTTGTTACACTTTCGTTAAAATTAAAAACGTCACCTTGAGCTTCCACTTTGATTGTGGGTATGCTTTCTGATCCAGTTCTTAAAATCGGAGATCTGTTGGTTGGAGATTTTAATAAATCTTTACTTTCTTCTGAACTTGAATATGTTGTTTGAGTTCCAGATTCTTTGTCAGATGTTATTAAATCTCTTGTTTGTGCGATATTTAGTTGCAAATGTGCTGGTTTTTTTGTTATTTTGGGCGATGGTAAAGGAGAACGATTGTTAGATTTCGCAGTTCTTGTCACACTTTCGTCAGCTTTCAAAACGTGGGCTTGAGCTTCTACCTTGATTGTTGGTATGCTTTCTGATTTCATTTTTAAAACTGGAGATTTGATAGTTGGGGAATTTAGTAAGTCTCTATTTTCTTCCAAAGTAGAGCATGTTATCTGAGGTATACTAACCTTAGCATGGCTACTTTGACCTACTTTGTCACCAGCTTCATTTTGCACTTTAGCTACGTCACTGTTACGAATGAGAACCTCATTCTTTTTTGGAATATCCTCATCATTGTTCACATTAGCTTTTATTAGTGTCTTGCTAACTTCAGTATCCGCCCTTTCCATTTCTTTGCTGCTAGCTAACAGTTGCGACTCTGCTTTGTTTCCTGCATCCTTACTCCCCACCTCTGGGGACTTCTTGCTTTCTTTTTCTTGGGAACGATTCTTTACAGCAGCGTCCTGTGTGCTTTTTGGCTGGATTGATTTGCTACCGCTTTTGTCGGCTGGCTCGGGAACCTTCTCGGTTTCCTTTGGTGTGAGCGCAACGGCAACAGATGTCTTATTGTCCACTGTGGTTACCTTTACCCCTCTATCCTCTTTCTTTACAAGGCTGACCTCCAGTATTTTCTGACCATCACTCGGGCTGTCTTTAATGACTAGCTGGACTGTGCGCGGCTTCGGAATCGGAGGGGATGTTACGGGGGAAGCCGCTATAGGAGAATTTGTGTTAAGCTTTGAAGCGGAAGTGCTAATAGTGGTCAATGCTGGGCTAGTGCTCGTCAAGGTTGAATGCACTGTGGTAGCTTGGGAAACTTGGTAATTGGCAGAAGCTGAGGTAGAAGTGACAGGAATATATCCAGCTGGTGCAGTATTTTCATTAGAGTTATGTTTCCGTGTTTTTATCTGCGAGTTTGAGTCACTCGGGGCCAATACTTTAGAGGCATGATTTGTTTCTGTGGCATTTGTGTTTTGAAGTGCACTTCTGCTGTTTAAAGTTGTCGTCTGTGTGCTCATTTTTGCTGCAGTCTTGGGGCTGCCGGCGCTAGCAGTTGGAGTTGTCACTGTTTTAAGAGGTGGCGGAGGTGTTTGTAAGTTTGACGTGGCGCTGTGAATTTTGTTCACAGGTGACTGAGGAGGTGTGTTTCTGCCTGGAGCTTTTGCGTTTTCTTTGTCAAATACCGACTGTGTTTGGGTTTTAGTCTTTGGAGTAATTGGATCTAATTTTGTTTTCTTTTGTGCTTGTGCTGAATTCTCGTCAGGAGCATTTAGGTTTCTAGGCTTGGCACCCTCTTGTAGGGTTTCCTTCTGCATGTTAAAGGGACTGCTAAACCGGATGGCCTGGCTTACTTCAAACATCTCCGAACGCTGGAGGTGAACTTGGTTAGGCTTGCTCGTATCGCGGATATTGATGAAGCCAATAACATCAGAAGAAGGGTCAGGCTCTGGCCATGTAGGCAGGTAATCAAATAAATAGACTTTTTCTAAATCCACAAGTCCAGGGTGAGGAGGCAGAGCTTGATGATAAATATCCTTACTCTTCCTCCTACGTCCTTTTTTGGTCGCTTCCTCGTTTTTGACATCTTTCTGGGACTCTTTGGGGCTGTTGTTGCCAGGTGAGGAAGCCGGGCTAAGACTAGCATTACCAGCAGCAACCAGAGCGTATTTGGGGTTGTACAGTTTCCTAGCAACGTCAGCAGATGGTGTTGGCACATGGACGGGCTGCGGTACAGGGTCAGGCTCCGGCTCTGGCTCGGTCACCACTCGCCGCAGGTTGACCAGCCTGGAGGACGAGGTGTAGAGGATGCGAAACAGGCGGTCGAAGGCATCCACAGCTTGTCCAGTTACCACGGTGATGAGGTTTCGGTCCAGCCGGGCGGACATCCATGTAAAACTACAACAGAATAGAACAGACATCATGTTATTGTTATTAACTATGTTATTAACGTTACCTAAATACCAACCAATAGTTTAGACCCATTCTTTGTTTTTGGACTCATTCTTTGTTTTTCACACATGGACCAAAGAAACTTTTTTTTTTTATACAAATGGTCAAAGTAGCTACCCTTTACTTTGTTGACAGTGCTGCAAACCCCTGACCTTCTCTCAGTGAGCTTCATGATGAAGTCTCTGAAATGGTTTTCACTTCACAACTATACCTAGTGATCAACGCAAAGGTTTGGTACTAAAACAAATTATTTAGAGTTTTAATTAGAGTTAGAGTTTTAAATTTTTCCATATATGTCCATTCATTGTTTTGCTGCCTTCAGCAAGAATCTACAATGTAAATAAAGTAGAGTAAATACTGTAAGTTTTTATGCATAAAAAAAGAAAAAAAGAAAGAAAAACAGGCTTGAAAACTTGAAATTTTAAGATGCTTTTTGTCAGATTTTTTTTAAAACTAGATTTATTTAGTTTATCACGGTGAACAATAGTCTTTCCAGTTACAGAATTCCAATATTTACACACTACACCTGAACACTTAACCTTAAACCCACAATGACACTCCCCACCCAGAACAAAAAAATAATTGACTGGGGATCTTCGAGTCAAATGTATTCAAATGACAAAACGAACACTGACACACCTTAAACCCCTTGGACCTCACTTGGAATAGGTTGAAAAGAAGCCGTCCTCCTCATCTACAATAAATCTCTAATATTGACAAGAAGTGTAATCTCCAATGCAAACACGGCATTTACCGTTTCCGTGTACAAAGAGCTGCTTACAGCCTGTCAGTCTAGAATGGAGACAAGATATCTTTTATAGACGGTTTGCATTCCATTGATGGATGTTTGTTTATGCCATTGAGAATTACAAAGCCAGGTGGGGCACGCAGTCTCGTGTAAAACATAATCACTACTAGGACTGCCAAAAATAAACCATATTACTGAGTTAATTGGCATTTTATTACACATAAACCTCATGCCTAAAATGTGCTGAAGCAAGAAGAACATTAAAGTGCCTATGACAGGTTAGACTACTCATTTTACCAAAGCACAGTTAAAATTATGTTTAAGATTTTTGCAAAAAAATCACATTTGTTTTCTTAATTTTTAGGTTTAAAATTATACTTATATTATGAGTATCATGGAAAAAGTGTATTTAGTATAAAATGTGAAAAACTTTTGGATTCCCCTGCTTTGATCAGTCATCAGAACTCATTTATATTTTCAATAGCCATCATAGAGAATCATAACAATCTGTAATACCCACTTTAAGTGAATTTGACTGTTTTAAATAACCCACACAAACTGCAACAACTATAATGCACACGTCTCAACGCACTATTCACAACTTATGCTTTGATTAAAAAAAAAAAATTACCCCTTTCAAATGTCCTATACACATTTTTAATAAAAAAAAACAAAAAAAAAAAACTTAATCACACTGGAAAGGACCATATTTTCTACAATATATAAGTTTACCACTTTTTCTATATGGTGTGATATGGTAATAATTGAGTGGGTGGTGTGCCGGAAAATTTTCAACCGAAATGTGTCCTGTGACTCAAAACATGTTGAAAACCACATTAGTAATGCACAAAACCCAAATGTAGTCAACTATTTTCATTTTCAGAGACATGAAGGCCTCAACATCTGCTGTTTACTCTAAATTTAAGATAAAAACTTATGAATCTGGACTGAATCAAGAGGATTATAGGTCCAATATTGGGCAAAATAGACTCTTTATGGTTATAACAGCCATGTTATAATGTTATCTCATCAAAAACATACCTAGAGTTGTGTTTTGTTTTAATCACACACGTGTTTGAGTTATCTTGTATTATTATTAGTTTATTTACGTCTCTCAAGCTCAAAATGCTCTGTTCCACCTTGAGATGTCATGTAGCTGTAGTGTAGCTACTTTTTACCTTTTGTACAGTAGAGTTGGCAATTCTGGGACTGAAATTATCCAAATGATTCTTTGGAGGTGCACAGAGTTTAAAAACACAGTAGAGCACTTCATGTCTTACCACATGACATCACAAGAACAGAAAGTTTTCAGTTTTAGAGAAGACTCTAAATATGCAGGGTTTGTGTGCTAAACATGTGTGAACAAAACAAAATACAACTCCGGGTATGTTTGTGATGAGGAAGCAACATTATAACATAGATCAGAAAAACGCACAATATACGTTAGATCTAAACCCAGGTCAAAAGCGCATGTAAAGAAGTAGTCACCCTGGACTAACACAGATATAATCATGTGCTAGAGATGATTCACTCAGATCAACCTGCACGTGGCTGAGTCACCAGACTTGAATGACCAATACTCATACACTGTGTTGACTGTTCAAATGTCTCGGCCTGTTTGATTGGTAGTAATATCAATAAGACCAAGTACCTTTTTTTTTTTTGCCTTGATATTTTGTATAAGTAGCTCTTGTGGTCAAAATAAGTCTGTTGCATGTTGTCTGCATAAAATTAAAAAGCATTTATTGTCCAATAATCATACGGTGACCAGATTTTCAAAATTCAAAACTGGCACACACCCAAGTTGGGACGGTTGGTATGAATTAAACTGTGAGAAGAGGGTGTAACATTGTTCATTCTCAACTCACGCGGGGGTCAGTCATAATCTAAAGACTTCTGTGTGTGTGTGCGCAGCCTTATGGTCATTTTCAAGCACATTTTTAACTAAACAAATGACAATATAGTTCTGTTTACTATAGGCAGATTAAATAGGTCAAAAAATAAACCCCCCTGGAACATTTCTTATATAAAATGGAACGATAATCAGTGGTTCTGGACAGGGGACACAGGGCTCAAAACTGGGACTGTCCTGGGTAAATAGGGGACGTCTGGTCACCCTTACGAGGTCTGTGTTAGCATGCTAGTGCTTGTTAGCTTTACCGTCTCGGCGAAACTCCCCATAGAGTTGTGAAAAATGCTTGTAAACTAATCATGGCGACTAATTACGATGTTCGGAATGCATAAGGTAAGTGAGGAATAACTTTGGACCACTGCAAACTATTTAAGATGAACTAGTTTTGCTTTTAATGTTTTTAATCAATTAAACTATGTAATTTAAAAAAAATCCCACATTTCCTTCCACCCGCCCAGCCCCCATAGATACCGTAAAAATCGGGGGCAGCACTTTAAGACATCGGGACAGTCTTTGTCTATATTCTCATGAGCTAAAATCTCCCATAACATGTTGGACCTCATTCCTATTCCTGACCTGTACGAGCCTGACACGGCCTTGTCTCCATCAGTTAACATGAAGCGGTGACCCATGCAACCTCTGACCTTTGTGCAGGAGTGAGTGAGGCATTACCGGTACATTTACTGCACAATGGTTTGCGGCCGTCTCAAATTATTCCTCATGTTCTGATCGCATTTATAGAATCTGTATTATTCACAATGAGTTTCAAAACTGTCAGTACAGAGCCGAACTTTGCCGTCACGGTAATGCTAACAAGGACATGCCTACAGGTTCGTGCGCCAGTGTAACTTCCTGGTTTGCGGACAATAAAACTGCTTTAAAAATAGATGTAGACAAAGCTGTTTTTTTGTTTGTTGTTTTTAAGACACATCATTACACTATCATGGGCTAAAATCTCCCATAACATGTTAGACCTCATTCCTGTTACTGACCTGTAGGAGCCTGACATGGCCTTGTCTCCATCGATGAACATGAAGCGGTGACCCATGCGACCCCTGACCTTTGTGCAGGAGTGAGTGTAGAATTCTGTTCCACCTGAGCAGCGCACTCGGAGGTTCTGCACACACACAAAAAATACATGATTTTTTAAAAAGAAAGGACTTTTTTTTACATTTTAAAGCTGCATGTGTACATTTTTTTGGTGGAGGGTCCTATTCTTCATGTACATGTTATTGCTTTGCTTTGAATGCTTAACAGAATGGTATTAAACCTTTGCTTCTTCATGGAGACCAAACCAGGCCAAGCTACAGGTCAGATCTGTGGAAAGGCGACCCCACTCAGAGTCAGAATGCCTGTTTTTCTACATATTTTTCAGCTATAAAACCACCTGTAATGTGGAAATGTAAGGTTGAGCTGTTTAATGTCATACTGTGGAACATTCCGGACAGAGCAATGACATCTCCATAGAAGCAAGCAGGTGATGAACCCCCAACCAAAGTGTATAAAAGTATATTTAACAAAGGACTAGTTTTTTTTTAATGAAGCCAATATAGTGCACTTTTTCAGCTTGCTCCTTACACTCATTCCAGTGAGAGAGCGAGTGAACACGTTTTATGTCACATCTTACTATAACTGAGGTGCCTTGCTCAGTGACACAAGAGCAGTATGTGTTGACTGGCATTCACTGCACTATTGTCATCACCAAAATTACATAGCCAGCACAGATGATGTTGAAATGCTGTATTTGAAATATTTAAGCGGGGGTGTAATCTTGTGTATCGGGGTGGTGGCGGTGACTCATCATAACAGAAAGTCCAACTTGACAGATGTCGTTGTCAAATAATAATTTATCAAAGATATGAACAGATCTGGAGCTCCAGTGTTGACTCTGTCTCATACACAGTGATTTGTTAAGGTGATGTAACGGGAGTATACAATTTTATAGAAAGAGTACTGTCTGGGGTTATGTTGAGGTAATTCAGATGTAGTACGCCCAAGGGTGAAAAGAAATTGGCTGCGTTTGGCCCTTACTTCATCCCTCGCACTAAGCTTTTTAAAGGACATAACATAACATAACATAACATAAGTAACACCAGTATAAATATTCCACATTTTCTAAACCTAAAATAAACAGCAAAAACTATCAATCCAAGGCATGTCAGAGTGAAAAAAACATGTGCACCATTGTTCATAGGTTTCCTGTTTAGAGGTGAATAGAATATAGAAGAATACAATATTTAGTTTGGAATTGTTAACTGCTATGCCAACATTGTAAACTGGAGAACAGGAGCGCTCAAGATCTCAAGATGTCCATTAAGGCAAGACAAATGCAGAGGACAGTTTTCCCTATTCGACCATAACGTATATCTAAGACTTATTCAGATACTCTACTAAATAAATGCAAAAGCGATCTTACAATATCGTCAGCTTACTAACATATGTGCCTAACTCATTTTTTGAGTAGTTTTGAGAAAACTAAGATAAACGTTTGCAAATTCCAGTAAAATTATATTTATTTTCACTTATCCTAACATATGTATTTAAACATATTACAATAATGATGCAGCAAGTGCTGGTACTTTAGGTGTCGTTTATGGGTAGCCACTGGTACCAATATTCCAAATAGGCTGAAAAGTGACTTAGGCACATATGTTAGTAAGCTGACGATATGTGAAAACAGAACTAGTCATTTTAAACAGAAGAATTTCTCACTTTCTACCTTTAAAGCAATGCGGTAAAACAGGATCATGCTCGCAGGCTAGCGCACCACCATAACTTCCTCGTTGGCAGATGATAAAACTGCGTTATAATTAGGTGCAGACAGAACACAGCACACAGCAGTCTCATTTGATCCTGCTTTTACAATATATATCTGTACAGGGGCAAAACAAATGTTACTTTTTTAACACACACTAAGCCCCTTTAAGTCTAAACCTAAAACTGCAAATCTGATAAGGACACATACCATCGGGGAATCTCAGGTTAGTGCTTGTGTAAGATCGTGAACTATCATTAAGTTCATCCTCTAGCAAAACTGACTCATGTCAGCTTTTAGCCAAGTTAGAAAGTTGTTACCTCCCCAAAAACATACCTGGTTTTGTTTTGTTTCATTCACACGTTCGAGCAAACCTTTATTATTAGTCTGCCTACATCTTCAAAGCTCAAAATGCTCCGTTCCACCTTGTGATGTCATGTTGTGGTAGTTTTGAGCTACTTTGTGGTGGATACCTCTGCCACCACTCCACAGTGTTAGTATTATTTTGTTTAATTTGTATTTTCATTACATTAATTACAAACCACATGGTTTAATTTAATTACTTTATTTAGACTTATATTTTCGAATGCTTATTTTCTGAGTGGCCAGACGCTGTTATTTGGTAAGGAATTGACCCTATTTAGTTAGTTTTGACACATGACACCACAGATTGTTTTCCACTTGAGAGAAAAACTCAAAAAATATGCAGGGTTTGTGTTGTGTAAATAGAAAAAAGGAGGAAACAACATTATGACATGGGTCATAAAAGAGCGTAATATGGGCCCTTTAAGACATGCCGAGACAAATTGTTCATCCATATTACTACTTCAGTTAAAACTTGTACACAAGCAAAGGTAATCCAATCCTTACCACTCGTATTTGCTCCTTTCTCATTTTCTCATTAACACAGTGTAATGACACAAACTGCACACAATAAGTAGTGGTATTCCCTGACACGCAAGCAGAAACATGTCTCTAACCAAATCTTATCTGTTCATCTTTGTTTTGTTCCCAGACGTCATTGTGCCTCCAGTTTGGCCACGCTAATTGTTGTTTTGAAAGATCAGATTTCTTTCATTGCCCATGTCGTTGTTTAGACTATCTGCTGATTATACTGCGCAAAGGGTTATTCAGAATTTTGTCTTTTATTGTAATGGTGAAAATATAAACACGGCTAATAAAGCATGTACTCGCTCAGGGGTGAGTACAATTAGTCAAATGAGCCTATAATGACAGCGTACAAGAACTGGACTGACTTTCGGGAAATATATTCCAAAACGGCACTAATTTTCAGGTGGTGTATGCAGTGGTGAAAGAAGAACTGTTTTGTTGCCTGAGTATAAGTACAAATACCAAACAAACAAACAAAACCTGTAAAAGTATCACAAGAAAAAGTATTTTAGCTGTTTAAAAATTTACTTGGAGGGTAAAAAGTAAAAGTATTTCGCACAGATTTGAGGTCTTATAAGGCTTTAAATACAGTGACTACGTTAAAGAATTTGTGTTTGTCTGTTTTTTTGTAATTCTACCTGTTTTTATATGTTTATCTGTTTTGTTTAAATTATGAATGTTTTAACAATAAATCCTCAGCCTTTGCAGCAGGTCCCAGACAATTATAACAAAATAAATACTTTTACTTTTCTTATTTGAAAATGTAGTCGAGTAGAAAGAACAGAAGCCTGCTTTCAAATATAGTGAAGTAAAAGTAAAAAGTATCCAGTCAAGTAAAGTACAGATACCTGAAATGTTTACCTAAGAACAGTATTTAACAACTTTTACTTCATTACATTCCAACACTGGAAGTATGGCAGGTTTTGTGTTGTTAAACGTGTGAACGAAACAACTCCAGGTATGTTTGTGATGAGGGAACATTGGTTAGAAAATTGCGTAATATGGGCCAATTGATTTTTATTTCTACCAGCTCTGTTTGCAGTAGTAGTTTTCATTATTAAAAATATACCATATATTGTGATTTTACATCTCCCTTATCCTCCCGCACCTTGTCTGATATAGTACAACTCTTGTGCAGGTCATAGTCTAAAGCTGTAACCATACTACCGACAAGCTGTTTGATAAGATAAACAACATATACATGCAATGCAATTCAAGGTAACTTGAAGGAGCTTTCTTGACCCCTGTTGCATGCTGGGAAATTTTAATCCTTAAGTGTACTTGATAACCCCTGCAAGAAGCATTTGAACTGACTTTGTGTGTAGGTGATAATGCTAATACATATTTAAAGGGTCCATATCATGTTATAATGTTTCCTCCTCAAAACATACCTGGAGTTATGTATTGTTGCATTCACACACGTTTAGCATGTAAACCCTGCATATTTAGGCTGAGTTCTCTGTTCCACCTTATGATGTCATGTAGTAATACAGGAAATGTTTTTAAACTCCATACACGTTCACTAGAATAATTTAGATAATGTCAGCACTTAACTAAAAGTAAAAGGTAGCTGTTAACTTGAAAACTACCATTTGATGACATCACAAGGTGGAACAGAGCATTTTAAGCTTTGGATGGCCTAATAATGCAGGGTCACTCAAACGTGTGAATGCAACAAAGCACAACTACAGGTATAATTTAGATAAGGGAACAGCATTATAACATGGCTTAAAGCTCAAGAGTAGAGTCAATTTTGCACAATATAGGAGCTTTGAATAAGTTTTCACTACAAATTTAATTGAGATTTAACATTTTAATAAAAGTTGCATTGGCCACTTCCTGTCCACTGCCTGATCCGTCAGTATTGATTTTATTGCAACGGCCAAAACCTCATGGGGATTACATTCGAGTGGAAAAGGTAGTGCAGACTGTCCCTCTGATTGGAACTAGCTGGCTACTGTTGTGCAAAGAGCCAGTTCACTGATATCTTTCCTGGCCAAAAATAGTGTCAACTTTTTAGCTCATATTTTTCTAAGACTTACAAGAAGACGTGGTTGCTTATAGGTCTTAAATCTTGCTTGTGAGTTCCCATGCATGTCTTACATAGTTACATATGATAACTAACAGGCCCCACCCAAAACTTTAGCTTCACTTGTGCATTCCAGACGGGGAAGTTGGCGGCAGGCTTCTGATAAACAGAGCAGAGGCACGCATCATCATGACTTATTAAATTCCTCTTGGGTTAGTCCAAAATGTACCTGAGTAATTTAAGTGAATAACAGCCAAACAAATATATTATGATATATTATAATATTATCAGCGGCCGCTCATGTCTCACAGCAAGGTTGCAGGTTCGATCCCTGGGTCGCCCAGGCCTTTCTGTGTGGAGTTTGCATGTTCTCCCCGTGTCTGGATGGGTTTCCTCCAGGCACTCCTGTTTCCACCATCAAGTCAAAACATGCAGCACCCCTCTGCACTAACATCAAGGACCATGACGTCCACCCTCCTGTGGGCTCACCACTCACATAGGGGTTCAAGGGGGGGTCAGGTGCTATGAGGATTGGGCAGCAAACTGCCCCCACGACCCAGCCGGACAAAAAGGAAGAAGATGGATCGATATATTGTAATCAAAACTGAATTTCATGGTTGAAATCCTCTACCTTGGATTGCAAAAATGAGTACTGTGTGATATGATTATTTATATCCATTGTGTTGTCACATCTCAAATTATTTTCAGTTGGCATAATGTAAAATCAAATATAACTTGCTTCTTGCCATGTTATAATGTTACCGTCTCAAAAACATACCTGGAGTTGTGTTCTGTTTCATTCACACAAGTTTCAGTAACCTTCTATTGTTAGTCTGTCTATATCTCCAAAACACAAATGCTCTATTCCACTTTGTGATGTCATGTAGTGGTAGTTTTCAATTTAACAGCTACAGTTTACCTTTAGTTCAGTAGAGATTGGCAGTTCCAGGGCTGAAATTCTGCAAATGATTATAGTGAAGGTGTCTGGAGCATAGATTTATAATAAAAACTGGATAAGGCATTCCCCCTCTGTCCTACTGCAGCTCCCACGAGCTTGGGCCCAGAAAGAATTCACCCACAGAGCACAATGTTGTTGTTTGACTGACAGGGCACCAAGAACTTTCACAAAGGATTCCTTCCTCTTTTTACAACATGAACTTTTTGTAAAAATTTTAAGTCCTCAAAGTTAGCTCTGTAAGACATAACCTAGCCCAGCTCTGAGCCTGCGCTAGCTCCACTCTATAGCAGTTCTCGCCCTGATTGGTCCAAATGCACCACACCGTGCACGTTACAGACGTCACACTGGTGGGAGGTGCTGGAAGTAAATGTGTAAGAGAAAATTATTTTTGGGCCCATGCGCCAATGAGCACAGGCCACTGAAAACAATATGACACCATCTTGGGTTCACCTTCAGATTTTATTATAGTTCTATGGTCTGGAGTTTAAATGTATTACCTCATGACAACACAAGCGTTTTCTGTTTGAGAGAAGAAATTGTACCTGGACTTTTCTTATAATGATTATGTACTGGTGTTTGATCCTGAGCTCTAAAGAACTACTTGTGTGCTTTGCAAAATAGATGCACAGCACTTAGCATTGAGCATATTTTAATTTATATTATAATATATATATAGTATAATATTAATATTAGAAGGCCAACCCTTTAGCTAGTTAGATACTCCCAAATCCAAGTACACAGAACAAAAATAAGCTACCGGTCCAAAATATTACAGTTAAATTACAATTAATTGCCTTGACTCTTCCTCCGCCTCTGTATTTTGTAGGTGAGCCAAGATTTTCCAATTGATTTCTCAAAATAACGTCATGGTTGCACAGCTCCAGATCAGGAGAACCCCTAAAGACTCAACAGAAGAGAAAAAACAAGCCTGGTACCTGCACACATGCTTAGTCATCATCAGTGCAACTCCTCCCAGTCCTGTCTATCAACTCACTCCGTGCCTCTCAAACCATTTTCCATTCCTTGTTTTTCTGTTCCATGATGTGTCACAAAGGCCCCTCTGGCTTAACACCACCTGGAGTTAAACATGAGTCAGATTGTGGTACAGTAAGACTGGTGTGTTTTGCTCTTCGACTAAACGATTAAAAGTGGTGGTGTAAAAATTCAGTTTTCAGTGTGCTCTTAAACGCCCTGTACCAGATTTTTTTCACATGTGAACAAAATGTGTCTTGCCCCAGTACAGATATATTGTATAAGCACTTGACGTTAAAATATGTCCTCTGTGTAGTGTCTGCATCTAATTATAAAGCGTTTTATTATCGGATAATCAGGAAGTGAGCACTAGCATTACAGTCTGTATAAAGAAGTGGTCACCCATAGCTCATGAGGCTAGCAGAGGAGCGAACATGGAGCCAGGTCCATATTACGGAATTAGGAACTGATTCTGAATAGCAAAATAAAAACACATGTAGAGCGAGTTAATATGAACATTTGTAGCAGTAACATAGAAGGGTGAAAATATTTCCATGTCAAGTCTAAATTGGAGTAGGGCTGGGCTATATGGAGCAAAAATATATATTGATATATATTTTGCTATATCTCGATATCTGTACAGGAAAAATAACCCCCCTAAAACTACTGCAAAAACAAATATGCCAAATTCCACAAGGTCTTTCTTTATTGAAATGCAAAGAGATAGGCAGTTCATGTAGGATCAAAGTGCTTCTGCGACATTTAAAAAAATAAATCCCTGTATACAAAAATATCAATTTAATTGTAAAATAAAGGAAGAAATAATACATATTGCCTCCTTTTCATTCAAAAATAAAATAACTCAACTCAAGCTCATGTTTGCATTAACTGTGTTAACCACACGATAAGCATAGCCATGAGCTCCTTTAGCCTAGGAAGCTCGGGAGGTTCCTTATTTTTATAGATCCTTGTTCCTAACCAGCGATAAGGAGCTATGAGGTATCCCACAAGCCACTGCGCAGATCAAACCAAACGTTTCCGAATACTATTGTACAAGTAATACACTGCAGCAGATTGTTAATTAAAATCTTCTGCATAAATAAATTTTATTTTACTAATCTTTACAACATACAAACCATAACTACTATAGAGCCACATCAGCCCGTTTGAGATAATGATGCAGATTTGCGCACATTTTTTTTACGTTTTACAGAAACAAAACTTAAACTAACTTCTCTATCTATGTGACAGAGGATGTGCTGCTGATGGTGAGTCTGTAAATGATGGAAAAGGTTTGTCGTGCTAGACTCTGGTTGGCACCAACTTTGGGCATTCCCAGCAGTAGACTGTCTGCTGTTCGTCTGACACCTTAAAGCCAAAGTATCTCCATACAATGCCAGAGCCAGTTTTTTATTTGAGAAGAGTTCTGTAGCCTCCGGGCTGGTTTTTGGCGCCACTGTGTTGAATGAGACAACACATGAGGGGAGGGGTCACAAAAGCAAGGGGGCGAGCACAGCACAGAGAAGGAAAACAAGTGAAGTGGTATAATCAGAATTAAATTAAATATAGGCATTGTATCGATATACAATATGTCAAAATCCATTTCATGTTTAAAAAATATCTTCATATATTTTAAATATCGAGGTATCGCCCACCCCTAAATTGGAGCTAGAGTCGATGGAGCTGGAAGATCCCCCATGATCACTTCCTATTTGGAACGCAGCGGCTAGCGGGTTAGCTTTGTCCATTTATATATGCAGTTTATGTTAAGCATGCTAGTTGTTGGAAACTGTTTCAAATGAACTAGTCCAGTTTTTCACGATTTTAAGATGGTAAGAATCACATATAACGTCTTTAAGATGAAAATATATGTGAGCTATAATGAGATGCACATGTAGAATGAGGGTAATTGACACGTCATCTGCCAGGCATGAGTCACTGTACGTACTTTGATGATTGCTGCATACAATGTATAATTAAAATGTTTTATTAAATGGTAGGTTACCGCATACAAAGTACAAAGGTATGAAGAGAATTTGAATTCAATGTGTTGAATTTGTACTTGCTTAAATGTTCAAATATCTGGATATCAAAACACAAGTATATATTCCACTGCATTTGACCCATCCCTCAGTGCTCCAGACTCATCCCCAGCTCCACATAATTAGGTTAGGCCAGGAAAGTTAAAGTACCTGATTTTTATCATCTTAAAAATGTGAAAAACAGAACTAATTAATTTTGTTTCATGTTTATTTCTTCTGTGTGTCCTCATTTTCACCGGAAAATCCGTCTCAACATGAAGAGAACATGCAAACTCCAACAGAAAAGTACCAGGCCACTCTGGTGTCAAAGCCTGAACTTTCTAATTGCTTTTGGTTGTTCACTTAGATAAACTTGGCCTAGACTCCTGTAAAAAAAAAGTGAAAGAACAACAAACAATAAAACAAAACAACAAAAAAAACAATAAAACTAGCACGTGATTACAAGCAATGATATTAATTTCTAACTTGAAGGTAATTTTTTTATTTATTTGTCCATATTATAGATTGTGGAGGTAGCTAACCTGGTAGCTGCTGGCTTTCATAGGAAGTGACTGTGGTGGCGCTTTTGGCTCCAGCGACTCTGCTTCCAATTGACTTTACATTGAAAAAATATCACCTCTCTCTCTGTAACTGCTGCAGTGACCCTTGTTATTTTGCTCTTAAAATATTCATTTTAACCTGCACTACATGATCCTGGGGTTTTTATTTTGTCAATAAATAAATTCCTATTCTAACATGTCACACTCCCTTAGTCCACTTCTTTACACAGTGGTCCATATATATGTAACGATAACATAGTATAAAGTATCGTAAGTAGATTGTGGGAGACCTATATATGTT
The DNA here is from genome assembly GCA_030686955.1 of Odontamblyopus rebecca. Classification (NCBI taxonomy): domain Eukaryota; kingdom Metazoa; phylum Chordata; class Actinopteri; order Gobiiformes; family Gobiidae; genus Odontamblyopus; species Odontamblyopus rebecca. Next base: position 23,805,306 of record CM060667.1, read on the forward strand.
TTTAGTGGTAGGGGAACCCCCCAAAATAAGTCTATGCAGACACAGGGAGAACTTGTAAACTCCACACAAAAGCCTATGCTAGTTTATGCTCTTTTGTATTATTATTAAGTATTCCTTTGGTCTTCTTCTTGGCCCAGATTTTCCCCAGAATAATTATTCCCCAAACCAAAACTCATTTTGAAATTCTATCCCTCGTTTCTCCTAGAATGAATCTCAACATTATCAACTCTTCCTCCAGCTCTGCCTCCTGTCCCATGCAGATCCTAATCTTTCTCGTATACTTTCTTAGAGAATATCTGTGTCACAAACAATTTCTGAAAATGTGGTATTATGTAAAAATTGACAAATTTGGAACTTTATTGTTGGCTCATCAAAAACATGCCTGAAGATATAACATATATAATAATATCTCTCCCAGGCCTTATTCAAACCCTCCTTATGGTTATCTGTGAAATTCTGTCCACTGTTCAGACCACAAACCTACATCACCCATGTTCCTGCAGGACTATTTTCCACAAAAACATGATACAAAACTGTATACAACAACTGCAGAAACCTGTTGTGCAATAGGTGGAGTGCAGAGAGCAAAAAGTCTGGACTCAAAAACAAAAGTGAACTTATTGTGTTTAATTGTAATGTTTCTGTGATTATAGCATTTTAACACATGGTAACATGTGGTAACATGGTGATGTTGCTTAAGCTTTCTAACACTCAATGGCCTTGGTGGAACAATTGCAGAAATTTGAGGGCTGAATTAGAAATAAGGCAAAAAAAAAATCTTCAGTGTTTCTCAGAAACATTGCAATTACATTTAAGATTTGAATATTTAGGATGTTTTGATACTAGGATTCTATTCACAGTTCACATTTTAAACACACCCAGAAGAACTGATTAAAAGACTGAAATATGAACTGACAAATTAATACAAGAATCACATTTCTGAACATGTCTGTACAGATCTAAACTACAGGGTTACCAGTTATTAAATAAATACAGGATATTTAGTTGTTTGTGGTGGAGGAAATTATAATACAAAAATGTAACTATTGTGATTAATCATGTAGCCCAAATTGAAATCTGAAATTGAAATTCAAGGTGCACTATGTAACATTTCTGGTGATGGGTCTACCATCTGCTAGTCTCTATAATATTTTTTATGACTGCCTGGAATGTTCCACAGTATGGCATTAAAGTAATATATTTTGCTTGATTCAATTGCAAGTGCTCTATTGCTTAAGTATGCCTTCTTACTGTGATCAGACACACTTCTCCACAGACCTGACTTATACCTTGGGGTGACGGTGTCTCCTTGAAGATTGACCTATGTTATTAAACCTATCATTTCAGACAAAGCAAAAACATCTCCATGGAGACAGGCGGGTGGCAGACACATAGTACTAAGTACATTTAAGTTAATATAATTTCAAACTAGATTTTAATACTCAAGAATACTAGTAGACTTGATGCTCAATACCAATTTTGATACCACAATGATAATAAAAAACTCTTTCTTTAGACAACAGAATTTAGATTTTCAACATAAAATCATAATACTTTCTTTATATTCCCATGTGATCTTATATCTGTGGAATCCCTCAGTGGTCCGGGTAGGTTCCACATTGGTCCATGGGTGTATACTGGTCTATGTGCTCTTATACTTCTTCTGATACAGCTCAAGATCATTCTTAAACTACCGTATTCAGGAAAGGTTCATTTCTGACTTTTTTAGTATCAGTACCTGCTCAAAAGGGTATCTGGATTTACTAGTACTAGTTTTAGTATCGATTAATATCTCATTTTGACAACCCTATTATTAAGTAGGGCATCTTCACTAACCACAAATCTAAAAAAAAAAATCAAGATTGGATTTTTTTCCCCAAAATCATGTAGCCGTATTTCAACAGTTATGTGTGAGCAAGTGCTTTTTCACAGAAAAATAAAAACAAATTTAGTTTGTTTTTTTCCTTGATCTTCAGTGACGTACAAATACCTGGCATTGCTTAGCTCTGACTCACCTTGAGATGTCCAATGTGCATGTTGGCTCGCTGAACCATGGACAGGAAGTGAGGTACAGAGGCACAATCCAACAGAATATAGACAGACACCTTCTTCTTGAACGAGACATCCAGCAAGTCTCTGAAAATGTCCACATCAGTGAAGACATCCATCACCACGGCGATAACCTGGGCACAGGCAGGTTATGTCATTACATCACAGAGAGGATTATCGACCTTACGGGCAAAGGATCATGTGCACAGCTGCTTCATTAATACTTTCTTCCATTACAATATCAGATGGTGCTTTGGTGCCAAGCAGGTGAATGAGTTGTCCCACTGGTTTTAAATATGTTTAAGCAAAGGTATTACATGACACGACAAATTGAGTGGATGATATATTAAAGCATTACAGTCAATATTTGTTTTTCTTCTTTTCTACCATAAAAGTGTAATATTTTGAAAAAATGTCAAGGTATTATCTTCTCCATAGGTGCTGAGAAATAAACGAGACATGTCTATGTACACAGACATGTCAATAGTGACTCATGTGTCTGCTCTGTGATAATGTCCACAGTCATAAAGTACAAGACAGATGACATCGCGATTCAGCTGCTGTTTGTTTCTTGTTCTTCTGCTCACACGGTCTCTATAATCTGCAGGTGAACTTCACTCATCTGTCACAAGTGTGACCTTTAGACTTACCACAGCAGCATCACCTTCCAAGTGGTGTGGTTTGATTAGGCAGGCGCTGTTGTTTACAATGTAAATGGCCTCATAAAATGCTATAGCCTTGTTAAAATGGGTTTAACTGTGTAGGGCGTAAACTTCTTTAAAAAATCTTCACGGCCAGTGTGTGGTTATACTTGATATCAAACATCAGACCTGTGGGACCTACTTTCTGCGCCTGCGCAATCATCCTTCTGATGATCTCTTTGAGGTGCGTCTGCCCCTCCAGCGGAGGCTGCGTGTATACGTTGGTACGGGTGACCCCGCGGTAAGCCTCGCTGTCCGGCCAGCCTATGTCCAGCTCCGGGATGGACCTGTCCGAGAGGTCGGGCCAGTAGTGCAGGGACAGTGGGGTCTGTTGGTCCTCGGATTCGGGGTCCTCCTGATAAAGGTCGACCCCCGGGTCAAAGGGCTCCACGGTTCCCGCCAAAGCCTCCAGCTCCAGGTCGGAGAGGAAGCCTCGCAGGCCGCGCTCCTCCAGCCGTTTGAAGAACGCCTCGCGCCCATCACGCAGCAGCGTCTCGAGCGCGTGCCGCTGCTCCTCACAGTACAGGAACTCCGGCTTGGACTCGTGTGTGCGCGGGTTCACGTGGTTATCGTCCAGACACTGGATCTGCGACAGAGCCATGCTCTGCTCCGGGTCCGCTTTAACAGTAAGGGCAAAATGTGACCAACTTTACCGAGCTCAACTCTCACTTTCCTCGTTTTGAGAAGCATAAGACGCGCTATAAAAGTCCCACTCAAACACTGGAGTGGTGAAAACAAGCTGAGCTACTGTCCCGCATATGTCCTTCATGGGGTCTGCCGTTAACTCCCGTGACCGATCATGGTGACGCTCCCCCGGTGTCAGCTCCACGTCTGGAGAAGAGCGCTGAGTGACAGGCTGCCTCTGCCCACGGTGCCGCCCGACAGGTGTGACCCTGACACGCAGGCAAAGACACACTCACACCTGTAGCACGTGACGTGATCTAAACCTGCCCTGCTCATAACAGCGCACTGGGCGAGTGAAAGTGCTGCGTTGTGCTCATTATGAGTATCCCCAAGCAGACATGAAACACAACCCGAGAGCGGCAGGCAACACACACACACACACACACACTGTGAGAGGTGAGACCAGGACTTCCTGTTCAGACTTGTAAGCAGCTGTTTTATACACTATTTGCAGGTCAGAGAGATAGAGTTAGGATCATTTATGTAACATTTTAAAAGGGAAGATCAAACACATAAAACACTATTAATACACCTATAGGCCTATTGACTGAAACATCATCTGTGTAGGGTTACATAATGTAAGTGACCCTATAGCTTATTAAACCCTTGACTGTGTAAGATTTCAGCCTACTCCTTTGATCAGCCGACTTTTTCCACCTTTTCTTTTATGTTCTCTTTTAATTTCATTGAGATCTTCAGACAGATCAACATTTCTTTAACTGGTCTTCATAAGCCATATTTATATGGACAGAAAAGCCTGGTGTCACAGATTATTATTTTAGTGAGAGTTTTCATTGTTTGCAGATCATCTGTTAAAAGTAAGCATATAGCCATTTGTTAGCTTGATTGACAGTAATTGCACAGTATGTAACAAGTGCACGTTATGATTTCAAGTTCTGGGACAGCAGTCAGCAGTCGGTCGGACAGGTTCAGCAGTTTTCCTGGATGAGCACGGACGTTCGTGACTATCATTGAGGTCAGAGCTCACACACCTAACCTCTAGCACTTTCAAGCGCTATATTTTCTTTTCACGTTTCTTTTTCCATTTTGACTCAGCATTAAAGGTGCACTGTGTAACTTTTTGGAGACCTGTTTTGTCTCCATGGAGATGTTAATGGTTTGGTTTAAACAACAACTTGCATTTATTCCACTACATGCTTTATTTATGGCTCAAAAACATTTTAAAAAACATCCATTCTTACTGTGACTGGGGTTGCCACTCCTCAAATCTAACCTGCAATTTTGCTTGCAAGAAGTTTATGACCATACTGTGGAACATTCTAGACACATGTCCATGGAGACAAGCAGGTGACGCACCCTTCACCCTTATACTTGTACCTTTAAAGAAGCGTCATTGGGTCTGACACGATAATTACTTTATCAACTTATCGTTCAGTATATGAAAGCTGGAACAATATTTTTTTGGGATTAGTATTTTTCACGTGTACTTTTTCTTTGCCCTTGTAATACATTTTTGGCGCTTCAAAATTTGTTATCATGACAGGCCTAGAGGGGATTAACTTCTATGGTGTATTCATTGTTAAAGGTGCACTGTGTAACTTGTCTGGTGGAGGGTCTGTCAAAGGCTTTTCTGTTATTGCTTTGTCTGGAATGTTTCACTGTATGGTTTTATCATGATGGAGACCAAACCACACCAAGTTACAGGTCAGATCTGTGGAGAGGTGACCCCGCTCCCAGAGTCAGTTTTTCTAGGCATTTTTGAGCTATAAAGCCACTTGTACTTGAATAAATGTCAGGTAGATCTGTTTAATGTCATACTGTGGAACATTCCAGGCAGAGCAATGACATATCCAGAGAATCAAGCAGGTGACAGACCCCCAATCGAAAAGTTACACTGTGCACCTGTAACATAACATATCTGACCAAATGTGAGCGTACAATCTGATTATTTTCTTTCAGAAGGAAGATAAGGAGATTAACAAGTTCTTTTCAGTTTAGTGCTTTATTTATTGATTCAGCAAAAATCTTGCAATGTTTTTTGAGTCCCTTGTGATATTCTTTGTTTTCTTTTTTCCTCATAAGCAGCTGCATTTTTGTTTTGTTACAGGTGGACCATGCATGTCCCCGACTGGCTAAACCACCTGTCAATCAGGCCCATCTGAACTCGGGGAGATTCACTGGTGACCAGACTCACATCTTTATAAAGTATTAAAGAAGTGTGTATAAAACCACTTCAACCTTTTTTTTATAAGGGTACAACATTATAACATTTTAGAAAGCTCCAAAAAGTTGAATTTGCATAATATCACTTTTTAAAAGGCCCATATTGCACTATTTTCTGATCTATGCTATAGCGTTGTTTCTTTATTATAAACCTACCTTTTGTTTCATTCACACATGTTTAACACACAAGCTCTGCATATTTAGACAAGTTTTTCTCTCACACAGAAAGCACTCTGTTCCACCTTGTGATGTCATATGGTAGTACATGAAGTGCCTCCCTGTGTTTTGAACCTTCATACACTTGAATCAATCAACTGATAGATATCTACCCTGGAATTGTGTCTAATAAACAAGGTAAAACGTAGCTGTTAACCTGAAAACTACCACTTCGTGACATCACAACTTGGAACAGAGCATTTTTAACTTCAGCGATGTAGACAAGCTAATAATAATAAAGGATTACTCAAATATGTGTGAATGAAACAAGGCACAACTCCAGGTTTAAACTTTGCAAGAATAAATTTAGCCTAATACAGGACCTGTATCTTCTATCTGAGATTTAGGCAATATTTCTACTCTGTCTCACTAGTCACTTTTACCACAGATATGTCACAGCCAATATATCTGTCTTTTGCAGGCACGTCGCACCAATCATTTCTGATCACTGGAGTAGAGACTTCAAAATGACACAGCACAGAGAAAAATGTAAGTATTCCGCACTATTTTTGAAGTGTGCCATCAACAGTCAGCTTCATCTCCACTTCAGAATTTTGTCACAAATTTGACAATGTGTTGTTGAGGTGAAGGTGTGGTTCTGTTCTGGGAAAGATATTTGCTCAGACAGGAAGAACACCTGATGGTAAAAAGCATCATCCAACGGTATAAAATGGACTGTCCTTCCTCAATTGAACTGACGGAAAGTGCCCATATCATGCAATTTTCTGATCTATGTTATAATGTTTCATCAAAAATATATTTGGAGTTGCGTTTTGTTTCATTCATACCTGTTTAACACAAATCCTGCATAGACTGAGAAAACACTGTTCCACCTTGTGATGTCATCAAGTGGTAATACAAGAAGTGTTTTTAAACTCCATACACCTTCATTTGTATAATTGGCAGCCGTGGAATTGCCAATCGCCACTGAACAAAAGGTAAAGTTAGCTGTTAATTTGAAAACTGCTACATGACAACACAAGGTGGAACAGAGCATTTTGAGCTTTGGAGATGGAGACAGGCAAATAATAATAAAGGGTTACTCAAACATGTGAATCGAACAAAACTAACTCCAGGTATGTTTTTGATGTTGTAACAACATTATAACGGCTTAAAACGCAGTACACAGTAAATTTTACTTAATACGTACATGACTTCACGCAGAATTGCCCTGATCAAACCCAGGCATTTTTTTATTTATTACAGACTCCTGTCTGTAGGGCCAGAGTTTGCAGTGTGAATACCTGTTAGAACAAACACACTGTTCTTATACCTCCAGACCCCGCTCCTCCTCCTCTCTTTCACTCTACTTTCGATCTCCAGACACTTCCCAGATTAGCATTTCTATGAAATGTTGGGTGGAGTTTGGTTTCTTCAATAAATGTTCCACTGCATAAAAACTGTACTTTCCCTTCAAGTTGACAGTAGTCAGGTTACATTCCAGTTTTATCTATCTAGGCTGGCTTAGGATTTTTATGTTGGTGTTTAATAATAAGTGTGTGGCTCTGTCATACTGGTATAGCAAACTGAACAATAACCCTACACTACCTTTTACAATGAGTACATGTATGACTTTATTTATTGAAAGAATTACAAGGAAAGGAAGACAGTCAGTCCCTTCTCTCTCTTAAAATCACATTTTTTGTACACCAGCAGAAATCATTACTTTTTACATTTTTGTGCATTGCTTTAATATACAGTAATGTCATATATGAAAAAATACAGAAATGGTAATGAAATAACGACACAGGCCTCTGGTATGAAACACTGGGGCAGTGCTAATTCCACACACACATCACAAAAACAGCAAATTTATGTAATTTCCCAAATTGTTTTCAAAAATTTTAACAGACACAGAAGTGAGAATAAGCAAGATGAACAATTGTCTTTAAGTTTTAGTGCAAAATTTAAATGCACATTGCTGAGAAAGTCAGTGCGTTCAGCTAGCCAGGCTATATACAGTAGATATATATATATATATAGGGAGTCATGAGTTAGCTTAGTTTTAAAGTGTGATTTGTCCTTCAGATATATGAATGCACTTGACATTGTTTTCTTTAACCTTTTATTCACACACTGCACAAATTATATCTAGATTAGTTAAAATTACTTTAATTCTGATTTTAAAGCCACAGTATGTAACCTTTTGGGTTAAAAAATATATGTTCTTTTTTCCATTTTAGTTAGTTAGTTGTATTGAATGCACTGTAAAAATTAAATAATGTGTTCTTACTCTCAGGGGGCTTGCATCTCCACAAACCTGACTCTTATTAGACCAAGAGGAGGGATTCCTGCTGCTTGTCTCCATGGAAATGTTGTTCCTTTGGCTATAATCTTCTACATTATGGCATAAAACATATCTAGCTCCATGGAGAATGTTCCAAAGTATGGCTTTAAATCATGCAGATGACATACCGCCTTCAGCAAGTTACACACTGTAGCTTTAAAAGACATTATCTGATCTATCAATAATGTTTCTGACGAGTTCCAGTGCAGTGCTTCTTAATGGACTTAACCTGAACTTAACTTGAACTTAACCTTTTGATATAATAATTTTATTTCTAAATTATGTTAACACTATTCCAAAATGTAATGTCAAAAAATAAGCCATTTTAACCAATTCTATCCATACATATCTTTGCCATGTAAAAGTGCAATTTGAAACGTGAACACCACATATAGCCCATTTTACACATCATACAGAACATATATTTTTGCCATTTTCTATATTTACATAAAGCCCTCATAAGAGTCCAGTAGATACCCCACACATTCAAAACAACATCTTTTTTGCACAGGTCCCAGGATCCCCCAGTTCAACTTAACAGGTTAGTGTGACTGTAAGGTTGCTGGTTTGATCCCCACTACCAGCACTGCATAATGTCTTTTTGTCCTAGGGCACTTCACACAATTTGACTGTATGAAAGCTTTAGTGTGAGTATATGATTTCAGTGCGTTGAGAAGAAGGTATAGTGCACTTTACGGTCCATGTTGGTATTAGTTTGAGTAATCTTACCCAGAATGGCCCCATGCAATCCAGGAACTGAACCCACAACTTTCTTGCAGTGAGATGAGAGTACTACCCACTTTGCCACCATTATAGAAATCCGCTATATCAGTAATATTCTCCAAATTGATTGACAGGTAGGAGTACGTCTTGCAGTCATTATAAAAGATAAATTGAAATCTCGAAAGCAAAAGATGTGTGATTTCGGGGTGAAAGAGTTGAAAAGTTGTGTTTCATTGTCACATTGTCATTTTCAGTGATAGATGGGCTGCACGTACTCCGGGGGGAAGTAGCCCACGCGTCCATGGCAACGGCCCCTCCAGCGTGTCGAGTCGGAGCAGTCCACCAGTTCGATGACGTCGCCACGGAGGAAGCGCAATTGGGACTGGTGGTGCGGGGTGAAGTCGACGAGGGCGTGGGCGTGATGGGTGCGCTGTGGAGACAAAAGAGTAAAAACAGGTAAGTTTATTTAATATTGAAAAATAAATAAACTTTTCATTGGTTTGTGAGCGTTTTATTGTATTGAAAATCAAATGTATTTGCCACAAACGTATTAAGATGTTTAATAAATTTCAGTTTCCCCCTTCCCTTTGCTCCCCGCACTAAGTAACTCCCACTTTTCAATCATCTCCATTTCGCTAATGAAACTACTGTCTATCGCATCAGGTTTGTGACGTTGTAGTGTATTGTTTTGTTTCATGTGTTTGTGTATTTACAGAAAATGACTGTGCTGGAGGTTGGCTTGTGGGCTGAGCTTTGGATATAATCTTATTGCTAACCGTAAGAAGAATTTGAATGGAGCCCAGGAGAGATAGATGACATCTAAAACTTCAGGCATGTTTTTGATGAGAAAACAACTTTATAACAAGGTAGAAAGTGCCAACACTTGCTTGAATTAAGAATTTTAACATTTAACTTTTAATTGCTTCCTGTGACACGTCAGAATGCACTCAAATCAAACTCCCAAATCAAGACCTTACAGGGGCTATAGCTGTTTCTTTTCCAGAGAAGAATACATTTGAACCACTGCAAACCAAAATGAACTAGTTCTGTTTCATAGATTTTTTTGTTATAGACAGAAATCAGTTCCAGCGCATTTAACACCACTTAACTGTTTTGAAAAACATTTAATTGCATCAACTAAACTAATATTACAGCTTTAGGTAGTTTTTATACTGTATGTCCATTCCACTGGAGAAGAGAATGTAAAGTGTCTTGCCCAATTACACAAAGGTACAATGGCTAAACTTCTAACTTTTGACATTTAAATGCATAAAAAAAACTGTTCACATAGCCCTTCTTGAATAAACAATGTGCTCCTTTATTTCTTCAAACTATAATATTATTTATTCATCGTGCTCATTTAACTTTTATTTTGCCAGGCCTTGCTCCGTCCGGTTATGTGTATGAAATATTCAAATGACTAAGACAGCTGCAGCTCACGCAAAGTAGATAGACAGCGGTGTGTAAAACAATTACTCCTGCGATTGTAAATGGGGAGATTCAGAAACATAGCAGTTGTAAACATGTATTAACACTTATTAGAGACAGTTATTTTTCATGAATAAAAAACATTTTTTTAAAAGTTATTAGTGAGTTAAATTAGGGGAAAAAAGGACTAAGGTTTGTCAAAATCTGCAATGGACAAAACATATTCTTTACTATGTTGAGATGAAAAAAGTATTTTGCATTGTATTTCATAAAGAAAAGAATGACAAGAATAACCACAGAGCCCCTAAAGTCCCATAAAAGCAGATGGTATCTTGTGCGAACACCATACTATCTTGTGCACATGAGATATTATCTATTTTGCACATGGTACTATAATGCATGAACAAGAACTGCAGCTACAACAAGCTGATCAAGTTACAGGTCATATCCATAAGGAGGCAACCCTGCTCACTGTCAGAATGCACTTTTTTTCAGTATATTTGTTAAAGGTTCTATATTATCTAGCTTACAGCCTGTTTATTTGTATTAGAGTTACGAGTGTGCAAACTCCGCACAATCCTCTCACTCCTTCACTGTTTGCTGTACGTCTGTTGTGTCTAGACTTTGGGTTGTGCGCTCACAGCTTATAGGGCATCTAACCGGGCATGTGGTAGTTTGCGTGGACAAGATGGCACATTAGGCACTGGCGACGCATGTGTCTGTGTCTTTCCAGCTAGTGCAGAGCGATGGTTTGGAAGGAGAAATATGGCCCGTGCACTGTGCGAATCAGGCGCGCTCCACTACCCTGTAATCAGCCTACTCTCCAGAGCCCCCGACCCACAGCGAAGGGGGTGTGACAGTGTGAACAAATTACAATGTCCACGCACTGGAGTTTTGCACTGGAGGAAAGACGTATTTCAGCATACACACACACAGGGTATTTTAAGGCCAGATAGTTATATTAAAGATGGGCAATTCCAGAGCTGAACTTTTTTAATGATTCTAGTGAAGGTGTATGGAGTTTAAAAACACAGTGGAGCGAGTCTATATATGCAAGATTTGTGCATTAAACATGTGTGAATGAAACAAAACACATCTCTTGGTATGATTTTGATGAGGAAACAACATTCTGACGTAGATTAGAAAACAGCATAATATGGGCCCTTTAAAGGTGCACTATGTTGTCATCTATCTCCATGGAAACAAGCATAACATTTGTAATTAACAAAATAAATGCTATATTAGTTTAATGCCATACTGTGGAACATTCCTGATTCTTGAGGTCAAAATAAGTCTTCTGTGTTGTCTGCATCTGATTATAAAGCGTTTTGTTGGCCGATAATTAGGAAGTGCACTCTTAGCATGCTAGTTGTTGTCATTAATGCGATGAAAAAACTTCACTCTGGCCTTTGAAAGTTGTGAAAAGTCGTTATAAACTCATCATGGTGAATAATTAGGATAAGTAAGTGTTCATTTATATAGTGCTTTTCACAGACATAAGTCACAAAGACGCTTTACAGAGCAGTTTCTTCAGAGGATTCTTCATTCACTTCAGACCCGGTGGTGGTAAACTACTATTGTAGTCACAGCTGTCCTGGGGCAGACTGACAGAAGCGCGGCTGCCAATCCAACCGGTGCCATCGGTCCCTCCAACCACCACCATCACTCACGCACACACCACTTTCATAATAGGCAATGTGGGTAAAGTGCCTTGCCTAAGGACACAACACCAACAGTTTTTGTGACGGGTGCCCCACTGTAGCACCTGATTTTCCCAGTGGTCTCCCATCCAAGTACTAACCAAGCCCGGCCTTGTTTAGCTTCTGAGATGTGATGAGATCAGGCTTTGATAAGCCTGTATGGCCACAGGACACTCGAAAAGCATAAGGTAAATGAGGAATCACTTTGGACCACTGCAAACCAAAATGAATTGCATTAATGAAACTAATATTACAATTTTAGCTGCTTTTTATATGTATACCCATCCCACTGCCCTGTAATCAGCCTCCTCTCCAGAGCCCCTGACCTACAGCAAAGGGGGGGTAACAGTGTGGACAAATTACAATGTCGCACTGGAGTTTTGCGCTGAAGGAGAGATTACTTCAGCATACACACACAGGGTATTTAAGGCCATATAGAAGTTCTATTAAAGGTGCACTATGAAATGTTATTCCTTTGAAATATTCCACAGTATGCCATGAAACTCATTTATTCTGTGGCAACAAGCTATCTTTAGGCTAAATTACAGATCAGATATAAAAATGCATGTTAATAATGGTTTTATGTAGCAATAAAATAAAAAAAACTATTGATACTCTGCGGCTCATCAGAATGTCCTGGGGATGTGGAGCTGTAGGCACTGCTCTGTTTGACACAGTCTTAACACAGTCTGAAAGAATTGAGAATAGTTAGCAGCATGCACTTTTTTCAACATGAAGCTAACGGGAATTTCAAATTCTAAATGATCAGAGCAGTGAGCAGAGTCCATTGAACATTTATTAACTTGGGGAAAGCAAAAGAGCACTGCCTGGTTTCACCTAACAGCCTAACTGGATTATGTGGAATAAACATTACTCATAATAGGCCTATATTTTCCAGGGACAAATTCTAACATGTCTAAAAGCTTATTATGTATAAGCCCCAAATATCTTCTTTAATCTGGAGTAAGCTTTAAGTACAGAGACCTTTTTATGTTATAAAAGAAAGACTGACTTAATGATTTAGCAGATTATGCTGAACAACTCTGCCAATTATTCACCCTGCTATACTGAGAATAAACGGTGTTTCAGCAGCACCATTTTAATAAGTGACTAAGATTTGCTCATCAAAATCAAAAACAAAATGTGTCATGACATTGCATTATTATCCTCGGATGAGAAATAATCTTTTTAGGGCACTGTTTTTATGACAACAGATGATTTTCCCATGGAAATTTCGACATCAAAGAAGCTAAACGACAATGCTTAGCTTCGGGAAATTGTATTTTAGTAACATGTGCACATTCTACTGATGAAAAGCATTAGCAATGAAAGAAAAGAGAATAAATATTTTAGTGTATGTGATGTGGCTTCTTTTAACTGTTTATTTTAAGTTAGCATAACAATCCTCCTTTAGGCGATCAAACTGCTTTGTCATTTAACAACTTTCCACCTCATGTTTGTAGCTAGTTCTGAGTGTTATAGTAATTATGAATGCAATACAAATGATATATGATTTGAAAGTGACAACTTTTATTCTTTAGCCATTATAATGTTGTACACCTCTCATTTGATCAGCATTATCTTAGCTTTTTCTAAGTTAAGTAAGCTGAAGTTGTTTCACTGTAGCTACTAGCAATATAGATTATGTTTAGTAGTAGTAGTAGTAGTAGTAGTAGTTTTTGTTGTAGTTATAGTTGTTGTAGTTATAGTTGTAGTTGTAGTAGTTATAGTAGTTGTAAATTGACAAACTTTTATCCTTTAGCTGTTAAATGTTGTATATTTCTCTTTTGTTTTCTTTACTTCTCTGACATATGCAATGCTGCCATTATTTTTAACTTCATACATACAATTTCATGTTTTAATGTCCCAGCTGATACTGACCTAGCGCCCTCTGGTGGGGATTTTAAAGACAAATTTATGCTAAAACTGTCAGGTGTATCTGACTAGACACAACATTATACTGCAGTTATTCTACAAAAAATATCAAGACTAAGTATGTAAGATGTTTGTTGTGTAATACAGGACTTAAAGTACATTTTAACACCCGCTTTATTGATGTGTTGACTCATGATAGATGGGTGTTGTCTAGTAAAGCATTTCAAAAATTGCCATGTACGCAAAACAAGAGTGCGAGAGTTCATCAGGAAGTTCAATGAGATATTTTTCTTTAAATATCACGCTATTTCTGATCTGTTTTCATGTTTCCTCATCAAAAACATACCATGGAGTTGTGTTTTGTTTCATTCACACATGTTTAACACACAAACCCTGCATATTTAGACTGTGTTCTTATCTCAAGACAACTAGAATTATTTGGATAATTTCAGCCTTGGAATTACACATTTCTTCTGAACTAAAGGCAAAAGGTTCCTGTTAATTTTAAAACTACAGGTTCATGACATCACAAGATTGAACAGAACATTTTGGACTAGAGATATAAACACAACTCCAGGTATGTTTTGAGGAGGTAACAGCATTCTAACATGGCTTAAAGCTCACAAAAGTCAACTTAGCTTAATATAGCCTCGGAGCTTTAGGCAAGGTAAGCTCTGTTGTAAACACGGAATTGCTAGTAGGCTGTTTGCTATGGACCGACTGTCTTTAGCTCATGACTGCATTGACCTACATACAACACAAATAAACACCATTATAATGTAGGATCTGAATATGAGGAAGTTATTGTAAGGCAAAAACATCAACAAACATCACATTGTATAACAGATAATAGGGATCCTGTGTCAACCCAAGGCAAAGCATGAAAAGCAGTCAGTGAAGATTAAATAAAGCATGAGAAAGCATCAGTTTGCCCAAATGACATGATCAGAGTAATTTGCAACAGTAATAGGTAGTAATTGGGCCAAATTATATGATATAGAATTGCAGCTATTATATGTAATGACAAGTCTCGGTGTGATAGTTTGTGATAATGTCATTGTCAAAGTCACGGAGAATGGGAAAATTGCAAAGGAGCGTACAGAAAGTGGCGGTCAATGAAAATATACTCATTCTTGTTTAAAATGTTCCTATTTAAATGCGCTGTACCTGATTTTTAGTGTCTTAAAACAGAAAGACTTCATTTAAAGGTCCTATTTTACGCAAAATGGACTCTTGTGAACTGTATGCCACGTTATAATATTGTTACCTCCTGAAAAACATAGCTGCAGTTGTGTGTTGTTTCATTCACACATGTGTAAGTAATCCTTTATTATTAGTCTGTCTGCATCTCCAAAGTTCAAAATGCTCTGTTCCACCTTGTGATGTCATGTAGTGGTAGTGTTCAAGTTAACGGCTAGTTTTTACCTTTTGTTCAGTCGAGACGGGCAATTCCAGTGCTGAAATTATCCAAATGATTCTAGTGAATGTGTATGGAGTTTAAAAACACAGCGGAGCTCTTCCTGGCCACTTACAAATACAAAAAAACGGCTCTGATTTTTGCAAGATCAAGCAAAGCAACACATTCTTCCACTTTTGAGAGACTGTTGCTACAAATAAGTGGCTCTGGTTTTGTGGTCCTATTTTAGACTCCTCTTGATTTCAACAGAAAGTACAGGACTAGCTGCTCAGGCAAACTGTGAAACATTTCAGATGAAGCAATATCTCCTTGGAGGTGAGCAGGTAGCGGACCCTCCACCAGAAAATGTACATAATGCACCTTTAAAAATATAAAATATTCTTAAATATCTCAGGTATTCTACATGCCATATAAAGATACACAAAGTACAAATCATGCTCGATTTCAGATCTGAGCTTGATACTAAATAAATTGCCCCACTTAACGCGGCTGCAAAACCTAATTAGACTCAGAATTAAGCACAGTAGAGCGCCCACAATGAAATCAACAAGCGTAAACATGAAATTAGCTACAGTTCATTTTTATATCTGTAATTATATGCTAATCAAACTACAAAAATAAAAAAACAACCGTGCGAGTTCCTCTTTTTAAATTATAGCTGCTGTCTGCTGTGGTTAAAAGGCAGCTAGCATGAGTGGCTGCGAGCAAAGTTGAGCAATTGCTAGTTTTTTAAAATGATTTTGTGTGTGTAGTCAAATTTAGGTCATCCGGTTTGTCATGCTCCCGGGAGAAAGGTGCCGCTATCTTGTGTTTAACTAGAGATGTGATGCCCGTGAGCAAAATACCTCTGCTGCACCTGCTCCAGATTTTTAGCACTGAGAATTTGTGATTAAAACATGTTATGAGGAGTTTTCCAGACACCAACGCGCGTGTAAAATAGCAAATTTTGACACTAGAAACAAGTCGCATGCGCCTACCTAAAACTAGTTTGAATTTATAACACTGTCTATCTGCCAATGTGTGTTATAAGCTGTACAAAAATATCTTTTGGAAGCACAGACTCTATAAAGAAGTGTACTAAGGAAGTGTAGCATCACCCATAGTGTTCGGCTCCAGTCAAATGAAGCTCAATGAGGCTGGAAAAAGTTATTTCGACCACAAGTATCATAGCAACCAAAGACCCAATCTGGAGCGAGGTTGTTGAAGATACTGTGCTTTTGATAATGTTTTGATTATGTATGTATAATGTTTACTTTTATATATAGGTACAGTCTGTGGTCAGAAGTGAACTAGCCACGGTTCGCAAAGCACACACATCAAGATATCAATAAAAGTGTGACGTTTCCCAAAAAAAAATAATATATATATATATATATCATGAAAATAACATGCAAAAAAAAAGAAAAAAAATCACACAAAGCAAAAAAAAACTTCACAAAGGCATTACTATTTTTGAAACAAGAGCACTTATTGTTATTGCTGTGCTAGCTAATGCAAAATGCATTAATGTATTCATTATTCATTAGCCTATTTTATTTTCAGACATTTGGCGCTGACATAACACAGTAATATAACCGCTATATCAACAATTGGCCTACTGCATGCCTGAGAATGGATGTAATACATATTGCAAGAAACTTTATTCACTATAGTGCTCAGGCCTTTTATTTAATAGATAGAGAAATAAAGAATAAATAAATGATAAATGGCATGACATTCCTGCAGGGTTTGAGTGTGAAATGTGTGAATAAAACACAACACAACTCCAAGTATGTTTGTGATGAGGAAACAACATTGTAACATAGATCAGAAAATACAGTTGGATAAATGGGCCCTTTAATAAACATTGCTAATGATCCAGATGCTAATAAAACATGGGTAGACTTGCTAGCAAATATTTAGAAAGTTGATCCACTATTAATATTTGACCTAAATGCAAATCAATGTCACTAGCATAATCCTAACCAAACACTTTCGGGTGTGATGTAATGTGGAGTATACTCCCATGCAGTGCTAATTTCCATCTGCTCTAAAATGGATTCATTATTTAGTAACCATTAATATTAGTATAGCAATCTTTATTTTATGTTGTTTCTACTCGTGAGGATCCAACTTGTAAATGTCTGAAGCTACGCCCATACTTTCTCTGAGTGAAGTGAGAATGAAGTGACAGTGGTACTTAAAATGTCATGTTTAATGTTTGTGGTGCATTGTGCAATTTTAAATGAACTTTACACGAAAATATGTGAGTTTTATTTTAACACAGACTTGGTTGGAAATACAACATGTGGGATGATTTGTGATCTTGAAAATGTCTCTAGCATTAGCCAACAGTTTTTTAGTCACTCTCACTCATTTTTTTTTTTTTTTGAACAGGACCATGACCCTCGTATTGATCACAGGCTCCTGAAAATGTCTTGTTTAAATCCATTTTGTATTTTTTCCTCAGTGGATCTAACTGCTCTACCAGTGCTGTTGATCGGGATTCGAACTGCCAACCTTTGAATCAGTGGACGAACACTCTACCAACTTCTTTGTTTAGCCCTAATTTAGTCTTTTTCTAATTTCCAAAAAAATCTGTAAGTAAATAAATAGATTTTCATTCATTTTTAACTAATACTAGGGCCTAACTGAATTAAACAAATATAGCAGTAAGTACGGTATATGGGATTTGTTAGGCTCTGTCAGCTCTCAAAGACCCACCCCTTTGCTCCCCATGCTAAGTCACTCCCCCCTCAGAGCACTTACTCAGATTACTCAAGCATGCACGAATGACATTTAAACCCACTTCAGGCATGTTTTTGATGGGCAAAGTTATAACATGATAGAAAGTTCCAAAAAAGTAGATTTTGCATAACTCACTCTCTTTAAAAATCACTGAAGTACACACACACACAATCAATATACAAAAATATTTCCATAAAGTTCCCCCAAATTCATATCTCTGCTTCTTCAGTTCCCAGATGGTTGTAGATACACATATTTTACAAAGAGCTTTTGACATGTGATAGGTACTAGCACGTGTTTGGTATTAAACTGGTGTGAACACATTGCAGAATCACGAACCAAGCCAGATAAGATTCTGCCACTCCCAGCAAAGATACCGAAGAAGAAGTTAAAATGAGATACAAGTGCAAATTAATTCACAGTACAAAAACAAGCTTGTCACCTGCTCAAATGCAATGTGAGAGACTTGGCGCTTAAATAAACATGGGCATAGCAAAGTGGTTGATACGTGTAAGAAATGTAGGACATAATTCAGAGACTACGTGAAGCGTCTGACAGATATAGTGTCTTATTCTGTTCTGACAGAGGCTAAAAATAGCGTTTACAAAAAATAAAAAAAACACTTTGCCGACACTGCAAGTCATCTTCCTTGGTTGTTAAATGACATGAGCCAGCAGTTAGGAAATTTCAGTAGTTTTAAATGTGCACTGTTTGACTTTTCTAGTGAGGAGTCCTCCACCTGCTTGTCACCATGGAGATGTTTTGCTTTGCTTTGCCTGGAAAGTTCCACACTATGGCATTAAACCTGTATTTATTCAATTACAGATATTTTATTGAAAAAAAAATCCTGACATTATATCTTTCTAACCTGTATCTAACCTGTAACTTGGCCTGGTGAGGTCACCTGCTGCATGAGGGCAAATAGGCTACATTTAATTTTGCAGAATCTTGCAGCAAACCATAAGGAGGGTTCTAATAATGCCCTGGAGAGATCGCAAATTTACTGAAATATGCATGGATGACATCGAAAACCTCTTCAAGCATATTTTTGATGAAGGAACATTATGACATTCGATTTTGCATAATACCCTTTAATAAAAACAAGAGAGGGAGAGCGCATAGCTGCACAATGAATAGTTGAATCATTTAATACATGAAATGTATAGGTCCAAATATTTCTACAGTACATATACATTGCAAAATTATGAAATGGATTTTTAACTTCTTGTAGACTTGATTAGTGCAGTTGTCGTCACTGTGCGGAATCTCAAGCGCTCGTGTAGTTTTAGTATATGTCCCTATGAATATATGAATGTACTGTAGTCTCCAGGGCTGGGGAACATCTAATTGCAATTTTTCTGACAAGCATTACAGTTGTGATTAGATTTGCGATTTGAGATTTATTGGGTTCAAAAACATCACATAGCCATTTTTCAATAAATGGAATGGAATAGAAATCTGCTAATGGCAGTGAAATGTCTCTATGAAGAGAGTAGGCCTATAGATTCTGCTATTGTTCAAAGTTCATATTTTAAACATGTCTAGAAGACTGAACTGACAAATACAAGAATCACATGTATTTCTGAACGTATTTGTACAGATCTAAACTACAGAATTTGTGATTTTATGTTGAATAAGACAGGAAATTTAGTTTGTGGAGGACATTATGATAGTTAAAAATGTTAGCCTTTGTGCTTGCCTAATCGGTCATTTCAATTTGATAGATTCATCTTGCAGTCCTAGTAGCCTATATCAAATCTACTGTGGCCTGACTGAAGAACTGACTAGTGCACAAATGTGTTTTTAGAGCGCTCCCCCTCTCTCTCCTTTGACATGACAGATTTGGTTGTATTACATAGTGATGACTGGCCTCTGATCTTCCATTACTGCCCGCGCCTACAACACACACCCACAAAACATGCAACTAAAGCAACAGCACCAGAAATCATGGCAACATATGGACTGCCTGCCAAGCTGTCTCGCCTGTCACAGAATATGCTGGGGTCTACACAAGTTACAGCCGAATGAAATACGAACATGCGGAGTCCTTGTCAAGTTTTTCACCATTTTCCCTTTGACTATTATAGCTGTTTTTGCCACTGAGAAATCCTTGATAAGTTCATTTTTGATCAGTTTGCTTTAGAGGTAGCACTGGTTGGCGGTTTCATCTTCTCCTGTTGTGTCATTGGGCAAGACACTTCCCCTTACTTTCCTCTATATGAATTATTTTGTATAAAAGTGATCAGAGTTGCTCGACAAGTTCATAACGATATCTCTATATTTTTTCACCAATATCAGTCTGCTCAGTGACGCATGTGAAACAAAGGAGCTCATTGGGCACTTCTTTTTCCTTTCTTTTTTCCTCATAAGCAACCATATTTGTTTTGATACAGGCTGTGAGTGTGTCTGATTGGCTAATCCTCCTGTCAGTCAGACCATGGGTAACCAGAGTCACATAATGCAAAATAATGGCAGTTCAGAAGCACCTTACTACATTAAGTGTGATAAATGCATTTCTTGAATTAACTATGTATATAGTTTCTAATATTTAAACAGTGATATGAATCTCATCCTAACCTTTCATTTGATATAAGCCCAAAATGTCACTTGCGCACACCCTGGATATAAAGTTTTAACAACTTCAACTAACATGTTATGTGATTTGAAGATATTTTTGTTTTCACAGCGCCTGACAGTAGAAGAGGAGGAAGAATTCTCACCCTGGCGAAGTGCTCAGGATCTCGCAGAAACACGGTCCTCTCCTTGGCGATGCTGTTGCTATGGTAAAACTCCACCAGTTCATTGAGCGAGGAGAAGAGCTCATCCCACACGTAGTACTGACCACAGCGATCCTGGAGCACCTTGAAATGCTGAACGTGGTCCCCATAACTGCAGGTAAAACATACATACACACATTTCTGTCAGTCAAAATTCCAACAACAAATGACATAAGTGTCTGGTGAAGAGTCTACTTCTTGCATCAGGATTGCGTTGCCTAGAATGTTTCACAGTGTGGCATTTAAATGATTTATGTCCATGGAGAAAAGCTGAGCAATAAAAACACCTATAATGAAATAAATGCGAGACTGAAAGTTGAAGTTGAAGGTGAATGAAGTTAAATGCCATCCTGCGGAACAATGTTGGCCAAGCAGTGATGTTTCAAAGGACCAAGGACTGGAGGAGTATAACTTTTTCATCAGAAAAGTTACATAGTGCATCTTTATATATATATTTATATAAGTAAATTTATAATCAAATTGCTCAATACCAGTAACCTGACATGAAAATTGACTTTTCAGGTTTTGAGGATTAAACTATAACGTATATCAATCATTGTTTTGTTCATGGTAAGCCTCAATATTGATCCAAAATGGTCTCATAATAGACATATCCACTGACTTTTTAAAACAGCAGAAGTCCCCCTCTTTTCATACTGACATTTCACTGCTGTTAGCAGATTTTCCCTCCATTAAGTTTTGAAAAATGGCTATGTGACATTTTTTAACCCAACAGGCATGACCTGGAGTGAGTTTTAATGTTTTTTTTTTTTTATTTTTTGAAAAATTATCACAAGTAAAAGAGCAGTGGGTGGAGACAGTGTGTATGTGAAAACGGGCATGTTCTGAGCATCAAATGCAAAGCAAGGCAGGATTACACGAAATGCATGAAACAGTCGAGCACAACAGTGACTGCCCACCCCCTAGTTTTGGAAGTGAATTTCTCATTTGTTTTCCCAAAGACTTTTTGAAAAAAAAAAATTGTTTGAAAGATTGTTCAAGCATAATCAGCTATGTGGTGACTAATGAGCACAAGACCTATAATTTTTATTTAAAATCTGTGTCTGACACTTTATAAACCTCAAAGTTATTAAAACATTTCACAGAATCTTGCATTTTAAATGTGCTTTTTTGACTTAAAACTACTGCGCTATGGATACTAGTCACCACATAGCTGGTTAGCCTCAGCGATGCCTTTGAAATCTTAATATTTGAAAAGCCTATGAGAAAAATGCACAGAAAAATATCTTCCAGAACCAGAGCAGACTTCGAAGTGGGCGAGACTGTTGAACTCCATTGAAATATACACTAATAATGAGCAAACGATAAGCGGACTCCATTACAATGTGTCTAAAAGCTCAGGTAATTTTTATGGTTGGTTTCATAATCTGAATTCATAGTTTGCATATAGGCCCCTCAAGAACTCTACCATTGTCTGAAAGCAATTCTCATTTTGATTTCACCAGTCAAGTGGGTGCCTTATTATACTGCAGAGATTGAGAACACCCGTATCGGCTCCCCATCTTTTCGGCTATTAATCAGATAAAGACGCATCCAAGTGCTTGAAAAATAATTTAGTCATCTCCCAAAATAGCTTGGAGAGTCATTACAGCGTTGCTGTAGCACGCATCTTGTTTTGGTGATTAAAAGAGTTTGGCCGCTTCCCGTTGGCAACCACTCACCTATCCTGCTGTGCGGTGGTTGCTAAGTAACGTGTCGCCGGGTTATGCTTAGAAAACTGGACATATCGCCACAATCTCACCATTATATAACTACATCCAATATTCAGCGGAAGTCTATGCAACGCCCCCATAGTTCTAAAAGCATCACAGAGTAGGTGTGCGACTGACTGGGAACGTAGGTTGATTCATAGTGTTCAAGTTTAGAGGCCACAAAAACGAGATGCTATGCTAAATAAAACTTAGCATCACTCGAGGATGAGAATGTGAGGTTGGGCTTAATAATATGGCAATCATCAGGTATGGAGTGACTGAATAATGCTCTGTAAACGCGTCTTTGTGACATATCTGTGAAAAGCGCTATATAAATAAAAACTTAATTACTAACTTACTTAATCATACATACATAAGGACATAATGATATAATGCTTGCCTGCTACCCTCTGGTCAGTGGGTAAGCACTCAACCCACTGTGCCACTTCCAAGCTTAATATTATCTACTAGTACAATGTAGAGGTTAGGTCGTAAATGTAAATGATAAAAGTTTACAGACAGTGACTAAGAAAATGTATATACCAAAAATAAACAAATACTAAAAATGTTTTAAATTTCTAATACACTTTTTCTTTTCAGTTTGCAACTAGCCACAGCAAACTTTTTCAACAAAATATGGATTACTTTTTATATCAGATGTCCTTTCTACTCTAGCAATCATACATGCACAAGGACATTATGTCAGTAAGCGCTATCCTCTGGTTGGGGGGCAAACACTCAACCCACTCTGCCACTTCTAAACTTAATATTATTTATAATTTCGAAGCAGGTCATAAAAGGAAATGCTAAAAAGACAGAGGCAATAACTAAAAATATGGGGTTAACAATGTAACAAAAGTATAAAATTATATATGCGAAAAGTATACACATATACATACTTCTGGTTCCACTGTGTCACTGCCAAACTTAACGTAAATAGGTCACAGAATATTCTGTATACTTCATAGCAAATGCTAAAATATAACTTGGTAATACTAGATGACTAAGAATATACAGGCCTTTGGGCTTAACAAGATAGCAAACATAAGCTGATTTTCCGTTTGGTCCGCAACTTTTTTTTTTTTTTTTATTCATTTTAGCAACGTGCCACAGTACTTTTTTTTTGGCCACTTTTCACTGTAAACTTTTTTCCTTTTTATATCTGATGCCCTTCCCGCTCCATCAATCATGCATATACATGCTTTGTATTCTTTAGCCAGAAACAAGCTAACAAAACAAGCTAACAAAAAAGTACAGTCAAAATACAGTCTGGTTCAGTTAGTCACATGTTCGAGATCTGCCCACTGTTTTATGGAATAAACAGTGCGCCCTGCTGGTGGGGTTGTGCTAAAAGAATTGAATAAAGAGTCTGTTAAAACCAGTGAAAGGTGTGAAAACTGTAGCTCATCAGACAGGATGTGGGGACGTCTATAACTTTCCCCCAGTTATGGGGACTTTGATGGGCTTTTGAGCCTCTTTTCCACTGTTAGCTTAACTTTTACACTGAAATTAAACTCATGTTTTGTTACCTGTGATGAAGATGAAAAAAAGTAACTTCAAAATAATATGTATTCAAGTAAAAATAATCATTAGTATTCATTAGTTTGAAAATAATTACAATAAATAAATAAACATAAATAAATTAAACAAATTAAAATGCTAACTTAAGTGCTGCATAATCAACTGTGAACAAATAAATGTAAATGTAAATAAATGTACTTTTGAATTAAAAGGCCCAAACCTGCACATTTCTGCAAAATAAATAAATTCATAAATTAAATTAAATGATCTTATTTGATTTTTTTCATTTTAATGAAAATGACTACAACAGCAACTTTATGTATAAGGCACTGTGGATTTTTCCTTATGAATGACATGTAGAAATAAAAAATAACTACTGGTATTATTATTATTACACTATATAATCTTTATTGCATACAGTATGTCAAACCTTTACACAACTTAAGATGTCTCTCTGGTAATTAAAGTATTTTCTGATTATCATTTCATGCCATACCAGAATCATCTCATATTGACTGCCCCAGTTGTCAACACCGTCTCATGTCTGCAAGACACAGTTTAAAGCCACATACGTGTAGAAGAGGAAGGAAATGGATGAGATGAGAAAATCTATCTCACTTTATAGCTATTTCTGTATCAGGTGCGCCGTATTAATGTTTTCACCTGAAGATGTACAAGCGGCCATGCAACTGTCAGACTCATCTGCGTTATTCTATGTAATTACAGCCCACTGATATAGAGATAGGAATAGACAACCTGGATTCAAACTTGTTGCGGTAAAAAAAGAATAGAAAAAGTGTGAAGTGATTTTCAAACTTTTTCTCAGCTCCAGCACATTCGGAGAAGGTCATCTGTCCATCTTCTCGTACGTTCAGTTCCTACGTCAATCCAGATTCACTTCCTTGTGCCAAGTTTGGAGCTGTCTGTCTGTGTTAATCTGCTGTGCACTTTTAAACTTCACTTCTCTTTGCTAACTCTTCGAAGTCAATTCACTATGATGTGTGCATTCAGTATAGTCACTACTGTAAGTACTCCAATTCTAAAAGGTAATTCTGCTACTTTGTCATTCAAAAACAAGCATCAGACAACGATTTCTGTAAAATATATAAAGTATTAATGGTCCAGAAATATGGTTGGTTTCCCATATATTCGCTATGCAACTTTTTTGGCCAGGCATCTGCTTGATCTCCTTGTCTAGACTAGTTTAATGCTATACAGTGGAACATTCCAAGCAAAAAATTATTTCTATGGAGACCCTCCTTCAGAATAGTGGCTTAGAGTAAGTAAAAAAGCTTTTCAAAATGGCAAATATGTCTGATATTTTTACTATTCTGCACTAAAACAGAAGGAAAACCATAAGTAACTTGGTGGAAACTATACAATTAAAAAACTGTCAAACTAAAAGTGGTGTGTGGAGTTTAGCGAGTATAACTTCTGAGTAAAGCGAAATTACTAAAACCAACCAATTAAAACCACATCCGCAGTTAGTTCCATTTAACTTAATAATATAATCAGCTTGCGAACCATATGGTGCGTCTTTTAGAGTTGCCAATCACGAGCGCGCAGTTCAGTGGCTGCCATTCGCCGTAACAGCTTCAACCCCCTCCACAACGCTAATTTGGCCATTGAAAGGTTCCGTCTGCTTAAGTCACTGGCGTGCACCATTACGGGCAGCTCATGTTGTTTACACTCGCTAACACACCGCACGAGACAGCGGCGGTAGCTCAGACTCAGTGGGCGGGTTCCCTCTCATTTGTAGCCTGCTTGTCGTCAGTGTCAGTTTGCTCTGGTGTGATGGAGCGAAAATGTCAAGGAGGAGTTTAGCTTAGCGGCTACAGTAAGAAATGATCCCTCCTGCGGGCGGATTGAGTGATGGAGCAGAGAGGAGAGGGTGTGCACTTGTGAGTAATTGAGCATCGTATTCGACTTTATAATCTAGAAGAAATAAGAAGATCTCCTTAATTAACCAACCGTCACCAGGACTGAGACAAGAAGCAGAATAAACATGAGCTGGGATCATTAGAACTGCGCAATAACAGACTGACTTTTTTATTTCATAAGGCAAATTGTATTGATTGTTATTAATAGTTTTAGTATAATAGTATTTCATTTTATAGTATAATTAAAGGGTTCATATTACACTATTTTCGGATGTTATAAAGTTGTTTCTTTGTCACAAACATACCTTGAGTTGTGTTTTGTTTCATTCACGTTTAACACATAAATCTGCATATTTAGGCTGAGCTCGTCCCTCAAACAGAAAACACTCAGTTCCACCTTGTGATGTCATGTGTTAGTCCAGAAAGTGCTCTGCTGTGCTTTTAAACCATACACCTTTCACTAGAATCATTTTGGTGACATCACAAGGTGGAACAGAGAATTTTAATTGTTGCATTTTTATATAGCGCTTTTCAAGATACCAAAGAGCAATTTTTAGATTTGGATATGTAGACGGACTAATGAATAAATAACAAAACACAAGGCTGGGTATGTTTTTGATGAGGTAACAACATTCTAACATGGCTCACAAGAGTCCATTTTGTGCTAGATTGGACCTTTAATTGTTAATATGTTTCTAATTTACCAATGAAAAGGGAGACACTTATTTAGTTTAGATTATCAAGCATGCGCAAGAAAAAAAACTTTATTGTGAATGGTAAATTGCAGCCCTACATGTCATTTTTATACAAATATCTATTATGAGTGTGTGTGTGTGTTTGAATATTGAGTAAAAACAAAACTGCATGCATGAATTTGAGACCTCAGAAGATTAATGACTCATAATTCAACCGGTAAAAAATTCCCTCCCTTTTTAATCAACAATAACTTATAACTTAATAAAGCATCTATAGTAACAAACTGTCATAACAAACATACATACATAACCTCTGGTTGTAACAGTGATATTTGTAAAAGAAAATATAGACTACACTACACACAATTGACCCTTGTGAGCTTTAAGTCATATTAAAATGTTGTTATCACCTCAGAAACATACCTGAAGTTGTGTTTTTTTCAGTCACACATGTTTGAGTAACCCTTTATTATTAGTCTGTCGACATCTCCAATGCTCAAAATGCTCTGTTGCACCTTGTGATGTCATGAAGCGGTAGTTTTCGAGTTAACAGCTACCTTTAGTTCAGCAGAGATGGGCAGCGCCAAGGCTGAAACTATCAAAATGATTCTTGTGAAGGTGTGTGGCGTTTTAAAACACATTGGAGCACTTCCTGTAGTACCACATTAAATCACAAGGTGGAACAGAGTGTTTTCAGTGTGAGAGAAGAACTCAATGTAAATAGACATCATTTATTTGTTAAACATGTGTGAATGAAATTAAACACAACTCAAGGTATGTTTTAGATGAGGAAACAACATTATAACATCAGAAAATAGCATAATGGACCCTACAGTATCATATATTTTTACGATATGTTTTTCTGTTGTAAGCATTTGCTGTGTATTTAAATCTTCCAAATGTTGACACTTGAGTTTACAGAATTAGAAATGTGTACTGAATGCTCATTTTGATACTGCTTCTGGATAAATAACTATGAGAAGTTATACTTATTTTTTCCTCGTTTACCATTTTATGTTTTCAATACGATCAACAATCCATCATAAAAAAGCCTGCTGGGTTTTTTTTTCTTTCTGTTTTGTTTTTCATGACTGCAGCAGCTGATCTGTATCCTTCACCGACAATAACCAAGACAGGAGCTAGCATAGAGGAAGTGAGAACCCACAGGGGACCAGCTGCTCCTCTGGGACTGTCAAAACAAGGAAATAAAACTCAAAACACAATCCTTCCTTTAAAGGGCCCCTATTATGCGATTTTCTATGTTTTAACATTGTTTCCTCAGCAAAAACATACCTGGAGTTGTATTTTGTTTCATTTACACATGCTGCATATTTAGTTCAATGGTAGATGAAGTACTCAGGTTTGTTACTTAAGTAAAAAGGGGCATACAAGGGCAAAAGATAAGTCCAGTAAAAGTAT
The DNA here is from genome assembly GCA_030686955.1 of Odontamblyopus rebecca. Classification (NCBI taxonomy): domain Eukaryota; kingdom Metazoa; phylum Chordata; class Actinopteri; order Gobiiformes; family Gobiidae; genus Odontamblyopus; species Odontamblyopus rebecca. Next base: position 23,833,301 of record CM060667.1, read on the forward strand.
TTTGCAGAGATTTTTAGAACAGGTAAAGCGTGAAATGTAGTGATAAAGATAAAGCATTTCGCTGATTTTCTTAGTTTTGCTCAAAGTTTGGATGTAAACACTTAATTAAATGCAAAAATAAGTCTCAGCCTTTTCAGTTCAAACCATATAGAAAAGTACTTTTTACTTTTCAGTCCAGATCTAAAACGTAGCGGAGTAGAAAGTACAGATACACGTTCTCAAATGTAGCGAAGTAAAAGTAAAAAGTATCCTCTGTAAAATGTACTTAAGTGAACTACGGATATAGTATGTTAACTTTTGTACTTTGTTATGTTTCATGACCGATTTAGCCTGAGTTCTTCTCTCTCTTCCACCTTGTGACCTTCACCCTGCCATTTCTAGTCATCTAACTTTATTTTAGCTTCATCTCTAAACTATACAGATATATGACGGCTTCACTGTTGCAGAGATATGGAGCAAAAAATGCACCGTTTATCTTTGAGTGTTTTTATGTTTGAGAAAGGATGTGGTGTGGGCATTAGACAATACAATTTGAATATGTGGACAATAACGCAGTATTTTTGGCAAACAGTGGGTAGTGGTTAACTCACTGACTCATGTGCAACACTACAGTGAGTCATCCAACTTTAGCTCAGTAGTTGAATTTTTAGTGATTCGACAACTTCGTTTTAAATTATTTTCTGCTGCTGCAAGATTTTACTTACACTTTTAACGACGTACATTAAAGGTCCTATATTACGCGAAACTGACTCTTGTGATTTAGTCATGTTAGAATGTGCAAAAACATACGAAGAGTTGTGTTTGGTTTCATTCACGCTTTTTTTAAGTAATCCTGACCTGCATTATTAGTCTGTCTACATCTCCAAAGCTTTCTGTATTACCAAAAACTCTCACAAGGTGGAGCAGAGTGTTTTCTGTTTGAGAAGAACTCAGCCTAAATATGCAGGATTTGTGTGTTAAACATGCGTAATTGAAACACGACTTGAGGTATGTTTTTGACGAGGAAACAACATAATAACATAGATCCGAAAATAGCGTAATATGGGTGCTTTAAAGGTGCACTCTGTAACTTTTCTGGTGCTCCATGTGTTATTGTATTGTATTGCCTGGAATGTTCCACAATATGTAACAGTAAAATAGATATTCAGTTGAATTTATGGATATTTCGACATAGCTTGACACCTAATTTTCCACTCCGCACTCTACTCTTCTCTCTAATTCTCTCTAATTTAATATCGCATCTCTATTTTAAAATTTTATGATGATTATTTATGATTTAATTTGTTTGTATTGTGATTTTAATGTATTTCTTATTCTGTAAAGCACTTTGAATTACTTTGTGTACGAATTGCGCTATAATAATAAACTTGCCTTGCCTTGCCATGTGTATCCAGATTGTATATAAGAGTGGCCTAAGAGAGTGTGATGTCGCCCAGTGTTCATCTCCAGTCAAATGAAGCTCATCAAGGCCGGCAGTTATAGCGAATTTTGAACCAAGTTCCATTTTAGGAATAGTAATTTGTTTTCAGACACAATAGCGACATAAAAACACCAGGATCGTGTAGAGCAGGTTAAAATGAACAGTTTCAGACAGTTTTTCAATGTAAAGTCAAATGGAGTCGATGGAGCCTGAAGTGCGTTAGCTATGTCCATTTATGATCCTGACTGTTTTACTGTTTTAGAGTTCATATAGACATACAAAAACTTTTACTTGTAATTCAAACATTGGGCAATTTGAAATTTCTGTGCCCTCTTAAATTATGAGTTCTCTCTCTCATTTTCAGCACCCTTTGTAAATTACTTGGTAGTAAACTGCTGAAGCCTTTAAATAAAATTATGAACGTATAATATTTTACGAGGTCTGGAATTTTTAGAATCTTGGATTAAATAAAAAGATTACGTGTGTTCTAAAGAGCTGTAATTGGTCATTTCAGCGCTAATAGAGAGAACAGCGATGCAAGGTCATACCAAACGGACTGCTTTTTTTCTACATTAACTGTACAAGCTACCACAACAACCATGACTCACATCCTATGTCCGAAAGCCCAAGAGGGATCAGCTGCTTCCTATGAAACTATACACTTTCAAGAGCTTGTATTGTTAGCGCTCATGCTTACACAACCTGTTTTACAGGAAACTTCCTTTTCAGATAGTACATGGAATTCAATGGCCCACCGGGAGTCTTTCCTCTCTACTGAAGTCCAATATAGTTCAATGGAGCGTGGAAAGCATTATAACCTATTCGAACAGCCTTTAATACAGGTTTCTATAGTTTGCTTGACCTTCACCTACGCACAAGAAAGGCCAAAGGAAGTCCGACTAAACTGCAGACTGTGTGGGTTGAAAAGAATGACTTGCGTGTGAACTTTAGTAGTTTAAAGTGCGTATGACAGATTAGACTACTCATTTTACTAAAACACAGCTAAAGGTGCATTGTGTAAGCTTTCTAGTGGAGGGACCATCAAATGCTTCTCTCCATGGAGATGTTATTGCGTTGTCTGGAGTGTTTCGCAGTATGGTATTAAACCTTTCTAACATCACGGAGACCAAACCAGACCAAGTTACAGACGACATCTGTGGGTATGAGGTGGGTTACGTGTCTTGCCCAAGGACGCAATGACATCTGTGGGAGGTGGAATATCGATCTAACCGCTATAGCGATGTTTACTTCAAAAGTGGGATTGAACCGCCAACTTTATATCATATTTAGCGGTGAAACTTTGTCAAATTCTCCATTGAAATGAATGGAATTTCCCCTGACCCAGCAACGAAAGTGTAGTTTAGTAGCATTTAGAGACAAAAGTGGTGGGCAGGGCGTAATAATAATATATAATCTAGCATCAGACTAGAGTTTTTTTTTTTTTTTTCTATAAGCGATGAAATTAGCCTATAGAGAAGGCGAATAGGCTTTAAAAACCTACAGCTTCAACTGGGAAAAAGAAAATATTTTCCGTAACACAACTCCTGATATGTTTTGACGGCCTGGTTAGTTAGGTTCTATATTACACAAAATTGACTCTTATGAGCTTGTAGTAATGTTGTTACCTCCTCAAAAACATACCTGGAGTTTTGAGCAATTCTTTATTATTAGTCTGTCTACATCTCCAAAGCTCAAAATGCTCTGTTCCACCTTGTGATCATCATACATTTTTCAAGATAACAGCTAGAGATGTGCAATTCCAAGGCTGAAATTATCCAATTGATTCCAGGGAAGGTGTGCAGGCTTTAAAAATGCAGTGGAGCACTTCCTGTATTACCACATGGCATAACAAGGTGGAACAGAGTGTTTTCAGTGTAAGAGAAGGCAGCCTAAATGTGCAGAGTTTATGTGTTATGTGAATGAAACAAAACGCACAAAAACTCATAACATAGATCTGAAAATAGTATCATATGTGACATTTAAAAGTGAAAACAAAGTCAGCTCTGGAGAATATAGGATTTTATTGCTCTGAATACTGGGGAGAAGTGAGGAAGACTTTCTATTTTTAAAAAACCTGTGTGCCATTTTGTGAACATTATCATAAAAAGCACAGCCAGTCCAGCACCAGGCTTAAAAATATTCTGACGGCAGGTAGTGTTTTTAAAAATAGGCCTGCATTAAACCATAGAAAATCACCGAAGAACAGACTGGCTCGAGTACACTGGCTGCTGAGTCAAAGGGAACTGGCAAAGAGCAACTAAGCAAAATGTATTTCTCAACTTCTTCCATAAAAGACCAGGAAGAAAACAGTTTTCTTCACTTTTCCAAGAATAGTCTCCTAAAAAATCCATTGGGGCATTTTTACAAGACTCGAGAACAGACGTATTTTTGACAGATCACCTTTCAAAAATGATCCCAAATGATTCTTTCTAGCTTTTCTAGTTCCAATTAGGCCTGGCTCTCGTCTAGCAGTTTGTCTCATTAAAAGTGACCAGTGTCTAAAAATAGAACCATCTTTCTAACCTTTTGAAAAACACACATTTTTAGTCTATTGGTTTTTACAGTTTTACAGTAGCTTGCAGAAGTGCTGAGCCAAAATTCAGGAACAGTTGGAACTGCATGGTAATATTTTTCAAGTAAGATTTTAAAAAATAAATAAGAAAAATGCACTACTCAAGGAAAAATAATGTAAAAAGTTGCATAAGTGCATAACTTGCTCATTTGCAAGGGTCCAAACTTATTCCACCTACACCACTTTCCTCACATTCCTACTATCCAAGTTATTCAGTGTGATGAGTTTATATATATTTTTAAAAAAAAGAAAAAAAGAAAAGAAACTTGTAAATTTGCCATAATGCTAACATCTATCATGTCAAAGTTGCTTCCTGGTTCACAGAGGATAAAAGATTAAAAAAAATATTATGAGCAGCACACATTGTTTTTTTGTTTTTTACACTTAAAGGGCCCATATTACATTATTTTCTGATATATGTTATCATCATCAAAAACATACCCAGAGTTGCAATTTCTTTGATTTACATAAACCCTGCACATGTAGGCTGAGAGTGAGATGCTCCACTGTGTTTTTAAACTCCACACACACCTTCACTAGAATCATATGGATCAGTTCAGCCCTGGAATTGCCAGTCACAACTAAACAAAAAGAGAAACTGTAGCAGTTAACTTTAAAAATTACACCTTCTTGCCATCACAAGGTGGAACAGAACATTTTTGAGCTCTGGAGATGATGACAGACTATTATTAAAGGATTACTCAAACATGTGAATGAAACGAAACTCAACTCCAGGTAGGTTTTTGGTGTGGTAACAATATTCTAACTTGGCTAAAAGCTCACAAGAGTCAATTTTGCGTAACATAGGACCTCTAAATAATGTGGATAGTGGCCTTCCTAAATATTGGACAATATTTTTTCTTTTAAAAATACATCATAATATAAATCCAAGTGTGGTACGCAGAATTAAAAATTAAAGTCTCACTTTTTCATAACCTGATTTGGACAGAGAGATGGCTGAGGAGGATGATTGTTTTGCTGCTACAGTGGGGATGAGACAGACTGGGAAAAAGCAGGATAAAAGAGGGGAGAGAGAGTGCATGTAAACTTTATGAAAGGCTTGAAAGGTGATTGGATGAGTCGAATAGGTTGCAGGCTGTGATTGGTCAGAATACACCCTTTCTGGTTGAATTTACATTGCACTCAACCTATTCCTGCTTTTGGTATCTTATTTTTTCAACAAATTGGCTCCAGGGGTGATGTTGACGAGATTAAGACCCACGCTGACGTCTCAGACCCACCATGGACCACTACCAAACTACAAACACCTGACCCATTTCTGGAGACATCCGTCCAACAGGCAAGGAAATGGGCACACGGAGCCAATGGAGAAATGAGCATCAAAAATCCCCCATCCTCTTCTTGGCAAATGTATGTATTTAGCACAAGCCACAGCGTTTTCCCATCCAACTTTACCCAACCTACTTTTCTTTGCCATGGTTCATTTACTGACTAGCCAGGAATGGGAATTAGACAGCATCTGTTAGCAAATCCTGTTGGAAGCTGTAGTCTAGTAGCAGTTTTTACAGTAGAAAGAAGTTCAAACAGAAGTGAAATTTTGAGCCTGGGATTTATTGGATATTCTACGAAAAACATTTAAAAAGTCAAACATTCATGGTACATTGCAATAACATTTCTAGTCCTCCACCTGCTTCTCCATGGAAATGTTATTGCTGTATCTAGAATGTTCCACAGTACAGCTTAAACCTGTCTATCACTAGGGAGACAAGCAGGTTACACCACTATGCTACATTACAATTCAGATCTGTGGAGAGTCTCCTCTATTCACAGGAGGAATTATTGTATTGAACAAATGCTAGTGATATATGTTTAATGCCATACCATGCAGCATTTCAGGCAAAGCAATAACATCTCCATGGAGACAAGTAGGTGCCCTCCATCAGAAAAGTTATGCAGTGCACTTTACGTTTTCTTGTAAGAGATGCAATCAGTTAAACACTTAAACACACCAAATAAAACTACCAACAACACCACCTGTCCACTGTTATACAACTGACACTTTCATACAGGCAATTATGGTGAAATGCCTTGCTCGAGGACACAACAATATGCATCAACGGTAGCAGGAATTAAATCAGTATTCTTTTAATTAGTGATCCAAAATCTCAACCACGGTGTGCTTAAATAGATTTTGATATACCATAATTATTTTGGCAACACTTTTTCAAAATCACACACCAAATGAGTATATTTTTCATTCCCAAAATTTTATTTTTGTTTTCTTTTGTTGCTTAGTTAGGAAAGTTTGGACAAAACGCAGTTGAACTTTTCTCATATTGCTCTGATTTTTATAATTGCACGCAGTGGTTTTACAAAAATACATCTGCTTCTTCCATAATAGTTTTTTATCCTAGGTTTTCATGTACAACTCCGCCATTGTTACCATATTGGAATATTATCTGTACAGTGCGTTATGTGGCCCGTCATTCCCAACTTCAACCTACCAACCAGGCTACCGCTTCCACCATAGCACCATATTGGATTTAGCTCACTTTTCCAGGAGGTGAGAACATATTTACAACTTTCAGTCACCCCCAGCGATTGTTTTAACTCCCAAACCACACAACAGTGGGCCCCAGCTGTAGACTCCCCATAACAACACAAGCAATTGGCCCCCGTTAGCTTCCACACATGCCACGGTGCGCTAGACGTGATTAGGTTACGATGTGCCACAAGCCTGCCCACTTTCCCCCTCCTCCTTTCTTTTTTTACTTCTTTCTTTCATCCATCTCTCCTCTCTTCCTCTCCGCACTTTACCTACTCCATCAGCACGCACACACAGTATACAATTATTAATGAAGAGAAACAAGGCAGCCAGGAAACACGACTGGAGACGTGTTCATTTGCGCGTACAGTTAGCGTATGGATGGGGCCGTGCTAATTGAAATAGATTGCGTTAGATGAGGTGGCATCAAAGTTTAATGGCCCCGGAGGAAAACACGGCAGGATGACATGGTAGTAAAAGAAGGAATAGAGAGATCAAAGTGGTGCGGGTGAAAAGGTGGAAGTGTACGGAAAAATGCAGTCAAGCACTCGCCGCGCAGAAAGAAGGTGCCCGGTTTGATTCTTGAGTGGTAGGACTTTTGTGTGGCAAGTTTGCGTGGTTCCTTTGTGTCTGAGTGTGTCTTAGCCAAAATATGGGTTAATTAGGGTAATATTTCACCTAGGTAGTCCTGGCTCAAAAAAAAGATCTCATTGGCAGAATAGGTTAAAGAAGCACTCTTTTTGGTTGGGGTCCGTCACCTACTTGTTTCTGTGAATATGTCATTGCTCTGCCTGGAATGTTCCACAGTATGACATTACAATAGTTCTACCTTATATTTATTCTATTGCAGGTGGGTTTATAACTCAAAAATACATAGTAAAACAGCCATTCTGACAGTGAGGGTCGCCGCTCCACAGATCTGACCTGTAACTTGGTCTGGTTTGGTCTCCATGAAGTTTATTACCATATAGTGAAACGTTCCAGACAAAGCAATAACATCTCCAGGAAGAAAAGTATTTGACAGACCTGCCATCAGGAAAGTTACACAATGCACCTTTAAATGCACAGAAGAAATACAAAAAAGTTTTAGCATTTTGGTTTCAGTAATTTTGAAAAAGTTTAGTTTTCACAAAAACTCACAATGAAGGAACAATGAAGGAAACTATGTACACACTTTTATCCTACACTGCATTTGATCAAGAAGTTGTATAGATTCTTTATTTGTTATGACATTTTGACCATCTTTTTTATTTATTTATTTTTTTACAACTGTTTTGCATTTTATTCAATACCGTGCAATTAAGACAAAAAAAATTGCTTCAGTTCTTGGTTTCTTTCCTCAACACACATCCCAAGTTTTCATAGTCATTTATAAGGCTGTGAGAAGAGCACATGTCAGTTTGTATCACTAGATGGAGTCATGAGCCGGCTAACAATAAGCTTTTCCTCACAAAACAAAAGCAAAACATGATAACATTTAACCACCAAAAACATAAATAAATAGTGTACTGTGATAAAAATGCAATGCTTTCGACTATTTCCCATTTTTCATAGTGCACGAGTGATTATCCTACCTGACAGACATGGAAAATTCCCCAGGGGCGCTTTCGCTTTCTCGAACCAAAAAGGCTCCACACTCCCTGTGCCTGAGCCTGCTTTCTGCCACTCCACGAGATATCCGCCCGGCGAACCATCTGTGGGTACGAGAGACAGAGAAGACAGGGAGAAGATTACTGCTGGTGAGGTGTAGATAATGTTCAAAACGCACACATGCTGACAAAACAAAACATGAAACGTATGGTATGTAAAGTAGGTACGTTATTGGGTGTATTTTTAGCTATGCTTCTGAATGTGTGCTCAAAAATGTTCTGATGGTAGCGCAGAAGCTAAAGTAATGTTGTCATAGTTTAATTAGCCTTGCTACAGCTAGATGGTAAATGGCCACTTTCTATATAGTATATAATACTCACTAATTCAAACACTAGTGTATGCAGACATGAGGAGTGAGAGCTGTTAAATGTCTTGCCCAAGGACACCTCTTTGAGTCTGTAACAGCCTGGCAGGAAGATACTGTATTTCCTCATGGATAAAGAAATTTTGAGCATAGTTTTTTATATACATTTTGTTGTATTGATCATATTTTGTATTGAGAATATTTTAAATACATGTAAAACAGATCCAAGTGTATATCGTTTTGACCATTAGATGGAGTCACGAGCAAGCATGAGCTTTAGCCAAACAAGTTGAAATTAGCAACATACTTTCAGTTGTAATTTCCGTTAGTAGTAGAAACATTCTAGATATCAGGTAATTGGATAATAGTGGCACAGTCCTAACCTTTGTTATATCCCTGAGCAAGACACTTATTTGTCTGATAATTTTGTTCCTCATCAAAAATATACCCAGAGTTGCATTTTGTTTCATTCACACATGTTTAACACACAAACCCTGCATATTTAGGCTGAGTTCTGCTGTCAAACAGAAAACACCACCTTGTGATGTCAGTAAAAGGTTCCTGATAACTGGAAAACATGACATCACAAGGTGGAACAGAACGAGCTTTGAGCTTTGGAGATGAAGACAGACTATAATAATGCCGCATCAAACGTGTGAATGAAACAAAACTCAACTCCAGGTATGTTTTTGATGAGATAATATTATTATAAGCATTATAACATGATTAAAGGTTCACAAGTCCGTTTTGCATAATAGACTTTTTTTTTAAAAATGTAATGAATCATATTTAATTACACCTAACTACATGAACTCATACACATATGTTATAGAGTAGACATAGGATATTAGATACATGGCACATTATCCTCCTGAGACCCGAGCTTTTGTCTGGTGTCCATTTTTCATTTCTTCTTGCTATTTGGGATAAGTAGGACCTACTAAGTAAGTCTTCTGTATGACACCATTGGTTAAAAAATGTAAAAGCATTAAAATGTATAAATAAATTACAAAAAAAAAACAGCAATTAGCTGTTTATTTCAAGCCCTAAACCTGCCAAATGTGACGCAGGTCGACCGTGAGCGGGTTGGGGTTCAGTGAGTGAGGTTAAAAACACACAAAAAGGCCTGAAAATGTGGTCCACAGTTTTAATTTTTTCTGGTTTTCAATCGTTCGAAAAAAAAAGTAGAGGTGCAAAAAGTGGAGACAGGCAGCAGTTTCCCTATAGCAGCAGAAACGTCCAGCAATTTATAACTGTAAACTCATCTAAATATTCCCAAGTTTACCTAACAACATGTACAATCAATAATATAACATAGTCCCAATGTCTTCAAACGAGGACATGACATTTCCTGATGCTCTCGTCTGCTGTGGTCAATAAAATGTGTCAAATTTTAATGCCAAATGAAGATACATTAAGATACATGAAGAGACATTATTGTACATAAATACATTGGTTTTATTCATAAATTTTGCATCTAAACTTTACCATGCAGTTTTTTTTTTACTTTCGGGAGCTGCTGTAGAGGTTTTTAGTTGATTACAGGTGAAAGTTTAAAATAATTGAAAATCATGGTGCTAAGAGGCAAAAATGTAATGTCCTCGTATGAGGCCACAGGGTCTCAGGAGGTTAAGTTACCTATTCCATTTCTGTACCTGGAAGACTGCTCGTTTTCATCACTCCATCATCTGTCCCATTGTGTAATAAACTAAAGTACATCAGACGTGCAGTCGACCACAAAACCTCTCCTCCCAGCAGAGCACACATGGACCATCCCCCTAGGAATCTGCTACGAACTCAAACGAACTACAGAGACAGGACCATCCCTATCACCATTACTTTCTATTACTACAGTCAAAAGACAGTCTAATATTGCATTGCCAGATTGTTTTTTATCACAATGGAGGGAGAGTAGATCCCAGCTGGTGCAAATGAGCATCTGAGAGAGACATGGGGTGCACCAGCTAAAATCACATGACAACAACACACACACACGGCTTTATTGTATGGTGTTACATAAGCTAGTGAGTGTACGTCCCTATGGGGGGGAAGCCTTATGTCATAGTGCAGATGTCCAGAGCCTAATGAACTAAAGATCCCCCTGGTGCCGTGGACAGGCTGTTTGAATGTGTGAAATTTCTGGATTTTAATTGTATAGCTTTGGAGACATAATATCTGATAATGTGGGTTTGTCCAAGACTCATATTATGCTCATATTTCTATTTGGTAATGTTGTTTCCTCATCAAAGACACACTTGGAGTTGTGTTTTGTTAAAGTGACACATGTAACAGACAAATCCTGCACATGTAGGTCAAGTTGTTCTGTGATGACCTGTGCTAATTCAAGTTTCATACACATTCACTAGAATCTTTTCAACCATTTCAGCCCTGAATTTGCTAATCTGTACTGAGAAAAAGGTAAAAAACTACCACATCATGAAATGGAACAGAGCATTTTGAGCTTGGGAGATAGACTAATAATAAAGGGTTACTTAAACATGATTGAATGAAACAAAACACAATGACGGGTATGTTTTTGATGAGACATTCCAACATGGCTTAAAGCTCGCAAGAGTCAGTTTTGCGTAACATAGGATCTTTAAATTCAAGATTCAGTTTGCAGTGCACAGTTTTAACATTCGAATTTGAGAAGACACAAATAATAACTCTGGCGGTCATACGAGATGCATTTCAGAACATGTTTGTGAAGATCTAAACTACCTGATTAGCAGGTTCTATAAGACCTAATAAGTATTTAATACACTTGTGCTATATGCTGTCACATTTCAGTGTTAATTAAATACCTCTTCATGTTGGCAGCACTGAATCAAAGCAACGATTTGTGGTCTCTGTAGTTGGCCGACAGTGACTCAAGTGGTAAAGTTTTGCCTCACCGGTACATACCTAAGACTTTTGACTTGAGACACTTTCTCAGCCTTACGTATGATGTGTGAGTGGTGGTCTGAAAAATAGCTGGAACAAATTGGCCGCCACTACCCTCTCAGTTAGACCCATGGCTTCATAAATTGAGCATGGAAAATGTAATGTTAAGTCACTTGTATGTCCAAAGAATTGCTACCATTATATATACAGACTACATTCAAATGTCCACACTATTCCCCATAGGGCACTAATAGAGGTCACGCCATTTTAGTGATGTCTGAATGACTAGCAGGTGAAAGATTAATGCACTGAAAATTTCCCACTATGCATCTTGACAAGCAGTGTCCAATGATGGTAACTAGCATACTTGACTGAACACTACAGACCTAGCTGTCTGCTCAAACATACTTTCTCCCACTTACTGCTCTTACTGGTTAGTTTCTGTAATGCTTTGAGTGAGTAACAGCTGAACTTAACAGTGAAGATTAAACTTTCAGAGGAAGCAGATGATTTTAGTTAAAGGCATGAATAGAAAACTATTAAATGTCCTATGTTTGACCAAATTGAGCTTTAACCCATGTTAAAATGTTGTTACGTCCTCAAAAACATACTTAATCCTTTATTACAAATTCCAAAGCTCAAGGTGCTCTGTTTCTTCATGAAGTGGTAGTTTTCAAGTTAACCTGTTACATTTTGTTCATTAGACGTTGGCAATTCAAGGGCTGAAATGATCCAAATGAGTTTAAAAACATAGTGGAGCACTTCCTGTATTACCATATGACATCACAAAGTGGAGTGTTTTCTGTTTGAGAGAAGAATTCAGCCTCAGGATTCATGTGTTAAACATGTGTGAATGAAACAAAACATTCCTGGTATGTTTTTGATGAAACAACAATATAACAGATATGAAAAAGACCAGAAAAGAGTATAATATGAGCCCTTTAATTGGACATGAAATGTCATCAAATCGACATCATGACCTGGCTGAATATTGTGATTGCGTGTTACTTCACCCACCCTGGATATTTCTGCTTTTCTACTTCTGCATCTATACTTACGCATGCGGCCGTAGATTGATGTAGTTTTTGGGCACAAAACCCTTGCGGTTGTGGAGCTCTGCTGTGTACCAGTTGGGGTCATCCTCCATGTTGGTGATCTGGGGGTGAGAGAGAGAATGAAATATGGCTCCTAATGACATAGACAGAGGCCATCGCCATTCATCGAGTGAAAGGGCACGCTCTGACTGTATATCTATCTCCGCACCAAGCTGCTCATCTTCCATTATCCGCTACACTGGTTTTTCATCCTTCTTTCAGTGCACGGAGGTCCTCAAGTCATAGAGATTTCAACAAGCAGAGGATTACTGCCAAGTTGGAAAGGCCACATAAAGTCCTCCGTGATTACACACACAATTGCCAGCAAATACGGTGACGCCTGATCCACATTAACCCAGATAGCTTGTCCAAATGTCACTATTGGACGCCGAAGATAGCAAAACAAACACATTTATGGTAACAAAACAATTTCCCAGATTATAAAGATTCATGGAGGATTAGCCTTTTGTACTGAGGAAACCCACCCAAACACGAGGAGAACATGCACAAACAAGTAAACAGGCGGATTAGACACTGTCCAGGAGTTGAACCAGGGACTTTTTAACCATTTTGCCACTGTGCCATATAACAATGACAATCCTAAACACAACTAAAAAATAACATTAGCATTAACATTATTATAGGTAGCTACTCATGGGGCCTAATGAGTCCTATCATTCTGTCTTTTTGTAGTAGTTATAACTAGCATCTAGGTTACCATATAGTATTGTATAGTAATGCTTTTTTCAGTTTAACATTTATATGTGTATTATCTTACTCTATTTTCAAGTATATTTAACATAAGCTGTATATTTAGCATTGCAACTTTTACCTTTGAGCAGATTTTAGCCTTCATAAACGTTTTGCTCGATTCAGTGTCAGATTCAGTCTTAAAAGCAACAGTCAATTTCTATTTCTTTTAAAGGTGCACCGTGTGTGTCAGTCAAGTGCTTTTCTCAATGGAAATCTTATTGATTTGTCTGGAATGTTTCAGGTCAGTTACAGGTCAGATTTGTAGAAGGGTAACCTCGCTCAGAGTCAGAATGCCTGTTTTTCTAGTTATCGTTGCGCTATAAACCACCTGTAATTTAATTTAACTTGTTTTCATGTCATACTGTGAAACATTCCAGGCAGAGCAATGGCGTATCCATAGAAACAAGCAGGTAACATATCATTTATGTTGGGATTGCCTGTCTGACAAAAGTTCTTTGGTTTGACTCTACCAAGGCATCCCGTGCTTCATTTCACGCACCAGACGTTTTTACTCTGTGCCTTATAAATCTATTACTATGAAGAATGCAGTCTATCAATCACTGCTGGGTAAAATACAGCTAATCAGCAAGTCAGTCAATGGTAACCAGAAGTAATGAAACATTTGTCAACATTTGACATTGCTATACAAAGTTTGGAAACTTAACGGACATAGCAGTTTTAACTTCTGTAAAATACAAGGTCAAAGATTCTGTTTTTCAGTTGTCAAATGAGCAGCTCCTTAGTTTCACTTTGTCTAAGAATTTTACCGATAAAAATGTATTTACTGTGAAATTAACTTCAGGGGCACCATATAAAGTTAGTAGCATCTGTTTCCTATTTGTTTCACTTGAAATCGATCCCACAGTATGGCACTAAACTTGTGTATCTCCATGGAGACAAGCATATGACACGAATAGGCCAAGTTACGAAGAAGTAAGAATAATTTTTGTCAATATGGTATTTTCAGGCACCTGACGTTAAATAAATTCTAGTTAGATTTGTTAAACGCCATATTGACCTGACAGACCTTCATTTAGAAATATTATGCAGTGTACTTTTAAAGCAATGTTCTGATTTTATGTTTATCGGTCTCAATAGGTGAAGCATTTTATTTCTATTTACAACCTGTTATATTTTGCCTTTGCCTTTTCCACTCACCATATTTATGCAATGCACTTTCTTTCCCTTACTGTTATACCATTCACCTAGTCTCCTCTACAGCAGCAGAACCATCTCCTGCTCTTTACCAACATCAGCTTTTGAGAGATATTTCCATCCATCATTACATTGCTTACCTTTCAACTACCTGCCATAGTCTAAGCGTCGAAGTCTGTTCAGTAAACTTCACTCACTTTTCTTGGAATACGTCATCTCCTGTGTTTTCCTTGTTTGTCTTGTTTGGAGAGTGGTGTGAATCAAATGAATATTAATGATTTTTGCACCTCTTAGTCATCGTCAAGTCAGAAGAAAAGTTTGAAAATACAATGGAAGTTTGTCAGCTGTTAATCGTTTGACAGCTTCCTGTGTTTCTGCCATAGATAATATAAAGAAGTGGATGATGATAATGAAGTGTGGCACCTCATGAGGAAGCAGTGACGGGTCTTATAAATGGATGTAAAAAGTGACTTTAATTTGACTTTAATTTGAATAAATTCACTTTTATTCATACAAAGCTATTTCCTGGTATGAAGGATAAAAACTTTTAAACTTGAATTAAATTTGTTTTAAAATTGAAGAAAATAAATATGATTTCTTTTAGAGATGCACCGATCTAGCTTTTTCTGTTCTGATACCGATGTGGATACTTTGGCTTTAAGTATGTGGAAAAAATGTGATTTATTTCTT
Organism: Odontamblyopus rebecca; assembly: GCA_030686955.1. Lineage (NCBI taxonomy): Eukaryota > Metazoa > Chordata > Actinopteri > Gobiiformes > Gobiidae > Odontamblyopus > Odontamblyopus rebecca. Next base: position 23,848,328 of record CM060667.1, read on the forward strand.
CAACACTTGTTTATCATATAAAGTAACTACAGAACAGCTTTGAAAAAAACACAAGTTCAGTATCAGAAGGTGTTTTTGGCCAGGATTGTCCAGAAAATTGTTGTATTACACTAATATATATTCCAAAATGAGATATCCACTGAACCGATATCTTGGGACCAATATCAAATCTATCAAAATGTTCAGTATTGGCACCGATACCAGTATTGTGTCAGTGCATCCCTAATTTTCAGTCGTTAATACTGGGTATCAGCATCACCATTAAAATTAAAGTATCAATATCAGTATCAGAACTGAAAAATCTCTAATCAATATAAAGTTGATAATTTTTCTTTTTTTTTTTTTTTTTGCATGTCACAGGACACTCACCTTCCCTACAAAGGAACCACGTTTTTTTTTGTCTAAATTGAGTTAACACCAAAAACACCTTCATATCACCTTTTATTTGGTGACGAATTTTTATGGCTCAACTCTGTCTCGTTTTTGAGAAATCTTGTGAAATTTGCATGAATAGTTTCCTCAGTAAGTGTAAGGAAAAGTTCAGTAACTGCAGTGACAAATGTTGTAACTGATCAATTCAAACATTGTTTATCTGGAGAATTTCACACCACTCAGATACTGCTACATGTTTGGGACAAAATACAGACTTGAACATTTACAATTTATTATTCAACACATAAACTATAATGCTTAATGTTTTTGGTAGTAAAAGATCTCTCCAAATCCGTTGTCTCAGACCACTGCAGATACTACATTTTTCTTTTGTAGGGCAGTATAGACCTACATTCATAATTCAAATAGCCAGGAAAACTAGCAGCCTACAGAGCTTGTAATTGACTCGATAGATTGCTCTAACTTTTAAAAGCAGACTGCATGAGGCAGTTCCAAAGAAGCTATATTTAGCGTTAGCCCACACACCACTCGACCTCACAGATCTCGGTGGCACATGCAACAAAAAAAGACCAAAAGGATGCATGACAATAGGCATTGATCAAGTCTCGTATGAATGGAAGAGCAAATATGGCGGTGGAGAAATGGTTTGAAATCGAAAAGCACTGAAAGTGCGGTGAGCGCTTTCTGCATGGATGCTAATGTGAGGAATAATTTATCAGCAGCACCAGTGTTTGACCTGTGAACCTGAGGGAGGAGTGAAAAATAAGGAGAGAAACATGTGAGAAATATATATAGAATGTGTCAGGCATAAGCAGACATACAATTATCTGCTTGTGAGTCATAGGAAAGTGAGGTAAATCTGGTTAGAAAACATATTTTCTGCACTGCACGTGTAAAGAAAAAGCCCTGTAGAGAGAGATGAAAGATTTTACCAGATTTTAACTGTCTTAAAAACCAAAGGTATGCACTGATACAATACTGGTATCGAATATTGACATTTTTGATGGATCAGATATTGGTTACAAGATATCGGTTTAGTTGATATCCCATTTTGCTCTATAAACTGGTATAATAAGATTTATTATCTTATGATATCTATATTTTTTTACCATATGGCATCTGTGTTTAAAGGATATTTTCAGCCTCTGTCCTAGTATTGGCAGATACTTAGAGCATCGAAGTATCGAAATCGATATCGGAACAAAAAAAGCTGGATGCCTAATCCAGTTATTCTACCCTTACTTCCCCCTACTTCCCTTATGCATTCTGAGCATTCTTATTAAACTTTATTGATGCACAAGGGAAATTATTCAGACACAGCAGCTCACACATCACAATATATTATAATAACAAAGAGAAAAAATACAGATGGTAATAAGAAAATCAAAATAAGTAGCCAAAATAACAAGAGACTCTTGTCAAATAAGGCATAATCATGTAAATGTATATGCACAACCTCCTGTGGGCTCACCACCTGCAGAGGGGTTCATAGGGGGGGTCAGGTGCTATGAGTATTGGGCAGCAAGCTGCCCCCGCGACCCAGCTGGATTAAGCGGGAGAAGATGGATGGATGGATGGATGTATATGCACAAGTAAAAATACAAAAATATAGTACCGGTAATACAAGAGGTCGTAAGGAGAAACAGTGCAAAGATGGAATAGTGATTGACATGACATCTCCTACCTAAGGGTGAGTTATTGTACAGTTGTAGGGACTATTATCTGTTACATAAGGGTGAGTTGTTGCACAGTTGTATGGAGCATGGTGTGAATGCAGTCCTGTATCGCTCACTATTCATTCTCGTTATTCTTATTATTCATGCACACCTCCTGATTATCGGACATAAAATGCTAATTAGATGCACACAGTACGCAGTGGACTTATGTTGACATCAAGAGCTGCTTATGCAATGTATCTCAATGGGGGCTTGCTCAAATAATGGGAAAATGAGTCACACTTCTTCGTACTGGAGGTAATACAAATGAAAATTTAGTGCAGCAATTGTCAGATTAAAAATCTATTATTTTCGACGCCCACAAATACAGAGATTTCAGTGTTTAACTGTTTAAACTGTGTTTATGCTTTCCCTGCGTGGCTCTTATAAACATTTAAATACAATTATCAATGTATTGTCAAGCTGGCATTTTGTTACCCTCATAGCATATTTTTTTAGCCAAATAAATAAATAAATACAAAAATAAATGTATTTCTCAATAAGATGAGTGGGGTGTTTTTTTATATATATTTTTTTTATTTCAGGCATTTGTTTTTCTGATTGGCTTAGTTTTCCAAAAACTAAGCCAATCACACCTACAGATGCAGCAGGGTCTGGAGAGTGGAATGAGTAAAAATTAAAAAAAAAAAGAATTTGGCCAAAAATGTCTCGTAATGTGATTGTAATTATTTGTTCTGTCATAATGTGTTCCATTTTTCATCCCATTATCTACATTATATAGCCACGGCTGCTCTATAGAGGTAGACTGACGGAAGTAAATCTGAAATCACAATGAAAGTACATTTAGTCAGACTGAGAATCTTTTGACTATCTGGTTGGTGGGTTTGTGTTATATTCACTAAGCTGCTCTCAGTACCAAAAACAGATAGACCAAAAATTCTCAGAAGTTATTATATTGGGCAGCTAAAATGAATATTGTTAAAATGCTGATTTTTGATGTTGTGCAATTAGTTATATTGCACAGAATTGATTCTTGTGAGTTTTAACCATAGACCATATATATGAGTGGACTAAGCTATCCCGTTAGCCGCCGCGTGCCAAACAGTAAGTGCTCCAGGAGGCTCTTCTGGCTCCTTCTGTCCCTTTTTCCCATTGACTTACATTGGGATCTGATCACTCCTCTCTCTGTACCTACGGCTGTGAGCCTCGTCATTTTGGTCTTAAAATGTTTGTATGAACCTGCTCTACATGGTCCTGATTTTTCCCCCGCTATTTTGTCTGTCAAAAAAGCCCTGTTCATGACATAGAGCCTGGCTCCAGATTTGCCCCTGTAACCATTAGCATCGCGAGCCTCATTTGAGCGGCGCTAAACGCTATGGGTGACATCACGCTCACTTAGTCCACTTCTTTTATACAGTCTATGGTTTTAACCCATGTTATAATGCAGTTACCTCATCAAAAACATACCTGGAGTTTTTGGTGCTTTGTTTCATTCACACACGTTTCAGTAACCCTGGTTTATTGGTCTGTCGACATCTGCAAAGCTCACAATGCTCTGTTCCACCTTGTGATGTCATGAAGAGGTAATTTCCAAGTTAACACCTCCTTTTACCTTTAGTTCATCCAAATGATTCTATAGAAGGTGTAAGGAGTTTAAAAACACTGGAGCATTTTCTCTATTAGCACATGACATCACAAGGTAGAGCAGAATGTTTTCTGTTTGAGAGAAGAACTCAGCCTAAATATGGAGGGTTTGTGGAGAAACGACATTATAGCATAGATCAGAAAATAGCATAATGGGCCCTTTTGTAGAAATAATCAGGTTAATCTTGCAGTAATGACATTATCACGAGTTGTACTGCATATTTCTTGATGCCAACATCAGTCAAAATCAAATTTCGGTCAGCTAAATGTAATTCCAATATTATGAAACTGAGAGAATAAATGCTATGTCTCATATTTGACCAACTTCTATGGTAGTTATAGAGAAAAAAGTACCATACATTGTACTTTTCTCCATCCCCAACAGTGAAGTCAACTCACAACAACACAGCTAACAATTAACAGCTGTTCTGGGCCTACATAAGAAGCTGTTCTCGTGAATTCTTGCAATTTTCTACCAGAACGGTCATCCAGCTGTGCGTGTGATTTCCTCGCTATATTTACTACATCTCTCTCAGAAGCTAGTGTCTTTGTAGATTGGCTGAACAAGACAAAACCAGGAAGCTGCATACACTGTGCGTGTTTCACTTTGGCCACATGATAAAGCTACAGACCATGCCAAGAAAGTAGCTAGTTCCGATGTTCTACTTCTCTGGAAATTACATTGTTGATGTGAGAAAAGAAAGCAATACCTTATTTGAATGTATTTTAATATAGCAGGTTGTTCAGTTAAAATAAAACTATACTTATACTGTACTTGTTTGGTCCAGGTTTTAACCCATAGTCCAGATGTAGACTTGATTTGGTCTTGTTCTAGTCCTGGTTTAGTCCTGGTTTAATCCTCTTCTTTTAGTCATTTTTATGCGACGTGCAAGTCTGAATCACCCTAAAATTAACAAAGACTAAACCAGGATCAAAACTTTAATAATAATTAGGAGTTGAAAAGATGACTACTAAAATGCAATTTCTTGAACATTCAAAAAGTCAAAAGATATTTTCATTTTAAGCTTTATAAGTCTAAACAGTAAAGTTCGGGATTGTCCAAAACTTTGCATTACTGCCCAGACATGCAAATACAATGCAATAAAAATATAAATAAAAGAGATATTAAACAACCTGATAGACTGCTTGTTCACTATTGGTAAACACTCTATAGCGTTAAAAGTAGGCTATAGTATTTAGCATCTTAAAATACTGGTTTAACATTAAGATAACTGAAAATTCTATGGGATATGACCCACAATACTGAGTTATATACCTTTACATAGGCTATACCTTTATTGCGACATCTTAAATTGCAGCACCAATACTTCTACTTCAATACTTCAGTACGGTCTATAATAGTTTTTAAAAATAGTAGCTATATAGAAGTGATAATATCTTACCTTGAGCATGTCCCCCTTGTTGAAACTAAGTTCGTCTCCCTCCGTTGCGCGAAAGGTATAAAGTGCTACTGCTTCCATGCTGACTTCCTATACTGGACACCCCCGCTAAAGCCCCCAACACAGGGGATGGGGTTAAACCAAAAAAAAAAATAGACCTCAGTGACAAAAATGCTATAAAAATGAAATCATATACGGGGAAAAAACAGGTGGATGCGTTGTGCCAGAGAGCGGAGGATGGACTGGCTGGCTGCTGCTCGGCAACGCTGCCATGAGTAATGCTGGGAGAGAGAGAGAGATGGTCGAGCGGAGGGGAGAGAGAGAGGGAGGGTGAGTGGGAGGCACTTCCTGTGTGTGTGTATATTTGTCTCATGCAATCTGTGTGGCTTCTGTGGACATGTTCTTTGCTTTGAGGACTGTTCAGTTGATGTAGTGTAGTGGATTAAGATGCCCTGGACTTGCTCTTAGCGTTATTATACATATGTGTAATTATAGATTGAATTGTAGGCCTGATCAGCTAACAGACAAATCAATGAACTACTAATGATTTTGGTTAGATTTGAAATTTGAGTATAGTTCAAAGTGCATATTTTAAACACATCCAAGACGGGGACAGAGATTGAAATATGAACCGCTAATCTCTACCTAATCCACGTATTCCTGAAGATGCATGTAGTGGTCTGAACCAAACTACATCGTTGATAATTCATGAAAAAAAGTCAAACTGTATGTTTATGTTTTACAGCTCTAATTTCTTCAATATAAGTGTCTCACCACATTGTTAAAGGTAATACTGGTTTGTTTACAATTATAATTGAATATGTGTAATGTCATATCATAGAAAGCATTTTTGGAGTGGATTGAGGAGCTGATTCTGCTTTCTGATTGGATGATTGGACCACAAGACAAAAATGTAAACAATTTTGACAAATGGTAATAATATTGAAGATAAGATTACAATTGTTATCAGTAAAGGCAATATTTGATTTGAACATTTTTACATAACACACACATGACTTGAGGGGGGTATTATGGAAAGTTTCATGTTTCAATGTTGTTCCCTCATCAAAAAATGCCTGAAGAGGTTTTAGATGTCATCCATGCATGTTTGAGTAATTTAGTGATCTCTCCCGGGTCATAATATAGAAACGCATAATAAAAAACTTGAACCTGAGCATCAAAAACAAAAATGAGACTTCTTTTTGACAAATATAGCATTTTCCAAACAATAAAAGGTAACTAGTGGTCTACATATGTTATGTGTTAGCAGTTAAGACCCCACAGAATACCCCCTCTTTAATGGGCTGTATATGTGAAATAGATATCTCATGTATTATGTGCGGAAGTACCTCAGTTGGTAGAATGTTTGTTTACCGATCCAAAGGTTGGCGGTTCGTGTCCCACTCACAAGATAAACATCAATGCCACTGATCCGGAGATTGGTGGTACAATTCCAGCTCCCACAGACAAATACTGTTGTCGTGTCCTTCGGCAAGACAGTTGACTCAACTCGCCCTCACTGATAAGTGGTGTTCCTTGATGTAGAGTGACCATTTATAGTTATTATTATAAGAACATCGCTCACATATACTAGTATGTACTATCCTTTAACTGGCCACAGCAAAGAAAATGCATTCTTTTTGAACCTCTGCAGCTTGGCATTATTAAAGCATCTAAATTTGTCTTCTCACATTAATACTTCCGGAGCATCATGAATTAACTTTGTGATCAGTTGACGTGAGCCTGGAGCAGATAAAACACAGCGCGCATTGGTTATTTTTGGACATCTTTGAAGAACTGCTGTACCCTACCAAGAGATTCTTATTAGTTTATGCTGTTATGTCAGTATGTTGGCCTATATTTTACAACTTGCTTTGAACTGACATGTCAAATATTAAAAGGTCGGGAGTACAACATAACAGTGTCCATTTGAAGTTCTAGTCTTTGTATAACTTGGTATGCTTATGTGGTTTGGGATGCAAATTGGATGAAGACTGCGCTGTATAACTGTATTATTTCTGCAGTGGTTGTGCAGTGGGTTAAGTGTTTGCCCATCAACCAGAGGGTCAAAAAAGGCGAATTAAATGATGTCTTTATACATTTATGCATTGTTTCCTAGAACTTTTTTCAGCATGAATAGTTGTTTGTGCATGAACCCCCATGCTGTTATAGGCTTGTGAGTGCAGTTTGGGTCACATATACACAGAGATGCATAATAATTTTGAGAGCTTTTAGTCCAGTAAATTCTATTACTACTATTATTACTCATATAGAAATACAAAGTAGTGGTCCAAGGAATTGGTGTTTACTGAAACTACTCAGTTATGTGTTTCTGTTCAGTGTCTGGACCACAGACTGTTTAAAGAAGTGGGAATGTGATGTCACCCATAGCGTTCAGCTCCAGTCAAATGAAGCTCATGGTGCTAGTGGTTACAGGGGAAATTTGAACCCAAGCATCATATCAGGATTAGTACCCCAGGATAATATGAACATTCTAAGACCAAAATGAGGCTCATTGCAGCAGTTACGGTGCGAGGGGTGACAATTTTCCAATGTAAAGCCAATTGGAGCCAGAGTGGAAGGAGCCGGAAGCGCCCCTATGCTCACTTTCTATTTGCGACAGGTAGCGGGTTAGTTATGTCCATTTATAAATACAATCTATGATCTGGAGGGAACATCTGATTTATAATTTCAGGTATATGTAATGTAAAAAACATATAGACACAAATTAGAAAAATAGAAATAAATAATATCAGAAGGAGCAGCCGTTGTATGGGGCCTGATTAAAGCGAATGCTAAATAGTTGGATTTGAGGAAACCTGGGCTGGCAAAGTAGAACCCACCGCTTAACCGCTGCAGGTACTTTTTTTTGCCCAAATTCTGATACTCGACATGACTTAATAAAATGTGGTTTGGCAGCATTATTTATTCAGGAAAGCCCCAGTCTGCTGATCTTCTTACTCAACAAGGGGAAGAAGAGGAAGTTCACATAAGGAAACTAATGGCTTTGCAGTTTAGCAGTGGTGGAAGAAGTACTCGATTTTGTTACTTGAGTAAAAGTACAGGTATTGGAACAATAAAATACTAAAGTAAAAGTAAAAGTAAAAAAACTTCAGTAAAAGTATTAAAGTACCTATTTAAAAATGTACTTAAAATGTAAGGGTATTTCACACAGATTTTAAGGTCTAAGGCTTCAAATGTGGAGATTTTGATACAGATATATACTGAAACAAATGAATCAATGATTTTAAAACTATTTTTAGCTGTTTTTATTTGTATATTTTTGTTCGCTTAAATTATGAATGTGTTAAAAATGAACCCCTCAGCCTTTTCTGCAGGTCTTTTTCAGTCCTGTTCAGAAATATAGTAGAGTAGCAACTGGTTTTGTACTGTTTTAGACTGGGTGAAATTTGGAAAGCACTGCCATATTAAAGCAGTGAAAATGCTCAAATAATACAGGAACTGTATTGAAGTACAAGTAGTGGTACAACTTACTACTACAATGACAACTATATCTACAGTTGTATCTATGTAACAGCTGCAAACCTAACTACACATGCATCCTCACATTACTGATTTTTGTGGAAACTGATGGTTCTGAAAACGTGGGTTTCTTGTAGGAGTAAACATATGAGGTTTTTCGTCGGTTTCAACTTGGTTTGAAATGTTATAGATATAGATGAGCATTACATATACCTATCACTATAGAGACAAGCAGCCACAAGGTTAAGTTACAGGTCAGATATCTGGAGAGGCGAACTCACTCACAGCCAGAGAAGGGTAATGTTCAGTTACATTTACTCAGTTATATTTACTTCAGTAACTTTTTACAGAAATTGTACTTTTCTAGCAGCATACTTTTACTCTTACCTAAGTAAGTCTAGAAGTGACCAAAGCTTTATGTTAACCGTATGAAATGATTTGAACATTTGGGTTTCTGGCATCGCTTCTTCAGATCTGATTTAGTTTTTCTCATCTTTGTGTCTGTCCTTTGAAAATACCAGATTACCATTAGTACCATTAACTTCAAATTCTAAATCAGATGCTACATCCTGACAGTTAGGCTACTCTTTATGTTGAGTAGTAGTGTTTTCAAATACTTAAATTTGTACTTCTGCTTGAGTAATATTATTTCAAAGTAATGTCAATCTTACTCATATACAATTTTTGACTATTCTACCGTCCGCTGCTCACAGCAACAATACGTGATTTTCAGGGTATTTTTAGTAATATGGAACATTCAACAGAAAGCAAAAAGCACCACCTCTTATTTTACATAGTGCACATTTAAAATAGTTAATTGGTTATGTCTGAAGTTGTATTTTCTATTTACTTTACATAATAACTTTGCATTGTGGTCTTTTGTATGATTCATTCTAAGCCTCTTTGTTAACAGTGGAAACTCAGGTGGGCAGTCAGTCAAAGACAGTGATTGCACAGCTCCTTTTCTGTGAAATATGAAGTTCCATTGGTTTACATTTACTTCTGTTTCAAGGATGTTTAAAACTATATATATACTTGACTAGACTGGTTTCCTGGCAGTGGTGGAAGACGTTTTGTATAGTACAGATATTTGGGCAAAAAAACTACTCAAGTAAAAGTATCACTTGAAAAAATCAACTTAAGTAAAATGTACTTAAAGAGTAAAAAGTAAAAGTGTTTCGCATGGTTGTAACAAAGCTTGAAATGTAATGATTTATTCAATAGAAACAAAATCAATATTTTCCCCCCAATTTCTATTACTACATTATTTTATCATTTAAAATCTGTAGTAGTACTTGCACATAATTACAATGATTACTACAGACATTCCTTAAAAATCCTATTGCAATGTTCCTAATTATTCTTAGTCTGAAATATGCATATTGAAAAAACTTTTTGAACTATTATAACTACTGCTACCACAATTTTTTTTAAGCTGGATGCTGTTGCAGCTGGGGCAAGTTTCAAACCAACTACCCTGTGGTTGGTGGGTAATGCCTAACCCACTACACCTCTGCCACCCTTATATACTGTATTTTCCAGACTATAGAGCGCACCAGTATATAAGCCGCATCCACTCTATTTTTTTAATTAAAAAAAAAAAAGTATATACAAGCTGCAACCGGGCTATAAACCGCTGATATCTATGTAGAAAAATGAGATATTTACTGCATATACAGAACGATTTTGTCCTGTAAATGTACATTTATGTACCTGAACAGATTCTTTCTGAATAGTGCCTTTTAACACGGCAGCAACTGTGCTGATTAAAACGAGGTCAAAAGCAGAAAAGAACCGGTAATTGATTACCTTCATTTCTCCTGTGCAGTGAAACCACAAGACACTTTAATCATCTTCGTTGAAACCATTGACTCCGAGCTTAGGTGCAGCAGTACGGTAGAGGTCTGCACAGGACAGAATTTTCAGTCACGCTCCCGCATTCTTCAGTACCGCTCCCGCGTCGTGCGGTCGCGCTCCTGCCCACGCCTGCAATAAGCTTTTAGAATATGTCCCACGCCGCACTGTTTTGTGTTGGGTCCCGCGGGTGCAGGGCTCGACAGCACGGTTTCCTTCCTGGAGCAAGATCGATGCCTTCAACTTAAAACTTGCATCATACAAACTCCTTCATGTGCTTTTCATGATGAAGGGGTGAGGATTTGAAAATAATTACCAGTTAGTAATTTGTTGTGCGTGTTATATCTGCTAAATAAAAAGTAGCGTATTCTTCTTTGCATTAATTTTCCGTCTATCTTGTTTTTGAAATTCCGGTTAGAGCGCCCCTAGCGGTGGAAGAAAAATCCACAGAATAGCCGCACCTTTGTAAAAGCCGCATGGTTCAAAGCCTGGGGAAAAAGTAGGGGCTTATAGTCTGGAAAATACGGTATGTGTTAACAGAATAATAATAAAAGTAAACAAATGGATAGCTATAGACATAAGTGTACGTTTGCGTTTATTTCGTCTCTTCATGAAGAAATTTGGCTCAGAGCAGTGGTTAATATTAAAGCATTAAAGGTGTATCACATAAAATGGACTCTTGTGAGCTTTAAGCCATGTTATAATGTTGTTTCTTCTTCTAAAACATCATTTAATCCTTTACTGTTAGTCTGTCTACATCTCCAAATCTTAAAATGCTCTGTTCCACCTTATCTAAATTCCAGGGCTGAAATCATCCAAACGATTCTAGTGAAGGTTTATGGATTTAAAATCAGTGGAGCGTTTCGTGTATTACCACAGGAAATCACAAGGTGGAACGACGTGTTTTCTGTGTCAGAGAAGAACACAGCGTAAATATGCAGGATTTGTGTGTTAAACATGTGTAAATGAAACAAAACACAACTCCAGCTATGTTTGTGATGAGGAAACAACATTATAACATAGATCAGAAAGCAGTGTGATATGGCCCTTTAACATAGCATAGACATGACATTATATATAAACGTTTTTATACGTGTTACTTTTACATAAAGAACCCAGTATCTCCTCACAGACTGCAGGAGCTTCTTGTGTGTTGAGTACATATAGCCTATAAAATCTATACTTGTACTTCCTTTTGAAAACGCAGTAGTCATTTCTGCTATAAGATCTATAAACATATGCTATTTTCCTGAACCACGTTGTCGAGACATAGTGTTGACACGCACTGCCAAAGTAAATGTTATTCAAATGGATGTGAGTCATATGCCGTCTGCAGTTGGAGGCTGAATCTCTGATGGGCCAAATACTAATACAATATACTGTCACTGGCTATCTCTCTCCGCACTATTTGCACTTCAGTAGTGGTGTTTTTGTGTAGGGAAAATGTTTAGGACTTGCATAATCAAATTGGATCTATGGTTTGTATATTAAGTTTTTGTCGACTTTTGATGACAGGACATGTTGCTATAAAAGATTAGGAAAAGTGAATTATGTGTGTTTTTTTCTATTTATTATACCTTGTGAATATATTTATTAAAGGTTCTATATTATCTCTTTATTACCTCATCTAAAACATACCTGGAGTTGTGTTTTGTTGAATTTATTATCCTTTATTATTGGTCGGTCTACATCTCCAAAATTCAAAATGCTCTTTTCCGCCTTGTGATGTCATGAAGTGGTAGTTTTCACATTAACAGCTACCTAAAAATTAGAAATTATCCAAATGACTCTGGTGAAGGTGTGTGGAGTTTAAAAACACAGTGGAGCATTTCCTGTATTACCACATAACATCACAAGGTGAAACAGAGTGTTTTCAGTGTGAGTTGTGTTAAACAGCTGAAACAAAGCGTCTGAAACAGTGATATTACATCTTTTGTTTTAGCTTCATTGAAACGGCTTCACTCCTCAGTGGACCAGCAGATATTGGGGACTTTTTGTTGACAATCTGAAACCATTTTGACTTTTGGGGATGCAGACAGCGTAATCCAGGCCTACTTAAATGTTTGAACACAGCTCCAGCTTCCATGTTTGAGGACGTAACAACATTATAATATCAGTCAGTTTTGCTTATACAGGACCTTTAAAGTTCTATCTAATCTTCATACTTTTAATCTTTACAATACGTGCTTTTTGTGCAAAGTACTCCATGGGTTTGTGATGTTGGTCTCAATTTATAATTAATTTTAGCATATAGAATATAAATGAGTCTGCTAATTATCTTTTATACGCTGTAATTACACTGTGTTCATCAGACATGCCTCCTGTTGTCAAGACTGTCACCCTGTCGTACCAAGGGACCACAGACACACTTTACTCTGTGTGAATTTATGTAGCTATTCAAAATCTTATATTGTTAATTAACCATTCTAACATTAGCCATTATCAGTGGTAAAGTAAGTAACCACTTGAAAATAGTACTGTAGGTATCTGTTCTTTACTTAAGTAGTGGAATAGAGAATTTTGAGCTTTGGAGATGACTAATATCAAGCTTAGTCAAACATGTGTGAATGAAACAAAACACAACTCCAGGTCTTTTTTGATGAGGTAACAACATTATAACATGGTTTAAGGAATTAATTTTAATGTAGGACCTTTGATGCATAAATCAGTACCACAGCATTTGAGTCAATACAGCCCATACCGAAACAAATCAGAAGTGCACTCTATTCATGCAATTCCTCATGGGGATAATTTCTTTTTTTTTTACTTACTTAAACTGTATTTAACCCCAGGGTGCTCGTGTAATAGGATGTTTTGAATTGGTCTGATTAATGCAACCAGGTGAAGCTGTAAATCGTATTGTTAATTTGCCCTAACGACTTTTTTAAGCGAAGTGTTACAAGGCCTAATCAAATATTAAAGGGCACACACAGCCAGAGGCGAAGCAACGCTGTCTGCAATGCCTCCAACTTCATTTCTCATTACTGTCACGGAAAGAGCTGGTATGTGCTGCCCTCTGTTGGTTGAAACAGAAAATGCTGATTAAATGTGAATACGATGACTCACGTTTGACTGCAGGATGTAGGTTTTGGTGAATGGAAAATACTGTGTGACGACAATCAAAGGTAACCACTGGTATTAATGGTATGTTTATCACGTCAATCTTCAAGTAGCCGACTGATAATAGCCTGATAATACTTCCCTAAAATTGTTCATTACATCAACAAGCATCTCTATTGGCAGAATATTCAACAGTTACCATGTTGACACAATGCACACGTTAGCAAACAAGTTTTAAGATTATCTGAAAAGAAAAAATTTAAAACTGATTTAAACAACATTTTCAGGAGCTTGTGATCAATATGAGCATTTATGGTAATGTTTAAGTGCATGCAGTGGAGCACCTCCTGTATTACCACATAACATCACAAGGTGAAACAACATGTTTTCTGCTTGAGAGAAGAACTCATCCTAAATTTGCAGGATTTGTGTTAAACATGTGAATGAAACAAAAGACAACTTCGGGTATGTTTGTGATGTAAATTTCAGAGCAGGTATCTGTGTTTTCTTTTCCAGTATATTTTTCAACTAAAGTAAAAAGTAGGCGTACTTTCTTTCTGGTTTGAGACCAGCTGAAATATATGAGAGTTAACTGACATTTAATTTTAATTAACGTCACAACTTTGAACAAACTATACAAATATGCAAAAACAACTAGAAAAACAGAGAAATCAAATAAATCATTTGGAATCAGCAGTATTATTTATCACATTCATTACCATCCATCCATCCATCTTCTCCCGCTTAATCCGGCTGGGTCACGGGGGCAGCGTGCTGCCCAATACTCATAGCACCTGACCCCCCCTATGAACCCCTCTGCAGGTGGTGAGCCCACAGGAGGGTGGACAACATGGTCCTTGATGTTAGTTCATAGGGGTGTGGGCATGTTTTAGGTTGATGGGGGAAACCGGAGTACCCGGAGGAAACCCATCCAGACACGGGGAGGAACATGCAAACTCCACACAGAAAGGCCCGGGCGACCCGGGGATCGAACCCGCAACCTTCTTGCTGTGAGGCACCGTGCCGCCCACATTCATTACCTTTGACAGTTTAATAGTTCTAAGTGGGCTTACATTTTTAATGTTTTACTTTTACTTGAGCAATTTTTTCTTCTATACTTCTGTACTAAATTGAGAACTTCATCCACCACTGTACTGCACTGTACTCCTTTGTGTTCAGGAAGGCAGCCATTCTAAATACCACCAAATGGCAAAGTAGCCTAACTGTACTGGAATACCCTACTTGAATAAATTTTTTGTGGGGGGTCAGGGGCACAGAGGACTAGGTTGCATACAGCTGCCCCTGCGACCCAGCCGGATAAAGCGGAAGAAAATGGATGGATGAGATGGATGGAATACATATTTTTGGTATATGTATTGAGTACAACACTTTTTATAGCTGATAGAAGTTAGTTTACATACACTGAGGAAAAAGTCTAGACATCAAAAAGGTTACAGAATGAGTAGTTACCAGGATACCTAACAGTGCTATTTAATTACTGGCCTTGTAAATGTCAGCGTGATATACAGTAGGTATTTTCAGCACCATGAGTGAAAAGGTGTTTTATACTTGTCTTCTAATCATCCATCTTCCTGTTTTTTCAATTAAGGGTCAGTCGTTGGCTGTTCCTGTACTGCAAAGAAAAAGTACGGTACTAAAATTAAATGTCACATCTAGCCAAGGGGCAAGACATAATAATAATAGGTGGGCTCTCTGGGTCTATGTGTGAAAGACCTGAGTTGGGAAACAGTTCATGTGTTGGCAACTTGTCGGGCGTAGCGGGCACGGCTACAGCAGTGACGTCTTGATCAATCCCTCTCTCTATTTTGAACCATTACTGTCGAGGAGGCTAAATTTAGCTCTGTGCACATTTGTCATGTCTATTCTAGGACAGTGATTGGTCGGAGCTGCAGATGACTGTGTGACCACTGTTCCTCCTGCAGGTTCACATGAGACCGAGTGTGCAGGTACAGGGAGGAGGTGCTGGAGCACTGATGGAATGCTGTCCTGCAGTCTTTGTCAGGCTTGTCTTGACACACCCATAACGTGTATGACCACGTATATGAGCAGAGAAGCTGTGAAATCATGCTTAAAAACACACAAGTGTCTGTCTGTGAGTGACTATTAAGGCAGACACCACCTCTGCCTTTATAATCTACTCTACTACTACATATATATGCGGCCTTCATTACAGTTCCCATTTTCAAGAGCTATGCAGAGCAGTCCCATGCTGTGCCCTGTTGCATGTCACTCATGAAAAGTTTACAGGATGAAATGGTCCATAGGTACACTGCTGTGGGCAGAGCCACAGAGGCGCACGCCATGATCAAGCCAGTAGCTGCCGCTAAGGGCAGGGTCTGTGGAGGTGGAGGAGTATCCCGGCTCCTCTCAGCCTGAGCAGGCACAGCAGCCTGATAGTCACACCCAAGCTCCCCTCCCTCCATGCCCGCCATGTTCTGGAGGAGGAGGAGATAGGCTACGTGTAGCTTGGCTTAGCTGGCTTAGCATTAGCAAAATATAGCTAAGCGAAGGCGCAACAAGCTCCTTGAGCGCCCAAATAAGTCCATTATCTCAGTAGTTTTTGTGGGATTACAGCAGTTCGATTATATCTGGTGATAGTTGGGCTGACATTCACTTAGAAAGCTCACCAAAGCACACGGTAAGTTTGACGCGTTCGACTCGACTTGATTTGTTTTGTTTTCCAACAGTGTCCTGTTATTCGGGGCTGGTGATGTCTCCGCCGAGCACCCCTTTTCACCGGCTAGCCCAACTACTGCTAACTAGCATGCTAGTGGATCCTCACGTCTTTAAATGACATGTGTAAAGTGAACCTTATTGTTGAGTTGTTAGTCCTTTGTTTTAGTCTAATCAGAGTGCGCGTTGAACTCCAGTTTGTTGAAGTTGACGCTGTGGGAAGAGGATAGGAGCGTTTCTGTGAAGAGAGGGGCTGAGCTGTGCTAACCCAACAGGAGTGGAGCTAGCTTTCATCCAACTTTTTCTAAAGTGGCCATGTATGATCCAAGCCTTAAATCTTAAAATCCCGAACATCCTCATCTGAAGGATGTTTAATTGGTCCTCATTAACAGTTTAGCAAGCGATGGCAGGCGAGCATTGTTGGGCAGAGTTGCCTAACTACGGAAATGGCTATAGTTTATTACTTTTACTATTTTTATATTATATTTCCCCATCCCTCTTCTGCTCCTTGTTTCTCGCTCTTTACCACTCTTTCGCAACAACTTGAGACTCGCCTGCCTACTGCCTGTGACTCTGCAAATGCTTATAATACCCAAACCTGCGCTACCCCTTTACCATTCTCCACCTAACCGAGCATGTGTAAAGGCTGTTTCATCTAAAACGCCCCATGTAAATCATTTCTACTGTTATTGTTTGGGGGAAACGAAATCAGTTAAACGCCGAGATTTGGAGAACACCAAATTAACTATGAGCGTCGCCTGGTGAGAGTGCGTAAAATGTGCCAAACGCGTTACCATTTACGCGCGATCACTTACTTTGTGTACTCCGCCTGTTGATTCTAACTGCGTTCTGTAGCCTCTTCGTAATAAATAAACAGCACTTTTACTCTATTACAATTATAGCAGTGGTGTTAATTTTGCCGTACTTGCTAAGAAAAGGGCGCAATAAAAGGTAGGTGGGGTGTGAAAGAGCTCTGCTTTGTTCATTGTCAGTCCCAGTGGGTGACACATGCATCGTCACGGTCCTCCGATAGCGTTTTAGCTTTTTATTCTATGATGATACTGTAAAAGGAAAATTACCGTAGTAAATAAGCTGACACTGATTTCACGTTATCTCCAAATCAGCTGTGCCCTTGCTGTGTGTGACTGGCTACGTACAGTCACTGGTTATCTTGTGTTTGCCCGAGGACACAATGACATTAGTAGTAGCTCTATACACACTTTGGAATACTATTGTATCAAAGGAGTGGGATATTTTTTGATCTACGTTCTAATGTTTCCTGATTAAAAACATACAGGAGTTATCTTATTTCATTCTCACATTTTAAACACACAAATCCTACATATTTATATATTCTCTAAACTGAAAACACTGTTGTCATGTGATGTTGTAATACAGGAAGTGCTCCATTGTGCTTTTAATTTCCGATACACCTTTACTAGAATAATTTTGATAATTTTAGCTGTGGAAATGCGACAACAATCTTGACTGAACTAAAGATAAAAGGTAGCTGTTAACTTGAAAACTACCATTTCATGGCATTATAAGGTGGAATAGAGCATTTTGAAGCTTTGAAGATGTAGATGAGCTTATAATGCACTGTTAATTAAGATATATTTGAATGAAACAAAACACCAGAACTCCAGGTATGTTTTTGATGAGGTAAGACCATTATAACATGGCTTAAAACTCACAGGTATGAATTTAAAAAAAATGAAAGAAAAACAAGAATTACAAGAGCAACCACAGTTCTATGAATATCAGTGACGACAGCAGAGGCGGTCAGATTAAAATGGAAGTTGAAATTGGTTAAAGTATTTCAGTCCTAATTATCATGCATACAAAGCTGCATTGTTATGTCTACACTGGAGTGAAATCAAACCAGGCAAATACAGCTGTTTGTTCTTACAATGATGTTCTGAATGCAGTTTGATAGCTGAAATGATAAAGTGAAGGTGTGTAGGGCCTTTTGTCATTTAGTTAATTTATCGGTCAATGGTGTCTTAGTCTACCCAAACTTGTATTCATTGTTGTTAATCATTGTTTTTAGATTATAAGAATGTATCTGGGACAACAGCAGAAAGGAGAGGATAGTTAGTGTGTGAGTTATTTGAAGATGTGGTATTGTTTGGTATTTATATGTAATACATCAGATTAAACTCATGATTCACAAGTTGAATCTGTGGTTATATAAATACACTGTTTCCTTGTACTTTTTTCTATATAAATAGTTGTTTTTGCATGAACTCCTACACAGGTGGAGTCTTGTGAGTGCAGTTTAGGTCAGATAGGGAGAGAGATGCAGTTTTGTTTTTAGAGCTTTTGTCCCGCCCCTTTTAGTCGACTGACCGATTGGCAGGACATGTCTTTAGTCGACCAAGAATTTCCAATGCGCACATTCTGGAGAAGGCGGGCACTTCGTCATAACATCAGCTGATGGAACTGAACATTTGAGCATTTAAGCGAAGGAGACTTGTTATTAATAAAGAAGAACCAACAAACTCATCAAAAAGTCTTTGCAGAAAGTAGCATAATATGGTACTCATCGCATCCAAAATAAGAGAAGAAGTATTGTACGTTTTGGTGCAGTTTCAGAGCTCTTGAGAATTATGGTCTCCTAGACTCTTCAGTTGAGGAGAATAATGCTGGTCTCAGTGACTGGACCGGACATGAATATGCATAGGCTCTCACGTCCTCACCACCATTGAGCCCTCGGAGCTCCTAAGACGATCGCGCTGAAGGAGAAGGGCCAGGGGGGCTCTGTGTTCAGGGGGTTGTTCAGCTGTAGGAGGGGGAAGCGAGGGAGGGAGGGGGGGTTGTATGGTACGGACAGGACAGGCTCTCCTCTCTTCTTCCTGTCTGGCCTCGGTGAATAGGTGATTATAGCAGCAGATGTATCATTAGCTGCTGTCTGTATTCACCACGGATACTGCAGGCTCCACATTTCACACGTGTACATGCCCCGTCCTTCAGCTGTCCCCGTGTCGGACAGGAAACTCCGCTGTGACAAAAAGAACTTAACAAACATATAAAGAGTGTTTGAGAACAACAGGTTGCTTACAATTTGGTGTGGCCGGAGGACGGGCTTCTTCTTTAAAGTCTGGTGATTGTGAGATGTGGTGCTGAGGCAAGTTGGTGCGTGCTGGCAGCAGGAGTCATGTTACCGGAGAGAAGAAGTCGTTTTGGCTGTGTGCCTGAGGACAGAGGAGTGGGCACTGTCCTCTCCACATCTGTGCTGTAGTGGGTGGTTACCTGTTGGAATGGGAGATACTGCCAAAAAATATCCCAGTATCCCAAAAAGGGCTAGATATTTTGCTTATCCAACATGAATGGGATTGAAGTTTAAAGTGGACCTGTTATGTAAAACTTTTCAGATATTTTAACTGTATTATAGTTGCTGTTTCCCCTCACCATTTACTCCGCCGAAGTTGTATTGTAGTGATTCGTGCATGTTTGAGCAATCTTTAATAGCTTATCTTCTTCAGACACCATATTGCCGATTAACTCTCGTTTTCACTGCAACCTGTATATGCCTACTCTCTACTTACTTCATTCTCCAATCTTATTTTCTTGTCGTGATAGGCATACGATTCGGCAGTGTTGCATGGTAATTTTGGTACACATTTTTTTAAAAGTGTTGCTCGTTGGCGTGACCTACAGTTATCTATCAGAGGGGCCGACAGCCAGATGGCTCTTTGTTGTTATGACATTTACCGTGACATCAGCATAAGCAACACTGGGCATCGCAACTTTATAAATTTTAAGTTATTTTTGATGAATATTTTAGTTTAGTTTAAAATGTCCAAGTTATAACATAATGATACAGGGGGGTCATAGATTATAACTTTAGAGCATACACAAGTGCTATAGGTCTTAAATATCAGTCAAATGTAAAATGACTGTTAAGTATAATGTAAAGTGTCACCACTATTTCTTTGCCTGAAATGTTCCACAGTATGGAATTAAACTTATCTATATCCATGAAGATAAGTAGATGGTGCCACCAGGCCAAGTTACAGGTCAGCTCAATGGAGCGATGGCTCCACTCAACACCCTTCCGCACATGGAGACAGTAGGTCCCTCCCTCCAGAAAAGTTCCACAGGGCACCTCTAAAAACCACATTCACATGGTTACTGATATGATATATTGCCTGCCTCCACATGACTCTACTTTATTATATAATATATAATATTATAATATTTATTGTACGTCATGGGTTGGATTATTATGGTGTGACTATTCACACACTTGAAGCATATGTCAACCAGGAAGTGATTATTGTTTTTTTGTGCAACACAAGTGTAGACAGTACACAAGGGTAGACAGCTCCTCTACCGCCCACCCAGCCACATTTCACTTCTGTTTTCACTTCATCTCTAGGGTCACGTCAGGCTGGCACAATATCAGAAGCAGTCTACATATCGGTTTTAACAATTTTTTAAAAGAAAGAGGTGTCACAATTTTACATATTTTTAATAAGTAGTAGTAGGGCTGATTACGTTTTATAAAACATTTGGTACCAACATTTACGTTACATTTTTTGCAGTTTGTATATATAATGCTGTTTGTTTGTTTCAAAACCACTATTTAACAATGTAACTTTTATTTAACCAGGTAAAATGTCTGAGAAACATTTCTCATTATCAAACTCAAACTAGACAAGAGACCACAGCAGGACCCACATATATAGACACAAGACAAAAGCTACATACAGATATAAATCACCAAAAGCCAACATTTAGTGGTACCTGTCCCAAATTAGCACTTAATACAAGCATACACTATTCTTTTGTCTTTTTACACAATATTTGTTGATCACATTTAATAGATTTTTGAGGTTTATGTGTTTTATTCACCAACCATCCACTGTGAATTTTTATTTTCTTGTAGCATAGAAATAAGTGATTGAAGTTTATTGAGTCATAATTCTAACCGGTTTCTTGTACCTTTTTTCAGGGGATGGCGTGGTGGTGCGAGCAGCCAGCATTGCGTGTGTGGAGATGGTTCTAACGGACACCGCTTCAGAGGACGCACGAACACTGAAACACCCCAATTTTTATATCAAACTTTTCTACACAAATACAGCCATTTGAACTTCTCTATTTAAACTTTGAACCCCCTCTCCTCCGCCACCATGCCGAGCACATTCCGCCGCCAGATCAAAAACACGGTGAACAACTACTCCACCGTGGAACGCAAAGTCCGCGAGGCCACCTCCAACGACCCATGGGGACCCTCATCGTCCCTCATGTCTGAGATCGCCGACGCCACCTACAACGTCCAGATCTTCGGCGAGATTATGGGCATGATCTGGCGACGCCTCAACGACCACGGCAAGAACTGGAGGCACGTGTACAAGGCACTGACGCTGCTGGACTACCTGATCAAGACGGGCTCGGAGCGCGTGGTCGTGCAGTGTAAAGAGAACATCTTCGCCATCCAGACGCTCAAGGACTTCCAGTACATCGATAAGGATGGAAAGGACCAGGGCATCAACGTGAGGGAGAAGAGCAAGCAGCTGGTGGTGCTCCTGAAAGACGAGGAGCGGCTCAAAGCAGAGAGGTCCGTATCAGAGTTTATTCATTGGTCCATCTGTCTTTACATGCTTTTTTACTTGGCTAAACAGTGAATATACATTTTGCCACGTATGCAAGTGCCTTCTTCAGTTCTGACATGAAGCCGGTCAGGGACTGTCCTGTCAGAACTGAAGAAGTGAGCGAAATTAATTCTTTTGCTGTGATTTAAAGGAGCGATAAACAGAGTGTGCTTTTACTGTTATAAAAAGGTATTATACGGTAATCACTTCTGAAACTGGCCACTGCTTAACCTGCATATAGAAGACACACCAGCCCAGAACCTCCAGAATTCAGAGGCTCTATGTGCTGGGGTTTAGGTAGTGAAAAAAATATCAATATATCATATAGTTTAATGTGCTAATATAGGATATGATATCATGGGCCGCTGTATCGATATATTGCCAAGAGTATTTTTTGTTAGGTTTTACTATGTGGTTTTGTTGCTTGTTGAGAGGAAGGAAACTCGTTTATGCAACACTTTTGACATTTTCACTGTTGTGATGATTAAAATGGGTGTGTTTCAAATGAGCTTTGCACAAGAAGTGGTTTAACACAGACTTTTAGTGTCACAGCCATGAATTTAGCCTTTATTTTTTATTGAATTGTATCGACTCAATTTGAAATATATCGTATCGAATCGAAAGCTCACGTGGCCCATGCATCGAGGTATGTATCGTATCAGCAACTTCATAATGATACGCAGTCATGTCCAATGTTTTTGAAATTAAAAATAAATCAGCAGTTTAGCTATAGTCTATTTGATTTGAACATATTTGCCATGTTTAAAATAAAATCTTAAATACAGTTCCTTTATGGATTTCAACTGTAACTGATTTCGCTCGTGATATTTACTAGCAAGATTATATCAGACCTTACTGTATGTTTGGAATATCCTTCAGGCTTATCAGCCTAAATAAAGAAAGGTTAAAAAGGTACACAAAAGCAAAACAGTGCCAGGACAAAAATAGATTTGTTGGGTTATAGCATTAATCATGTGATGTCAATAAGGAAGTGTTGTCACAATTAAAAATTAAACTAATTAAATTGCTTATTATGGCAAAGACTTGGTTCAGTAAAAAATAGACTAGAATTTTCAACACAAAACAATTAGTTTAGTAGTTTTTTTTGCAGTCTTTTAGCTCTGATATAGATTTTATAGTTCCCATTTTGTCACATTACCCATTATGTTTTTAACACTCTTACCGTTTTAACAAACTTACAGTCAGATTAATTAAATAATTGCTCTGAATAATTCCCTTTTCCTTCATTTTATAAGCATTTAATACATCTTCAAAAGCTCTCCCTCATGGCTCACACTCACTGTTGAGTTTGCTGATGCCTGATATTTCTGGGTTTGCGGTGACATCACGACATTCTATAGGCAAATTTAATACAAATCGGAGCAGCTAAAAAGAATATTGTTAAAATACAGATTTTGAAATAAATCCGGTTCAGCATTTGTTAATATTTCACGACAAAGTACAATGCAGTCTACTGGGAAAAATGGCTCTTGCCCTCGATCTGGGAGTATGACGTCAGTACATTGTAGAATCTGAAAACCACCAATACTACAGTTCCACATTTTAAGGAGATGATATTATGCAAAATGTTTTAAAGTTGTTCCCTCATCAAAAATGTAAAGAGATGCAATCATGTATGTTTGAATAATCTAGCGATCTCTCCCAAGCACAATTCTGTCCAATGCTCAGCCCACGAGCCCACATCACCATGCTCCCATAATTTTCTGTAAATATAAAAAATGCATGATAAAAAACAATACACTATGACTTGACAAATCTTATGCGATGTGAAGTAGTAGTAGTAGTAATGTGACAGTGCTCTGAAGGTGAACTTATTAAGTGTGTTGTTTTTGGCGAATTTAGCATTTTCAAAACGATAAAAGGTAACACTAAATATCTAACGTTAACAATTAATACTCCCTCTTTAAGTACATTACTTTTCTGGTGGAAGGTCCATCAAATGCTCCTCTCCATGGGAATGTTATTGCTTTGTCTGAAATGTTTCCATCTTCATGGAGACCAAACCAAGTTACAGGTCAGATCTCTGGAGAGGCGACCCCGCTCACAGTCAGAATGCCTGTTTTTCCAGGTATTTTTAGCTCGAAAACTACTTGTAATTTAAAATGTTAGGTAGAGCTGTTTAATATCATGTCATAATATGGAACCTTCAACCAAATAGTCACTTTTAAGGGTAAAATAAAGCTCTAACATGTGTAATTTCTGTGTGTAGATCTCAAGCACTGAAGACCAAAGAGCGGATGGCCCAGGTGTCTACGGGCAGCGGCGTGGGCTTCGGACGTGGCTCCTCTCAGCCCAACTTGGCAACCTACAGCGAGGAGTACGGCCGCTCCGAGGGCTCGCCGGCCTCATACCACGGCTGTACGTACCTCTGCTGACTCACTCGCATTCCCGACAGCGTCTGTGTGTAACTTTGGCCTACATCTTTAGATCGGCCCCTCCCCCTCCCGCTCCCCCGCACTCCTCTCACTACAGCTGCATTCCACAAAAGAGGAAGCGTTGGTCACCCCCCCCGAACGGACACAATATGGTCCTCTTCACCAAAGCAGAGCATTTTTTTTGCAGAGAAAAGTTGGTTTAAAGGTTCTTATTACACAAAGTTGGCTCCTGTGAGGTTTTAGCCATGTTAGAAAGTTGTTACTTCAGGTTGCAGGGTTTGTGAATGAAACAAAACACAACTCCAGGTATGTTTTTGATGGGAAAACAACATTATTACATAGATATGAAAATTGTGTAATGTGGTCTCTTTAATGTTGGTAGAGGTTTGAATTTTGGGAGGTTGGAATGAGTGTAAGAATCTTTTGTAAAAGCTCATTCTATTTTGGTGCATTTATACTTCCTGATTTGATCTTGGTTTGAGCTCACTTTGGCCCAGTCTTGGTTTAGTCTTAGTTTAGTTTTGTTTGGTGTGTGTGCAAATGTGAATGCTCCCAAAAATCTTAAATTTCACGGATAGAAAAAAAAGATTACTATAAATTGTAAGGTTCATATGTGAAGGATCATTCAGTATAGGCTCCATTCACACTTAACATGGCATGGTCCTGGTTTGAGCCCAGTTTATCCCAGATGTACACTTGGTACTGGTTTATACCTCGTTTGATTCTGTTCTCGTCTTGGTTTCTCTATTATGACGCTGAATTATAAAGGGTTAGAGAGGTAACTTCACGGTCAACCCGTAAATCCATATATATCATGATTTTGATTGATTGTTCCTCGTGTGTGAAGTACGTAGCTCTTAATTTTTCTATCATTCTAATTGGTCGGCTGGTGCTAACCCCACTCCCTGTCCTGTCGCCACACGGCTTCATTCAGAAAATCCGGGATTGACAGAACGAATTGTGAACTTCATCATCCACCCATCCATCCATCTTCTCCCGCTTAATCCGGCTGGGTCGCGGGGGCAGCTTGCTGCCCAATCCTCATAGCACCTGACCCCCCCTATGAACCCCTCTGCAGGTGGTGAGCCCACAGGAGGGTGGACGTCATGGTCCTTGATGTTAGTTCATAGGGGGGTGAACTTCATCATTGACTACATATCTGGGTTACTCTGTTTTAATGAAGTCGATGTACTAAAATCAGTCACACCTTCAAACTCAATTTCTGGATCAATTTTTGGTTTTTTAATCAAAACCAATAATAAGTAATCATTTTTCCAGTAGAATTTCAAAAAGTAGGCCTATTTAAACACCATTTTGTGTTGGGCGGTTTGTGCCTCAGAGGTGGAAGTTTCTCCAGCTGAGTCATGCGATGAGGAAACTGATGGATCACACGTCCAATCAGAGGAGGGCCAGGCTACACATGTGGGCGGGGCCAAACAGGATTTTTGGGATTCCATTGATCCTTCAGTTGACTGTTGCTGGTGCAGTGTGAATGAGACGTCGTGCTCGGCTGAACGCTTTGTGGCAGCTTAGCACTGAAACAGCAAAATGTTGTATTTTTAGCGTTTTGTTAAGAAAAAAATATTTACATCATTTGTTCTGGTTGAGTTGTATCGTCAGTCCCCAGGTCAGGAGAAGGTTTAAATGTATAGCTAAAATTTAAAAAAATTTAAAAATGTTTTTTTTTATTTTATTTTGCACTTAATAGTTTCCATGGAAACACTGTAAACTCAAATTCACAATAAATTACATTTGCAGATGAGGGTTTTGTTTTAGGAAGGAAAGATGGCAGCTACTTGTTGTATCAAGAATTTTGAACTCTATTTTCAATACTAAGGAACAGACTACCAGTAGCTGTCAGATACTACTAGATACCAATTTGTCTTATGCTCCAAATGAACATTTTCAAGCTCTTTTTTTAGACTCTGTTGTAGTTTTCAACTCAAAATAATGATAAAATGCTAAAACGCCAATGCTAAAAAAATACTAGCTTTAGTGTATCAGTTAATATCTGTTTTTTTGATACTTTTGACAACCCTAGCGGCTGCAATGTATTTCCAATTTTGTATGAAACTGTATATTATATTGTTAACAATTCTTAGAAAGATGTAGTTGCAGCAATGAGGCCAAGGGTGAACTGCTTTTCTCACTGCTGTAGCTGTGGTATGTCTGACATTCTGTAATAATCCCTAAATGGCTTGTTCCCACGGTGATGCCAAGTGGATTCATTTATTTGAGTTGGCTTGACTGTGTTTATTTGTCCTTCTTGCTTCTCTTCTCATTATGATCCGCGGTTTGTTGTACTGATTTAGTACAAAAAATAGGGAGGAAGCTTTTTGCATTTCCTATTGTAGTTGGATATGACTTTTTTCATAATTGATTTAACTTGCACTAATGCTGCTGGATGACAATGAAGATTTAATATTGTAGATTATGGTTCAATAGGCTGCGTTCATGATTAGAATTTGATTATGTCATTATTTCAGATGGAGGACAAGGGCCTTTATAATGCAATGGGATATTATTGTTTTTGAAAGAAATATCCAAACTTGTGGTTCAACATTATTTGTTTAGTATTCGCTCCACAAACCTGCCTTATTAATCACTTGGGTTTAGGCCCTTTTAACTGACAACGATCAGATCTTTGGGGCTGAATAATGACACCACTTTCTGAAGCTATTATAAGAAAGCATTGCTGTTTATCCAGCCCAACAGAAAAGACATTTAAGTTTGACAGCTTTTGTTTAGGTTGGGCCCAGTCATTACAAAGATATTAGTCATAAACCAGGTCAACAAATTTGCATTGTGACAGTTAAACAGCTAATTCCACCACAGAATCCTGACGTGTCCTGCTAATTTTTAAACTAATCTCTTTTTATAATTATGATGTGTGACTGCGCCCTGTAGTGTTGGGAGCGTATCTTTACTCTTCTGATAAAGGACCTCAAGTGCTCCATAACTCCCCTCTCATAGTGCGTTGCGTAGGCACTAAAGGAGACACTAGATAACAAAGTCAGCATTTCCTCTTGGCACTTCTTGTCTCTTGTCCCCGGGGCCCTCCGCTTGGAGACGAACCAGGGGACAAGTGGATCCGTCTCAGAGCAAGCGTGTCTCTTCAGATAAGCCTGGACTGGAGAGGAGGAACAGGAAGCTGGGAATAATCATAATATAGCGCAGGGTAGTTCACTAAAGGAATAATCAGAATGGTAGAGATAGAACAGCGCCATTAATCAAATTTGAATTTATATTGAGATTCATTGTAATAGTCAGTAATATGTTTTTTTTTTGTTTTTTTTTTATGGAGACGTCAAAAGCCAATCCTCTGTCAGTAAAAACATGTGGTTTAGAGGAAAACACTGTACTGCTTTTTCTGTGGAAGTATGTTAAGTCTGTATTGTTTAGGTTGAGTGAAAAGTACATAAACAGTGGAGATAGAGCGATAGTTGACTGATATATTGGCCCGATATTTGCAGGAAATTGGACTTAAATCTCAGTTGCCTAAAGAATGCACATAAAGCCTTATCTGAACACTGATGCAAAGAGATAACTGTACAGAGCGATAGACTGAACTACACAACTCTTAAAGGTTTGTACTAAGAAAGTGCTATGGGTGAGTTTATAGTAAATTTCAATGACATCATTTGGGGGAAATAATCTAAATTTTCCTACATATCCGCCCAAAAATATTGGCAGAGCTGATCATTGGTTGCTCTGGATTCCAAACAATCGACAGCAGCCATGAAAAAAACATATAAATTCATATAAATTGTATTTGTTTTGAATGATATAAAATAAAATTGATCAAATATATAACAGTAAAAAATAGCAAAACAAATGGTTAAAGTTAAAAAGAATAGAAGAGTAGAGTATGATTTTACAACTAGAAAAATAGGGAAAACATGTGTAAATCCTTTTAAAACACCTAAAATACAGAAAAAACACATAAAGTAAACCTTGAATATGAAAGCGCTCTTCTCCCTTGTGTTTAATCCAAATAAATAACACTTTTTTTTCTTTCTCCAGCGACTTCTCCAAACTTGGGGTCGGAGTTGGAGCAGGCCAGGCCTCAGACCAGTGGAGAGGAACAGCTACAAATCCAGCTGGCTCTGGCCATGAGCAGAGAGGCAGCTGAACAGGTAGGAAGCCAAGGACATTATCTGCTACCATAAGGAAATTTATATCATACATAGAGCTTTTATCTGTCCCCCAAATAACAATCCTAAATCTTGTGTTGTCTGGGGCTGTCTGTTTTCAGGAAGAACGCCTACGCAGGGGGGATGACTTGAGACTACAGATGGCCTTGGAGGAGAGCAAAAAAGAAGGGCCAGGCTCAGCAAAACTACCCAAGAAAAAGAAGGAGGTAAAGGCAAGCCGAGACATCCATCTGGTACAACGTTAGCTTGAAAATATAACTTATTTTCTTCCACTTAAATGTCTTTTATCCAAGTTTTTACCATGACATATTGTTCTCTCATCAAGAAAGTACTGTAATTTAATGTAGAAAGTCACTGAAACTTGTCTAAAGAATGAATTTTTACTATCATTGTGGTATTGTTGGGATTGAGTCTCTTCTTTTATGGAAATCAAGTTTTAGTATCACTACTGTGAACAGAATCTTCTTATTAAAACATGGCAAATAGTGAATGTGAATAGTGGCAGAAATGTTCAATTATATGACCCCTTGAAAAATAAATGATGCATCTCAAGGGGCTATCAAATAAATAAATGAATTAGAATTTTTAGAGTTCTGTGCATGACCTAGCCTGTAGCATGAGTCTGACCTCTGCATTGTTGTTGCTCCATAATGACCGGACCTCCATCTGTGTGTGTACAGCGTGCAGGATAATGACACACACACATATGTCCCTTTGTCTCACCCCTCCCTGTCACTGACCCTGTGTGGTGTCATGTCTCCTCAGCCTCAGTCGTCTCTGATGGACCTGATGGGCGTCCCCGAGCCCAGTGCCAGTGTTGACCCCTGGGGTTCCGGGGCCAGTGCCGGGGCAGGGGCCGTGGCCGCTTCAGCTGACCCCTGGCAGCCTTATGGTAAGGAAGGAGGGAGGACAGAGTGCTGGAATAGAAATTCCGTGTTGTCCTCTTTTAATTTTTTTATTGTATTTTAACTTGGAAGTATTTCTTTTCTTTTGCATTTTACAGAACTATATAAAATTGTTTTATTTGTACTATATATTTATCAATCTTATAACTTTATCTCAAAAGGGCAATTGAAGCACACTGAGCAGCAGTAAAAAGGTCATAGTGCAGCTCAATAGGAGGACTTGTCTGGTCAGCAGATCCTATGTCAAGGAAGTATGAGGGAATTAGCAGTCTTCAGGACAAAAGTGTCCCCCCGCAGCCCAGGCATTAGGGAAACTCTGGTCAGCAGTTGGATGATATAGTAAATGTGTCTGTAAATGTCTTACACAAAAAGTGAAGTGACTTTTTGGAGGTTTCTACCATGTCGTAACATTGTTCCTTCATCAAAAGCATGTCTGCAGAGGTTTTAGGTGTTATCCATGCATGTTTGAGTAATCTTGTGATTTCTCCCAGGCACTATATGAACCCTCCTTACGCAACACATGCTCCCACACACCCATTTCCCATTATTATACAAAAACAGCGTACAAGTACACTGCAGCTTCACAAACCTGATTTGATGTGTAGTAGTTTCATTAGCCAGGTGCACACTATTTGTCTTGTGATAGCAGAGCGGCAAAGCTCTGAAGGGGGAGTGACCTAGCAGTATATGTCTTAATTGTGCTCTTGAGCTACTGTGAACAAGTAATTACTGTTAGATCAATAAAGAGTTGGTCCAAGTCTAAATTCCTCCTGTAAGTGTAAGTCAGCTGTGCTCCCCACTCGCGATGGAGTCTTTGTTCCACAGGAATGCTGCCGCTCCGGTCCAGTTGCATTACTCTGGTGGAGCAGGAGGGGCAGCGCAGGGACGAGAGTTTCATGAAGACTGTAACGTGGAGGCATGGGGACTAGGGGAAAGCAGGGTTAGAGAGGAGGGACTGCAAGGGCTGACCTCCACCAAGGCACCAGAGAGTGGAAATGTGAAAACTAAAGAAATTTGTGTAGCATTGAAGGGTGACAAGCAAGAGCTCACTATCCATAAAATATGACTCAAAATTCCCTGGTGAAAGCATTGATATAGATTTTCTAGAGCTTTTTTTCAAAATTTAAGTCCTGTATAGGTTTTGAGTGTCCCTGTCTTGTCTCCTCAGGCTCTGCCCCTAAACCTGCCACCTCAGTGGACCCATGGGGCACTGTGGCTTCTGTCCCCCCAGCGAAGAGCACTGATCCCTGGGCACCGAGCTCGGTCCCTGCTCCCTCTGACCCCTGGGGCTCTGCAGCGGCCCGGCCCAAGACTTCTAACACGGGTAACTCACTGGTTTTGCCTATAGATTTGATTTTTGTTGTTTTCTTGAGGGTAGTTTAAGTTTGAAACGTTGGAAGAATTTGCAAACTATGTCAGTCATCCTAATGAGTAATACATATATTTCTGGTTCAGTGTAGTAACAGGAAGTCTCAAAGGGTTGTATCAATTTTAAGTTTCGATGCAACTTGACAAATGTGTAGGTTTTCAACTGAGCAACTTGAAAATGGGGAAAAAATGATAAACATTTTTAAGGGTCAGAAGTGAGTCTTATAGTACTTTCAAAAGTTCACCTGCAGTGGATCAATAGACTTATTTGAAATGTTTGGGGAATTATGCATTGATTAGTGCAGTAATTGTCCTCACGGTTGAATTTTCAGTCGTGTCAGTGCATAACTCCATGCATAAACCTCTCTATTCTGTAATGTTAAATCAATGCTGACATTATTGACTAAGGAAGCAAAACTTAAAAAAAATACTTTCTCAATTCCAGTCCCCACCTACACACTTAAAAAGTAAGTTAACCTATGTGTACTTGTCACATTATCAAAATCACCTCAATTTTACGATTATGGCTTGAGATCACAACAGTGAAATCCTTAATTTTCTTTCATCACTGTACGCTATCATTCCTCTGTTTTAAGTTAAAGGGCCCGCATTATACTATTTTCTGATCTGTTATAAAGTTGTTTCCTCATCACAGACATACCTGGAGTTGCGTTGTCTCATTCACACATGTTTAACACACAAACGCTGCATATTTAGGCTTCTCAAAACTGCAAAACACAACTCCAAGCATGATTTTTGATTAGGTAACAACATTATAACCCGGCTTAAAGCTCACAAGAGTCAGTTTTGTGTAATACAGGCCCTTTTAAAGAAATTGTCTCTAATAAAAATAATAGTTTACCATCAAAATGCCAACCCACTGATCCACACTGTTGAGTCTGTGTGCACTTGCTCATGTCCACACTTGTGTCTCATGTCTTCCCTGTCCACATGTGTATCATTGTCCATGTGTTGTCCCCTGCAGGAAGCTTTGACCTGTTCAGTACATCCAATGGTACGTCTAAAGAGGACTTCTCAGAGTTTGACAGTCTGCGCTCCTCCTCCTCTGTCCCCACTGGTACTCACCCTGTCCTTGTCTTTTCTAATGACACCATGTGCTTTTACTCTGCGTCTCTATGCTGTTTTGTCTGTATGTCAACTAAGCTGGACCTAAGCAGATAATATGATAAAATTTACGGGGAAAAAAACAACAACATTATGATTAATTAAAGTTGCACTATGTAACTATTCTGAAGGAGTGTCCACTTCCCGCTTTTTCCTATGGAGATTTTATTATTGCTTTGCTTGTGGTGTTTTACTTTATGGCATTACACTATTCCTGTATCCGATGCGGCTCTTGAGATAAAAATAAGTCTGCTGTGTGTTGCCTGCATCTAATTAGAAAGCGTTTTATTGCATTAGCATGCTAGTTGTTGCCAGGCCAAGGTACAGTTCCGATCTCTGGCGAGGTTTTTCGAGGTATTTTTAGAAGCAATAAAAGCAGTTTAATGCCATATTATAGAATATTTCCAAAAGAACAGAAAAGTTACATATTGCACCTTTTAATGAATAATAATGATTTGCTTTGGTCCAATTTAGACACCCGGTGAACTGTTTTTTAATGTGGATTGACACCAAAATGTTGCCTGCATGTTTACAGAATCTCTCAAAAATAGCATAGACTGAATTGTAACTGTAATCGGTCTATGAGAGTTTCTGGAAAATGTATGGCAGCTCTGTGTTTCTTATGGGATTTGGCAGGAGTGAAAGGTGACATTGGGGAATTATAACCTTGCTTTAACACAACCTCTTTGCTGCTGCTGATATGGAAGAATGCAAACAGAAATCCAAGTTTATCCAAAGCACATTTCTCAAGATTGTAAGTCACAAACATTAAGAGACCTTGGGAGCAACGCAGTACTGGGTATTTTGGGTAGGAGCTAGCTTGCTTTCCATATGCTTTTTAGCCAACATGAAGGAGTCTGTCTGTCACTGAGCTTTGCTGCCAAACGCCCAGGCTGTCTAGCTCTGATGTCCTCTTAACAAACGCTGTGAATGGAGCCAAGAATGGAGCTTGTTATTAGAAATGAGAAGCGCACTTGAAGACTTAATTATTTTGTCACAGTTTAATTCATTTTTTTAATCTAGGATAGTCCCCTGAAATGCTGCATCTCTTTTTTGAGGGGGTCCTGCTAACTTTACACTACAGTCGATGCACTGTGCCTAGTCCCACCTGCTAAAGTACAATGTAATGCACAGTACTGTCAGGCTACACCAAGTCTTACACTGGTTACACTCTGCTTACTGAGATAGCTGTGTCAAGAGGAAAAATAATAAAATATTTCCTGTAAGTCCTAACAGATGACGCAGATGTTTTAGTTATATTTTCAACCAAATATAACCAGTGCGTAGGATTTTCAGAACATGAGTGAGGCTTTTTATGTG
Organism: Odontamblyopus rebecca; assembly: GCA_030686955.1. Taxonomy (NCBI): domain Eukaryota; kingdom Metazoa; phylum Chordata; class Actinopteri; order Gobiiformes; family Gobiidae; genus Odontamblyopus; species Odontamblyopus rebecca. Next base: position 23,881,397 of record CM060667.1, read on the forward strand.
TCATGTGAGATGTGGTCAAAATGGTCTCTTTTGTATAACAGTTTTATTAAACTCTCATGATGATGACTGTCGGGGAGCTCAGTCATCTTACGAGCCTTTGTCTCTCAGGTAATGGAGGTATAGCATCGTCAGTGCCCTCTCAGGGCAGCCTGGTGAGCAGTGGCAGCATGGACATCTTTGATCCTCTGCCCTCCTCCACCTCTCTAAACCCCACCAGGAAGACCCCTGAGTCCTTCTTGGGGCCCAACGCCGCCCTGGTCAATCTGGACTCTCTGGTGTCCAAACCAGCCCAGTCTGCTCCTGTCATCAACCCTTTTCTGGCATCAGCAGGTAGGGCACTGATGTTCAGTAATGTGCTTATATCTACATTTAGAACTCCACCACCACACCGCTACAACTTGAGACAAAGAAATGTATTGTCTTCAATCAATACATTTCTCAGAAAACCAGTCAGGCCTCTACTTGTTCAATTTACCTATTGAATCTGAACTTGAACAGACAACATAAACCACTGGTGTTCTTAAATGAGTTTCTAAAGTTGAGTCCTCTCTCCTGTGTATGCAGGTGCAGGTGCAGCTGCAGCCCCGCCCCCAGCAGCCAACCCGTTCCAGGTGAGCCAGCCGGCCCCTCCCACTCTGAACCAGATGCGCCTGAGCCCTATGCCATCGGGCTTTGGGACCATGGGGGAGCCCATGACTCTGGCCTCTGTGCCGGCTCAGCCCATCGCTGTGGTCCCCCTCCCGGGCATGACCCCCATGGGCCGTGTGGTGCCTGGCATGAGTATGGGCCAGGTGGGAGGGTCCACCAGTGTGGGCATGAGCGCAGGGATCCCAGCCTCCATGTCCCTGCCCCAGCCTTTGATGAGCATGCCCCCCCAGGCCGGCACCCAGCCCGCTGGGACCACCAACCCCTTCCTTTTGTGAGGACCTCCCTGTTCTTCCTCTGACACTTCAATCTAAGATTCACCATGTACAAGGAGATGTCTAATCCCATGTATCCCTTTATAACTAACAAGCCAGGTGGACACTAGCCATGGCACTGTGTGTGTGCTCTTCTTTCTAAAGCTTCATGCTGCCTACTCCTCCTGATCATGGACTTCCAGAGCTCTAGTGTTTACAGGTGTCTACAGACAGTCTCATGCCTGACTGCTGCTCCTGTCTCTGGGACAGACCTTCAGACACTCCCCTCTGACACTGTGACTCTTGAGTGGAGGACTTGACAGAGCTGACCACGTGTGGTAGTATTTAGTGTTTTTACTGAGCAGGGATGTTGCACAAATTTTCCCCTCTTCTCTTCTGCGACTGTTGGGATCACCGGTACACCTTAGCTGAAGTAGGGAGGCTAGCTTTTTTTCTTGGGTAAACTTACAATATCTTGTCAAGGTACCACAATCACCGCTCCTACTCACTCCAGGTAAACTCCATGAACTTTGACCCTTAGCGGTCACAGGATATATAATGAACACTGAAATGCGTTTAAACGTGTCTGTATGTGTCCAGTTCTGCTTATGGTCAGTAACTAACCACTACCTTGTACGTCACTACATGTACCCAGAGAGGACAAACTAATCACAACAGTATTGTCTTGAAAATCATGATTCTATTTTGCGTTTTGTGTTGGGTCAAAGGGATGCTTCTCTTATCAGATGTCCACATTCTTCTTGGAAATACTCAAATTTCAAACCTAAACATTAAGCCTTAACTCCTCACGCACGCAGCCATATTTGTGAGATTTAAAGGGCATGCCAGCCACTGCCACCAGAGTTCAGCTCAGAGTGGATTTACTTGGGCTAATCCGTGTACAAGAACATTATCTCTCGGACAAACACAGCCACTCATCTGGTCTAATGATAGCATCAGGAATCCCGCCGCAATTCACGTAAACAGTAATCTTTATTTACTGTCATATTCCATTTAAAGTTTTATAAAATCACTTTTTTTTTTTTTTTTTTTTACATTCTAGTTTTTTTTTTACCCTGTAAGTATGTAGTATTTTTAGACAACTGTTACCAAAGTCATAGCAAAAGTTCTAAACAGTAGGTTCACACCTCACTCACAACATTGTTTATACTGTAGATGCTATCGGATACTCATTTATTATTAAGATTTTATTTTTATTTTACTTTTGTATATCTCAAATGTTAGCTAGCGGAATAACACAGCTTTTACTGACAAATCCGTTTTCCTCTTGCTGCTCAAATATCTGTAAGATGAGGAATCGCTTTTGGCGTCTAACCCTTGATTGTATTTTTACCATTGCCAATGTTTATACTTAACACCGTAGCTCGGGTAGGCGTTTTTTTTTTACTTTCAGTGCGAACTGGCGCACTCTGCTGGTCTGTTTTGGTATTACAAGCTTATCGCTGTTAAAACCCAGATCGACATTTTACTCAGGCAGGAACATCTAGGAACAGCTCCAGTAGTTCATCTAGTTGTTTTTAATGATTTTCAAGTTGTTATGGCATTTACCTATAGACCAGCAAACTATGACATCTCAATAAATATGCAAAATTGGAAACTGTATGTAAAAAAAAAAAAAAAATGGGGAAAAAATATGGACAACCTTTAATTGTATGTTTTTAATGCGTCAAAAAATCGATTACGTAATTGTATACAGGACTTTCTATGGGGCTAACTTTTAATGCAGTTATAACGTGGCCTGTATGTAGTTAATACCAAGAACTAACAGACATTCTTAACTGTGCGTGTCTATAGACTTCGCATACTTAAAGGTGCACTATGCAACTTTTCAGGCAGATCTTTCGCTGCCTACTTGTCTCCTTGGAGATGTTACTGCTTTGCCTGGAATGTTAAAATGTCTACTATTTATCTCACAAGTAAAGTAGAAGTGATTTTATTGCTCAGAAATACCTAGAAAACATGCATTCTTACTTTCGGGGTAACTTGGCCTCGTCTCTTTGGATATGGATATGATAAATTCTGTGCTGTAGAAATCTCCTGGCAAAGCAATAACGCCTCCATGGAAACAAGCAGTTGGCAGATGCTCCACCAGAAAATTTCCATAGTGTGCCTTTAAGTACTGGGGGCAGGTTGCTTTTCTATCCCATATTATGCTATATCCTCTGGCATTAAAACTGTATAATATAATTTATCATTTGTACTATTGTAACATACTGTTCCTCTGTATACCTTTATTATTTTGTGTAATGGGGATTTTGTAGGAAAAGTCACCGTGGTATTTGACCGGCATAAACAAAAGCTGCAGGCCGCACTGTTGGATGTAGCAGGTTCAAAATAAAATGTGTATTAAGCTCTGTAAAGTCTGAGTCTTACGTTATTTGTATCTCAGATAACAGGACTCATCTCAATTCTTTTTCCTCGCTTCCTTCGCCTTGATCCCTCTCCTGCAGGAAATGGGTGAGAAAGTCCCACCCACAGAGGAGACATGATCTGAGAGTGAATGGGAGTTTCCTCAGGCGCTGGTTTTGACCAAAATGGGCAGGTACCACTTTATGACTTTTATAATGACTACAACCATAATTCAACCTGGGGACACTTGGACAGACATAAAAAGAGAGTATTAGTAGCTTTATTAAATGAGTTCTCCATGGGAATCTGAGCTTTCACCTGAGGCATGGCTGAGAATGAGAAAAACTTGTGTGTCCTATATCTGCAGATTAAGGCATTGGTAAATTCAGATTTGATTGTAGTACTTTTTTTAAAGTAATATGAGCACAGACAACAGACAGATCTTTGAAAACTAAGTGAAAATGAATTACATATGTGAATTATTTGGGGGAAAAAAGCATATGCAGGATGAACTGACAAGCAAATCGTTAGAAAAACCAGAAAAGTTACCTAGTGCAGCTTTAAAATCAGTCATCAGATTAGAACAGGTCTTACTGTTGGTGTCGAAGAGTTTGTACAGATCTTTGTCCTCTGTGCTTTTCTTTGGCTCTGCTGAGGGCCCGGGGACCTCCTGGCTGGGCCTCTTTCTGGAGATCTGCTATCTACAGCTGCTATAGACTAGGACGGCAAGATTCATTGTAACTGAACCCAAACTGCAATTAGAATAGACGCAAGTGGCAAATCGCACAAGCTGCAATTTTTGAAGTACTACCTTTTCCTACACAAACTCCTAATTAATATCCTTATTTTGCATAAAAACAGCTAACCCTGTATTTTAGATCTATACCAACATGTGGAAATGCAACGCTTGTGTTATTTTGTCCATTCATATTCGATCTTTGGATCAGTTGTTCTGGATGTAAACTTTGAACTGAATCCTATTAACTATAAACTACAAATCTAACCACAATTCCAGTGCTTGTCAGAAAATGAGATGAAGAAATTTGATATTTTCCCCAAATCGTTCAGCCTCACTTATACTACTGTAGTAGTTACTTGATATGGTCTTCTGCTTGTCTAATGCCATACTGTGGAACATGCCATACATTTCAGGGAAAGTAACAAATACTCAAAACAAAATGGAGACAAACCTGTGGCACGTCCTTGGTCTGCTTTGTTCTTCAGAGACTTCTTCCTCACTGGCCTGTTCTTTTTGGTTTGGTGTTTCCTGCCAGTACTTGGTCCAGCGCTGTCGCTACTGGACTCACTTCTGGACTTCTTAGCTCCTTCAAAGTCTTTGCAGGAATCACAGCTACTCTGCCCCTTCCTGCTCCCCACATGCAGTTCCTCCTTCTGGGGACTGGGGACCTCCTGACTGAATTTCTCTTAGAAAAACATACAAAAAGAGAGGATTAAAAAATGTAATGTTTGATACTTAAACATCAGTTTATACATTTAAAGACATGTTTTACAGCATATTACTGTTGGATTGTCATGAAATTGTTCTGTTGTCACTGGGAAAAAAAACAGCATACCGGTATTTGTCTCAATATGACCCACCCGTCACAGTGATGGAGAAGAGGTCAGAGAGTAAGAGGCGACCTGTGCCACACCCCTTCAAATATATGAGAATATCTTGAGTTTATGAATTAACAAATTATCAAAATCATAGTTTAAATGTGTATAATAAGAAGAAAAATAAAAAAAACTAGAAACTAAAACTGTCCCACACACACAGCAAAATAAAATAAATAAATAAATTGAATTTTGGCATTTGTTAGATTTTAGTGTTCATAATATGCTGCAGCTCTAAATGATAAATTGCTCCAGAATCTCAGGCTGTGACACTGCACAGTAGAGCATAAAGCCATGTGGTCCACCTGATCCTCTGACAGCCCATTTAACAGATTGACCACCGGTTTGAAATAAATCTAACGCCCCTTGCTCCAGGTAACTAATAAGCTCGGTGATACACTGCTGAAACCGCACCTCCAGACTGCTCTCTGACCAGTCGCTCTCATTGTCGCTGAGGTGGAGGAGGAGACTGGCCAACGGGGTGGCCTCAAGTGGGCAGAAGGTGGGGTTTAATCTGCATATAAACTTGAGGATTTTAGGTAAGAGTCTGCAGCAGCCATCGTCTGCTGTGTCGAGCTGGATCAGCCTCTGAGTCTCCCACGGGTACAGGAACAGGTGCCAGGCGTTATCCCAAGACCCTAACCCCAGAGCCAAGTCATCCTCCCTCAGCGCTGGCAGCATGATGATGACAAACTCCTCACTGTGAGACACTTATTTGAACTGATGTCTGCCTCTTGAACCCTTGGTTACATGCTCTCATTCCAACATTGACGTCTAATTATCGGAGTGGCAGCATTTCTATTTTTTAATCAAACGTCCCTGTATTCTGACATATTTTTTTCCTTGGTCAGAGTGGCGACACATAGCTTTTTTATATATAACATCATGAGCTTCATTTGACTGGAGCTGAACACTATGGGTGACGTCACACACACAGTCACAGTCCACTTCGTTTATTTATGGTTGCGGGAGAAGCCAGGATGGCAATATTATGGCCAAAATAATCAGCAAGCTAAAAATTAAGAGAATAAACAGATTCAATTAAAATAGAGGATATACCTCATAGACATACTGTGGAGATAGATTTGTTTAATGTCTTATTATGGAACGTTCTTGGCAAAGCAACATCTACTTAGGGATAAGCAGAGAAATAACATGATTAATGTATGAAGTGCATTGAACTTGTTAAGAGCGTTGGAAAAGTTATGCAGTGCTGCTTTAAAATATTATTTCATTTGTACATCCCTAGGACAAGTCACAGTAATGAAAACAGCATTACAAATTTTTTTTACTGTACTCAGACAAGCACTCACATAATGTTGTATTTTTTGCGTAATTTAAATGGCTTTTTTCAGTAAATAATTCTGTTTTAAAAAACAAGAAAAACCATGAATCATGATATAGTTGTGACCAGTTAAAATTTAATATAAAAAAGTAAAAAAAAAACAAAGAAGGAAAAATACAAAAACATAAAAATCTAAAAGTACAAATTCTACACAGCAAACAGAAATAAAGGTGATCTTGTTGCAAACAGCACTTGCATTATTAAAATCCATAAATTAGCCAGGAAGTAAGAATGCACTTTTAAAAATATATTGTAACATTTTGCAGCGATAGAATCCAGTGGAAAATGTGATTCAAGACCAAAGCATAGTGAACGCTGAAATCAGTCAGCTGACCAGTCTGTCGAATATGGCTGTGTGGTGGAAGGCCCAGTATCGTACCCTAATTTCTTCATATCTTTGGTCATTATGTGGAAAGAGACCGTGACAAAACCTTGGGATTGGACACGTGTTACTAAAAAAAAAATCAAATTAGCAAAATTTTGATACCATTTTGAAACAGGTGAATAATGTTTAGCTGTAAAATTCTCACCTCCTCTTCCTTCACCTTGGGCAACAACTTTAGGATCTGTGTACTCCGGTCTGCGTCCTAACAGCCAACTATAAAAAAGAAAGATATTTGTCAAAATGTCATCCCTGTAGTTACCAAACATTAAAAGCATGTGTTGGACTGCTATGTCAGTGGTAAATATTTGAGTAAAACCAGCTTTTCTTAGGGGACTGAATAAGAATTGCATAATATCACAATTTCAGATGGATGAAAATTCTCTAGTTTAATTTAATAGTTTTTGTTAAAATTAGGTTCACAAATACCATACATCTAACCTATCTAATCTAATCTTTTAATGGTCAAGAGTGAGTAACCCTAACTTAACAATAGGCCCTTTTAAAGAACAGTGAAACTAAAGAAAATTGTTAGGTATCTGTACATCAATACGTTGTACTACTTTTATATATAGTGTGAGACCACTGCTGAGTTTATAGTTTAAGTTTAAGGACTAAGCGTAAGCAAAAAAAACCCAAAACAAATAAAAATGGCTAGAAAAACTAGAAAATCCATAAAATAATTTCTGTTTCAAAAATCACTTCATCAACATAATGACATTTGACACTTAAATCAAAATCTGGCTGAAATACAAATTTTTAAAGTACTTTTTTTTCATGAGATACTTTTACTTGACTATTTTTTTCCTCCTGTATCTCTACTTTAAGTAACAAAAATGTTACTACATGGCACTACATGATTGCATACTTAAGATTTATTGTTTATCTTGCTTTTAATAACAATATTTATTATCAGTCTCTACCACTGTTTTATGATGATGATTAGCTTAGGTGCTAATTTTTATAACACTAGAACTGGGTCAAATATTCTTTCTAACCTTGTAAATTTCTGGAGTCTCCAGCTGGGTTCAGGGACAAACATGGGGATGGTTTTTGAGTGCCTGGAAAGAAATTATGTTGGTGAAATTTGAAATTTACAGTAATTGCAAATAAAATATCAGCAATATCACTACAAAAGTCTGTCAGGAAATGAAAATGTGTTGTGAAAAATTTCAAAGTTTAGAAATTCTAAAATACTTACTGTCCAGGAGTAATAGGAATATGCGTTGTTCCATAACCCCTGACAACATCATTGCCGAACACATCTGGACCATACACACTCACTACCAGCTGAGGCCCTGCAATAAACAAAACACATATGACATAATTAATTTAAATTACATTGTGATATGTTTTGTAATTACAAATTTAAACCAGGTCTTTTTTGTGTTGTGTGGGTCTGTACTTACATCCACTGGGGCTTGTACTTTTAAACGTAGTCTCTAGCGGGAAATTCCATATTAATTTATTGGACATACTTCCTTTGCTTGTGATTTGTGTGATGCCCTCCTCCAAACCCTACAAAGGAAAAAATAAAATAAATACAGGCATGCTATTCCAATTTATACTAGGTTGTGCTATTATGAATAAACAGAGGCAGTAAAAAAAAAAGTGCTTTCAGAATTGCAATGTTTTGACAGATTTACTTCTGGGTTATTTCTGTTTTTCATATATATTTAAATTCAGATCTTTAATTCACATAGCGCTATGATAGTTGTTGTTGTTGTTTTTTTTGTGTTTTGTTTTGTTTTGTGGCCCCTGCCCCTGTGACCACAGCCATTTGGGACAACGGAAGGAAATTATCCTTTTGCTATAGCATAATATGTTTACATCATAGAACTATAATAAAATCCATGATTTACATTCATGTTGTATCATGCCTGTACATTAACATGCAGTGTCCCAATCAAATAAATAGTTATATAAATGATAGTATCATATTATGTTATATTTCTGTGTGGCATCTTGTTTGTTTTGTGAAGTACTCACAGATGTTGGAGCCCAGTCATGACCGTAGACGTAGCAGTATTTGCAGTACAAATGGTCATACTCTGGAAACTGGAATGCAACAAAATAGAAGGAAAAAGCAAAACATGATCAAGGGCAATCTAAAAACAATGCTGTATGCTGTTGCTAACTATGCTAAGCTAACAGAGTTTACTCACATATGCTCCTTCGATCTGTCCGTTCACCGTGAGCAGGAATACGGACGGGTTTCCGGCAGCCATCCCGGGTTATACTAAAAATGCTAAAACCACAGGCACTTGAATTTATTCATTTATTCAGCCCGATTATATGTTTGAAAACACCGCTAAATCCGCTAATTCGGCAGCTTCTCCCCGTTGCTAGGGGCGACGCTTGCTTCTTCTACGGATCCTTGCGAGAATCAAACCGAACACAACTGTTTCTCGAACGGAAGTTCTGCATTTTTTGGAAATATCCACTAGAGGGCAGTGGGTGATAACACTATGCACATGGCGAGTTAACAAACTTTAGTGCAGAAAGAATGGCTTAACTTTAAAAATTAACCGTAATTAATACAAAATGAAGATAAATACAATGAACCTTCGCGCTAAGGTAAGTTTTAGCGATATTTTATTCATCATTTTATACTGTATGAATTTTTAAAGAGTCCTAGATATTTTGCAAAATGTATTTTATCGTGGTAAACGGTAGCATAGCCCCATTTCGCATAACATATTACCTTTAAAAAAAAAAACAAAAGCATATGCTTGCGTTATTTAATAGCATTCCGGATTTCTCCCTTCGTTTTGGCTGGCCAGGTAATCTGCATATTGAAGGAAGTGATTTGAACAGTGTTATAACAGTGATATTTTAATGCCATGCAAAGCGGCTGCTTTGACTCTAAAACATGTAAAAAGACGTGACAAAAATATTTTCTGTTGCCTACAATAGACATAACTACAATAGTAGGTAGTACTGTGTGTGAGCGACATGGAGAGTTTGCATGGGCTTGTTCCAGACACTCTGGCTTTCCCCATCAATCCAGAAAACATGCATCATAGGTACAATCCTCCAGCTAAGGCTGTCCTGACCAAGACTAGCAACATGATCAGTGGCCCAGTGGCATTGAAGTATGGGTCAAATTTCCCTACATGTACCTCACCTTATAGATATAATCTTTTGACTAGTAGACTACTAGGTGATTTAAGCTAACTTTATTTATATAGTGCTTTTCACAGACATGTTCCCAAAGACACAGAGCATTATTAATTGAAGTTAGTGTTGCCACTAACGACTAATTTTCTAACGATTAATCTCTCGACTAATTTTTCGATTAGTCGACTAATCTAAACGACTAATTAAAAAAAAAAAAGCGGTTCTAACACACACAAGTGTGTGTGTTAGATTTTCCCGGGAGGTTACCTTGTGTGTGCTGTGCGTGCGAGTTGCAAAGGTTATTATACGCCCGTGATAAAACGGGAAGTATTATGGTATGGCGCTGTCCGTCCGTCTGTCTGTCCGTCCGTCTGTCCGTCCGTCCGTCCGTCTGTCCGTCCGTCTGTCCGTCCGTCTGTCCGTCCGTCCGTCCGTCTGTGGACACTTCAAAGCTTTGAAGTCTTTGAAGCTTTGTCTTCATCCATCCATCCATCCATCTTCTCCCGCTTAATCCGGCTGGGTCGCGGGGGCAGCGTGCTGCCCAATCCTCATAGCACCTGACCCCCCCTATGAACCCCTCTGCAGGTGGTGAGCCCACAGGAGGGCTTTGTCTTCATGAAGAGGCAAAATATCAATGTGCTTTTCTGTTGTTTACAATGTATAGGATTATTGTTTCCCTCTTGCCGTAGATCTGAACTCTCTTCTCAAATGTTCTGCTGCTGAAAGCGAGAACAACCCACATTCTCTGCTTCTTTGAGCTTTGACACATTAAAGCTTTGTAGTGTCTTTTTCTGTTGCTGCAATCTGATTGGTGGAATTCCGATTCTAGAATGTGATGATGTCATACTCATACTCCTACTGCAAGAGCCAGATTTCCCTATTGATTATTACGGGCGTATTTTGCCCCGCTGGCGGAGCTCTTGTTGCTGTTATGTCTGTTGTGTGTGCTCATTCGACAATGTTGAACAACGATATGCACACACAATTTAACGAGTATGCACGAGCAGCATATTGCAACGGTATTCTCAATACCTCATGCATCGTGGCGGCTGCCCGCCGCGCCGGTGTCCGCCTCGGGTGTAGCCGCTGTTAGCCGCGCCGGTGTCCGCCTCGAGTGTAGTACGACTAGTGGTGTGGAGGGGAAATACCTGATCTCAGGCAAGCAAAAGGTCTCTGGACGAGCCGTTTGAGACCAAAAATAAATAAAGGCGAATATTCGACCAAAAAAATTGTACTCGACTCATTTTCACATTCGATTACGTCGACAACGTCGAATAATCGCGGCAGCACTATTTGAAGTACTAAGGTCACTGTTAGTTGCAACCCTATAATGCAATGCTTGATTCACTTGTGTGATACAGACTCTGTACTGTAAACCTTTCCCCACCTCTCCACTCATTGGTCAGCCTGGCAATATTCTAAGTGAATTTAGCCTGTCACAGTGGAGTGTGAATTCATAGAAGAATATTTAAAGTTTATGTTGCTGCAAATACTTATTAAAATCAAGCTACTAATAAGTGAGTTCTCAAAACATGGATATTAGGACAAGGACAATCCTGTTGAACTTTTTGCTGACAATTAGTTGAATATCTTTGTTCTTCAATCACTCGTTTTTAGTTCATCATCTCTTCATTTGTTTATTTGCCCACCTGTCCAAACTTGTCTTTCATTTGTTTTTACCTTCTGTCCATCCCTGTATTCCAGCAAGTTGTTCTTTGTGTGCTGCCATATTTTCCCTACAAGCTGTCCTCCTGTCCCCTCCTCACTGTCTTCGTCTCCTCTTCATCTCCTCCTACGTGACCGCTTTGTTGTCTCTCCATCTCCCCAGTCCTCCAGTCTGTGCCAAATGCCTGATTTAGAGTGGGACCAGATGCCCCATTTCACTTCAGTGTGGAGGAGCCAGTCCCAATAGGGTCATCTAGTTCAGAGAATGTGCCGAATGGTAAGTTCAAGTGCACTAGTATAATTCCTGCATTTATTTAGTCATGATTTGGTTAATAAACAAACATGCAGATTTGTAGTGTGGTTGCATATTAAGGGATATGACAAATGGGTGTCCACAGGTTGCACACTGATGAAGTTGTCTGGAGGAAGCAGCTTTCAGACTCTGCCTCCACTCAAGTGTCCTTCATGTATGTACAAATATGACATATGTCAAAATGTTTAAGTTTTTTTGACATTTTCACCACCCCTCATCAAAATCATGTGTGCGGTTGTATTTTTTCTTCATTCACACTTGTCTCATCAGTTTGTTGAGTCAAAGCTGTCCTCTCAGAGCACAGAAACATTTACATTTCTGTTTGCATCTTGCCTGGGATGTTCTAACACAGGTAAAAATCCAGACTTCCATAAACGTCTATAAACCACTATGGGATTTGCTCTGCTGTGCAATTGTGTGCACAACAAATGCATGACTCTATTAGTGTAGCAATCACGTGGCTTAAGGGTTTCATTTGTTTATTTTCTGATGGTTCATTCCTGTTTCTGACAGCAGAGGGAGCTCCCTAAATGCCTCATTGGAAATTGATGTGTAGTGTTAAGTATATTTTCCAAATGCAGACATTATTTTAAGCTGGAAAATGTGAAATACTTAGAAATACTCCAAGATGACCAAAAGCATGTTTAAAGAGGGGTTGTTATGCAAAATCTGCTTTTTGGAGCTTTCTCCCATGTTATAATGTGGTTCCCTCATCAAAAACATGCCTGACAAACTTTTAGATGTCATCCATGCAAAACTCTCTCCCTTATGGTTAGCTGTATGACTCTGTCATACCCTGAGCCTACGTCACCCATGCTCCCACACAGCAATTCTCTATAAATATACTAAAGCACGGTACAAAACAATACACTACAACTTCACAAACCTTATACAATGTGCAGTAGTTTCATTAGCAGAATGTACACCGATTGTAATGTAATTGTGTGCTCTGATGGGGGAGCAGTGGACGGGGGACTCATATTGCTTTTGGCAAATACAGCATTTTAAAAACACTCAAAGGTAACATGGTGTAACATCTAAATATATTTGTGTTAGCATTTAGTACCCCAAAGAAGTGTTGTTTAAGTGAAAAGAACTACAGATTATCTTAAAAATCACCAAATATGCCATCTGACAAGCATAATCGAGTGACTAATGATCATTTGTGAAACGGACTTGTAGAAGTACAGGATACTGATGGAGGTTAATGTCTCACGGGGCATGTGAGTAATAGCCTGTGACTGCTGGTTGGCTGACTCCGCCCGTGTGGAGAAGGCCCCAGCGGTTAACCCAGTGCACGGGCCGAACGCACACTTCTGAGCACAATGAAATGTAAAATAGAATGGTTATGAAAGAGCTGCAGGCGTGATTTGACCAGCGACAGTAAGAAGGACATGTCTAAAGGAAGAGAGATGGAGAGAGAATTGAGAGACAAGGGGAGGAGAATAGGTTTGTTTTTTTCTAAACTGTTCTTTTTGTAGGGATCATATTGTACTTAATTTATCCAAAACACAGCTGGAGTTGTGTTTTGTATCATTTGTGCATGTTTGAGTAATCCTCCATATTCAAATACAGCTCTAGTGCACTCTGTTGGCTTTTTATATAGCCACATTTCATGCCATTTAAGGATTTGAGGTAAGTCCAAAACATCTACATCATTTTAAGTTATACTACAGGAAATATAACAGCACCTGGTATTAACATTAGCATAGTGAATATTTATGAATTTGAAAGGCAAATATATCAAACAATATGTAAGCACATTAAGTGCTAAGTGTTAAGTTTCCATGTGAGGTTTTCATGGGAATTCATGCAAAAACAGCTATTCACAGAAATAGTAGTATGTATTAAGACAGATTAAACATGTGAATAATTAGTTTAACCTGCCTTTGAATTTTTAAATACCAAAAAATACCAAAGCTTCAACTAACTCGCTCATGTCTCCTGTCTACATTTGTCCCATATAAATCCTTATTACCTAAATTAAATGATTAGTCAACTAATATGCATTTTGGTCGACTTAGACTCTGTTGACCAATTAATAAACAGCCCTACAGTGGCCATATTACAATTTTATAGCATCAAAATGAGATATATGTCATTGTTTTTTGACAGTAAAAACTAGGTCACTGTTGATCTAATTATGTATTCTCTGTCAACTACACTTAACACAATAACTCATATTCCTCCAAGCAACACATTTGTAGTTTAATTTTCAAAATGACACATCTTCATGTTAGGGATCTGTTGACACTATATAAATCCCACCTATTACATTTAAGCTTCTCTTTCTCGCTGACAGTCGTGTCTTTGTCTCTTTCTCCATCAGCTCATCATTGTGACGGGTGTGAATTGGCCCTGGCTGTACACTGCTGCAGCGCTGTGGGAGCTAACACAGGTGAGACGAACCAAAAGGCCTCCAGCGCTAATGGGACAGCGCTGCGTTAGGGGACACGCTGATATACAGTGCAATGGCAGGAGACAAGAATAGCTTATATGTTAACATGTAGCATTTCTACTAGCAAGATGCCCATGCCATTTTGTATACATTTTTTAGATGTCATTGTAGGTGATTGAACCATTAAACAAACATTAAACATTATTTTGCCTGACGGACTTTTAGCGATTTTAATTATACACTTTATAGTCATACACAGAGTAGCTATTTGTTTAATGTGCTTGTATTTAAAGCCTCACTGTGTAACAATTCTGCCCACCACCAGAGAAGGTTACGAGCATAGACTGTATAAAAGAAGTGGACTAAGTGAGCGTGACATCACCCATAGCGTTTAGCGCCGCTCAAATGAGGCCGATGCTAACGGCTACAGGGGCAAATCTGGAGCGAGCAACAACAGGTACAGAGAGAGGAGTGATCAGGTCACAATGTAAGTCAATGGGGAAAAAGGGAGAGAAGGAGCCGGAAGAGCCTCCTCGAGCACTTCCTATTTGGCACGCGGCGGCTAACGGGATAGCTTAGTCATATATACGTCTATGGTTACGAGTCAGGTCTGTGACGCAATCCCACTCACAATAACAAACATTCTTAACAAAATAAATGCTTTTATTTTTGCTTAATTTACTGGCTGAAGTGTTACACAGTGGGTAATTCTGTTAAATGCACATACATGTTGTCTAGACGATATATATTAATACTTATTCAGCCCTTAATTGTCACTATGAGGCAACTGTTAGCATCATGTTAAAAATAGCCTCGCAGCTAATTTATCATTTTAAACATTTTCACTCTGCTTGTTTGCCTGAAGAGGGCGACCTAATCTAAGTGTTCTCTGTAAACTATGTCATACGCTGAAATAACGTAACATATTTTCCAGAATACAAATAATGTAAATTCATGGACAGTATTAACTCAGTGTAATTTTAATTTGCTACTTTTCTATTCACACTGCAATTGCTACGAGCCTACATGATTAGCCATTTGTTTGCTAACTGTATAACAAGTGGCTTTTGGCTCTACAATGACTCTCTCTCCTATTTGAGAACCATATACAAACATTTCATTAATAAGCATCAGAACATTAAACTGTTTTTATTTCCTTGCATTCATTCTAGCATACATTACTGTCACATATCCATAGTTACCAGTGCTGTGATACCAGACGGTGGGTACATATAGGCATTTTCAACAACATCCTCCCCCAAAGTGTCTTTTTCAGCCTTCACTCTGAGTATAACGAGCACTCCAGTTGTCTGTCTCCTCCTACATCTCCTGTACAAAATAACTTTCCTGAAAATCTCTGCTAAAGTAGTTTTCATGGCCTGTGCTTTTCTGGTGGACTAGTTTGCGTAAAAGTGTAGGTATGTGTACTTGCTGTGCTTGAACCTTCTATATAGTTATAATCTAACACACCCACAGATCATTGTTGTAATTTGAACATTTTAAATCGCAATATTCATCTGAAAATGGGAATTGATCAATATGGCATCTTGAAAATAAGTGATTTAAAGATTACTGAAACATGCATGAATCACTCCAAATTCAACTGCGAGAGGGTAAATGAGAAAGAGAAACAACTATCACATGGTTAAAAGGTCTAATAAGTTGATTTTGCATTATAGGTCAGCTTTAATATTTTAGTTTTTCATGGGAATGGTTAAAAAATGCAAGTATTTTTGGTAGTTTCTTTTCCTATCCATCTGCACAGTGTACTCTAGAATCCCAAGGGCGTATATGTCCAAAATGAGGTTTAGCTATTTTTATCAATGCCAGAGATTTCTATATAAATCTCGCATGACTCAACATTTATAGACCCTAAAAAATAGTTCTCTTCCCTGCCAACACTGCTGCAATTCCCAAGCAGGTTTCAAGGACATTGCAAAGAGTATACAAAATTATTTCAATTACATGTTTGTATGTTTCCCATATCAACTTATTTAGACTATTGACTGAAAAACAAACCACCTGAGGTACTATTTCTGCAGAATAGGATAGAAACAATTTGGAAATTCAAGTTTTAATTTATTAATATAGCACAGTTCATACACAAAGTAATACAAAGTGCTTTGCAGAATAAGAAATGTATTAAAAGTACGATACAGACAAATCCAAAAATAAATATTCATCAAAAAATGTATATTAAAAAAGAAGACTACAGATTAAAACTGTAGATACACCGATACTGCTATTGGCCTTAAATTGCCAGCAGAGGCCGATAGTTTGGTTTGGCCGAGCTGCCAACCCCCCAGCTGCAGACCGGTACCTGGCCGTGGGTCAAAAAAGGTTGGGGACCACTGCTTTAATTGAAATAATTTGAGAAAAATACATATCAGTCCAAAAATATCAACAAAGCTCATCTTCCATAGGCTACTCTGTATTTTAAACAATCATATTTTAAGTACTATATGTATTTTATATATATAGTATTTATATTTCAGTTCTCTTTGTAAATTTTGTTCATATACTTATTCACTTTATATTATTATTTTTATAATAATAATAATGCATCAGTTTTATATAGCGCTTTTCTGGACACTCAAAGACGCTTTACAGAGCTTTATTCATTCACTCCAGACCCGGTGGTGGTAAACTACTATTGTAGCTACAGCTGCCCTGGGGCAGACTGACGGAAGCGAGGCTGCAAATCTGCACCATCGGCCCCTCCGACCACCACCAGCACTCATGCACACACCACTTTCATACTAGGCAATGTGGGTGATGTGTCTTGCCTAAGGACACAACGACAGTTTTGCCACTGGAGCCCCACTGTGGCACCTGGAATTCCTTGTGGTCTCCCATCCAAGTACTAACCAGGCCCAGCCCTGCTTAGCTTCTGAGATCTGACGGGTTCAGGCTTTGACGAGCCGGTATTTATTATTTCTATTTTTATTATTATTGTTTATCTTAATTGCATCACACTTTTTTTCCTTTTTTGCACTAAACTGTCCTGGAGCTGCTGTGACTGTTGAATTTCTCCACTGCGAGATCAGTAAAGTCTTATGTTATCTTATCTCAGTATTGACCATGAAGAAGCCCAATCGGTCAGTCTCTAAATCTAACCCTTTCAGTCATATGCACAGCTAAACAAAACTGTTTTGAGGCTGGATTTAAACGTCAGAGCAGAGGCCTGCCTCACATATTTAAGAAGCAGATTTAGCTGCATAGAAGTGAAATGTGGATTTGTTTTAAGTTACTTTGTGTTGTTTTCGATTATAGATAACACAGCAAACAAGCTCATTTTATTTGTATCACAGCATTCACAGTCAAGAGAAGTCACAAATTGCTTTACAGCTTAAAGACTATTTAAAAAAATAAAATAAAGGCTTTACCATGTACACTGAACCAACAACATGGTGATCTGTAATCATAGAAGACTTTGCTCTTGTAAAAAGGGGGAAATGTTTTATTATTTATATATAGACTTTGACTGTGAACTATGAACTGGAACTTTTTTGTTGGTCAGTCCGCCACCTGCTTGTTTCCACAGTGTGGCGTTACCTATTTACTTTCTCTTCTTGTACATAAGCAGATGACTGTAATTGAATAAATGCAAGTTAGATACATTATAATGCTATGCTGTGAAATATTCGAAACAAAGCAGTCACATTTCCATAGAGACCCCAGAAATTTTGCATAGTAAACTTTTAAAGACAGAAATAGGCTTTTTTTTCGTAGGGACGTAATCAAGGCGGTGGCAATTGTTGTCAAGGCGGCCGCCCTAACTGTAAAGCGCTGCGGGAAACACTGATCCGCCATATTGCACGATTCTGATTCTTGTAGTTCCGAGTCCGGCTTGATGGTAAACCTGAAATCTGTCCTCTTCCACAGAAATCCCATATGTTCAGAAGCAGCTGTCAGGAGCTAAGTGTCTGCTCAGAGTGGAAGTACTGACATGATCCCCTGTGCAGAGGAGTATTCTGCCCGCAGGCCTGACACCACCTTTGCTCCCAGCGCTCCAACAGGCCAGGTAAGTGTAAAGGGAGGGACAAGCTTTGAAAACAGAGAGAGAAGATGGAGAAAGGAATAATATTTTGATCATTTTTTTGTGGATGGTTAGATAGACCACAGATGATGCAATTATATAGTTGGTGGTGGGTTTTCCAACCTCCTAGAAGTTCACTGGAGTCAATTTTCAGTAGTTTTCATGTGAACAGCTACCTTTTATTGTAGAGATGGGCAATTCCAGAAATTATCCAAATGTTTCCAGTGAAGTTGCATAGAGTTTAAAAACACAGTGGAGAGCTTCCTGCATTAGCATATGACGTCACACGGTGGAACAAAGTGTATTCCATTTGAGAGATTAGAACAGCCTAAATATGCAGGGTTTGTGTGAATGGGTGAATGAGACAAAACACAACTCCAGGTCTGTTTTTGATGAATAAACAGTATCACATAGATCAGAAAATGGCGTCATATGGGCCCTTTAATATTTCGCAAAAAAGTAAAACAGTATCTTTGAAGTGTATTTGTAAGTGCAAAGGCAGATTAAAGTGTCCAGTTACTTCCAAAACTCCAGCTAACTCACAGCATGCATTTCCTGCTCTAAATCTTTATAATCTCAATAAAAATATATGATGTTGAAATTGAATCTGCTCTCTAATGACAATGTACTCTTTTGGTGATATCATGATTGTAATTCAATGCTTGTTTGTTTAAGTTTGCACTTTGCTCTACAAGCATTTTTGCGCAGCCACAAATATCGGATAGTGGTATGGGCTCAAAAAATCAGTTTCAGCCCATCCATAATCAGAGGTGAAGATTGATTCTAAATGATGCAGAGACATTTGTAGCGCTTGGTCGTTCAGACATAAAGCAGCTGAAGGATTAGCGGCGCAGGGGGCACCAGACTGCATTCTTCTAGCAGGAGTCCTCTGGCACACTTGGCACATTCTCACTCTTTTGAACACATTTGAAAAAGATACAGGGGGAAGAGAATTTGGTGTGAAAATCTGCTTTATCACATGCTACCGTGCTGTGCTGACCCCCACAGACCCCTGAGCAGCTGCATGAATAATGTGAGAATTTATTTATTGCAATATCGCACAGTACACACAATCCGGGCTCTCTCACCCTCATTCGGCTAACAATGAGAAAACAGTGTTGATAAAGGGTGATGATGGGTGGGTAATATAGATGTTGATACTGCAGCCCGTATTGATCACAGGTCCCGAAAATGTGATGTGAATCCATTTTGTTTTTTTCAGTTTTCAGACAATCGAAAAACTTATCTCTCTGTGTTTGATAATGTGTGCATTTTGCTACCATGGTAACTGCTAAACATTCCTCCAAAGGCATACATGAAGCCCACCCTCAGCCCGATGTCACTATAAAGTATGGATATCAGTGCTAATGTGGTTTCATTGATATTGATATTAGTCAAATTTTCCAATACATCAGGCTGTTATTCTTTCAACATATGGAATCGCTTGGCTAAGAATGTTCCACGGTATGGTTTTTAAAACTTACCTGGCTAAAACATCATTCTTTTTACTACGCTACTGTGAGTGTGGTTGCCTCTCCACAGATGTGAACTGTAATTTGGCTTGGTCTTGTAATCTGCTTGTTTTCTAGGTGGTGGTAGAACGATCCAGGAAAACAATAACATTTCCATGGAGACAAGATGGTGGCATCAGAAACGTTACAGTTACATTTGTTGCCATGGATTTAATTATATTGGTACCAGGGATGCACCGATTCAGCTTTCAGTTACAATTCTGATTTTGACAGATTATTTGTTTGTCGGCCTGCGCGGTTCACGTGAAGTTGCAGCATTAGGGCTGTTGTCAGCGCACTAAAACAGTTTATTGCCATGTGATAAAATAAGTTATGACGCTAAATTAACATTATTGAGTGGGATATGCTTTAAATGCAAGTGGTAAATGACGATTCTTAAACTTCAGTAGCCGAACATCCACTCATACCTGATCGGTACAACTAGCCCAGCCCGTGAGAGTTTGATAGACCCTCTATAGCTGCTGATTCCCAATATTAACGGATAGCAGTGCGTAGACTGTCAGAAAACAGTATTTATTTCCCTTAAAGAAGTATAAAACAAGGCAAACTGATTGAAATGTGTTATGTGGCCATACTGACTTGTCAAAGACTGATCCCGTCAGATCTCAGAAGCTAAGCAGGGCCGGGCCTGGTTAGTACTTGGATAGGAGACCACTGGGAATTCCAGGTGCCACAGTGGGGCGCCAGTGACAAAAACTGTCATAGTGTCCTTAGGCAAGGCACATCACCCACATTGCGTAGTATGAAAGTGGTGTGTGTGTGAATGGTAGTGGTGGTCGGAGGGCCAGATGGTGCAGATTGGCAGCCTTGCTTCCGTCAGTCTGCCCCAGGGCAGCTGTGGCTACAATAGTAGTTTACCACCACCGGGTCTGGAGTGAATGAATAATGCTCTGTAAAGCGTCTTTGAGTGTCCTGAAAAGCGCTATATAAAACTGATGCATTATTATTATTATTATTATTATTATTATTATTATTATTATTATTATTATTATTATTATTATTATTATTATTATGTAACTGTAATTTATCCCTCAGGTAACTACAGAACAGTTTTGGTAAATAAAAGTTCAAACATTCTGAGACTTTTTGGGCCAACTACGACAAGTCTTACATTTATATTTATATGCCAAACTAGAATAACTGGCTGAACCATTATTTGGAAGCAAATTTTTCAGTATTGGCACCGATATCAGATACCAGCATCAGATCGCTGCATGATACAACAGCGAGAAAAATATGGGATATCTGTATAAGGTTTTGGATAAGTCTATATTAGACCAATGAAGCTGACCTAATAACTAATCACCACTAAATGAATAACTGCCAGGCGGGTTTCCATTGCACTACCACAACACAGTACAAACCTGTTGAGGATGTTTAGTCTGTTTTTAACCAGGCAAGCTTTTTAAAGTATAATTTGTGTTTAGAGCCTGGAGGAGGCAGGCGTAGCGGGAGGCAAAGTTCCACACATTCACAAAGTCATTAGTTAGCCGTTCTGCACAGCTGCTCTTTCATATGTGAACGCGTTAGTCATTTCGTGTTCAAATCTCGTACGGATGATCATTCAGAATTTGGAGATACCTGCTGGGAATGCTGGCTTCAAGGGCTTGGGAAAACTGAATGAGTGTTTATTGCCTTAGCTTCTCTTACTTTGGCATACTTCCCACCAATTTTAATTCAGTTTCAGTCTATTTTTGTATAGTTTGAGTACTTCAAAATCACAACGGCTGTCGCATCGCAGGACTTAACAAACTTGCTGATGTAACCAAAAGTGGGTAGAAAAAATCAAACAGTGAAACAGACCAAAAGATCAACCATCATTCACAGAAATTAATTAATTTTTCACAATTTGTTTGATAGGCGAGCATTGCTTTCAGGGTGTACTCAAAATACTGATACAGCAAGATATCGTTGCAGACTTCTTGGCTATGTTGATACGAGATTCTGTATCAGGGTTCAGGAGCATTTCGTAATAATTTTAACAGAAATACACACAAAATATGAGTTGCAGCTATCAATGCGCAGGGCCGTCAGTATAAATATGAAAAGTAATAACGTATGTGTGGTATAGATTATAACCTAATACTAAAAAAAACGTCAGTTCAAGAATAAGAGTGTAAGAGTATTTTTCATCCAGCCTAAATATGATTTCTCAAATATGTGTAAATGAAACTATTGATTTATCATTTTCATCAAGTCACAATATGTTTGGGATGGAGTAAAATTAAGACTTTTTCAGTAAATAATTTTTAAAAATGCGCATTGTGTTCATTTGCTAGTCAAAATGTCTAAATGTAAAAACTTAACAGAGACTCAACCAAGACCAACCCAAGTAAGAAAGATTATGAATAAAATCTGCCTTTTTGTGCATTTTACTGGTACCTTTCTGTAAAATAGGGAGCCTCGTGTTGTTGCAATATATTTATTTTCTTGCAGTATTGATTATTGTGTCTGCTTTAGTGCATACGGTATTACAGTTACTCCATAAACTGTCAAACATCTACTTTTAAGGGTGGTCCCTGCCTAAAGCTGTTGTAGCTGAAATGTTTCCATCAAATTACAGACACAACAGAACAGAACACAACTCTAGCTTTGTTTGGATGAAGAAAAAAACACATTCTTACGTTGTCAAAATCTCCAAATGAACAAAGCAAATCCACATGGAAGTAATGCCCTGCCTCTGTATAGTCTGTGTTTTTACAGTGCTGCAGGCTTAGTGCATCCATCCACCTGTCAGGGCTATTTTCCTCCCCTGACAAGTCTGACTGGTCCATTAGAGCTATCAAGCCAACTCATGTTGGAAAAAACACATACGAGCCCTACCCATACTTTTACCTTATGTAAGAGGAGTCAGCAGCGGTTCACCAAGTTTTGATTGACATGATTGCTGTCTTTTCACCATGGCTTATAGGAAAATCTCTAATAGGAGGCGACATCTTTTCAAGGCCGAAAACGTATGGCAAATGGAAAAGTGGGAATACGTTAGAAAATTGCCCCATCACTCACAACCATATAACTGATTTCTTTGCTTAGAAAAGCCCACTTTAAAGGCTCTGTAACTTTGCGGTCCTAAGAAGGTGAAAAACATAACTACATTATTATTATTATTAAGTGTTTGTAGTGGGCCATAGTTATTCTTCACTTACCTTATGCGTAGCAAGCATTGCAGTTATTCACTATGATGAATTTGTAAGTGCTTTTCACAACTTTCAGAGACCAGATTGTTGTTTTGCAGTCATGGTAGCGCTGTAAACAACTTGCATGTTGAGGGTGTTAGAAACACTTGATAATTGCATGCAGAAAGCGCACAGCAGCCTCATTTTGTCCCCAAGACCTACATGTAAAAAATCCTTTACAGTTATTTTAAGTACTTTTCTATCTGTCCTATTGTACTTTTCTTATGGTCTGTGGAGAATTTTGCATGAGTAACAACTTTTAGAATAAGAGCTTACATTTATTCAATCACAGGTTTTGACAGTTAATCTCTCCAGATCTGCCCTATAACCTGGACTGGTGGTGTCACCTGCTGGTCTTCATTATATTTTATTTATTTATACAGGTTTATACAGTGGAACATTCAAGGTAAAGCAATCACACCTCTTAAATAAGAGGTGTTAAATAGTTGTTGCTCAAATTAAAACTGATTTCAGATTTGGCACAATGACTATAGGAAAAAAAATGCTTGAACCGATTGTTATGTCTTACATTTACAATATCGTCAAGCACTTTGATTTGTGACACCCCACCAAAATGAAACTGTCATTGTCATTTTCTTGTTCTTTGAATACAACTATTGTTACAACTAGTGTTACTATTTAAAATTAAATTTTGAATTAAGAAATAGACTTGATACAGATTTTTAATACAAAATACAAAGTAATAGTTCTACCTTCATTACTATGTACTCAAAATTATCCATTCATGTTCTTTGTTGTTTTTCAGCATTGATAATTGCTCAAATGAGTTTCTAGTTTCAATACCAGATACTATTGATTACTGTCTGATTTTTAAATACTTTTGGCAACTCTAATGAGCTGTCCAAGAAGCTTTTGCCAACCTCTGGGTCACTACATTGGAGGCACTCATCATATGTCAATATTTGTGTGTATATTCTTGCTTACAGACTATTACTGACTTCATAAAGAATTCAATCAATTGGTCAATAGTCTTTTGTATGCTGTTGAGAGTGCTTGTGTTTGACTTGTAGCTATCAAAAATAATATAATATCATTAGTCATGTTTGCTTATGTATTTGTGCAGACTACACAGGAAGCATGCCTATATGGTAGCATCATCAATACTTGCCTGTCCATTAGACCTGAGTGCTTTCCCTCTGCAACATAATGGGCATCTCCTGGACAACAGCATCATCACCGTAGTTACGAACATGCCCAGCAACCGCTGAGCTGATGCCGCCAAATGGGTCCCAAATGCTACCGGTCAGACTGGGATCTTTACGCACACTCGAAATGTCTTGGGCGGGGCCATATTTTCGTGCTAATCAATAATGAAAGAGGAAATGAGGAGAGAGAGAGAGAAAAAGTGAGAGATTTGAAAAAGTGATCAGAGTGGTTGAAAATGAGCATGTTGAAAGCAGTTTCCAGTAAACATACAATAAGTTGGAATGAAGTTATGTTAGCTAAGATGGGTCATGGTTGAAGAAAATGGCCCATTATAAACCAAATGATAAGGAAGTCACAGGGAGATGTACACTCATTTAGCTCCATTTAGTGTTATAAGTGGCTTGGACATGGAAGTTGGCGAAAACACTTGTTAAAATGGACTCTAATGGGATCTAATTGAGATGGGGTGGTTTCAGTTTTGAACTGAAATGTTGTTTCACTGTCAATCCAAAACATACACGATGGGTTTAATCCTCCAACAGAAGTAGTCCTCACCCAGACTTACAAGATCATAGAGATGGGTCCGCACTGCTCCTGATGAGGTGCCCCAGTGGCTTGGATGGGTCAAATGCAAAAGACAAATTTTGCTACATGGAACCTTACCTCAACCTTAAAGGGGGAATATTGCACTTCTATAGGGAGCTACGAACACAGAACGTATTTAGATCACCATCTTACCTTTCATTGTTTTGGAAATGCCATATTCTCCAGAAGCAATGTATTCTAATGTTTAATAAGTTTTTTGACACTCCCTTTGCTCCACATGCTAAGTCACTCGCCCCATCAGAGTGCTATCACATTAAAAATCATTGTGCATTCCGCTAATGAAACAGCTGCTCATCGCATCAGGTTTGTGAAATTGTAGTGTGCCATTTTTGTCATGCTTTTGTATATTTTTGGAAAATTTTCATGTGAGAGCTTAAGTGACACAGGCTTATCTTTGGACAGAATCATACTGTTAATTGTAAGGAGAGTTAGAATAAGGCCCAGAAGTTTTCTCTAAATTACCCACATATAAAACATCTTAATATAAAAAAGAGAATGCTCCAAAATGTAAATTTTGAATAATACCCATAATTTTATTTTATACCTACTGTGCAAACTTTTTAGAGGTCTACTGGATAACGGACATATTTGTGTAGTTTCGTTAAATTGTAGATTTGCTACCAGGAATGGAAGAAGCTCAATGGCAAGACTTGTTCATTATAATGTTGGGGTATTCTGAGCTCTATAATATAATAAGCGCTGCATCCTGAAATGTTACAAAAAAGTAAGTCAACTAGGTCACGATTCCCATAGACTCCATTATAAATCAGCGTTACACAGTTGACATTAATGACATTTTCTTGTAGTGGTTTTAAAGCCTTTGCAGCAAGTTATATAGATATCCAGAATGTCTTTAATGTTTAATAGACTACAGATATCTAACACACACATCTGAAAATTACTCATTGCTATAGACAGTGGAACATCATCTGCGTAACGTTACAAAGTTGACAGTTACCCATATCATTTGGATCATTACTCCATTTCCATTTATTGTTGATAAAACAGTCACTTTTTTCATTGAATTTCTAAATGTTCTAAAGTAAAGGGAAAAAAGATAGCATAACAACATCAGACGAGCACAATTGGACCTGCTATAGGCACAACAATCCACAACTGTTTGCCTCGTCTGGAGTGGAACAGGCCACATCCCACGGGCAGTACAATCTATATTTCAAACGCTGCATATCTACTGCACACTGCGCTTTGAAGAGACGCGGAGGGGAGGGGGTGAGGAGAGAGAGAGGGCGCCGCCGTTGGGTGAAGTGGGTGGAGGTGGGGGAGGAGGAGGTGGGGGTACGGGCCAGAGACCGCAGGGAGAGAGAGGAGCAGAGGACTGTGGGAACTGAAGCTACAGGGATATGACATGTCGAATGCACAGGGGATAGGCAGTATATATGTAGTGAGAGAGGCTATAGGCAACATGCACTGTAATGGCAATGAAAAATGACATGCATTTTGTTTATGTATAGTTGCCTCGTTGTTTATCTAGATAGAGGAGGTACTTTGTTTGGTACATCTTTATAAAAGCTAATTACTACTCCTTGAACAAAGACAAAATTCATGTAAAAAAGTTTTATAAAAATGATTCAGGCTTAGTAACTACTTAGAGTCCATATTATGGTATTTTCTGATCAATCTTAGAATGTTGTTTCCTCATCAAAAATATACTAGGAGATGTGTTTTGTTTAAAAAATACATTAATGTGTAACTCAGGTTTTTTTTTACCTGCTGTGTTCTCCTTTTTCATGGGAATATTGTTCCTTTGGCTATAATATTCCACAGTATGGCATAAAACATATCTCCATAGATAAAGTATGATTTTCAATTTTTATTGAATCGTGCAGGTGACAGAAAGTTACACAATGTTGCTTTAAGTAGTTACTAAGCCTGAATCATTCTTAATAAACTATTCATTGGGTCCACCACCTGCTTTCTATGGAGATATTATTGCATTGCCTGAAAAGTTCCACACTATGGAATTAAACGTATTTATATTGCACAACAGAGATAAATCGATTATTAAAAGATTATCATTATTTCTTTTTTTGTCAAATTAAATAATTATCATTCTTGAATTGCTCAGGAAGAAGGTTGCTCATCACTTAAAATAAACTGTGCTGTAAACTATATACAATTCAGTTTTCCAATACTACCCAATGCGTTTATATTTTACAAAATTTACCTTAAGAACTATACCATATACGGTCATATTTTCCAACCACAAATGAGCCCACCTGACTTAAGAATGGACCAGTGCTGTAGGCAGACTTTTATGGTGGAAAAAGTCCATCTTAATGTATATATATGCAACTCTCTAATGGCATTTCTTCAAAGAGCATATCTGGCCATGTCTTGTGTGAGAAAAACACAAAATATTAGTACTAGCGAGGGCTTTGATGTGCTGTCCTGATTGCTGTTTTTTCCTTGTATGGTCAGGCGGATTTTACTTGATGCCTCATGGTGTAAACAAACTCTGCTTTAGTTTTCCTATGGCCAAAATGAACTTTGACTACATATGACAGGTTTTCATGTTTTGAAAATTATTACTTGGTTTGGTGGGATGGTATCTGTGGTAAATATTTATCACAGTTTTACATCAGTTAAGGGGCAGTTTGTAAGGGAAAACGTTAAAAAGAAAAGTACAAATATACAGGAAGTAGCTGTGAATTAAAACTGAACACCTCTACTTATATGTCATTCAAAAGGCAGCAACAATTTTCATGCAAGTTACACATTTTTCTGACAGTTTTAACATTCATTTAACAAAATAAAGATGATTAGATCAAAATAGATAATAACTAGCATGACTTGTTTTGGCCTTTGTTAACATTATGGTTGCTAGGTAACAGTTATGGAAGTACCTCTGCATGTGTCATCTCTGCTGCCCATGTGCTACCCATGTCCAGCAAGGAAGTATGATATGCATAATTCCATAGAAATAGAAAGTTACTCATACTTCAGAACAGTCTCCATGGAGATAGATTATTTTATGCCATACTGTGGAAGTATGTTTTTCAGTACAAAAAACACAATTTTGTTTTAGCTAAAAAGTTACATACTGTGGCTTTAGCCAAAATGTTTAAAAGAAAAAACAACAACATAGAAACAGAAGAAACAAGGTAAGATTGTTCTAGAAGATATAATTATGCTAACTATAGTTTAGTGAAATGAGTTGTCTAATCTGACCTATGTACTTTCTGACTTGAGGCTAAAAGATCCGTTACATATATTATTGCACAGTCCCAGTACATATGATTGCCATGTGATTACTGCAACCCATTTCGTTTTAGTGCTAGTGACATTATGTTAAAGTACATTATCATTACTGTTGCCATGAGCGGCTACTATAGGCACAGCACATAACACGCTCACATTTTCACACATGGGAATGAATGTGTATTCTTTATGAAGGAGACGCGCAGATGACAATGGAACCCTTTGAAAAATGCAAATGAAAGATATTACTGTAGTGTAGCCCCACAGAGATAAGGCCGCGGGACACAAGTTCATACAGAAATGAATAATCAGAGCTGTTCATGCATTTTAGTTGGTCTTGGTCAGGCACAAGAGAGCTGACTCGAGGATGGAATTTGTAATGGGTTCAAACTAGGAGTTTAAACTAGAATTCTAATTTGTTTTACTACATATTAGGTTTTTGTTGCACCATGATACAGAAAAACATCTTGGATTGTGTGAAGCAATAGTTTACACATGGTTCTCACCCAACAACATGGTTAAGTGGGCATTATCATGAACTCTAAGATAGGACTGAATAATTTTGTGATTTTTCTGACAAACATTGAGATTATGTTCAAAGTTCACATTTTAAACCCATCCAGAAGAACTGACAAAAAGACTGAAATATGAACTTACAAACTAATACAATATAAGTTTAAGAGCCTTAGTTACTAATAGAAATCATCGCGTTCAATATTTGTGAATTTCACGATAAATTAACAATGAAATCAATAGGAGAAAGTTGCATTACATTCATTACATTCTAGATTCTGAAAAGCATCAATACTCATCAATACTAAAAGTAGTAGTACTAGTATTGAAAGTATTTATTATTTCATTATATTTGCCATAGAAGCCATTCATTATAACTTATATGTCAGATTCCTGGTTTGACTGGGTCTGTCTGGTCCCCACAGAGGATGTGCGTGGGTGCGTACTTGTCTATGAGCCTGTGTGTGCATGCGCTTCCATGTTTTTAGTCTTTGCAGTGCGATTGGATTTCTGGTTGTCATGGCAACACCACTCTGTCCCCTCTCTCTCTCTGTGCTCCTACTTGTACTACTACTACTACTGCTGCTTTTGTGTACGGCTGAAGTACAGTACCCTTTGCAACCCCCGTATTCACCTTTCGCCGCTGTCCAGAAATTACACTGTTTTTGTGTATGTGCGGATGTCACTGGCCTCCTCGAGCTCTACTTCTCTACTCTACTAACAGTGGTGCTTTTTAAAAACGTGCCATGAATTATTACTAGAATTTGAATCCTAATTTCAATGGTTATATATTGCATTTTAGCCATGCTTCCTTATTGCTTAGTGTTGGTTTAGCACTTAAAGATGCACTATGTAACTTTTCTTTTGGGGGTCCACTTCTTGCTCATCTCCATGGAGATGTTATTGCTTTGCGTGGAATGTTCCACACTATGGTGTTAGTTTTGTCTGTCTTGCATTTATTTAAACTATAGATGTTTCTATTGCTCAAAACTACCTTGAAAGCCATGCATTTGTATTGTAAGCAGGGTAGCCTCTCCATAAATCTGACCAGTAACATGGCCTGGTGGCATCACCTTCTTCTCTCCATGGAGATTGACAGGTTTCATGCCATACTGTGGAACATGGTAACAAACAGGTGGCGCACCCTCCACCATAAGCATTATATCCAGCACCTTTTAAAATTAAAGAGTTATCTCAAATGCGCTTAGATGTTTAAAATGTGCACTGAATCTGTTTTTCAAAAAAAGGAAAATAAATAAATAAATGTGAATCCTAATATTTGTCAGACAACTTGCTGCCAGATAATTTCTCAAAACCGCTGAGCTGTAGCCTTGCCTTCTTTCATCCCTCACTACGTCAGATTCACATCTTACAAAGGGAACCTCCACTCCCTCCCCTGTGGCCTAGTTAGAGGAACATGCATAGCGGCTTCATTTAGACTGCAAATAGAGAGCTATTCTTAAGCTTGTCTTGTAGCTTTTTTCACTCAAACAAAATCTCTCTCTCATATGGGAGGCGAGAGTCAAAAGTAAAATCCACAAGTTTAAATTTTTTTATATTACTGATCACACCACAAGAAATCAAATTCATCAAGAGACATTTTACCATCTTCTGTCCCAATTAAACACTGCACTATTCATGAGCCTCAGCTTCCTCTTAGTAGGCGCCATTGTGAGTACTTTCCACTATTCAAAAGAAATATTTAGTTTTGAATGGTTAGTTACTATGGCAACAGTGTAACTTTTTTAGATAACCCAAGAATTAGATCAGATTTTTGGAGTATGTTTACATGCGCTAAAGAGCCAGCAACATGTGTCAGTTAAATGAATGGATTTTTGGAGAAGAGCTGCGCAATTTAAGATTTTTCTGACAAGCATGATGACATCGATTTATGTTCACAATAGCATTCTGTTCATAGTTCACATTTTAAACTTGTTCAGAAGATTTGCCAAAAATACAGAAATATAAACAGTCAAACTAATACAAGAATCACATTTCAGAACATGTTTGTGCTAATCTGCACTATAAGGTTATCAGTTTTTATGCAGAATAAGATGCAATATTTTGTTGTTTGTGGAGGGAATACTTTGCTATTCAAACTGATTTTCGATTTGATTTCTATTACTTGTGCAGCCCTATTTTAGATTACCTAATGTATGTGTAAGGCAAAGTACAATTCATTTTTACATAGGTTTCCTTGTCAAAACCTGCACAATCAGAAAGAAATCAGACTGCTCAAGATCAGATGTAACTGTCTGCATGACATTTCAATAATCTGATCACTCCAGAAATCAGATAATAATAAGATTTTTGGTGTGCTTGTAAACATGGCCACTGTTATCATAGGATGACATTGCAAGATTACAGAATTGTATTGATGTCTCACTATACGGCCGGTAGAGATGTTGTTATGACCCAGTAATCCAAACAATAATAAAAGGTTAAATCCTGCCAGAGGAAGACAAAACAAAGCAGAGCAAGCTGAAATGCAAATTCTGTCAGCTGCACCGCTCCACGAAAAAAACAGGCATATAAGGAACAGAATATTTGAATGTATAATGTAGTCACATGGTATATAGGGTCAGAGAGTGGTCCCAATTGAAAGCATTGTGTTAAGAAATGTAGATATTGGCTGTTTCATTCTATCTCACACACTTTGTGGTAAGATACATTGTTACAACTGACTGCACAAAATGTCTTGCTCAAGGACACAAGCATACAAAATATCAAAGTGGGTATTTGAACCACCAATCCTCCACTTATATGGCAATTGACAATTGCTTGTTGTGCAGTCATAATTAAGATAAGACAGTTTTATTCGCGGCACGGTGGCTGAGTGGCAACACTCAGGCCTCACAGCAAGAAGGTTGCGGGTTTGATCCCGGGTTGCCCGGGCCTTTCTGTGTAGAGTTTGCATGTTCTCCCCGTGTCTGTATGGGTTTCCTCCGGGTACTCCGGTTTCCCCATCAACCCAAAACATGCCCGCACCCCTATGAACTAACATCAAGGACCATGTTGTCCACCCTCCTGTGGGCTCATCACCTGCAGAGGGGTTCATAGGGGGTCAGGTGCTATGAGGATTGGGCAGCAAGCTGCCCCCCGACCCAGCCGGATTAAGCGGGAGAAGATGGATGGATGGACAGTTTTATTAAAATGTTGCTGACATCTACAGTAAAAGGAATATTCAATTAAACTTAAATAAAACATTATTGTTGACTTTATTAATCTGATTCTAACGATGTCACTCTCTCAGATGGAAGCAGAGATATTATATGGTATTCTCATTAGAAATACCTTAAATCCAAGATAAAAACTGATCATACTGTTTTAGTGCAAAGATCCATAATCCTAATTAGCATTTTTTTCCCCAAGTAGGTTTCCTCCCGACTCTCACGTTTAACCCAAAACATGCACAGTGAGTAATATCCTCCAGCTCAGGTAGTCCTGACCAAGCCTAGCTCAATATGGGCCCCTGGGATCTGTATAAGTCTATCACGATAATTAGGCAACTCAGTCAACTTATCGGTCAATATATGATAGCTGTAACAATAAGTTTTAAGGCTCAGTATTTACTGTGTTTTCTGTGGGGAAAGTTTTGTTATTTTTGATATAACGGGAAAGGTTGGGTCATTGCTGAGGACACATTTCTCTTCTGGGAAGTGTAATTTACCCAAGATCTATAATCGTTTTGTCACCTCCCCATTCTAAATCATATGTCTCAAGAGTCCCAGTAATAACCATTTAATTCAATACAATTTAATGAAATAGAGCCGTGGATCCCAATCCTTTTTTTTGTGTGTGTGTGTACCCCAAGTGTTCTCTCACTCTGTATCATGTACTTGTGTCTCTTAATTATAAATACTTTCACTAATATATTGCCAAATATAACTAGTACTAATATTATTGTCATGTTTTACTGATATATATTCCAAAATGATCCTGTAAAAACATTATTAAAGTTGTTCAATTCACTGCAGATAACACTTTGAATTAAATAGTGTTTCAATATAATTTTTCTTTTAAATCTAAATAATTTAATATTTGACTTCAAGATGAGCCTTTGGAGATTACCGATAGGATTATGATATACATACAAATTCTTAGCTCTGTTAGCACTAGCGCTGCCGCCACCTATCCCGCTAATTAGCTTACTAGTCTGCTAGTGCTTAGTCATACAGCAGCTGATATGATACGACAGCATGTCACAAGTTGTTGGGATTTCTCTTCCAATTAGCAGTTAGCGCGGCTTTAGACTAGCTTTAGCACATGTTGGCGTGCGTCTCCATCAGTCCAGATTGAGTGTCCGGCCCTGTCCTGTCCTGGTGTTGTTATTACCACTTGGAGGGACACTGACGATTCTCCTCGCACTTTTCTTTTAGCACCGGATCCAAAGGGGGGACGAGGGTAGCTGAGGAAACCCAATTTGGGAGCGCTGCCAGGGTGATGTAACGCTAGCAAGAGTTAGCGAAGGGGGGTACCTCAAAAACAAATTTTGAAGTGTGATATATTCCTGAAGTAAATATAGACGATAAACAAAGCTAATTTATGCCACTGACATAATGACTGAAAAGTAGATTTAAACCAGAAGAACTATTCTAAATAATAATAATAATAATACATTTTATTTATTAGGCACCTTTCTAGAAACTCAAGGTCGCCTTAAAACAAAATAAACAAATGAAGTATGATTAAAACATACAGTTAAAAGCCTACAGTGAAAGTGGAACAATATTTAATAGATTGATTGTTGTATTTAGTATTGTATTTTATTTAGTATTTATTGTTTTAGCATTAGTATTGTATTAGACAGTATTTTAATTGATTGATTGTATATAATGGACCTACAAATAGCTATCAGCTATTCTTCCTGGAGATGTATGTAGCATGTTTTGGGTTAATGGGGAAAAAAAAACATCATGAGCTGCAATAAATGAATAGCAGAATGAAACACTTTAGTACTTCTTTCGCATCTGTAATGAGCCATAGAAGTTATTAAATCAAGCTTTTTCATCTTAAATCTTATCATATTGTCAAAAAATAACCAAAAATTAGAGAAAAGGAGAGCAAAGAAAAAGTACAGATGATAAAATATGATTCCAGCTTTCATATATTGGCCAATAAAACAATATAGTAATTATATCTAAGGACAAGGGGAGCTGACAAAAGCCAATTTGTCATCGCCAACGTTAGTGAGGGGTGGGGGTACCTTAGAGCCCAAACTCTTGGACGTTGTGGTTGACCCGGCTGGCAGGTCTAAATGTCTCTGTGCGTCTCGTCCCCGTCCGCAGCTGCTCCTCCTGTCACCTCGCTCACAGCCAGCCCCGAGATTACAAGACAGTTTTGCAGCGCCGGACCGTTGGTGCTAGCGGATGTGCCAAAATCATTTGTCAAAGGTCCGGGCTGTATTGTGACGTCAATGTCGGTGGGAGATGCTGTTCCCGTTGAGCTGCTGTCATGTTTGTCGGGAAGGAAATATATTGCGCTAACTTTTGGAGATTGAATAGATAAGGTGCACTATGTAACTTTTCTGATGTCTGACAGCTTCTTGTCTCTGATGAAGCTGTTATTACTTAGCATGGAATAATTAAAATAATCTCTTTCCATGGAGACAAGCAGATGACATCAACAGCCCAATTTACATGTAAGATCTGTGAAGATGTGACCCTGCATGCATTTTTAGCAATAAAAACATGAAAGATAAGTTTAATGCCATACTGTGAAACATTTCAATAACATATCTAGGAGACAACCTGACCAGCCAGTCTATTCTAAACTGTTTGAATCCAGAAAACCATGGCATAACCTTTTTTCTCTTTTTTTACCCATATTTGTTATGATGTTAAAAGACCATGCATCTCTCTGATTGGTTAATCCACCTGTCAATCATGTCTATCACAGATCAGAGACAGGATACTTTTCCAGACCCACTTGTCTTGGTAAAGTTTTGTCAAAGCATGAGGTTTTAGCCTTCCCAGCGAGTACTCCTATTACATGACCATCGCTACAACTAAAATCCTTTACTATTCAATCTTGCCAGCAGAGGGAGCTTGATACCCAATCCCAGCATTCAAACTGAAAGTGAATTATAACAAGCCCCAACAAAGCTTAAATGTCCCCTTTGATAGTGCTTCTCTTATCTAACAAGAGTCAGAAAAGTCATTTATAGCGGCATTGTTTTTCCATCTAGTCACATTGACAGTAATTACACCTATTACCTTCAAGATGTTGCTTTGTAATACTTGAGTGAACCGCAGGGGGGATAGGGCTTTTCAGTTCAGCGAGATTGTCCACAGGGGGGTGCCGGTGCTGTCTTTATCACTGTGGCACGCAAAATAATGAAATGAGAATTTAGAAGTGCGGATAGAAAGGAGGGAGTAATAACTTCGGAACTTGGTTTCATTTTTTGACACATTTTAAGGAATCCATTTTGTAGAAGAAACAGAGGTGTCAGTGGACTGTAGTTTTCTGGCATAATCCCTGGACATACATGTTACATCCATTTGAAGTGTCTGTTGATAACTGATAGTAGCCGATACCAGTGTAGGGATGTAAAATGGCACTTATTTCCTTAAAACATGACTTATTATTATTAAGAGATCCAATTGTATTATGTAGCTGTTATTTATCCTTCAACTACAGAACAACTTTGTGAATATGTTTATTGTAGGACAAAATCAGCCTATGAATACTCTTTATGAAATCCACCTGAAGGCCCAACCATGTTTTTAGAATGCAGACTTGATATATGCACTGCCTTATCATGTAAAATCGACTTTTACAAGTTTTAACCACATTATAATAGTCCTCCCTTTTTATAAGCTTACTCTGAGTGGCATTTTGATTGCTTCTTACATGAGTAATCCCATATCGTCCTCTGTTTTGAGCCTTGAGTACTCACCTACCACCTATTTTTTTTCCATACACATACAAAAAATGTCACATAACCATTTTTTAACAATAGAAACACTTGGATGGATGGAAATCTGCTGGTTACTACTGTGAAATGTTACTGTGAAAAGGCACAGTTTATCAGTTCTGCAGAAAATCAATGGATCCGTTTGTGTTGCTGTTTTAGATCAATATTGCAAATTGCAAAGAATAACATGTAAAATGATGGTCTACTTATGGCTGGGCCGGGCTACATCATATCAGTGGTGATATATGATGTGTAGTGTTATGATAGTTGCAACTGATTTTACACTTAGTTGTGAGTGGAGGCAGACAGAGATTGTGGCTAATGCTAACACTAAAGCCTAGAGTGACTAAACACTGACTGTGAAGACTCTGCAAAGGCTAAAAACTCTATCCTATACGATCGATGCTCTATCTATACAATCTAAGATGTGAAGAGCTGAAGCAGAACTTTATGGTCAAACTTCCTTGTCAAAGCCTGGTTTCATCAGATCTCAGAAGCTAAGCAGGGCATGACCTGGTTAGTACTTGGATAGGAGACCACTGGGAATACCAGGCGCCACAGTGCAGTGCCAGTGGTAAAAACTGTTGTGTCCTTAGGCAAGACATTTCACCAACATTGCCTAATATGCACATGGTAAAGTGGCATGAGCGTGAGTAGTGGCGGTGGCCGGAGGGGCCAATGGCGCAGATTGGCAGCCTCACTTCTGTCAGTCTGCTCCAACTGTGGCCACAACAGTATCTTACACCACCATGTGAAGTGAATGAATAATGCACCAAACTGTAAAGCAACTTTTGAGTGTCTGGAATAGTGTTATATAAGACTAATTAATTTTATTTAAACAAATAAGTACAAATATTCTAAAAGCTACTGTCAGGCCACCATAGGTATATCATCAAATATATTGTTTCCACAAGTTTGCTCTTTTATATGGTGAAGATTTTAGGCCATATTTCCCTGTCGTTTACTTAAGGTTTAATACTAAATATTGAAAAATAGCATAATATGCCCTGCCCCGTTTATCTTTCTCTATCACAGCAGCAGAACTATTAGCCACCTCAGATTGTCTTCTTATGTTCTTCATACCTTCCTTTATCACTTGTATCTTTGGGGAGATATTTTCCTACAAATTCCTCATTCTCTTCCTTTATCCAAACCTGACATTTCTACCTGCGGTCTACCTCTTCTGGTTTAAACATTCACTGTTGTTGCCTCTTCCAATTCTAATCCCCCAATTTCCAACAATGACAGTTTTCCACCTGGCAGCTTCACAAAATCCCCAAATGAGTGTCGGAGACTATTCAAACTTTACCTGCGTTCCTTTAGCACTTAATAATATGTGTAGTATGTGTGTGTTCATTTATCCATATTCAACAGCCAAGTGCCTAATCCCGACACTGTGATGCTGCCTCATGAATTAAACATGGGAAATCAGGGACAGCAGCTTCCTATAGCTCACGTGGCATTTTGTCTTTGCAGACATTAGATGGAAGCGCCAGGATTCTGAGCAGTTTCTTGGTGAGGTGATGGAGGTAAAATACACTCAAACAGTAACAGGTTAATTAGATGCACTCTGATATTGATTGTAATAGACTGTGTGTTTGTGGGGCTATAGGCATTTTATCCACTTCAGTCTGCCCACAAAGGCACAGTGTATTGGCATCTGGCATTTAATGAAGTAAAATATAGATTTTTTTTGATAGTTTTATCTTTTTGAGTAGATTTTCATGTACTTGTAACTGAATATAACTGTAATTGTACTAAATTGCCTGTCATCCAGAATACACACTTCTTCAGTACTTTACAAAAATGGGAGTCTGGTCACCCCGAGATCTCCCCAAGTTCAGATGGTTGTGATTGACAGGTGGATTATTAGGCACTTGAGTGTTTGTCCATATCAGAAAAAAGAAAGGAAAAAATATCACAGAGGACTAAAAACACTGCCAGAATAAATGAACGAAGCAGTAAACCCTTTTTATCTGAGCTGAGATCAATTTTGTTTTATTTGTAAATCGTATTACCAATGAGCTCCTTGACCTGAGGCGCGATGGAGGGCATGGGGACCAGACTGATATCAACCTGTAAAAAAAATACAGAGATATCATTCTGGGTTTGCCACGCGGCCATTTTACCAGTGTCTCTGTACTTTCTCCAGAGTATAAATTGTCATTTTTTGGCCACTGTCAAAGGGATTGTGAGAGTTTGAATACTACTTCTTCCTTACACGGCCTGAAAATAAAGTAGGCCTACCTCAGATTAAAGATTTCAATAAATTTTTTACTACTTACGTATACTTAACTTTTTTTTTTTTTTACATTTTACAAAACAAGATAATATGGTTTGTGTGTTATGAGGTTGTAACATTAGCTGCAAAGTATCAAGTATAAAAAAAATTAAAAGTGAAAGTATGTAACTTTTCTGTGTTTTGCATAAGATTTTGCAACAGATTAACAAGATTCTCCCAGCCATTAGTTCCCAGCTCTTCTGTCTATCGCTAATTCCTATCTTCTGTACATCATTGTGGACTGTGTATACTATTTGATTGTTAGTCGAAAATGCATATATACCACAAATGCATGTATTAAATGGGAAGTTAATGGCATTTAGTATAGTTTCCATAGCTTTTATATGTTGTGTAATGTGCTGTGCCAGTTATTGTCTGCAACATCCTGCGTAAAGAGGTTTTGTGGGCTTGAATTAGTGTCCATTACAGTAAAATGGCAGACAGTTGTGAGTTGTGCTGTGTCCTATAAGTGTGTTTGTGCGGATGGTTTTCAGGCATCCGACATTGAGGACATTACCGAAGTGGCCTTTTCCTAATGCTCTTTCCAAAGTCCATGAGCATTAATAATTGAATGAATCTACAAAAGGTTAATTTCTGCAAAGATCAAAACTCATTTGTTATGCCATGGCTGTGTTATGCTTTGAGACCTAATGAAAATTGGGCTTAGAAGGTTACAAAAATAACAAGTAGATTGAACTTGGGAAGAAGTATATGGTTGCTTCAGTTGCAAAGCAGAGGATTGGTTGCATCATATTTTTATGTTGTTTTTTTTAAGATAAATTAATAAAAACTTGACATTTATGTAAACAGGCCTCTAGTTTAAAATATGAGAAAGACAGCAATTTACATCTGTCCCAATAATCACTCAGTATTAACATAAAGGATGCTATTATTGAACCATGAGCAGAACAGAAGGAGAGAATAAACTTCCCCACACTTTTAGTCCCTTTGTCCCTTCCCTTACTCTGAGGCTGAAATAACAGTCTGACATATTTACAGAAAGTTGTTTCCAGGTGATTCTTATCTAATAACTCCCTGATTGGATAAAATTGTCCCTGGCAGTTTGTTCCTTAGGGTTGACATCCAACAAAATGTCTTTTAAAACAGGCTTCATTCAGTCAGTTTTTTTGTTTGCAAATAGACGGGTGGTTGCACTAACACTATAATAAGTTTGTTTTTGAAATTAAGATTTTTTTTTTTATCTTATTTGTTTATTTATATGGAGCCCATTAGCTGAAAGCTGAGCATTGAGCTAGTATTCCTGGGTCCATTAAAATAAAAAAATCACATCTCATACAAAGCAGTTGATTTTCATTTCATTTACAGCATAAACATTGTAAAATGTACGTACAAACTTATCAATAGCATATTACATTCCGTTTAACACACAGCACTTTAGTTTATTTTTGAATAATAGTTTGTTTTTGAGCTCACAAATTTACTTAGGAATAATGTTCCATGTAGAAATTGCTCTGTACAGGTTTTCTTCATGAAATTAGATTTAGGAAATGTTTTTATATGTCCACTTGTTGCGCTAGTGCTGTGGTTGTGCACTGAGTCACAGTAAACAATTTGATTAGAAATGAAAACAGGCATTTTAAGGTCCAATACATTATATATTATTATGCCCAGTGTAACTCTGTCTTTGATTTAAATTGAGCCACGTCAAAGTGGAATACATTCGCTTTCTACTGGTTTCAACAGAACAACCAAAAACAAGTCTTGCTGCTTTGTTTTGGCCCACTTGTAGTTTAGCTAAATCTTTTTGTGATGCAGATGACCACACTTGAGAACAATACGACAAATGACATAATGTTAAAGACTTGGTGTTTATTTCTAAAGTGTCGTGTTTAACATATTGACCACAAATTAAGACGTTTTAGATGCCATGCCGGCTGCCAATCTGAAAGTACTGGTCTGAAAACCTAGAATTTATGCTGCTCATCAGATCCATGTCTTTTTAAAATGGTTTCCGGACGGCAAAACAATGTCCAGAAGATAACTACATTGGAAGCCTTTCTACTATGGATTACTACAGACCACTCCTAGACAAATGAGGGGTTGTTGCTAATTGCCCTTTTTATACTCTATTGATTCCACACAATTTCCAGCAGCTGGTGACAAACAAAGCTCCCCAAAAACAAGTCATTACACTGCACTCACATAAACATTATTAGAAGTAAAATGCAAACGCACAACATTAATTCTAGATCATTAAACCCACTTTACCTAAATGCTTTTTAGTTCAGTACGGATACCAAATAAACAACAAGCACAGTAGTATTATAGACCTAGGTATCGTACAATTTGGGTTTCCTCTCATTGCTTTTTGAACTGTTATAGTGAGGGAGCAGTACAATTACATGCGCACGGAGCCACTATCGCTCGTTTGTATTAATTTTCCGTTTTAGTTTGTCGTTAACAAGGCTGAACATAAAAGCCAGGCAAATGTGTCCAACGCTCTGGTTTAGCTTAATGGAGTGAATCGAGCAAATGAAATGAATGGAAAGCGACATATGTAGAAAAATGGAAATAATAATAATAAAGAGCAAAAATATAAATGGTAATATTAAATTCAAAACAATAAGACAATAGGTGCAGTGCATTCATAACAGCTGACAACTCAGTGTTGGCAGTTATGAAAAAAATAACTTAAAAGACCAAAAAAAATGTTTAATTCTAAATCAGTTCATCAATAATTTCCAATATCAGGCACATACGATTATGACAATATTGACTTTTTGTTCAATACATGACATTTTTTTGGGTCAATATTTAC
Organism: Odontamblyopus rebecca; assembly: GCA_030686955.1. Taxonomy (NCBI): domain Eukaryota; kingdom Metazoa; phylum Chordata; class Actinopteri; order Gobiiformes; family Gobiidae; genus Odontamblyopus; species Odontamblyopus rebecca. The sequence continues at coordinate 23,921,731 of CM060667.1, forward strand.
CACGTTTATGTTTTCTTTTCACTGCTGGGGAATTTTTGGTTAGTTTTTGGCTATATGATAAGATTTAGGTCATAAAAGGTTGAATTTGTCACTTCTAAGTCTGCATCTCTAATGAGTTAAAGTACTAAAGTTTTTCATTCTCTTGTTTATTTAATTCAGCTCATTATTTTTTTTAACCATATTGTACATTGAGAATAGTTTTGTGGTATAATTCTGCTTTAGAGTCACTGTGTCAGTGGCATAGATTAGTTTTAATTTTATCTGTATTTACTTCATCATTATATCACAAATCAAAATTTGTGACCGTGGCCTAGTCCTTCTGCTAAAAACACATACTGCACAACGCTTTTCTGGTAAAGAGTTTATTACTTTATTTATTTATGTATTATTTAATTTCAAGATGAAAATGAAAAATAACTGGAATGTAAAACACATTCCAGTTGTGTCCAGAAGACAGAGTGAATGATTCCCATTGTGCATAGTTTCAATGTGATGAATGCTGCAGATTAAAGCTTCCAAAAGTATTGCATGAAATTACTTTTACATCCTCAGAACGGTCTTTTCTCTTTTCAGTGTTTACGTTGAACTTGTTTATAATTTATGTGTTTTATTCAACTAGTCCAGCACCTAGCTTTGAGGCTTGTTTTTTTATTAGGGAAGAAGTGCCCCCTGCTGACAACAATGGGTAGTGAACCAGGTTGACAAGCCATAAAGCAGCATAGCTAATTAACACATCACTGTTACAAACACAATAAAGATGCAGCTGATGTTACCAACATTCCCTGGGTGTGAGAAGCTAACTTAAAGCACTCTATTAGAAACTCTGCTGCCCAAGACTTTAATCTGAGCTTTATTTTAACACAATCCATCCAGAAAGAGCTGACATAAGCTAGCTAGCATTAGCCAACAGTTCTTTAGTGAGTCACACTCTTTTTGTTGAACATCAAACACCTGAAAGGACCATGAACGTTCATATTGATCAAAGGGTCCTGAAAAGGTGTTATTTAAATCAATTTTGTATTTTTTCCTGACTTTCCAAACTATCTTTTTTGTCTGTGTTTGCTAATGTGTGCATTGCATCACCGTAGTAACTGCTGAACAATCCACCAATTGAGATGCATGTAGAACACCTCCAGTGTGATGTCACTGCAAAGTATCTATTAGTGTTGAAATGTTCAGACTGAGTCCAGTAAAGTGTAATAACTATATCAGAATACTCTGGATTTCTTTTACCTGCTTGAATGAAAGAACTTGTATTTTTATGAGATAAAACCACTATAATTTGATAGACTGCACATAAAAGTCAATTTTACATAATATATTCTTTTTAAAGTACTTTTGAAACATGCAGGGCTTATAGGGAATGACAGACAAATCCCTCTTGTAAGAGTGAACCAATGGAATCTTGAACCGTGAAAGAGCCCAAAGCTGACAGTTGTAATACATGACATTTAAATAGAGTGTGATGTCTTAATAAGTACTTACTATTGTGTTTGCATAGATAGAAGTGTGAGTGGAGGTGAGAGGTGAAAGTGGTGCCCTCCTCCCTGTCTCACTATTGTAAATGTGATGTAATGGGGAATGGCTGTGTCTCATCCATCTGCCATTTCACCATGTGGTTGTTGGAGGGGTGATTATAATTCAGTGGTCAAGGGTTAAAGGTGATATCAGATAATAATTTTCGAACATCCAGTAGTGACAGGGGCAGGCGATATTGACTAAAAAAAGCGATGTCCATTTTTATTTAGTTATTTTTGATTTACTGTATCATAAATGTGTTGAAACAGTCACGTAAGTGTTCAGTATTTCACAAAATAACCACAAAAGTTCCAATGTTGATGTTGATGCTTTGCCTGTAATGTTCCAATGTATGGTATTAAACTCACCTATTTTGTTACACTTTTTTAGTTTTTATTCCCTCAAAATATCTATAAAAATATGCTTACTTCTCACTGTGAGTGGGCTTGTTTCTCCGCAGAGCCGCAGTTTCCCCGCAGATCTGACTTCTGTTTGGTTTGAATTTGTATTACAGTAGCAACTAATGTGGATATTTATGCTATATGCTGAAAGTCCATCCATCCAGCTTCTTTATCCGACTGGGTGCTGCTAGCATGTTTTGAGTTGATGGGGGCAACCAGAGTGCCCGGAGGAAACCCATCCAGACACGGGCAGAGCATGCAAACTTCCCACAGAAACGCCCAGGGATCGAACCCAGAACCCAGAGGCATGAGCACTAGCCACTCAGCCACCGCGCCACAAAGTCATTGGTAATATATATATCTCACTTAGCCTAAACAAAACATGAATAGGCTTAATTGGAGATGAGTGGATCTGGAGCTGCATCCTATCTCCCTGATTTCAGAAGCCAGGTGAATTAACCAATCAGAGAGACAGATGCTCCGTCAAAAACAAATATGCTGGTTCACACATTAAAAAGGGGATGAAAACCAACGTCAAGGACTGAAAAACATTGTATATTTTTTACAGAATCAACAATAGAAGCACCAAATTATTACATATGTCAAAGGTAAAAGAAGTGATTTTGCATTTTTGAGAGATGTTTTCTGCATTTGAGAGACCGGTGATACAAATGAACATCTGTGGTTGGTTCATCTCAAATTAGGACAGAGGATTTTCACCCTCTATTGTCCAGTTCCAGTCCCTTCTGAATTCGATCACACTGTATAAAGGACTGGCTGGGCAAGGAAACCCACAGCCTTTTTTTAACGGAAACCTTGAAGAGAGCTGTGCAGTCTTGTTTTTTGCATTTATCTCTTTGCGATAAAGAGTTCAAATGAAGCATTCGCACCAGGAGGTCAGGTAAAACAAAATATCGCCTTCTGATTTAAAGGTGCATTGTGTAACTATTTTGATGGCGGGTCCATCAATGTTTTTCTTCACGGAGATGTTATTGCTTTGTCTGGAATGTTTCACAGTATGGCATTAAACATTTTTATCTTCATGTAGACCAAATCAGACCAAGTTACAGGTTACAGTTCAGATCTATGGAGAGGCAACCCCGCTCACAGTCAGAATGTCTGTTTTTCTAGGTATTTTGAGCTAAGCCACCTGTAACTGAATAAACTGAAGGTAATCTGTTTAAATTCATACTGTGTAATATTCTAGGCAGAGCAGTGACATCCATAGAAACAAGCAGGTGACGGACCCTCAACCAAAAAGCTACACAGCGCACCTTTAAGGCCTATAGCTGATGCATTTACATCTAGAAATATTGCTCTATAAAATGAATTGTTCATTATGTATTATGTCTTTGCTCATGCTCTATTAAGGCTATTAAAGTCTAGTAAGTGAAGTGTTACTAAGAAATATTACTGGGGCCCATATGAAAAACTGATCATTTATTGTAGCTGAAACTAATTTGCCTTGGACACAAAGTGAATAGGATTGGCCCATGCACAGCTCCGTCCGTATAATGATTGGGGCACCAGCTGGTCACTTGTAAGCTTTGGCAGCACGTCCGACTGACCGCCACAGATGTGTAGGGACATGTGCTCACACTGGACTGGACTGAGGAATGGAGAAACCACAACAAAAACTTCACCCTGCCACGTTGCTTTATTTGGGATAATCTTCCATGCATAAATTAATAAAAAATAAAGACATAAGAATACAATACAAAAATGTAAAGAAATCAAAATAGTGCATTTTAAAATGAACTATTATTGTATTATTGTACTGAACTATTTTGGACATGTTGACAGGTCTGGACTTGACTGTTAATGTGTGTATGCCCAGTGTGTGTGTGTTTTTGTGTGTGTAGTTTTCTGTGTGATGATTGTGAAGCGGGATTATGAGAGAATTGAAATAATAAAAATAAATTAATTGTAATAAATGAAAGGGAAAATGAAATAGTTCCTGTCTCGTACTCAGCTTCGCCTTGCTCCTTCCATGCTAGGATTGTCCCAGGGATTAGCACCACTGATACTACAAAAACAAAAGTACTTAAATTGGGATCAGGCACCATGACCCTTAGCATTTTTTTTATGCATTTTAGCAGTTTGAAATTTAGCGCTGACTAATGATGCTTATGTAAGGAGGGCCCCGGCTTATGTAACCACTGTCACACAGACGGAAGAACAAAGAACAGATTTCCTGCTCCCAGTTTGTCCTAATCTGCCTTCTGACCGTTTAAATATATCTAGGGGCAGGGACTAGTGACCACTAGTAATAATATTTTTTTACTTTTGAAATTGTACCACTCAATATATATCATTAGCATGTTTATTTTTGTCAATTTTATTTCAAATATTAATCACAAATTGGATTGTCTTGTCACAAATGAAAGTTGAATTTTAGGTTGTGTGTATAGGTTCTTCTTACCTTATTCATTAAATGGAGATAATTTTCCTCTAGTGGCCATCGGTTCAAATATGGTCACTTCTCAGTACAATATTGTAGTCTCATCACATGCTTTAGATGCTTTTAGCTTTTATACAGTGTTTAGGTCAGGTGTCTTCAACCTTTTTCTTTCAGTGATCCAACTTTACAAAAAGAAACTGCCAAAGAGCTACTAATTTTAGCAGTCACAAGAAATTGAGCATAGGAAAACCTTATGGTCTGTTCAGAACAAGGTCTAAACCAGGCCTAAACCAGTGTCATTACCAGAGTATAATAAGCTTGCAGCCCATAGCCCACAGATCCATGGCTCGGAGTCCACAGCCTTTAGCCCACAGCCACAACAAATACATTATTATTATCAATTATATCCATCATAATTATATACATCTAAGTATCAAATAAAAAAATATGAGCATAATTTATTTTTTGTCAAAATAACCCCACCCTAATGGTAGGGTATATGTAGAGCATTTACCTCCAAACCAGAAGACCCTTGATCATTTGACATTTCTGAAGTCATATGTTTTTGCTTTTTCTTTTGTATCTCAGCGGTCAGTCTGGGTCCATAATGTTCTGCGGTGGACTGTTACTCACTGCTTGGGCCTGTCTATCCAAAGCCGAAGACTGATGACCAGATCAATAATTTACGAGGCGAGCTGCCCTTTCCATGTGACCCCGACCACAACACAGAAACACTAACACTGTGGTCGGAAGCATTCACTCAGCCCAGGTCTAGACTCCTGGGAGAGAATTACCTTTACTGATAGGACACCTTTATAGACTGTGTTGAAGGCTCATACAAAATGACAAGAATGAGTTTTTGTATGTATTTTTCCTGAAAAGTAAATAAAAGGTATTATTCATGACTTAAGGAGACCAGGGAGACTCAACATACACTCGTTGAAATTCTTGTTTTTCAAATATAAGCAATACAGATAATGCCATACTATGGAACATTCCAAGCAACAACATCCAAACAGAGACAAGCAGGCACCAGAAAGGTAGACTTTTAATCTATGCCTAAAATTAATAAAATACAGTAGTTTTTATTATATATTTTATTTATCCAATTAGGCTTACATATAGTTGTCATTTAATTTATAATATTAATCACATTAATGGCCTTCTTGGATTGAAACTAAAAAAATGAAACTTCTTCCTAGTCTATGTGTGGAGACGTGGATGGATCAATACAGAAATCAATATTTAATATGCCAAATTTTCTTTTCTATTTTACTTTTCCATTGTTAACTTTCCAGTTTGGACAATAAACAAACCTATTTTATGGTAAGAAATTAAGCCTTCAGACATTTCAAATGAGACTGGAATTGTGTCGTCAAACAAATTTTCACTTAGACCAATATAAAGATATGGAGACTGTGATGCTAATAATGTTCTGACCCTATAGTGTGATAAATGTTTTTACCAGAAGGTCTCAGGTCTTTTGTTGACTTTTTGACAGAACAGCTAGCAGCAGCAGTGTTTTCATTGTTTGAAATGGGCTTGCTGACAGTTTTGAACCCTATCTCTGTAGCCTTGAGCCTGTATTCTTTAAATAATCACAAGTAAGAACAGAGAAGTAGGTAGAGATAAGGGGTAAGTGAAAATGGGAATTTTCTGAGTACCCAAGCCTCAATTACTGGACAATATAGGATTACTCCAACAAGCATGAATCAATCAAAATGCAACTTTGAGAGAACACTGTTATAACTATAAGTATGAAGGTAACAAAGTAAAAGTACTAAAATACTGTACTTAAGTATAAATATTGGATTTCTGTACTTAAGTCATTTTTAAAGTGGATATTTTTTACTTTTACTTCACTACATTTTAGAGCAGTTATCTGTACTTTCTACTCCAGTACATTTTTTAACTGGACTGAAAACTGAAACAAACTTATATTATAGTTTAAGGGAAAAGGCTGTGTAAAAAAGGATGGTTAAATTTTAGTAAAAATATATAAATGTAAACAGCTAGGAAAAAAACATTTGCTTCTACTGAACAATATTCAGGACAAATCTGTTTCAAAATCTATACCTTTGAAGCCTTATAAGACCTCAAAATCTGTGCAAAATACTTTTACTTTTTACTCTTTTAATACATTTTTAAACAGGTATTTTAATCCTTTTACTTAAGTTGATTTTTTCATGTGATACTTTTGGTATCTGTACATTTACTTGAACTGTACTATGTAACTTTTTGGATGGGGATTCTGTCACTTGCTTGTTTCTATAGATATGTCACTGCTCTGCCTTGAATGTTTCATAGTATGACATTAAACAGCTCTACCTTACATTTATACAATTAAAAGTGGTTTTACTGTTCAAAAAATCTATAAAAACAGACTTTTTGACTGTGAGCGGGGTCGCCTCTCCACATCTGACCTGTAACTTGGTCTGGTTTGGTCTCCATCAAGATACAACGGTTTAATGCCATACTGTGAAACATTCCAGACAAACCAATAGCATCTCCATGAAGAAATGCATTTGACGGACGCTCCGCCAGGAAAGTTACACAATGCACCTTTGAATAACACAACTGAGCACTTCTTCCACCACTGCTTTAACTATATTCATTGTATTAGCACCGTGTCCAACCTTACAGACCCTTTAATTAAAACCATCATCCCTGTTTTAACATCTTATTCAGCCTTCTGCGCATTATCAGCCTCCATTTGTCTCTTTGACAGATTTGTGCCATGTTTGCCTTGACATGCTGCTGCGGGGACATTTAACTGCCCCTCCGACACCGTAAAGCTCTCCCTTTAATTACCCCTGTAAGCCTGTAAAACACACGGCGGCAACTCTCCTCCTCCCCGTGTCCACTCCACTGTTCTTCTGTTGTGTGACCTGCGCGTACAACCCAACCGCCATCATTAGTTCCACAACATTTATTATTCACAGGCCAGTTCAGTCGGCGCGTGCATCTTTCCACCTCTGCTGTAATTCTATAGGCCCTGGGGTTCAGCGGTGGGTCGGCCTCGAACTCACGTGACATCATCGGACACCCATGGGACCTGCACTGTGAACATGCACGGTGCACACTCATGTTTAGTCTTCAGTCGTCTTCAATTCAAATCTTCATTTCTGTGGTTCAAAATCTATCAGTATCATTTAGGCATTTTTCTTTTTTTATCAATTGAAAATAAATATTTCATTTCAACTTTCTCCATAAACATTTTAAACAGGTAAGAGTGTATGTTTTTAAAGTCTGTATACCTTCTCTATATTGATTATATTTGACTTTTCCAAAGGATAATTTCTCTCTACAAAGAATCTCTTTGCATCATGTTGACAATTTGTTGTCGAATGCTAACTATGAGCAAACTTGCCTCTCCACAAATTTGAATTTGGTGTTTAGATCAAGGTTTGTTGTTAACACGATGGAGCTAGAGTGTGAATTCAACCGGATAGAGAATTTTGTCCCTCCAATCATGACCAGATACCTCTCTCTCTCTCTACCCCTACCTCTCTCAAGTAAGTGTGTCTCTCTCCCCTTAGCCTGTTGACGTCACCCAACTAAAAAAAATCTTGCACTCACAAAACTACATCTGCACAGGAGTTCAAGCAAAACAAGTAGCATTAAAAAAAACAAAAACAAAACAAAAAAAAAAAACTCTGAGGGTTCTCTTCGTGTCTGGGTGAGTTTCCTCTAGGTCCAAAACATACACAGTAGGTAAAATCCTCCAGCTAAGGTAGTCATGATCAAGCATAGCCTAAAGTCTGGAGATGGGTCCCTGGGTGCTGCACTGCTTACAGTTGCATTGAAAAACAAGACAATAAAAGTATATGTTAAATGTTAGACATTGGCCAATATGGGTTTTTGGCCAATGCTGATACTGATTATTTGGAATCAAGAGAAACCGATAAACCACAGCCTTTTTTTACCACAATTCTTTAAAGGTGCTGTGTAGTCTTATTTTGTTGTGTCCTCTTTATAGTAATGTGTTCAAAGAAAGTTTTATGCATATTCAGGTTGGCTAAAACCAAATATCAGTGTGGAGCTTAAAACGAAAAGGTCAATCTTCTAACTATATCTTGTCCACTGAGCATAAAAGTCTATACTTTGCAGTGTGGGGTGCAAAATTACCATCTGAAATAGCAGAGTTAGTTCTAAACCACATTTTTTCTAGGCCTAAATCTAACCTTCTTCGTAATGAAGTTGGTTGCTATTATAAAGAAAAGAGTCCAAGAGAAATGGAGGTGATCATTGCCATATTGTGAGCCGTTCACAGAGGGCTTCCATTTGTGCATATGACATCCAATTTGTTTCAGTGTTATTACTGTCACAAATCACCGGTACCCAAACCAGTTTATTTTCTACCCATAATGCATTTGTCTGTTCTGGACCGGAGCACATCACCATTCTTTCTAATACACTGCCTTGTGATCATTATGTGCAGGCAGTGGAGCACAACAAATGCTCAATTATGTTGTAAGAAATCAATGTATTTTTCTCTATACTTTTAAGCTTGTTCGGGACAACATTTGCATCTTAACCGCAGTTTCATTATATTCAATTATTCTGAATTATTACACCTGATTATTTGCTCTAAGATAAAGCCTATTGATCTGGCACTGAACAGTATTCTTTTGCAGACACTAGCCTAGCAATAACCACTCCCATTTATTGACATGACTAATTTTGTCCAAACCTCTTGACTCCAGGCAAAAATCACTAAAATCACTCAGATATTCCTAGACACTTTTGATTCTATAGAAAGGTCAAATGTATGTTGCAAAATGGTGCACTTAAAGCCGCTGTAACTGTTTTTTGTTTGTTTGTTTGTTTACAGTCATTCATAAGCCCTTTTCACAACTTTCAGAGACTAGAATGGAGTTTATGGTGATGGTAAAGTTAGCAACAATTAGCATGCTGACAGCGCTCTTCCTGAATCTCGGACAATAATGCAATAACTGAATGCACAACAGACTTTTTTACTTGCTTATACAATATATCTGTACTGGTGCAAGCAAATTTTGCTCAACTACATGAAAAGAAATCAGCCTCTACATGAAGGTCTCTTCTATTCAGTACATTATAAAAGCAGCTATTTGTGAGAAAGTATAGACTGATTGATATCGTGTCCACATTCTAAAAGCCATTGGTTGAGTCATAGGAAGCAATTGCCAGGGACACACAATTGTATTCAATCAGAGATGTCAGATGAGATCCATGTGGAGCAAATGCCTGTGACCATCCCAGCTGTTTTGCTGTCATGGCTCAACAGCTGAGTGGATACATTTAAATGGCAAGTTAAAAACAGATAACTAGGATAAACAGATTTAGATCTGATTAACATGCCCAAGAAAAATCTGGTCACCACTTAATAATTGGAGTTTTAGAGTAACTGTTGTATTTGGATTGCATTTTAAAATAATAAATTCTTTTTTCCTGTTTAATTTTTACCTTAGCCACATTTATTTTCCCGTCTGCACAAATTTTTGCACATGTGAACAGCCTAAAGAAATCAGATTATTCACATCAGATGCAACTGTTTACATGACATTTCAATAATCTGATAAATCCAGAAATCAGATAATGATCAGATTATTAATGTGCATGTATACGGAGAGAAGGGATTAAGTGGGTGGGACTAGGAGTTCTGAAGCAGGTTTTTGGGTATTATTCAAATTCATCTTTTTGAGCTTTCTGCCATGTTATAATGTTCCCTCATTAAAAACCTGCCTGAAGTGGTTTTATATGTCATCCATGTAAGGTTGAGTAATTTGGTGATCTTTCCCGGGCCCTGTTCAAACCCTTCTTACAGTTAGCAGAATGATACGCTCTGCAACTCAGGCCACAAGCATCACCCTGCATCCCACAGGCCAATTTTCCATAAATATACAAACCAGTGCACTCCAGCTTCACATACCTGATGTGATGTGCAGTTGTTTCATTAATGAAATGCTGTGCTGTGATAGCTCTCTGAACGGAGAATGACCTACCGTAGGAGAGCAGGGACCCAGAGCGTCAAAAAACATAACTGAAACTTACTAAACATGTTAACGTTTTCAGCAATAGCATTTTCAAAACAATAAAATGTAACATGGAGATCTAAATATAATGTCTTAGCAATTAATATCTCATAGAAGTATAATACTCTCTCTTTAACCATTGAACCTGTATTGGATATTTTTGTCCTCTAATATGAAAATGATCTGTATTTGAAAAATGCAGAGTACTTCAAACTGAGCCAGCAGATCCACAGATGTTTTGAGTAAGTGTTCTGACATCTTCAGAAAGCACCGGCGTTGCCATGGAGCTATTATGGATAAGCACATCACTCATCTGCTTTATCGCACCAAGAGCCAGATATGTCAGCAAATCTGGGCGTTTCAATGGCATACATTTGTTTGTCACCGGGGCACTGTGAACTGACGTGCCACTCCGTCTCCTTGTTCTTCTATCACTCAGAGTAAATACACGTGCAGAGTGGAATACCAACTGCACAACAACTGACGATAAGGACGGAATGGGAATACTTAAGAGGATTTGTGCTTTTCAGACGTGGCAACAAAAGAGTAATATCATGCTCAATTGACTTTTTAAGATTTAAAGTTTAAAGTTTCATTTGTCCTCCTTTTTGACAAATAGCTTTGTACTTAAGAATCTTTTTTGGTACAATTACTTTATGATTTAGGCTGATCACTGCAGACCTAGGGTTGCCAAAAGTATCGAAAATCAGATACTAATCAATATTAAAACCTCGTATAAGCCCATGAACTACTGTGGAACCTACCTGGACATTTTGTACTATATGATTATTTCAGTGCTTAATTTCTCCTCTCTGGTGTGTCTGACCAAAGTCTTGTTAAGGAATTTTAAAAAGTTACAGTAGCATATTCACAATTCTGTTATATCACAATAAATATCGTACCATGAAATGTATATTGTGAAAATATTGTACCGAGAGATTTGGATATCATTACATCTCAATGAGAAATGCTAGCTCCAATGGGGCACCAGTTGAAAAACATGCAATTTTACCATGTGCGGGCATGCTTCTCCATGCCGGTGGCATGGCTGCCTCTCTCCATGGAGTTAGACAAGTTTGATGCTATACTCTAGAGCATTTCAGGCAAAGCAACTCTACTTGGAGGCAAGAAGCTGTCATACCCTCCACCAGAAAACTTAATAGTGTACCTTTGAGTTGTAAAATATGATATATACTATGAATATGATTGCAAATGCACTCTTATACAGGATGGCCTAGGAGTTGGGTCCCATTTGCCAGACACTATTAATATTACGGTTGTGGGATGAGTTTAGTGCTAAATATATCTCCCCACTCTTGTACCCCATTTCACAGTGTTTACTGTCATGCTGAATTTAGTTTACAAGGCAAAAAAGAAAAAGAAACAAGTAATACTTTAATTCCTTTTCCTTTCCCTTTAATCCCCTTTAATTCCACATATCTTTAACCATCACAGCACGTCGTCTTCTCACTGCTCACTTTTCAGGCTCATTTTTTGTACTCACCATTTATGCCTCATTTTGAGCAGAGTCCCGGAGTCCACCTTGTCACTCCGCCTGATCTTAATGGTGTATTTAACCACGGCAGCAATCGGCGGATGGGAGGGGAAGGCCGGACAAGGTTCGCTGACCACAGCACAGGTCAGGGCCTATCTCAGCTGCACTTTTTATGACTGCAAGAAGGTTCAGCAATGGATTTTGGGTTGCCGCATCAGTAGGTTTTTCTTCAACAGCATGAAAGATAGAGCCCGGGGTGGAGGGGTGCTGGGATAGAGGTGGCCCCAGGGAGGTGGGATAGAGTGGAGGAGAACGGAGATCTAAGTGTGAAATTCCATGTTGTGTTAAACTACATGCTGTGGATAGAGTCGGTAGAATGGTTTGGAGGTGAGTAGGATAGGCTGTAAGTTGTCAGTGAACTGTAAATTAATATCATGAAGTAAGTTACTAAAAATGAGATAATAAAATCACAATATCTTATTTTTACTCAAGATTCAAAGCCAGATTTTACATATTCAAAAATCAAAACTAACATTTCTGTTTCGCATTTGTTTAATCACAGAGGGTTTTATTAATCAGAAATACCTTGAAAAACATGGATTCTTACTTCCAGTGGGCTTTTCCCTCCATAGTTCTGACCTGTAACTTGGCCTAGTTGTATCATGGTAGTTTAAATGAAATCTCAAGGTCAGGGATGCAAGAAAACTTGTTAGTAAATAGGCGTAATTAGACAAAACTTACCCATAAGATGATTATTTCTTCAAAAGTAAAGGTCATTCTAATATAATTGGAATTAAAAATATGTTAAAAATACTACTTGGAGCCTATCTTTGCTTTGGAGTTTTAGTAATGAAGGAAAATGGCAGACCAAGCAGAAATTATGAATATGTGAGTTTTAAATTCAAATGTTCAAAATAAAATCTCAAAGAACATGGTGGTCCAAATAAAATAGATTCATAATGGCCTGAAACACTGCTCTATGGTCTCTAAATGTCTCTTCATCCAGTCATGTCTAATGTACTCTCCAAACTGTTGACATGGACAAAAATCAGCCCAGACCTGTGAGCAGAACTAGCTTCTGCTGGATAACGCAACTCAATAATTGGATTCTTTGTCAGACTCATGGTGCATGCATTCACCTTACTGCAGTTAAACCAAGAGAGACACTCAACTGTGGACAAAATGAAAAAAACAAAGTGCAATATTTAAAACAGATGTCAGTTTCAGGTTGGATTTTGTGCTGAAATCTTCACCTTAAGGGGACATATTCTGCTAAATCGACTTTTCAGAGCTTTTACAATGTTATCGCTCTTTCAACTTCTCAGTTACCTTCTCGAAGTTGTATTTAGAGTCATTCATGTATGGTTGAGTAATCTTTATTCACCTGTATTCAAGATGTCATGGCTCCAATCAACTCCCATTTTCACTACACCACTGGTAAACACCTACTGCTCAACATAGAGTGCATAGAAATGAAGATACCTAACATTTCTTTTTGTAAATCTCATTCTGAGACACAGATTTTGGGTTTTCATTATCTGTAAGACATAATCATCAAAATGTCAAGAAAGCTTCATGTGCCATGAGTCTATATAATAGTGACTTTCTGAATTAAGTGACAAAAAATATTGAACTTTTTCATTATATTGTCATTTTTAGATTATCTGTACTTCAATCTCCAATTTTATTTTCTCAGTCGGTGATACATGTAGGATTTGGCAGCATTGTGTAGCCATTTTTACACAAATGGAAAAAAAAAAAATCTGCTTGCGATTTGCAGCTATCCATAGGAGGTGCTGACAGCTTGTTGACATGCATGATGACATGTATGCCTTCCTGCTGTAAGGAGCAGGCAGGAATCAACACTGCAATTTTAAACCCACAGTCAAACTTATTTATTTATTTTTTTCATTTTCTATCAATATTTTAACATCCATCCGTCCATCCATCTTCTTCCGCTTTATCCGGCTGGGTCGTGGGGGCAGCTGTTCGCCGCCCAGTCCTCTGTGCACTTGACCCCCCGTGAACCCCTCTGCAGGTGGTGAGCCCAAAGGAGGGTGGACATCATGGTCCTTGATGTTAGTTCATAGGGGTGCTGCATGTTTTGAGTTGATGGGGGAAACAGGAGTGCCTGGAGGAAACCCATCCAGACACGGGGAGAACATGCAAACTCCATACAGAAAAGCCCTGGTGACCTGGAGATCGAACCCGCAACCTTCTTGCTATGAGGCAAGAGTGTTTTAACATAACAAAATAACAAAACATAATAATCCAGGTGTCATAGATTAAATAGAAATACTGTATATAGCAGACAAACACATACTATGTCTTCTTTAGTTGCACAATGATTGTTTACAAAAGACTATTAACACGATTCCTTTCTACAATTCTTCTTCCACCATCTTGAATATGGCGTAGATGTTTTACTTGAGATTCTGGGTGTGTTCATTGCCCACATTTATTCCTTTGCAATTTGTGTTTAGCTATTTTAATAGTGTTTCTCTGCTTTATTCCAAACATATGCTTGAAAACAATATTTAGTCAAGAGCCCCAAGCCAGTTGTAAATTCTTGTTGTAAAACTAATCTTATATTTTCTCCTCCTGACATAACCTTACTTTACCCTGTTCCAGTATTCATAAACAGACCAGTTAAATTATGTTGCATCATCCAAACAGATATAGTAAACAGCATGTTAACATATTATCATATAAATTGTTTTGATTTTCAACTGAATTTGGCTGCTAATGAGGTATTGGATGGGAGTTCACACAGCCTAAGCCTAAGGCCTGGATGTATTAGTCTTACATCAGAAATGCTTTATTTCACAAATTAAAATGTTTAGTCCCTACTTTCATTGTCACCAGCACCACTTGAATTAAAGGTCCTACATTACGCTAAAATGACTCTAAGCTTTAAGCCATGTTAGAATGTTGTGATCTCATCAAAAACATACCTGCACTTATGTTTGTCATGAAGCGGTGGTTTTCAACTTACCAGCTATCGTTTATCTTTAGTTCAGTAGAGAATTGGCAATTTCAGGCCTGAAATTATCAAAGTGATTCTAGTGAAGGTGTGGTGTATTGCTAGCCTGATTCATCAGCCGGATCGAAATATTAAAGTCAAAAGTCAATATTGCAGAATCTGCCGCCCCATTTAAATTATATTAATTCAAACCCTCACAAATGATCTGATCATGATGAACATTCTGAAATTGCTCGGGCCATTAGTAATCACTTCTTAAAGCTGAGGTTTTTTTCTTATAGAGGAATACATTTACTCCATAGAGTATGTTCTAAAAGCAGCATTTTATGGCAAAATATGTGTAGGTTTCTGTTTGGTGTTTTGGGCTGAGAGCTGATTGGCTGTGCAAGGAGGTTTACTTTGCTTTGCTTCACTGTCAGAAGAAATGTCCATGCAGATAAACTGTAGCAATGTGCAAAGGGTTTGTGAGAGTTGGTGAGAGCTAGACACTCTCGATCTCAATCCTCCATTAAATCTGGTAATCCATCTTCAAACACTTTCATTCTTTTATGCAATTCTCTTCTGTCACATTTAAAGGTGCTGTCTTTTTTTACCCTCCTAAAATGTGATAAACAGAACTAGTTCATTTGAAACAGTTTGCAGCAGTCAAAACATATTCCTTTCCTTTCAATATTCCTAGCATCCTACTTTTTCACCATGATAAGTTTATAAGCTCTTTCACAGCTTTCAGAGGCCAGAGCGGTGTTTTTCCATCACGGTAATGCTAAGAACAGCTAGCATGCTAACATCACACCAGCCAAAGGAGAAATACAATTTGTCAACTGGACAAAAGTTTATATTTATTCCATATGAATATATGTGTATTCGTGTGTATGGACGTAGATTGTAGGTTGGGGCTGCAGGTACCTCCTGTGAGGGCGCAGGCATGTTTCTTGAAACGGTTGACTGACACCTGGCCTGTGGGGTTCACATTTCTACCTCTATTAAAAAAGGAATTAATTTCTTCGTCCGTAGAGCGGTATACGTTAAAATTTGTATTTCTCGTAAAACTACACGCATTCGCCAGGGCATTGATTGCTTCCTCGTTATTTATTATTGCTGCAACTACATTTCTTGCAGACTCGCTCATGCTGACAATGGCAGGTAGGCTACGAAATGAAAGAAACAAAAGATGGCACCAGTGCCGTGATGACGTCGTTTTCAGGTTTCATTCAATATATTCAAGCGTTCATTCAATATATTCAAGTTTCATTCCATATATTCAAACTTTCATTCCATATATTCAAGTTTCATTCAATATATTCAAGCATTCATTCAATATATTCAAGTGTTCATTCCATATATTCAAGTTTCATTCAATATATTCAGGTTTCATTCCATATATTCAAACATTCATTCCATATATTCAAGTTTCATTCAATATATTCAAACATTCATTCCATATATTCAAGTTTCATTCAAAATATTCAAGCATTCATTCCATATATATTAAGGTTTCATTCAATATATTCTTTGAATTCCTAAACGGCATGCCACAATATATATATATATATATATATATATATATATATATATATATATATATATATGTATGTATGTATGTATATATATATATATTTATATATGTATATATATGTATGTATGTATATATATATATATATGTATGTATGTATATTTATATATGTATATATGTATATATATGTATATATATGTATATATATACACACACACACACATATATATATATTCATAGTCCAGTTGACAAATTTAATTTCTTTTTTTGCCATGGATTCTACCTTGATGACTGAGGGATTTTGCACATCACACCAGCCTTAATTCTTGATTTGCGGATGTCAAAATGTATTCCTCTCCTATTGTATTCCTAGCATCCCAATTATACACCATGATGAGTTTATCAGCACTTTTCACAACTTTCAGAGGCCAGAGCAGTGTTTTGTCAGGGTAATGATAGGAACAACTAGGATGCCAACAGCACACCAGCCTTCTTGGTTGATGGACAATAAAATAGGATGCAGACAGTACACAGCTATTGACCATGATGAGTTTAGAAGGTCTTTTCACAACTTTCAAAGGCCAGAGCAGTGTTTTGTCATGGTAATGTTGAGAACAACTGGCATGCCAAAAGCACTCAAGCCTTAATTCTTGTTTTGTGGATGATAAAATGATTTACAATAAGTTGCAGACAGTACACGGCTCTCAGTTTGACCCTAAGAGCTGCTTTTACAATATATCCTTACTGGGGCGAGACAAATTCTGCTTTATCACATAAAAAAAAATAAAATCCGGTACAGCCCCTTTAACACTATGTCAACCTCTCTATGCATTCTTTATTGGAGTATTAAACCTCCCCTTGCCTCACAACCGCGTTACTTAGGGAAATACACTGAGGGAACTGTGCCAAGATGGTGCCAACACTGAGCCATAAATTCTAACCACAAGGAATATATGAAAGCCTGTGTGAGGGCCACCGTACCACCCACTCATTCATTTAACGCTCTCCTCTGCACCTGTCAGGACCGCGGCTCAGACCAGCGCCGGGTGCCCGAGGAGGATTCTGGGTAATTGGAGCCGAGCGTCAGTTGTTCCTGTGGATTCCTGTCTGATTCGCTATTGCTGACCTGGGTGTGCTACTTTGTTTGGCTTACTGTCACATAGTTATGATAGAGGATGAGGTTTGGTTTAAGATGTACTCCATGCGACGTATTTGTACAAAAGGTTAGAATAATATTTGTCAGAGCCATTGTTGGGGTGAAATAAAACATGTTGTACTTATTTGTACAGGGGGATGATGAATTGCTCAACCTTTCTTGGATGAGGTAATACATTTGTGGCCAGAGAAGGGTCTTGAGTGAGAATATTGGTCAGGGGTACGTAGCTGTAGCCTGATATTGTGCGTGTACTAATCAATATTAAAACTAGTATCAAAACTACTCCACTACTACCCTACTCATTTGAGAAAGTATTGATATTAAAGTCACATTCACAGCATAGAAATTAATCTTTGCTGAATAGTTTTAGAACGATCTGTATTAAAACAAGTATAAGAGCACATAGACTAGTATACACCCATGGACCACTATAGACCCTACCTGGACAACATAGATATAAGACCGCATTGTAATATAAAAGGAAGTACTAGGATTGTTTTTTATTACCATTTCATCTAAATCAAGTTTGACATTTTAGTATTGTGACAACACTACTGCACAGAAAGTAGTTGTGAAGTATACTAAATGAAGTGGTTCAAATCTCTCTCTAATCTACAGTAAAAGACTATTGATTTATACTGCCTGCCATTCGTCCATTTGTCGTGTTTATATCAGATTCACCATCAGTGTATAGATTTTAAACTTTCATTACTAGATTCATTATTAGTTTAATCGATACCAGAGCATAAGCATACTTAGAGTTGTGTTTTGTCTTATTCGTCTCTATTAAGTAGAAGGCATCGCCTCCTGAATACCTGAAAACTCTCCAACTGACTGCTCTACATGGCCTCGTAAAACCAGAATGTCTTCTACACATAGCTGAAGCCTTAAACAAAAGTACAAAGCAACTAAATTATCTGCATTTTACTGCCATGAAGCTATTAGCCCTGGTTAACAAGTGGCAGCTGCAAACGTATGTGTTGTTATTGTTAGGCGGAGATGGGGGTAGGTGGAAAAAGATTTTTTTTTCAAGCCACAAATCCAAGCCAATACAGAATTAATGAAACATGCTTGAATTGAAAATAAAACTTTTGATTAGTTCGTCAATTTTTTTTGCACCATATTTCTTTTTGGACGCTTTTACAGAACATTATTCATTCACTCCAAACTCAGTGGTGGTAAGCAAACATTGTAGCCACAGCTGCCCTGGTGCAGACTGACTGAAGTGAGGTCTGACCACTAACACAACACTCACCACATTAATACTAGGCAATATGAGTGAAGTGCCTTGCCACAGGACACAACAACATTTTTTGCCACAGTGCCCCACGATGGCTCCTGATTTTCACAGCAGACTCCCATCCCAATATGTTCCCTTAAAAAATCTCCATTACCTGTTAGGGTTGGGCGGTAAAACGGTATCCCGCGGTATCAAAAAGTAGCAACGGTATCAGTTTCATTACCGTCATTAAAAAAAACTGCAAAAGGACTTAAAACCACAGAGCGTACTTCCTCCCCTCCGCTTTTTCTCCTCTTCAGATGTCATTACGCACTGAGATATTGATCCACACGCAGCGAGCGAGAAGGAAAAAAAACTTAACTGGCACTTCATGTGTGATGTGAGCCAAAAAGTTTGCGATGGACACGTTTTATCGAACGCCGAGAGTCAAGAGGGGACGCGTGACCCTGAAGAAGAGAAAAGTCAGACTTTCACGGAGGAGACGGTGAAGCCCAATTTATGGTTCTGCATCAAAACTTGTTTGCGTCGACGTCTATACTTCAAAACAAAGCAGACAGCGAGGGGAAGCGACGCAGACAATAAGACCTGTGATTGGTCCTGTCGACCACTGCTTGACATTTCCGGTACTCTGCTCAATATATACTTTGAGTAATAATGTGTTTAATGCAGCTTTGTTCACATTTATGTTTTACAGAAGCGAAAGTTAAAACTGCATGGCTAATTTGCAAACAGTATAAGCGATGATAAAAACAACTCGTGCGCTGATGTTGATGCGACCGAATGCGCTGGCAGAGTTTAGTTTGATCAGAACTTGTGCCTCATCTTCAAATATAATGCTTACTATTCTGTTTCTGAATGGTTGAGGTGCAGCTACTAAATCATTCTTAATTAATCACGGTAATACTGTGTACCCCGGTAAAATGCTGAGAAGGTTTAACGGTATCCAAATACTTGTATATTACCTCTCCACTTTACAGTCGTCAGTAGAATGTAAC
Source organism: Odontamblyopus rebecca (assembly GCA_030686955.1). Lineage (NCBI taxonomy): Eukaryota > Metazoa > Chordata > Actinopteri > Gobiiformes > Gobiidae > Odontamblyopus > Odontamblyopus rebecca. The sequence goes on from CM060667.1 coordinate 23,941,450, forward strand.
TGAATGAATATAGAATGTAGTTCTTTAATTCTGTAAAATACCTAAAATAGCAACACCTCAGACCATATTCCACACAATTCCAATATTCCCTCTTATAAAATGTGAAATACAGTGCAAAAATGTCCAAACTCCACTGAAATGCATGTGATCCTTAGCTCCTGTGTGTCTGACTCATCCTCCGTTCCCCACAGTCCCACTCTGCTTCTGTCTGCTCCTGTCTGCTCCTCCGGCTTCCACTCATCCTTCTCCTATAGCGTCTATTCTCACTCCATCACCTGTCACGTCATGCACACACACGCTCCTGACACGCTCCTGTCGCGCTCCTGTCACTTGCACATCTCCAAAGCTTGTCTCCCGGATGGCTCTTGGGAAGAATAACCGATTTTTAAATTTCACTCATACCGCTATATTTTTTGTGTTCAGATTGTGTAAACATGCAACTTGCGCCATGTGGGATTTGAATTGTTTGGTCTGTGTGCCAAAAAATAGCTTGGTATAGTGAATCTTTGCATAAAATAATAGAAATACAAATTATGTTGGGGTAGGTTGTGGATGTCTTCTGTTTATTTTACCCACATTTTAGGGTTGTCAAGTACAATACTAAAAAAAAGTCACATTCACAGGACAGAAATGAACCTTTCCTGAACAGCTTTAATAAGATCTTGAGCTGTATCAGAAGTGTAAGACCACTTAGATTTGTATACACCCATGGACCACTATGGAAGCCAACTGGAAAACTGAGGGATTACACCGATATAAGGTTGCATAGTAATTTAATAGAAGGTACTATGATTTAATGTTGAAAATGACATTTGATTGTTGAAATTATTATCATTATGGTACTACTACATGATCCAAACAAGCTTTACCTACCAGACAAACTGCCACAAATGTTGTCCCTTAATTATAATCTGCTGTGAAACTTATCAGTAAGATGTCTTCAAATGCCAATATCTGTGTTATTTATTTTTATTTTTGCTGCCTAATTAAAAAGAATTGGATAATGCATTTAGAACTGTTGCCATAGCGACTAACAATCTAAATCCTTATCCTATTATATCCATTGAATGGGGAAAAGTCCTCCAAATATTGCATAATAGGAAGCAGAAATAATAAGCCCCAAACACCGGCTCTACACAAGGACTTTATTTACCTTAGAATGATGGACAGTTTATACAGAGAATGGTGCATCTCCACTATGGGGATACACAATCGTACAAAATCAACAAATGAAACCCTATGTCTGCTAAGTCTGTGTGTCAAAGAAAACCTCATTTGGCTCTTTGTAAGGCACTGGTCACTTGGGATGGTATGTTTTCCTGGTTTTGGCCACCAGCGCTCCTCTCCCCTCCCCCTCCTCCTCTCAGTTCCCAGACTCTTTCCGAGCACTGTTTTGTCTATGACAGCTCAGACGGATGGATTTCTAAACTTAGTGGGAACTGCTGCGGTTTCCTATTCATCCCAAGAGTGTCCCAATTTCTGTCTGTGTAGATGGGAAGATTTTTGAAGATATAAGTATGTGCCTATAGTTGTAGTAGTAGTTGTAGCAGTTGTAATGTACTTGTAGTAGCTACAGTGCCAATAGCAGTAGTAGTAGTAGTATATATATATATATAGTAGTAGTAGTTTGCCTGGAAACCCAGAATCAAGTTTATCTGTATTTTTTTTTACAAAAGGATACCAGTCTGGTCCCCAGGCAAACACCAGGTTGGCCAGTCAAATTTTCAGCAATGCATGTGAAACAAAGATGCTCATTGGTTATTTATTCTGAACAAAATACAATGTTTCTCATCTCAGATTAACAGTGCTTCACTCGTTGCAGAAATTCGCCATGTTTTTCAGTCCCTTGTGATATATATTTTTTCCTTCGTTCTAACTCATTAGCAGCCACATTTGATTTGATACAGGCAGACCATGCGTGTCCCTGACTGGTTAATCCACCTGTTCAATCACACTCACCTGAAGTTATAGTTGTAGTTCTAGGGTGGTAGTAATAGTATATAGTATGGTTAAGTTCACACTCTTTGCACTACTTGTTGTAAGGGTTAATGGTGGTTGGTAGAATTTGAATCATTAATTTCATGAAAAGATATCATGATATCTTATATTGCTGACAATATTTTTCAGAGTTTAACAACAAATTTACCATTCTATCTCAGCCTCCCCTCTAACTTAATTTTTGGCCCAATCGAGTACAGCGTCACCTGAACTCTACCTGTCCTGACATATCATTTTGAAATATTACTCAAATGACTGTACACACAAATTGTCTTCCTCTGATTATAATGTTACGGTATTCTAATTTAGCACTGTCAGTGAAATGAAAAGCATGTTGTCACAGTAGCATCTCGTATTGGTCTTTAATAACATCTGGATTGGTTGAATTAGTCACTCATGCTTTAAATGGATTAGTATGGCTCAGGGGGAGACCAGTGATGCTCTCAGGATCACATGATGTGATTGATGCGCATTAAGAAGAGTAATGGGCTGCCACTAGAAACCTAATTGACTGTAGATGGAGAATTAGGTTTTATATCGTGCCCTTGATGGAATTTATCAGATACTTAGTCTATTAATTTCATTTTATATCTCTCCATTAAAGCCCCACTTTTGTCATTGGATAAATTTTAATTGTTTTAAACCAAAATTCTGAAATACATTTTATTTTTTCTGTTTATTCTGAAAGGGGCTGTACCCATTTTTTTCATGTAATATGTGGATGCTCCAAATGCAGTTTTGTTGTTCTTTTGTGACAATGACAATAAATATTTGAATCTTGAATCTGAATCTGTAATAAAGTAAAATTTGTTATGCCACAGAACTGATACAGATACTGATACTTTGAGTGTTTTTGTACTGTTTTTATTGTTTGTTAATCAGGAAGTAGCCTAATGTCAGTGCACATTTAGCACGCTAGTTGCGGTTAGCTTTACAGTGATGGCAATATTCCACTCCAGCATCAAAAAGTTGTAAAAAACAAAAGCTTAAGTTAGGGTTTGGGAGATATAGAGCAAAAAATATATCTCGATATATTTTGCTATATCGCAATATATGTACAGGAACTTTTTTCCCCAATAATAGAGCTAAAACAAATGCCAAATGCCACAAGGTCTTTTTTTTATTGAAGTGCAAAGAGGCAGTTCATGGAAACACAGAACAATTTCATATTTTCAATTTCTTTTCATTCAAAACTAAAACAACTCAAGCTCATTGCATTAACTCTGTTAACCATACGAATTCTGAGCTCCTTTAGCCTAGGAAGCTCGGGAGATTCCTTATTTTAACAGACCCATGTTCCTAACCAGCGGTAAGGAGCTATGAGGTATCCCACAAGCCACTGCGCAGATCAAACTGAATGTTTCCAAACACTATTGTACAAGTTCAACACTACAGCAGATTATTAATTAAAATCTTCTGCATAAATAAACTAAACTTTACAACATATAAACCACAACTACGATAGAGCCACATCAGTCTGTTTGAAATAGTGATGTGTTTAATGTAGCTTTGGCACATTTGTTTACGTTTTACAGAAATTAAATTTAAAACAGCATAGCTAATTTGTATAAACTATAAACGCTGAAAAAAACAGCTCTCTCGCCCTGATGTGGTCAGCTTCTCTCGGACTAAAGGACACGACTCAGTGGAATATGAGTGCTCTTTCTGTGACAGAGGATATACAGCTGATGGTGAGTAGGCAAACGGTGGAAAAGGTTCGTGGTGCTAGAAGCTTTGGTTGGCACCAACTTTGGGCATTCCCAGGCTGGTTGTGGCACCGCCATGTTGAATGAGACAACACACGAGGGGAGGGCGAGGAGGCGGGGCGAGCACAGAGAAGCCAAACAAGCGAAGTGGCAAAATCAGATGTAAATATAAGCATTATATCAATATATATGATATGTCAAAATCCATATTGAGTTTAAAAATATGAGATATTGCCCACCCCTAATATAAGTTATTATTATTAACTAACCCATGTTTTGCCTAGTTAAGCATCAGCAATAATACATTTGAACTCTAAATAGACTAGACAAAAGTATATCTTTAATTCAAATAAACTGCATAAGAGTATTTAAGGGTTCCATATAAGCTACTCCATAAATAATGTCATCATACTCTTTGGCAAGACGCTTCACTTTTATGAACGTGTGTCTGTGATTGGTCAAAAGGTGCCTGCTGAAGTATTTTTAAATTAAACTATATTGTCACTACTGCGCAGAAGTGAATCAAAAATGTGTGACCAGACACAATTCCCACAAGATGAGAGGCATGACTAGAACGAGACAAGATGAGGATTTTCTATTTATTTAAGTTTATATTTTTTCTATTTTTGACATTATAGCTTCTTAAGAGTGAAAACAATGAAAGAATTCTGCAAAGTTTAACTTTGTCAAGATTGGATAAAACCTCCCCTTATGTGTTCAAAATGGTGTCAGTTTTATCTTGCGAGATCTAGTCCCATTCTTAGTAATGAATTAATTGCTCTTAATATATCTTCCCTTTTTGGGTCCAGCAGCACTGAAGCCAATTAGCATGCCTTTAAAACTCTACCCTGGCATGAAACTGGCTAAAAAGAAAAGTAAACTACCGTACATCACCCAACCAGAACACTGTCAAGTTCAATTTCCAGTCAGTTGACAGCAGCTTAACCATTAACTTCCAGCAATGTGACTCAACCCAAATGCCCACCCAGCCCTCCCCCTGGCTCCTCACCTCCTGCTTGCCTGTCGAGGAATCCCTTTTGATCCTTACAATGACAGCAGCTGCACCACCTCCCCCCTCTGGGGTCCACCGCCTATTCCGACATCCCTTCATTACGACTTGTCTATATTTAGACATGTCTCTATTTAGACATGCCGGTTTTCCGATATGTTTTAATATCGCTATTTCCGACACACGTCTTTTTTGGGGGGGGGGAAGAGTGTTGCGAGAGGCTACCCAGGAGCGACTCTCGCTCTGCTTTGATGTTCTTAATCTCAACAACTATCAAGTCACACAAAAAACTGACACACACAGTAACCAACTTCAGTGACAAACGAAGTTGCCTTCAGTTGTTCTGGCAGACCACCTGAAAGTATGACTACATGTCATACTTACATACATAAACATCCTTGTATCATTGTCTCCTTGTTGTATGGGACACTTGAAAAATTATGTTTATGCCACTACACCGACAATTAGACATCAATGTCTAAATAGTGGCAAGTTGCAATAGCAGCATTTAACCCCCCTTCTTCACCCTCCCAACCTCCAACCTTCATAAGTCAACCCACAAGTGCAGTTTGCAGGGCACTACCCATAAAGTATGGGTCAACTTCAAGAATATATTTGCTTTATTGAGATTTTTGAAGGTTTTTTTTTATATTGATACTTTGCAGTGACATCATGTTGGGGGTGTCCTAAACATTTCACTATTAGAGGTACATGGTTACCATGGTGACACAATGTTCATTAACAAACACTGATCAATATGAGTGTTCATGGCCCCCCTTTAGGTGATTAACTGAAAAACTGCTGTTAAGGCTGTTAATGCTACCTCGCTTGTGATTGTAATGTTATTATTTTGGTAACTGAGCTTCAGACAGAGCAGTGCCCACAGTTAGCATCACACAGGGAATGTTGATGACAGCTGTAGAATATGCATTTATCAACCAACAAGATTCATTTCATTTCTAATATTCACACGTCACTATCTAATTTGTCTCTCCTATATTGCTTGGAAGGTTTATGTGTATATATATATATATATATATATATATATATATATAAGAATTGATTGTACAGTACCCACAAAACATAGCGCCTCCTAAAGCAGCCATGTCAATAAGATGTATTGGTTGGTCGCCATTGTCTATGTCTTAGGTGTCTGTCCGCTCCTTTTACAGGATTGTGGCTCAGCTGATGGGAGAGGCTGTCCATTAATTAGCCAGTGACAAATGAAGCTAATACCGTAACTGCATTATACAGCTTTCAACAGGAAGGGTTTCTCGGCTAACCAAAATCCATGCTTTGTTGACTATTTCTCTTTCATGTATAACAGATGAACCCTATCTGACCTACAAATTCAGGCGCAGTTGTTAGTTAATTGGAGGGGTAATACTGATAGACAACAATGCACAGTAACATTTTTGTCATGACTATGCTCTGTGCATTATACAGTCTAATTTATTCATTGATGAAAGATGTATTGCTTTGAGAATAACTCACACAACACATGGAGTATAAAGATTCTATCTACCCTTATGACTCAAACTTGCAACCTCTGAACTATTATTACTATGTGAAGTAAATGTTATATAATGTAAATGTTATAGACATAAAGAGTTGTCAAGGTAACTTACTGCCTTGAATCTCCTGTATGTAATAACGGTAATATAATTAATAGATTTTCCTAAAAGGGAGTGGTGAAGATACTACTACTACTACTGCTACTGCTACTACTGCTACTACTGCTACTGCTACTACTACTACTGCTGCTGCTGCGGCTGCTGCTGCTGCTACTACTACTACTACTACTACTACTACTACTACTACTACTACTACTACTACTACTACTACTACTACTACTACTACTTCTACTGCTACTACTACTGCTACTACTACTACTACTACTATTGCCATTGCTACTGCTGCTACTACTACTACTACTACAACTACTACTGCTACTATTTCTACTACTACTGCTACTATTACTACTCCTACTACTACTGCTGTTATTGCTACTACTACTACTACTACTACTACTACTACTACTACTACTACTACTGCTGCTACTGCTACTGCTGCTGCTACTGCCACTGCTTCTACTACTATTACTACTACTACTGCTGCTGCTGCTGCTACTACTATTACTACTATTACTACTACTACTACTACTACTACTAGTACTACTATAACTACTATTACTACTATTACTACTATTACTACTACTACTACTACTACTACTACTACTACTACTACTACTACTACTACTACTACTACTACTACTAGCAGTGCTACTACTACTTACTTAAATCACCTGTATGTAATAACAGTGATATAACTGACAGTACATTTGTTAGACACTGCTGGCAATACAGAGAGGCTGAGGGGCCTGGTGTTTCTCCTGCTGACGGGAGTATTATTTAAAGTGTTTAGTTTTTTGTATTATAAAAAGTATTATTAAAAAAGAAAGAAAGAAAAAAAGAAAGATTAAAATACTAAGGTTGTATCACAACTAAAAGACAGGGCATCTCTCTCAGATTTGCATAATTCCTCGCTAAATCCTTTCTCAAGACGAAATCATACCGGCAGATTACTCTCTAACAATGATCCCATCTGTTGTCCAGGGCCATACGGTGATTGGATACTGGACCGGTGACCCGACAAGGCCAGGACCCCACCTGCCCCCTTCCCCCCACCCTCTGCTCTGTAGGTCAATCTACGTCAATGCTATCCCACTACGAAGACTGTGTTCAGATTAGATCGCTCCACCGGCCAATGTAATCCTGCTTTGATGAACATATGTCTTAATCCCACCCACGCTGATACAGAATGCTGTCTGGATGAACCGAGCAGAACAGTTGAAAGAGGTTTCATAAAGAGATGGTCAGATGGAAAGAGAAAGAAAACAAGGGATTAGCTACTACAAGAATGCTGCAAGAATAATCACAATTGAAATGGCAATTTGAATGGACAAAATTGGCAATTCGCAACAAAAACAACAAACAACAAAATATATAGCAGCAAGCCCTATCATTTAGATCTGAACAAACATGTTCAGAAGAGAAGAGATTAGCTACTACTGATGCAAGAGTAATTGTAATCAAATCAAAATCCCAATTTGAATGGACTAAATTAGCAAATCACAAATTTTTTGTCAAGTCTCCTGGATGCGTTTTGAATGTGAGCTTTGAACAGAATCCTATTATTAAAACAAGTTGCAAATGTAAATCACAGTCACAATGCTATTAAATATTTTCCCCGAATCGTTCAGCCCTATTAGCAACCACAAGTCACCACTAGAACATGTGCTTTTGGCTTGACCAAGTAAGGAGCTGTGGGTATATCTCAGATGGATTACTGGAGCTTGCTTTTGAGGGCAGCTTGGTAGAAATACTGGTTCGGTTGAGTTGTTGTATTTCATTGTATTCCCAGGATATATCTTATTAGTGGGGGTAGTGGAGCTTTTTAAGGTTGAGAAAAAACATAAAATCCTATTAGAAAGGCTAGTTACTTTGATAGTAAAAGGTTGAAACACAAGAATATTGGCATGTTTTGTATTTTTTATTGCCTCATTTGCCCCTAGCAGCGGTCTTTTTCATATCTTCTTCAGTCTTCATATTTTTCCTAACAAATCCAGCATTCTCTCCCTTAATTTCATTGCATACATTTGTACCTTTATATAGAAACCAGATAGCATATACTGCATTCCTCTGCAGAGCTCAAATCTGAAGATGTGGGCTAGATTCACACTTTTGGATCAACATTTGTTGCAATAGATTTATCTTAAATTGCATATTGGTTTGTTAAAGTAATGTAAAGATGACATTGCACTTTTGTCTGCTGTACAGTATATGTCTGCTAGTTGATTAATGTGTTATAATTAGCATATTTTAAATTGCAGTATTCATCTAAACCGACTTAATAAAAGAAACATACATAACGCTAGCTGATTTCCATGTTAAAAAACTGCTGTGCCCAATGGGAGCTGACGTCACTCTAAATTAAGAAAATAAAATTGGATAAAGAATTACATATAGAGCAGAGGGCATATCCAGTGACGATGAAAAGGTAGGTATAGATTCCTCAAACATGCATGAATCGCTTCACATACATCTTTAAGTGTGTAAATGGTGAGGGGAAACAACTATAACATGGTTAAAAGCTCTAAAAAGTCAATTTTGAAAACTTCACACGTCACTGTCCAGCTCTCACTCACCAATAGAAGAACTGGGTTGAAAAAAGACATCTGCAATAATAAAGAGAGAAATAGTGAATCTTGTTATGACAAAAATAGCAAATCGTCACTTGGTTGAGATCAGTTTTAAATCCATCTTCTGTGTCTGTTCTCACACACTTATCCATATATATTTCCCACACACATTATTCACTATAGTCCAAACACATGTGACAGAGCTTTCAGCTGTATGTGTGACTATCCTCTGTCAGAATCTTAGATGATGAAACTGCACTGAAAGTCAGAGGACGCCATAACAACGCTAGTGAGAAAATATAGTGCCTTTTTATATCCAGCTATGTACGGATGCTGTGATTCATACTTTATACAGTAAGCTTTGGGTATCTTTGTGAGAGCATTTAGCCCTATGTGTCTGAGTATATAATACTATAAGCCTTTTAAATTTAACTGTACAATTTTAACAATAGATTATAGATTCTATTACCAAAACACAATGGAGCATTTCCTGTATTACCACTTGACCTCACTGTGGAACATTGTGGAGTGTTTTCTGATTGAGAGAAGAACTCTCCTAAATATGCAGGGATTCTGTGTTAAACATGTGTGAATGAAACAAAACACAACTCCAGGTATGTTTGTAATGAGGAAACAACATTATGGCATAGATCAGAAAATAGTCTAATATGGGCCCTGTAATAAACATTTATGTAGCTTCAGCACAAATATGATAATACTGTAAAGTACAAAATAACAATGTCTATGTAATCCAGACAAGGTCCATTCCAAAAGAAAATTGAATTCTGTTATCTGGACAAAAGTTTAAAGTGGTTCTCTCCCAAGCAGCTTTTCCTGCCTTTATATCTGTTTGAAGGAAGGATATAAGTACATTGAAACTACCACACCCTACTTGTTTTGCAGTAAGGAGTAGGGATGTAACAATATGTATCTCGCGGTACTGTATTTATTAGGATATTTTGTGGAGGCTGATAAAATTGTGAATATGCCACTTTTTCCTTTAAAAATGCTTTGACAAGACATTGATTCTGTCTTCAACCAAAGAACTAAGATTTAAGTGCTTAATAATAGTTCTTCCTGTAGTCTGCATTTAAATTTTTTAGCTATTCCTGCACCATAATAATGAATTTAAAGTAATTGTAATTCGATATATTGTGATGCCCAAAAAATTATTGTGAGACTTTTGACGATCACAATATTTGGGTTATTGTTGCATCCCTAGTAATGTGTGAACAAATTATGGAGAACCTTTGAATTTTATGCCTAAAAAAATAGCAAAGTTGAAAACTGCATTTAATTTTCTTACATTTAAAACCTCAATCTCAAGTTCAAGTTCATGAGTATATATATAGCGGACCCCCAGCCCTAAGAAGCATATTGAATTGCGTTCTTTTTGAAAAAAAAAAAAAAAAATCCTAGAAAATCCACATGACCCCTCAGAAAAAAGAAAAAAAGATCCATTAGACACATTATCATACATAGATAATCCATAACCCATATAAGCTAATTGTGCTTTTGAGTGCTTTGCTTTCCAGTGCTGGACACATGGAGCGGTCTGGCCAGGGCTGGTTCCAGATGGCAGCCAGGCGGAGGAGGGTATTAGGGCACATTATGACGACGCGGGTGAGACGGTCAGGTTGTAGTAAGTGTGGGAGGGGGTGAGTGTTTCTAGCCCTGTGGAGTGGTGTGGATGGGGGTAGGAGGGTTAAATCTCCCCCTGATTGGAATGCACAGCTGCCCACGCATACCACTTAACACATATGCATACTTGTGCACAGCTGACAGTCTAAGAGAGTGTGGTGAAATCTGCAGAGCTGGCAAAAAGTCATTTAGGAATGACACATGGTATTATGAATATCATTTTAGTTATTTAGCATTTTAGCAACTTTGTTTGTAGTTTTCAAATATCAACAATGTACCTGGTTAAAAAAAAGTGAAATAAATAACATTTGTTTTCAGAAATAACTGAATTAATTTCACCAATATATTTCATCTCATTGTTGACAAAATATACACATTTTCAAGAAGCTTTTTTGGAATGGGTTTTAAGATGAAATTTTTAAATTGATATGTATGTCGTAACTAAAAATGTTATTCATTTAATTGACATTTTCCTCACATTTCTTGAACCAAATGTAAAATGTTACGGGTTTAACTTTGACTAAAACTTGAGCTAAAATGAATTTTATTTTAGTCAACTGGTAGATTGAAAAAACAACCAACTTTTACATCAAAAACTAACACTACCATAGAAGATTCTTTGACTTTTGAAAAGGGTATTTTATTTTTTATTTTAAAAAACTGTAGATTTTCTACAAAATGTATGCAATAGTATTGTTTATCCAGAAAGTAACTATTGAACAGCTTTGTTCAAATATTATGAGGCCAACATCAACCACAAAATTGTCTTAATACATCCAGTTAAACGGCCAAACAGAATATTGGAACCAAAACAAGATTCAGTGAATGTGCCTGGATCGGCGCTGATATGCGATGTCAGTATCGTATCAGTGCATCCATAATAATGCATAATACATTTAATAATAATACATAATACAAAGCAACAGACACATCTTCTTTACTGTCCTATGTTCAGTTTTTGCAGTGTACATTTCCACAGCTGACAATGTGAGGATTTGGCTTGTACGTGGAACTTGACTCTGCTGTGCTCCTGTCTGCGTTATTTACCAGGATCATTTCCATCTCAGTGTGTCAGCCCGCATCGGCTCTGCTCTTCTCATCTGAAATTATGAGCCGTCTCTCTACATTTACACCTTTGTGTTTGTGTTCCAGTCCCAGCAGGAGCCCCAAATGTGACAGACGTACACTCCTCCTCCGACAACTGTTTCAAACCCGATCAGTCCACTGGGAATTTGAGCAAAAACGGCCAGAAAAACAGCTGAGAAGATAGAGTGATGAGACAGTGGTAATACTAAGCACACTTGCTGAGAGATATGATTTCAACTAGAGATGAACAGTTTAGTTAGGACTACCTTAGCCTGAGGTTTTCTATTGATTGGTCAGAACAGAAAGAACTGATTTAGCTTTTCAGATAAGATCACACACTTGCTAGCAGTAGCCAACAGTTTTTCAGGTAGTCACTCTCATCTTTGTTGAAAATCAAACACCTAAACAGGATCATGCTTGTAGTGATCAGACTCCTGAACATGAGTTGCTTAAATCTATTTTGTATTTTTTTCTTTTTTCTTTAAACTTTTTGACTTTTTGTTTGTGAATGTGGGCATTGTATCGCTATGGTAACTGATTACCTTTCGACCATATACGTGTGTGTGATGTCACTGCGAAGTATCAGTAATGCTTATTTTCGGTTGCTGGAGGAAACCAGAGAGTACCTGAGGAAAAAAACAAACATGAAGAACATGCATACTCTGCACAGAAAGGTCTGGGCTGACCTGGAAGACAAATCCACAGCCTTGTTGCAGTGAGTACTAGCCCCTCAGCCATTACCATCATCCACCTCTGAATACCAATAATGTGATCAAATGAGAATAGTTTTTACTGAACGCAGACCCCACTAAAACCCCATATGCATGCAGCCTGTGTGATTGATAGGAGCGGATGCCTCGTCACTTGTCAGAGCTTCTTATCACTATGCCATACTGTGAGGGATGGTGGCGCACACTTGTTATGATAATGTCAGTGAGGGGGGGTGACGTGTTTACAATAGGCGGTGGGCAGCAGCAGTCTTCCAGATGGGAGCACAGATAATAGTGTAAGAGACTCATAAATCCAGTGAGTGACAGCAGAGAAACGAGATGGTGCAGGCGGCTGGGGTCAAAGCCTCGCTCTTAATCACAGCCTCATGTGCTTGTGACGCTGGCACTCGCGAGGGAGTGGGCATCTTAAAGTGCATGTGACAAGTCTGACAACTCATTTCACTAAAATATAGTTGATATAATCATTATTATGATTTTACAAAAAATGTTGCATAGTTTTATCTATTGTTTTTATTTTTGATTTTAGTGAAGTTTATAATTTTACTTCTTTATTAGACATGGACAGTATATATGGCATATGCAGAGTAATCTAACAACTGTTACCTAGCAACCATAATGTCCACAAGGGCAAAAACCTATTTTAATTGCACAAATAATTACTAGGTTTCAGAAGACATCACAAGATTCTACAGGCTGGTAATATTTAATACAGATGGGGGATAACTAAAATGAATATTGTTAAAATGCAAATTTTCTAGTATAACAATCAGATTAAACATTTGTGCATATACCTTTTAAATATTTCAAGTACAATGTGATGAATAGAAAGTGGCTCTTGCACCTCATCTGGGAGTATGACTTTATCACATTCTGGAACCTGAAAACCACCGATAGTTATGAATCAGCTATTAAAAATAAATTACAACACCTTTATTTTGTTAAAGATAGTCATTATGAAATTATCAGGCTGTTGCTCTGAACACCCATTTCTTGCCTTCCATTTTGCAGTGTAGCTGGAAAAATATGTACTAGCCTTCAAAACAAGGACTAATATTACTTTTTCATTTTCCATTTCTAATGAGACACAACAGATGATTATTACCTTTGATAGAAACTGATTTTGTAGGGTATAATTCAAAATGTGAAAAAAATCAAATTGAAACCTTTGAATAAATATTGAAAAATGTGAAGTACAAACATGGACTTCCTGTAATTCTCTAAATTGAGGTCACACAAACTCAACAATTTTCTTTTTACACTGAACACTGTACATTCAGCCTCCATGCATTACATTACATTAGCAGAGATTTTTCTTATCATCTTTTCATTATGCTGTGGCTTATGGACAAAATAAACAAGTGCACTGAGAGTCACACAAGGTTGTGGGTTAAAGTGCACGTTTAATGACTTCAGCATTGTCCCTGATTAATGCTCCAACACAGATTTCTGTCAAGTGCAGAAGATTATAACCTTTGCAGTGACATTACACTGATGTGGCGAATGCAGGAATGTTCAGCAGTTACCATGGTGAAACAATCCATACATTAGCAGATAGATCCTGACAAGTTTTTAGATTGTCTGAAAGCTCTTGAGGAAAAATACCAAATCGATTTGAAGCAACACTGCTCGTGATCAATACAAGCATTCATGATTGCATTTAGGCGTTTGATTTTCAACAAAAATGGAGAGCATGGAAAACTGTTGGCTAATGCTAGCGAGCCTGTAACTGTAATATTTTATGAAAACTACTTGTTTGTAAGTACAAGGTTATCTCACCTGTTGTAACTCCAAGTAAGGCAGTGTTTTATGGTTAAATGATAGTTATGATGGTCAATGATGGTTATGATGGTTAAAGTCTAACTTGAGCAACAGGCTTCAGACGAAGCAGTGCCTCCAGTTATCTTCTTCCCTCCAGGGAAGCTGAAAGGTGTCAATAGGCTGCATTCAGGTTCTCAAATTTGATGGTATCATAACTTCAGATGGAGAGCAGGAGTTTAAATAACTAAAATAAATAAAAATGTTTTTGAAGGGAATATCCAAACGTATGAACCACAAATGCTGAAATGCTTTCTTTTTAGAGACTGGCTCCATAAGCTTGCCAACAACAATGTTATGTCTTTAAAGTCCTTTCAACTGTGCTGACCGACAAGAATTTGAATTTGTGCCAATTTTTATTTCACGTGGATAGTTCCAGTAATTACAAAGATATGAACCATAAACCAGGTCAACAAATCTGCAGTCAGTTGAAGGCCCTGTACCACTTTTTTCCCAAATATTCGGGAAAAATATATATCTTGCCCAGTGCAGATATTTTATATAAGCAGTTCTTGAGGTCAGAAGTCGGATGTGTGTTGTCTGCATCCGTTTATAAAGCGCTTCATTGTTTGATAATCAGGAAGTTCACAGTTTGCATGCTAGTTGTTGTTAGCTTTACCATGATGGCAAAACTCTGCTCTGGTGTGAGTGTGCTTATATACTCTTCATTCTGAATAATTTGGATACTCGGAATGCATAAAACAAGTGAGGAATAATATAATAATATTTGGACCACTGCAAACCATTTCAAATGACCAAGTTCTGTTTTTCATGTTTTTAAGACAACTCAGTGTTAAACCGATTGTAGGATATTGCAATGTCATATGAACACATTGTATTCTCCCCCTATCACTCATCACTCTTTCTCTCCGTCATCCCTCCATCTTTCTTTCTCTTTGTAGACCTCCGCTGAAACCGTTTTTTGAAGTGCACCGGTAGGGGTGGCAGGGGTGTGGGCAGCTTGCTATTGAAATCTGAGTTTGAGGGATTTCAAGAGGCCAGCAGGCAGTCGGCAATGGTGTGGCAATGGCTTTGTATTGTCAGCAGATGAAAGTGGAAGGGTTACTGTCCGAAACATCTAAGGTATGGCCACCAGGAGAATACAACGGACCTATTCAAGAAACACAAATTCTGGTGTTGGGTAAAAAAATGAATGAACTGAAACCAGCATAGACGTAAAGCTGCGCTATGTAACTTTTTGGTTTGGAGGCCGTCACCTGCTTGTTTCTATGGATATGTCATTCCCCTGCCTGGAATGTTCCACAGTATGACGTTAAACACCTCTACCTTACAGTTATTAAATTACAGTGAGTGACGGTTACCTCTCCACAGATCTGACCTAACAGTAGCATCTCCATGGAAAAGAATTTGACAGACCCCGCATCAGAAAAGTTACAAAATGCATCTTTAAGCTGAAATAAGTCAGGTCATGAATCGTTAATGGCCAAACCTCCTTGTCAAAGCCTGATCTCGTCAGATTGCAGAAGCTAAATGTGACTGGGCCTGATTAGTACTTGGATGGGAGACTGCTGGGAAAATCAGTAGCCATAGTGGGGCGGCAGTGGCAAACTGTTGTGTCCTTAGGCAAGACTCTTCGCCCACATTGCAGAGTATGAACATTCTGGGGTGAGGTGTGGGAAGGTTTTGTTTTTGTCTTTTTTTGTTTGTTTGTTTGTTTTTTGTTCTGTAAAAAAAGAGAAACGTATCTAAATTTAAAATGATATAAATAAATAAAAAGATGGAGTAAAAATGTAGCCAAAATGTCTTGATGAGCACCAGAACACTGATAGATATCTTTGTTGAAGGACACACAGCACAAGTAAGGCTGTAGTCGATTACCAGTTTTTATTAGTGGACTAATTATGGGACAACAACTAGTACCTGATACCTTGCTTTTGCAGTAACTCCTGTGCAGTTGTAGTCTTGTGAGTGCAGTTGGGTCAGTTTCATGATCAGGTTATGGAGCTCAACAGTGACTGCCCACTCCAGTTCCAGAAGTACATTTTTCATACATTTTTCCCCATAGACTTTTCAAAAGAGTTTAAAGACATTGTGGAGGCTAACCAGCTATGCTGTAATATGCTTTAATAACTTTGAGGTTTATAAAGTTTCGGGGGAGGGGGGCATTTCTCACATTTCACTTCTAACTTCTTTGCCTGTGTTTCTCTTATGATAAATAAACATGCGATGAAGGGATAAAGATGGGAAGATTGCATGGCTGATGTAAAAAGCCCATTTCGTTTAGCCTCATGTTTGTGGTCACAGCTGCCAGAGTTACGGGCAGAGCCACATTAAACATGGCACAAATGGATTTGGGCTGGGCTCTGAAAGCTTTAGTTCCCAACAGTCTGGAGGGATAAGGACAGGGGCTGGTTTGTGTGTGAGGAGAGGCTGCTGGAAGACCTCTACTGTTTACAGATCCTAAGGTTTGTCGTCCTGTCTGTGGCGGGGGAAACAGTGCCATAGCCAGTTCATTTCAAAGTTCCAACTGTTTGTTAAACTATAATTTAATTTTTTGTCATATTTTTTATATCATGTATAATACACTTTTCAAAGGATGTCAAGCTTTTTAATTTCTTTTCCATATGTTTACAGATCATTTTGAGAATTGCTGCAGAATAAATTGGTAGTTAGAAGTAGTTAGAAAGATACCATGGACTGAGCTGGCAGTGAGTGTCCTCGGTACAGCTCAGAAATGCAGTTTCTCTAACAATAATAGTTCATGTTGGTAAACTTAGTCCTCACCAAGCCTAGCTCAAGATCCGGAAGCTATTGAAAGGTTTCCCTAGTGAAGGATGGGTCAAATGCTCAGGACAAATTCCCTACAGGGAAAATAAAGTGTACCTTAAGCTTAACATTATTATAGAGTATTCATATTCTTGCAGTTTTAGAAGTGATGTGTTCTTCCTTGACTGCTCTGAAATCAGTAACATCAAATTAAATGTTATAAAAGTACAAATCACACCCTTTTCCCCCTATTAGCATGTTTAATGCAGCCACGATATTGTTAGGATTAGTTTAATCTCATTCTTTACACCCATTTAACCGACTGGCCCTTGGGGGAAACGTGATCACTTCTCAATCTAATCTTACTTTTATACTAGTATTTTCTGTAGATGGCGGAACATTTTTAGTGGAGAGATGGGGAAAAATTGTAAATCGAATTGAAAATCATATTTAGGCGAGAAGAGATTTTTAGATAATTGCCCAGCTCATACTAAGTAGTTGACTCTTACTCATAAATTAAGTTTATTAAGAATTACGTCTTTGTTCACACTTTATTAACCCTATTAAAAGTTCAGTTATTATCAAACGTTACCGTCAAGTTTCACAGCTTTAAAAGTGCATTGTGTAACTTTTCTATGGGATAGTCCTTAAAAAGCTTTTCTCCATGGAGATTTTTTGTCTGGACCTTTCTATCTTCACGGAAACCTGTGGATCTGTGGAGAGGCGTCCCCACTCACAGACAGAGAGCCTGTTTTTCTAGGTATTTTTAAGCTATAAAACAACATGTAATTGATTAAATGTAAGGTATAGCTGTTTAATGTCATACTGTGGAACATTTCAGGCAGACCAATGACATATCCATAGAAACAAGCAGATGACGGACCCCCAACCAAAAAGGTGCAGAGTGCAGCTTTCGTAGCATCTCTCCTTTATACCGCTCTCTCCACACAGCTTTGACGTGTATATTTACCAAACCTCCAGCTCAGTCAGGCATGTTAGTTCACGCTTCACAATTAGCTGCCTATATTACATGTTCCTGCTGAGCACATGTGAAGCGCAGTGGGACTCGTACAGTACAGGGACATACTAATTGAAATCCATGACCACCAATACATACACACTGCTTAACGCCGCTTAGCTTTAGTCCCCAAACGCCGCATGTTCTTTAAAAATACAGATGGGACATACCGTGCACATGTATATGCAGAGTAAGTATAAGATGCCTTTACGGTTGTATGCAGTAAACAACATATAGACAGGTATTCATCATATGTCCACACGGGCAGGAGCATTGGGCTGTGTGGAGGTCTGATGGGGCAGGCTTAGGCTTATGTAACTGTTATCTAGTGCATCTCATGTTTGGAAAATGAGCTATTTTGAGAATTGTTAATATTTTTGTGAGCGGCATGTTTATTTATGATTTTGTTGTTGTGGTTGTTAACTTTACACCAGATGCCCCGTCGCACAGCCAGACACAAATATTGTGATTGGAGGTTAGGTGGATTAAAGGTCTTCTAGGGTATGTAACCTTACTGCTAGAAGGTCTGGCATCTGTTTGTTTTGATAGAGATGTTATTGCTTTGCTTAAAATGTTCCGCTATATGGCGTTACATCTTTCTGTTTCCATGGAGACAAGCAGGTGATGCTACCAAGCCAAGTCACGGGTCAGATCTGTGAAGAGTTTTATTTCCAGTTATAGTATTTAGTTGTGTTATTTTAAACAGGCTACTTTCTCTTTAGTTGAAGATCGACTGATGGGTTTTTGTTTGGTCAATGCCGATACCAAAAGTTTAGAATCCAGAAAAACTGATAGCTGATGAGCTCTGCCGATTATTTTTAGGCTGATATTTTTGAGCTGATACATAGGGCTTTCATTATTTTGCCCAAATTTTGAAATTTAAATTGACTACAAACTCACCCACTCATTTTCTAACCTTCAAGAGGGCCGTGTAGTCACATTATCTCACAGCATTAAAGTGTTTAAAGCTTTGTGTGTACTCTTTTGTCAGCAAGTTGGTCAAAACAAAATATCGGCCCGTGCTGGAGATCGAAGCCCAGTAGCCATTTCTTTAAAAAGTGCAAATATCGGCCAGTTATATCAGTCAAACAGTTCTCTACAGTTTACCCAATGCAACATTTATGACATTAAACTCATTTATCTCCATGGAGACAAGTCGATTATGCCACCAGGCCAAGATACGGGTCAGATCTGTGAAGAGGCGGCCTTCCTTAACAGTAAGAATGCATGTTTTAGAATAACAAAAACACTCATAATTAAATACATACATGAAGATCCATATGTTTAATGTCCCACTGTAGAACATTTCAGGTAAAGCAGTAACCCTCCCTCCATGAACACAAGCAGAAAAGATACATAATGCACCTTTAACTTCTGAAATACTGTTGTTACATAACCTTTAAGTAAAACCACATTGTCACTGCTTATAATAGCCCACTTTTTTATCATAACTTCCACCAAAAAGCCCGCGCAACACCACAAAAACAACCCATAGCATCTCCCTTTCACACCCCCCCATCACTCTGTGTACTTTTCCTCGCTATACTTCAATAATACATCACAAGATTCATATTTCAGTAGCTATGCACGATACCCCTCCTACGTCACGCTCCCCCGTAGCCCGCACGTGTACAGTATGAGCGGAGGATTGGAGCTTGTGTGCTATAGCTGGGGAAGCCCTCCTAGGATACCCCCCTTCCCTGTATACGTCACTGCATATGGGCCTATAATGAGAGGACCGGAGCACCCATGGGAGCGGTACAGGCAGATGCGGGGGTGGGATAGGGAGCGGCGAATGAGAAGAGAAAGAAAATGATCATGCTAAAGTGGATCCGGAGATAAGATGTAATCAGTGTTTATTTAGTGGCCATCTTGGTTCTTTCTTTCACACACTAGTTGATATGTCAGTGGAAAGTAGCATAACCCTAAGTCAATATTAGTTCTCATTAGACTATATTGTTTATCTAATGCTGTCTGAAGGAGCAGGTGATTTGCAAAAGAGATACTGCTTTTTGAGGTATTTTTTGTTATTCATTTTACCTTAGATTAAAGTACTTAAAACTGGGGTGCCTGAACCGCCAAATGAGGAAATAGGTATTTAAGTCTGTTGAACTAGTTCCTAGCTAATTTTCAGGCATATGCAGCTTTAAATTCATCATCTGCATTTTACCCATCTGAAAATGCACTGCTCAGTCCTTGTTATGTTGGCCTACGTCACCAGAGGTATAATACTCCTTACAATGGAAGCTTAAACTCTCCTTCTAACTCTGATGACTTCAATTTATTCTACAACACCATTTCATATTTATTTGACCCTTTTCAGATGTGTAAATAAATGCAAACATATACTGTAATTTAAGATGTTTTTCGTAGTAATACTAATGGTGGTGATAGTACTTGTATTATTAGTAGTAGCAGTGGTAGTGCACGGGGGGATGGGGTACGTGACAGGACCAGTGGAGGAATGGAGGAGTGCATTGCCAGCAGCCTTATCGATTATCTGTGGGACGAGCATGCTTTCTATTGATTCACACCAGCGCTAATATATAATGTTATAAATTAAATACAGGCCAGAAGATGGAACTTTTCCTCGCCGCTAATGCTCCATGTTTGCTGTTTGACTGCGGGCTAGAGCTTGAGCGGGGACAATCTGTTTACATCTGTTTTAGAATATTTCAAAAGCACAAATTGGGGGGGAAAAACTATAGAAATTTCACCTTCATATTTTTGCAGCTACATTAACAAGAGGGATTTGCATCTTCAGTTTATGTAGAAATGTATTTGAAAGTTTGTTAGTTATAAAATCCAAAACTCCCCATTGTTTTCTTTTTATCGTTCCCTTTTCTTGGCTACTGACAGAAATCTATTTCTGAAGTCTATTTATTGTCTTGACAGTTAAAATGCATGTGTTAAAATGCACCCTGCTCCTAAATTTATAGTTAAATAAACAGGTCATGTATAGGTTAGACTTGTCCCATGACCTTTGACCTCATCAGCATTTTTTTAACATACACAGTGGATATTTATGTTCGTACAAAATGACTATATTACTTGAACTACTACAGTTTTCCAGTAATAATTTGATTAAGTTTGATTGACTTTTAAATCAAAATGTATAACAACTTTTTTTTTAACCTTTTGGCACAGCTGGATTTACTTTTTCAGTACTATTTACAGATTAAAACTACTATATTTTGTCATTAACATTCTTAACATACAAACTGTTTAGCTGAGTTTATTTTCACACAGTGTTAGGAGATGTCATAAAGGACATTTTTTGGTTGTATACGGTTTGATATAAGCCTGTGGTTCTCAAATTTTTATAAGATTATATTTGACTTTCATTGTACCACAAAGTCTGGTTTAAAATCAGCCTTAACCATGTCTAAACTAAGGATAAAGTAGTTCTAAATAGTGACAAAGATATATAGGGGGTATAGAATTGTATACAGTAGGGCACAGAATTCAATATTAAACACTGATATAGGTAATTAATTAAATAAGCAAAGAAATCATATATATTGTTTTTTCATTCAGATTTACAACCACCAGCACCACTCAGATATGGCTTCCAGGAAATGGGCAGTGGAAACCGGAGCTGACTTTACTGGCATCGTCGTGGGAGCCATTTTGGATCCAAGGCTGCTGTAACTCAAGGATGACTTCCAGGTCTGCATTGTACATGTGTTTGGACACATAGTAGGAGATATATGCATATATTGGAATGATGTATGGAGACAGCCCGCACCTGAGATTTGATAAATGTTTGAATTGAGGACATAATTTTGCCAGAGTGACTTGGCTAGACTCTTAGATGGATACGCTAACGATCCACGGGGCAGACACAGCCACCGCTAATGACACAGTAATGCTCTGTGCCATTTTGTATTGACCACACTTTTAGTCCAGGATAGACACGGGCCTTTTCAGCCATTTCCACACCATGTTTATATTTTGGTGAGTTCTTTCTCTGCTCGTATATCAATTTTAATTATATTTAAAGAGGGGGTATCATGGTACGTCAATTTTTTTTGCGCTTTTTACCATGTTATAACGTTGTTCAGCAAAAACATGCCTGAAAAGATTTTAGATGTCATCCATTTATGTATTACAGTACATGGTATTTTAGCAATCTCTCCTGGGCCTGATTTGAACCCACTTTACTGTTAGCTGTAGGATTCTGTGCAATGCATCGCCCGCAACCCTACGTCATCCATGCTCCCACTCCACAATTCTCCATAACTATACAAAAACATTCTACAAAACAACTTCCCAAACCTGATGCGATGTGCAGTAGTTTCATTAGTGAGATGCACGATGATTGTGTTTTGACAGCGCTCTGAAGGGGGAGTGACTTAATGTGGAGCGCAAAGGGGGGAGAGACTCAGCTCATCAAAAAACAAACTTATAAAAGATTGTTTTTGGCAACTATAGCGTTTTCGAAATAATAACTTCTTGAAAAAGTACTTGTCTCCATGGGGACAGAGTAAGGTACAGGTCAGATACTGGAGAAAGGCACATTCACAGTAAGAGCTCATGTTTTTTGTGGTATTTTTTCGGTTCTAAGTGCAAGACAGACACGTTTAATGCCATACTGTGGAGAATTCCATGCAAAGCAGTACTATCTCCACAGATACCAGCAGGCAGACCCACCACCAGAAAAGTTATATAATGCTCCTTTTTAGTTAGTATCTATTTGTGCAACACTATCACATTGCATTTGTATTTGTACAGTGTCTGCCGCTTAACCAGATGTTCACCAGTTCAAACCTTTCCCAAGAATTGATACAAGACACTCCATTCCAGGTACAATCTATGCATCTGATTGTGGGTAGGGAGGACACCCAGCATATTAAAAAAAAATGCCAGACTCAATTGCTATGGCAACCAGACTACAGAAGTTATAACAAAAAATGTCAATCTTTTTGTCATATTTTGATTTCCTGTTTCTTAGCCGTGCGCTGGGAGGATGTTGGCAGCCATCTCTTGTCCGTGTGCCCAACATTTTATATTCCGACTGATCTATTGTGGCTACTGCTATTACACCATATTACATTGTGCCAAAAGCCGGGTTGTCTTGTCTTTGAAATATATTTTGTCCACTTAAAACAGCTTGTCCCCATAGCAACCGCACTATGTCTTTATATTCGGGGATGTCTCTCACCATCAGAGTCACATTTTGTACAGATGATTGACAGGGCCTGGAGGGCTGTGCGATAGTCTATTGTGATGGCTGCTTTGTCATGGTGTGAGAAGATAAGAAGTAACTTAAAGGTGCACTATGTAACTTTTTGGTTGGGGGTCTGTCACCTGCTTGTTTCTACGGATATGTCCCTGCTCTACCTGGAATATTCCACAGTATGGCGTTAAACTGCTCTACTTTATATTTGTTCAATTACCAATTGGAGTTATAGCTCAATAATACCAAGAAAAGCGTTCTGACTGTGAGCGGCGTCGCCTCTCCACAGATCTGACCTGTAAATTGGTCTGGTTTGGTCTCCATGAAGATAGAAAGGTTTAATACCATACTGTGAATAACATCAGCATTTGACAGACCCTCCACCAGAAAAGTTACACAATTCACCTTTAGTGCATTTGACAAATTAATTTGACTTGGTGGGTTAGTACCTAAATAGTGATCATAATTTTACACCAGTCCAGTGGCAGTTTGTGAAGAAAAGTAGAATACGGGAAGCAGTGAGTTCTGAAACCTCCTTTTTATTTCATCAGGTTTTCACCCACATCAACATAAGGGTTGCTAAGGAACCATACTTCTACGTATGTTGTATCTACTTTCTGTGTCCAGCCAGAAAGTAAAATTATGCCCTTATACAACATTTAAAAAAATAATCTTAAATATAATGATGTTGTAGTGAAATGGGTAGTCTAACTTGTTATATGCATTTTAAGATAAACTATGTAAATGGTAACTGAGACACTGAGGGCAAGGTGGGTTAAGTGTCTTGCCCAAGTACACAAGGAGGGTTTTCAGTTTGAGGGACCTGGAATCTCACCGCTAACCTGTGGGCCACTGGATCAGACCGCTATACCTATAATGTTTATGTCAAGAGTGGGATTCGAAACTGCCAACCTTCAGATCAGTGAACAGATGCACTACGAGCTAAGCTAGTGTCGCCTAAGTAATTGCATATGGTCTCTAGATGAAAATAAAATATGTTAATTTGTTCATTTATGACCGCTGCAAAAGTTAAGAGTCCAACTGTGCCCAATCAAACTGCAGGCAGCATTACCAAAACATTGCATCAGAATTCCATTGGTATTATTTCATTATTCTATTCTCCACACCAGCTCCAAAAACTGTCTTTTTACTCACACAACAAACATGACTTTTTCTTGCATTTTCTATCCACATTATAAGGCTGCTTCTCATCAGAAAAGCAGTTCCTTCCCCTTTGCTGGTGGGATCATGAAAATCATTTTAACACTGATTATTTGCACTGCTGGTTTTGCATATCCACATTGCATATTTAGCCTTTTCATCAGCTCTTTTTGAGTATTTTGAGACATTTTTTATTATAAGTATTATAACAAATGTAAAAAATCGTGTTTATTGACCATTTCACACAAATCAGTCTATTTTACATCATATTTTATCAGCAAAACACCACACAGAAAGCGAGGTTTATTTAGACATTCATTAAATTGGGTTATTATGCACCAAATTGCCACAACTGTCAAACTGTTGGCTCACAATGGTTTCTCATATTCTAATTGAGTATCTATTTAATACTACTATAAAAGTAAGTGTTACTTTGAATAGCGTTTCTTTGTAACCGCTTTTGTCTCAGTATCACAAACTCCAGAGCTCCTTTCAGGGCTATTTGAATTTCACTTGTCCTCCAAACGATCAAATTTCGTCGTACTTGTACTAGAACAATAAAAGTGAATTGAATAATGAATAATGTTGTCCCTATACTAAAATTTCAGACTTTCTATTCTAAAGAATAGGCTCAGTCAGTTTTTTTAGATAAAGTAATCGTAGCTTCTTAAATTGTTTAGGTTTTTATCGTAAAGTATATTAAAGCATATTGTTTTCGCATTACAAATAGAAAAAAACATCATTTTCTCATATCTAGCAGCCCTACAGCAAACTTCTCTGCACTTTTACAGCCGGCACCAGACAATGAACATCACATCGCATTGTATTTCTGTCCCATGTTTTAGTTGTGTGTTTCCATTTCATGCTTTGGTAATTCTTCACTGGTAGTCCTCTTCATTAAACATAGTGTATGCATTTGTGATCGATCTTCCGCAGCATGGGATTTCAAATTGATCATCAAATCAAATTGCCCATAAAGAGGTTGCCGCGGCTCGGAGCAGCGGTGGTCTGATGCAGTCCACGTGCTGAACCGTGACAAATGCGGCGGGCTAAAGATGAAAAATAATGCTGATTAAGTGCTAGCATAAACAAACTGTGTGCCTGTGCTGTTTGGTTAGTACGGCTGCATTGAAGAAACTACCAAACACAACATCTTTTGTTTCAGATTGTAGAATGTGGTGGTCATACTCCCAAATGGGGGGCAAGATTCAGTTTTCCCTATTGATTACACTGAAGTTTGACATGAAATATCCAAAAGGTAAATGCCCAAATGTCAAACCTGATAATTCAAACCGTGACTAGAACTCTATTTTACAACAAAAACAGCATTATAACAATAATCACTTTAGCTGCCCCCCAACTGTATTCAATAATATGGGCTTATAGAGTGTTTTGATTAACACTTTGAGGAAACTGTAACTTGCCTGTGGTCTTACAGTTTTTAAATAGGTAGGCTACTGGAATCACAACTGAAACTGGATGGCCAGTGCCAGCAAGTTGTCTTCCCTCAAGTTTCCCTCCAGAATTCAGTTACTGAGCTGCAAAGACTGCCTTAGCACTGATTAATGAGTGCCTGCAAGTGCTGGGATTTAGATAGTGATGATTCAGATGAGAGAGAGGCCTTTTAGGTTTAAACCAACTGGCACCCCAAATGAAAGACTGATGTGAGGCTCATGTTCTTGAATCTGTGAATTTTGGTTGAATTTTTTTACAAATAGTTCCTTTAAATGTTAAATTGAGGTTTCTTGTTGAGGTCACTTGTTTTATAGGCCGCAGTGTAAGTTTATATATTTGTTGGCTCTTTTTGAGACACTTAATTATATACAATATGCCAAATACTAATTATTATTATTATTTGATTTATTATTCTTGCCCACCTCAGTTCGGAGTAAGATAAAGAGGCAAAGGGAGCAGCGGGTTGAGTGTATGGCTAGAAACCAGAGGTAAAATGGTTCCAACCTTGTTTGTGAGCAAGATATAGTGACAAATCACCAAATGGACTGCTTCGCTGGAGTCCATCCAATTTCCCATCTTAGAAAAAGGTCAAGGGTTCAATTTCCAGATTATGTGACGCATTTTTGAGTGTTTTTTTTTTTCTTTTGAGTGAGTGTTTTGAGCTTTGGAGATGTAGACAGACTAATAATACGGGATCAAAACTCAAACATGTGTGAAAGAAACAAAACAAAACTGTGGGTATGTTTAGTATTACATTATAGCATAGCTCAGAAAAAAAACAAAATATGGGCCCATTAATTCTACCAATCTGTTAAAAAAGATGGTGAAGTGTCTTTACTTTCTGCTGTCTTTGTTTCGTTTGGACCTTACAGAGTGAGAAGTGTAGATGCCAGTTTGTGTTTATGTTGCCAAAGTAAAACAAAACGTGTAGAAACAAACTCGCCTCTCCAAGTGAAAAATCAAGATCACTACAGATATCGGCATAGTTAACCCTTGACATAGCACAGATCTACCTGCACAATTCTCTTTCATTTATCACCCTACTACCGCGGAACAAATGGCTTCTACTCAGCGTTATTGAAAGCTACAACTGGGGCAACAGCGCGTGGTGACGAGGGATCGCAAAGGCTGTGAAAAATAACACTCCTCTGTAAAAAAAAAAAACCCCAAAAAAAAAAACCCATGAATTAACGTTTGAGCGATTGTATCCTCGGAATTCCACTCTTTTTTCACGTTTTCTCTCCCTCTCATCCTCCGCAGTATGCTATGGAGTCTTAATATATATTTTATTCCATTTCCATTATCTCCGGCATGGCGCGCGTACACGGTGGCACATTTTTCGTGTTTTGCGCGCGTCGCATCACGGGGCCAAGTTTTAGTCGCCTCTCTCTGTGTGTGTGTCCATCTTCCTCTCTTTCTCTCCCTTTCTCCCTCTCTTTCCCTCTCTCTCCCAGTGTCAGAGCAGCCCACTCACTCACACACACTCTCTCACAGTCCACAGTACCCACGAGCCAAGCGCACGTCTCCGCTCCACGCTGCGTAACCGACACCTCAGCGAACATGGATTCTGGAGAGATTTTGGATAACTATGACACTCAGCGTTAACGCAACCACGAAAATTCTCTTCAACTGACTCTTTGTGGATATTCCCCGCGATTTTGGATTATATTGCATTTGCGTAAAGACGGAACTATTGTGAGATTTTTTTTTATCTCCAGGAAAAGAAAAAAAAGGGTTGCTGGGAAAAAGAGGCTGCTAGCAACAAGGAAAGTCACGGATCATGCTTATGGGAACTTCCTATTCCATCTTATTAAGGTATTTGATCATTATAAAGTTGTTGTCGGTTGTTTTACTGTTTGGAGTGGGCTTGGTTGATGGAGGAGAGGTGAGGAGTTTGAAGACAAAGAGGCGACCGCACAGGTGATGGGCGCGCTGTTCCTTTTGGACATTTTGCGCGTAAAAATCCACATTGAAATACTTTGCTTTCATTGTGTTTATCAACGGTTTTGTTTCAATAATGTACACACCAAGGTCTTATTCCTACTCTGACAATAAAACAGAACCCATTGGGAAAAAAACCGCAAAAGCGACAAAAGTGTTCTATTCGATTTTACAAGTCGAATTTGAGAAGTTTGGGTTAGATTTTGGTCTTTATTTTTTGCTTTTAGCGTGTTGTGATTTTTCCGCATTACCCTGCCCACTACTGCGTGGTGCGGGCAACGCAAACCTCCAGTAAAGCAGAGCACAGAGCAGCCCATCTGTTCATCACATAGCAACAAGACGGGAGAGGGAGACAGAGCGCTCCCAGCCTCCCCGCCAAGCAAGCTCGAGTGATGGGCAAGAGGCATGCCATTCTGACCATATAAAGTGTAAAAGCTGGTTTGGAGGTTAGCCCTAAAAGGAAAAAATACTGATGCAACTCTGCGTTCAGTGTTAAGTTAACTTTTATTAAAACGTGGCTTTTGAGAGCGCCACCATAAGAGTAATTCTATAGATGATTCCCATTGGTGATGCTTGAAAATGTACTTAATGTTCTTATATCATTACAAAATTGACTCTTGTGAGCTTTAACATTATGTTTTTGGTATGTCACACGTTTGAGTAACCCTCTGTCTACATCTCCAAAGATCTAAATGATTTGTTCCACCTTGTGATGTCATGAAGCAGTAGTTTTCAGACACATGAACACCTAGGTTAAAAGTCATGTATGTTTTCATCATAATACAGATCAGAAAATACAGGCCTTTTAATATTTGGCTGTTAGAACAGGCCACTCCATTCCAGGCAAGTGATTGTAGGGATCGTTGAGCACTCACTCCACAGCGATAAGGTTGCAGGTTCAAATCCCAGACTGGCCCTTTTCCTTTCTTTGCGGAGTTTGCATGTTTCTGGATGGGTTTTCTTCCTGAGCAAAATTAAAAGGTGGTCCAAATACAAAAGACAGGGACAATAAAGTGCAATGTTTATGTGAAGTTCATTTTAAGACGCTTGACAAACTGCGGATTAGCTCTGGTTTCCTAAAAAGACCTCTGTCCACTTCTTCGGATTAAATCGATATACGCTAGCGACTGTCCATCCGATGCCAGCAATGGGACTCAGCAAAGGTTAAGTGATAAACAGCCAGATATTGTCATCACTGTCTTCTGGGGGAACCAAAGTGTAGATTTCAACGAATTAGGAATATGATGATATATAATTCTGAAGCACGAGACATTACTACAGACAATTATTGCGATGAACGACAATACTGAAACTACTTTATGCCACCCACACAGAGCAGGAGAATCCAAGTAAACCAACATTTAAATAGACAGAATCATTAAAATGCCTGAGCTGCAACAAATAAATAGCAGAATGAAGCAATAATTAGTGATATAAGTTTTTTTATTCAACCCTCTACATCTCAAATGTTATCTTATTACATAAAAATGGTAAAAACCTCTCCAGTGTTACAAAGAAAATATGCATACGACAAATACTGAGACCCAAAATATATTGCTCCAGCTTTCATGAATGATATGAGGTAAGTATAATCTTATGAGCAAAATATAATTGTATTGTCGTTAATAAATGTTATAGAACAGTTATGAGTATAAAATATTTCACTGAAGCAATTAACATGTCTTCCCTTCATTAGGATTCACACAGAATTCCACAGAATCAGTGACTGTTGAAACCGGCAGTTCGTGACAGGCCTACTACCCGTATTAGGACCAAATACCACTCCCACTTAGCCTTGCAATTGTATCTCTCATTTGAAGAAAACCTCAAGACATACAACATCACTTTTGAAATTTACTGTCCCTTTCTAAAGTGAATGAATTGTCTTATTTTTTAAGGAAATGCACCACCCTGATGCAGCTCTCCAATATATATTCCTGCTGTAAATGCTATTGTTTTGTTACACTGTCATGGGAAAAACTCACACGAACTACATAGACCAAGATCCTTTGCAGCAGAGCCAAGACAACAAAAATATACTGACAATTCACACAGCCTAAAACACGTGCAATAGACTAACCCTCCAGCTGAGGTAATACTGAACAAAATCTAGCCCAAGATGAAGATAAAAAATAGATAAAAAGAAAGACACTTTATTGATCCTGAAGGAAATTCAAAGTTCAGCAGCAGTAACCCCAAAAAACATATTTAATATTAACAGTTCATCCCAGATCTGGAGATGGGTCCATTGGGAGCTGTACTGTGGCGCCCGTTACTAATGACCGGTTCATCATCAAAGAATGTGTCAAATGCAGAGGACAAATGTAACCCCGGGGACCAATAAAGTATACATTAAAGCAGACACAATTGCAAAAAACTATCTTAGAATTGAGTGAGTGATGAATACTTGTTATATAGCCAAAGATTAAAGCTACAAAATTAATCAGGCTGCAGTTTTTGAAGTACACAAACAACAAATATTTTCTGAAATATGTTTTGTGTTTGTCCGTTCATCTTTCAGTCTTTCTGCCAATTCATCTGGACATAAAAAGTGTTAAAATGTCAACACTGACCCAAATCCAAACCCAAAACATAAATGGCAATTAGATGTTTTGTTTTTTTTCTGCAAATCTACATAAATTCTCATGTCTGTTTTATTGTGTATTTCAGAGTGGCTCGGCCTGACGCTCTATCATGACTGATGGCGAGGGGAGAGCGCGCTTTGAGTACGCAGAGGTCCAGCAGCCCGCCGGACAAGACCAGGATGCCCCGGAGCCCGAGTCGCCCCCTCCCGACCAGGTGATTCTGGCCATACCCGCCCACCGTTACCATAACAACCACCCCGCCCCGGATGACCTCGACCCGGGCGGAGACGGCGGTGGGGGTAGGGGTCACGATGAGGTCGCGGAGGAGGAGGAAGAGGAGAAGGATCAGGTAGGAGATTGGAGTTCGGAGATTCAGGAAGAAGATCGGGATATGGAAGAGACGGATTTGGGGGCGGGGCCCCGACCGAGTTTGGGGGTGCGGATAAGGGCGCCCATCCGAGATCCAGACTGTATATCGGAGGAGGAGGAGCAACAGCCCTACCCCGCCCTAGCACCGGTGGCCTTCTTCTGCCTAAAGCAAACCACGAGGCCTCGCAACTGGTGTCTGCGCGCCGTATGTAACCCATATCCTTTTATGCACTGAAGTGGGGAGCGGGGACACCGGTAAGACCAAACTCAGGGATGAGAAACTAAAGGGTTCAAAGTGGCATTCAGGTTTCAAGATATGGCACATTCTCCGTTGCCATAGTGATTAAGTATTTTATCTTTTGAGTGGGGAAAGGTCCAAGTTCTTTAAATCAAATAATGGGTTTTATCTTCCTGGTAACATTTTAATGATTTATTTCCATCATACAATATTGTCAATCGCAACGGTACTACTTTCTCATGGATAGCTAGAAAATCCATGAAAAAAATGTTCAAAGGGCTTTTCTAAGATAAATTAGCTAGAATTATTTATAAGTTTGTTTAGACTTTAGGCTTTAGACTTTATGGTCCCCAAGGGGAAATTCATTTTCACACACACAGCTCGTTTGACATACAGTATAGAGCAACAACACAAGACAACAAACACAGACACAAATACAGTGCAGTCAGCTTGTTGTTAAAATACATTTTTGTGAACTTAGTGTAAAAAAGTTACATAATACGGATTTTAGTTAGAAATTTAGATCAATTTTTTTTCCCAATACAGATGTTGATACTTTGGCTTAACTTTGAAAAGTATTATAAGATGTTTGTCCATTAAATCTGCTTATTTCACATATTTATAGACCCAAATGGGATATCGACAGAACCGATCTCAAATGAATCGATATCCAATCCATCAAAATTTTCTAGATTGGCGCCGATACCCGTGTTGTATCAGTGCATCCCTAAAATGTATGTATTCAGAATGGAAGAGATAGCAGAGATAGTTTATGAATTATGAATTCTTATGATATTCTGTAAAAAAAGAAAAAAGGCAGACTCTCAATGCTAATTTTTAAAACCATTTCCATTCTATTATCCCATCCCCATCTCCCTACTTTTTCATTTAACTGTGCCAAGCTGCCACTTACCCCTTTCGATTCTCAACCCTGGCTATCTGTATTTGTCCATCTCTCCCGATGATTCACTGGGGTGGTGTCTGCTACGTGTCGCTACATGATGATCTCATCAGTTGTTGACGTTAATTGACTCTTGCTGGAACATAATACACTGCTCCCTGGTGAAATGTGGCAAGTGATTTGTCCAAACCACAGCAGGCTCAAAAAAGACTGGCCTATCTGATAAACTCTGAGATCCTGCTGCCCACTCCTTTCCCATTCAAATAAGAGATTTTGTGCTGTTAGACACACATGCATAGATGCGCATAGATGTTTGTGTTATAGGTAGTTGCTATAGTGATTTCTGTTTTCTGGATTTTCATCATTTTTCTCCATCCTTGCCGCCTTGCATCATGTGTACCGAATATTGCTTCTCGCTGCCACTGGGAGGACGCAGCTAAGATTCAATATCTCAGACTGCAGTTATAAAGCTTTTGATTGCTTTTGTGTTGTCGCTGTTTGCATGTAGCACTGTGCAAAGTGAAGGAAAAGAAGAACTTGGTCAGAATTCAGTCTTTGTCACATGTAGACTGTACTTACCAGTTCGATGTAATGATTTATAGACACCAAAACTAGCTGTCCTGGCTTAACAGAAAGAACAAAGGTTGCGACATTTGTGGTAGTAATGCGTTTAAGTTCTAAATATACTGTAATTTGTTAGTATTAGAACTATGTTTGACATTCTATATATATATATGTTATAAAGGAGGTTATATTTTTGAAGTTGGTCCGTCTGTTACTAAGACAACTGAAAATGCAAGTTTGGAATTTGACAAAAGTTATGGATTCTGAATCTGAATCACATAACATCAATGTTTATATTTTATACATATACATATATTTGGTCAATTAATCTTCAAAATACAGGACAATGTAGGGTATAACATAAATATTTCAGTTGGATGTGGACAAATTGAAATACTACAGGTACTGCTAGTATTGTGATAGTATGGGCTGCATAGCTACTGTTAACATTTTTGTACATTTATACCAATTTGGACAGTGGAAGTGCTTCATGTCTTTATGTATTTGGCACAATATATATCCTCAAGTCTGCAGCTCTTTTCTGGACCTTGCATTACTGGACGTTCCCTCACATACCATCTTAATCTATTTGCCAATTCTGTAATTAAAGGTCTATGGCATTTTGTTAAGTAATCAGAGCATCTGAAAGCATCTATATTGGCTGTAATCGATTTCCCCTTTTACCTTGTGAGCAGAGTGCAAAAGGGCTCTATAATGCTCCTTTTATTATGCAGCCAACAGAGAGGCCAGCAAACTTCACAATATGCAATGTCTGCTCCAAGTGTTCTGTGAGTGTCCTTGAGTGAGAGGAGATTTCAGCATGTGCCACTTGTACACAAACCGCTGGCCCTTTCACAACCATTTACAGCGTCAAGGGTCCCTGAGCAACACACGGAGCACAGACCTCCTCCACTCTGCGGCTGACTGGGGACTGTGTTGTCCATACAAAAGGGCTGTTTATCTGTTCAATGTAGTTGTTAGCTCTTGGAAATTTGACTTATTTGACTGTATTATCTTCAGTATTTAAAGCTGATGTGAAATGGGAACATTGGGTGTAAGATTTTGAGTGAGAACAATTTGGATGGATTTGACAAAATGTTATTAAAACCTGGCATAGAACAATATACACTAATAAGAGGTTACAGCTATAGACAAGGGGTGTCCAAACTATGGCCCAGGGACCAAAAGCAGTCCTTGGACCAATTTTTATTGGCACTCAAGCTTTCTGCTTAAATGGCCCATTTGATCATGTTTTAATTTTAACAGCAACTTTAAGTGTTTCTACAACTATAACCTTAATAGCAACACTTGCATTGTGATACAGACCTAAAATTAATGTTTATTAATTAAATTTATGGTAGGTCTGTAAAATGTAAATGGAGCTTGGAGAAAAAGGTTTGGACCCCCCTGCTATAGACTTTCTTGCCAACACCTGCTAACAGGTGTAATTTATAGGTAGTTTTTTCTGTAAAAAAAAATATATTTTTAGAAAATAATTTACAGTCATAAAATGTTTCAAGTTTTTTTCTAGTTGTGAATTTGAATCAGAAATTGCAGTGCTGAGCAGATGTTGTTTCTTCGGTGGTCAAAATGATGTGTCCTAAAAGATCTATTACGTGAAATAGTAAATGTGATGGAATGCATCTCAAAATGATTGGACAGTGATTTATGTTGGATTGGCAGACCTGTGCAGCCATTTAGATACAACACAAATCTTGTTTGCCATTTTGTAATTGAGATAGTCTAAACATACAGTGGCTGTGGATCCAAACAAAAGGTTTATTAAGGACACGTATGCAGAATTTTAAATGTGTTATTTGCATCTATTTTAATTCAAATTAAATATATATAAAACACGGGACATTTTTGCCCAAATCTGTTCAGTATTTTTATGCACTGGAAAAAAAAGAGTAGAATAAATAAAAAACACCTAATTTAAACAGAGCACTCCTAGATATGTTGTGAATTTTAGTTATTCAGACTGTTAATCCAACAGAAATGTGTTAAAACAGTGAAGCTGACACAACTTTTAAATTTTTTTATAAAAAAACAACAACTTGCTTATACTTAATTGTGAAGTGTCCTGCCCAAGAACACAACAACAGAATACGTCAACAGAGCTGGAATTTAACCACCAAACTTTGCCTCCATTTATCCCCATGTAATGTTGGCTGTATGCCTATTGTCTTTTCAATTACTGCCACTGTTGGATATGAGTTTCTTCTGTCGGACAACAACAAGCCAAAATAATGACTGCAAACAATGTACGCTGTTCACTGACTTAAAAATCTGTCTCGAGAAAAGACTGCGGTGGGCTGTATAAACTTTATTCCATAAGTAAACAGTCTAACACGCTTCCAAGGAAAAAAAAGAAAGTTGGCAACAATCAAAGCATTTAAAATCTTGAATGGAGGTTTACAGTAGTTGCATACAGTACATACCTGCTTGGAGGCACTGTTAGCGGCTGTTAGCGCTTGTTAGCATTCCACATTCCGGAGTATTCCCTCAGCCTCTGCCTCTGTGTGTGATCTGTTGTTTGGAAAGCCTCTAAGCTCCAGTGACAACACCAACGGGTCAACAGAAGCCTGCGCAGCCGCCGAGCACATTTATCTTCAATCAATGGATCCAGCCATTTTAAACGGTTGGCACAAGTGGGGAGAATGGCTAGAAATACAGTATGGATATCTTTAAAGCAGGGGTGGAAAATGAATACTTTTACAAGTACAAATACTATTATTTAAAGGAGGGGTGGAAAATAAATACATTTACAATACTCTGTAATTACAAATACTATTATTTTAATTGAGTATATTTTCAAGGGTAATTGTCCTTCTTTTGTAGATTTCTTTTAAAATGTATTTATAATTCAGTTCTCTGGCGGCACAGTGGCTGAGTGGTGACTCATGCTTCATAGCAAGAAGATTGCGGTCGTTTGTTTCAACCTGTGTCTGGGTGAGTTTCCTCTCAGCACTGCGGTTCCCCCCATCAGCCCAAAACATGCATTTAGCTCAAGATCTGGAGATGAGTCCCTGAGCACTGTACTATGGTCCGTCATGCTCCAGCTGCATTGGTTGAAGGATGGGTCAAAGTCAGAGAATTTTATCTTGATGTGAAGTTCTTTCTTACATTCTTAGAAATCATTACATAGTTACTCAAGTAAATGGATTTTATTGAATCGTTAAATTAGATTAGATTAGATTAGATTAGATTAGCCTTTATTGTCTCCCTTGGGAGAAACTTGTCTTGGGACAAGGGTACTCATGCCACATATAGAGACATATAACATACAGTACACACACAGTGGACACATCAATTAATGCAGTTCATAAGAAAAACAACCATTCAACATTTGATAATATTGCACCATTCCCATAATTATCATATTTTGCACATTCCCATTATTAACTTTAAGAATGTGAGAGATTATTATTTGAAAATTGTATTTTCACTATGAAAAAAACCCAGTGAAACAGTACTAAATAGCCAATTGTAGTGAAGAGAAAGAGTATTTATATGAATGAATGAATGTTGGTTGCAGTGGTGGAGCGACAGACAGACCTAGGAACGTAATCAGGACGTTTGATACCATGTTTTTTACATCAAATTTGCAACAGAACAACTGCTTTTCAGATCTTTGCTATTACCAATCCCCAACTCACCTCAAAAGTTTGACGGATTCCCTGATTTCCTTCCGCTGTCATGTTAACACCTCCCCTTCATTTCCATCACAGACTTGATCTCCTCTTTTGCCTCTTCACATCAGCGGGTCTCCTCCATTCCGACAACCTTCTCTCAAGCCCACATACCTGTATTTGACTATTTCTTTAAGACAGCAGCATGCCTATGTGTGTATTCAAGCGGGTGACTCATTATATTTGGCCCGGCTCTTATTAGCGGCAGATCGGGGGGTTATGGCTGCGTGGCGGGCGGGCTGCTCAGGCTCTCTCAGCTCTCTCCCTCTGACGTACGATGATGTGTGATGGAAATGAGAACTTTATTTTTGGATGTGTTTTTATAACGTGTGGGAGGATTGAGAACACCCCAGAGCAGTACCAGCAGGTTTCTGTGGCTGGAGGAATTCGTTTGCAGTGGGTTCCTATGTCCCAGTGTTGTTTTGGTAAAGAATGGAAGTTGATAACAGGCTAGCAAGCAAATATGAAAGCTTTGTTTGTGTTAAAGGTGCATTATGAAGAAAAAGATGTGTCCTTACTCCATAAACCTGATTCTTACCAGAGATGCACCGATCCAGCTTTTTCAGCTCCAATACCAATATCGATACTTAAGCTTTAAGTATCTGCCAGTAAATGATGTGTGATGACGCCAGTGTAGGGACGCAATTTTCCTCAAAAATCAGTTTTACAAGTTTTACAATACAATAAATGTGTTACATAATTATTATCCTACAAGTAACTACTGAACAGTTTTATATGAATAGAAGTTCAATCATCATGAGACATCCTTGGTCTACATCAGCCAGTGAATAGTCTTTTTACATCAAATATAAGGCCCAACTAGGATATCAGTGGAACGAGATAGATATGTGATCCTGCGAGATTTCCCAATTTCCCCAATTCTTACCTGCCTAGAGGAGGGCCTTCTTCTATTTCCTAGAAGCATTTCCCAATGTAGAGTTTCAACTTTCTATTTTGCCTCGAAATAATTGCAGTGTTTTTACTTGACTGGCTTGTTTAATGACATACTGTGGAACATTCCATACCGAGGAATGCATTAATCATCCTTTTATTTACAATAAGCGACCACAAATTCCCTCTGATTCCAGTATTGCGTTATAATTCAGATTCAGTGATGTAAAATAAATGCTTGTCAAAGTGAAAATCAATACTAAAAGTATCAGTGCGTATTCTAAAAGCTGTAGAATATAACTACACATTCAACCTAATCATAACACTTTCAGTTGCTGTTTTGACTGACTACTTTTGAACATCTTTCATTATACTGTATTTAAAGGTCCTATATTACCCAAAATCGACTTTTGTGTTAGAATGTTGTTACCTCATCACCATCATACCTGGAGTTTGTTCTGTTTCATTCCTGTATGTTTGAGTGTCCTGTATAGCCTGTCTATACCTCCAAAGCTCAAAATGCTCTCTTCCACTTTGTGATGTCATGAAATGGTAGTTTTGAAGTTAACAGCTCCCACTTACCTTTAATTTAGTAGAGACTGGATTCCAGGGCTGAAATTATCCAAATGATTCTAGTAAAGGAGCTTAAAAGACACAGTGGAGCACTCCCTGTATTACCACATGACATCACAAGGTGGAACAGACTGTTTTCAGTTTGATAGAAGAAGCCTAAATATGCAGGATTTGTGTATTAAACGTGTCAATGAAACAAAACACAACAAGGTGTGTTTGTGATGAGGAAACAATATTATAACATAGATCAGAAAATAGCATAATATGGGCCCTTTAAATGACTTTGTTGAAACCCACTGTACCCATTATTACTCTGGACTGTGTAAACATTCTGTATGTACATTGCATATGGGGCCCTTTAGGCTGTTTGTGTTGGTATTTGGATGTGTGCATTATGGGAGCAGTTCTGTGTTTATCCGTGAGCCCGCTGTTTACTGGCTGTGTTGCAAAATGATCCGGAACTAATAGCCCCCACTTTCATGTACGTGTGTTTAACTGTGCGTGGGTGTGTCTGTATATGCACATTTGCCAGGATTGTGTGTTTTAGGCATTGACCTCTTCTTGAAAAAGTGCTGTTTAGAATGCTATTAGCCTAATGGTAAGTGGAGCCTATAAAGTCAGGTGTAGCTCGGATTACTGCCGATAGGAAGTGTCTGGGGTAAGATTATATCGCTATAAAATGGTTGGCTCATTGCGAGATGGTTGTGTTTAAAATGGAAGTTGAAGCGTAGTGGAGTCAGTGAACTTAAGGCCTCATTCACAGTTTGGAGTTGTTGGTTAGAAGACAATGTTTGACTTTGAACTTGTACAACTTTGAATCAGCCACTCATTTTATGTCCTATATTACGCAAAATTGACTCTTGTGAGGTTTAAGCCATGTTGAAATATTGTTGCCTCATCAAAAATATACCTGGAGTTGTGTTTTGTTTGTTAATTATTAGTCTATCTACATCTCAAAATACTCTGTTCCACTTTGCGTTTAGCAGTTTTCAATCAAGTTAACAGCTTTATTTAACTTTGATTCTAGTGAAGGTGTTTTTAAGGTGTCTTTGATTCTAGTGAAGGTGTTTTTAAGGTGTCTTTGATTCTAGTGAAGGTGTATGGAGTTTTAAATGTTATCAGTAGTTTGAGAGAAAGCCATTTATTTTTACTACTGAACTGTGTATGTTTTTTGGCCATTTTAGTGCAAACTACAGTATATAAATGTGAAACTTTCTGGTCGAAAA
Organism: Odontamblyopus rebecca; assembly: GCA_030686955.1. Classification (NCBI taxonomy): domain Eukaryota; kingdom Metazoa; phylum Chordata; class Actinopteri; order Gobiiformes; family Gobiidae; genus Odontamblyopus; species Odontamblyopus rebecca. The sequence continues at coordinate 23,980,157 of CM060667.1, forward strand.
TACCTATATCTAAGCGTGTGCTGGCTCCACTGGCGTCTGCAGTTTCAAGTAGTGGGTGACATCACACAAGACTGCTCTTATTACATCCCTATGTTTCTTATTATAAACATCTAACTGCAGGGGCGGGGTTTGAAGTGTGGATATCTGTTAGACCAATCACACTGTTCCTTATACCTCTAGACACCGCCCCTTTCCCTACTCACTCTCTTCTTCAGTCCGCCAGGTACTGCCCAGTTTAGCCACTCTGTTTGAAATATAGTTGTGGGCGGAGTTCAGGAGTTTAGTCCGATTGTCTGACTTATTTTCTGTTATCTATTTATTTATATATTTTTAATTTGTTTGTTTAGCATCTCTGGAGCGGATAATGCTAATTACCTCATAGGACAAGCATTGTGTGTCTTGTTTCTACTCTACTCTGCTCTACTCTATTCGCTGCACTGCTTTGTTCTCGTATAGCGGAAAGGTTTCACAGCCTAAAGCCATATTGGGATTCCTACCACGCCGGGAGGTAGTCATCACAGTGTTCAGCACAGATCGGGACCTGGATCATGTTGATGAGTCGGAAAAGGTCAAAGGTTAAAGAGGGAAGCTGGTGGAGACTGCTGCTCTGGGCCACAAGGTTAATCTGACCCACAGAAATCTGTTCAGTGTTTCTTTATAAAGGAGGTTTTCTGTTGTATAGTGTGACTCATTTTGCCTTTGTTGTGAATATTCATCCATTGTACTGAGGAGCGGGATAGGAGATATGGCTGGGTTTTAGATGACAGCATTGTATAGACTGGAAGAGTTAACTAAAATTAGCGCTAGGGAGAATTTTGTGAATATTCTAAAGTTAAATATCGAAAATCACATACTAATCAAGACTAAAACTATATACTCATTTCAGGAGGTATCAATACTAAAGTCACATTCACAGGACAGAAATAAACCTTTCCTGAACAGATTTAGAATGATCTTGAGCTGTATCAGAACAAGTATAAGAGCACATAGACTACGATACATCCATGGACCACTAACATTATGTTGTCTATTTTTTATTATCATTGTGGTATCAGAATCGATTCTATTAACGATTCTATTCCTTAGTATCGGAACTGAGTTGAGGTATGTGATTAATATAGGATTTCTGACCGCGTACATATAATATATAGTGTCCCATAACCTAAATTTGACAGTGAAAAGGGTGTGAAGAGTGGAGAGAAAAATTGTTAGAACAGACCAAAATATTTTTCAGTGCCATTCAAATGAGATTAAAGATAACAGAGACTAAATAGAAAAACAACTTAAGAGCCTTTACCTGATTTGAACCATAAGTGAATAACGTGTTTCAGAATGACCTGCTCCCTTCTCGCAATGTGATGTTGAGCCAGGACAGGCATTTGTTTCCACATGGTTCTCATCCAATAATGTGTCTGGTTGGACGAAAGCTGTTTTTCTCTGGCTGTTGCTTCCTTAATGTCCTCATCATCCAAAATGACTTTCATAATAAATAATAACTATAGGCTTATCATTCAGTCCCGTTTCCCCAAATAGCTCCTTATGAAATATGTTGTATGGAGTAAAGGGTGATACATTCTAAACTTTAAAAACAAGTTTGTTAGTAGGAGTTATTATTGTTGTCACGATACTAACAACATTTCAAACTTGTTTCAGTACTAAGGAACAGATTTGATACTCAATACTGATTCCGATACCACAATGACAATAAAAGCTCTTTTCTTAGAGAATAGAATGTGATTTTCAACATATATTATAGTACTTTCTTTTATACTACCATAAGTTCTTATATCTGTGTAATCCCTCAGTCGTTCAGGTAGGTTCCATAGTGGTCCATGGGCGTGTATTAGTTTATATGCTCTTATACTTGTTCTGATACAGCTCAAGATAATTCTAAAACTCTTCAGGAAAGGTTCATGTCTGTCGTGCTGATGTGACTTTTTCAGTTTTTAGTTTTAGTATTGATTAGTATCTGATTTTTGATACTTTTGACAACCCTACAAGCCAGGCACATGCCCTTTTTAAGGCTTGATATTGCATAGATAGATCTGGATATTATTTATTCAGTAGTTAAGCTTTGCTGTGAACAAATTTAACCACATCTACTGCACTATATGAAACATCAGCCCTAAAATTAGCCCTGAGCCTGAGCCCCCCCGCTTCGTTTTGTCAGTGCTGTCCCAGTAGTGCCAGAGGTGCGCGGATTGGCCCTGTAGAAGAAGTGTAGGAGGGCTTTTTGGGCAGCTGTTGTTGCCATGGCGATGCGTTGTGTTGATGATATTGTACAAGAGCATTGTGTTTTGTTTTCTCTTATCAGCCCACCTCCCCAGACCTGCTTTGTCACTCAAACTGAAATGAAATGTTTGTTTCTGGACAAGGCTAAGTGTGTGAAGACTATCTATCTATCTATCTATCTATCTATCTATCTATCTATCTATCTATCTATCTATCTATCTATCTATCTATCTATCTATCTATCTATCTATCTATCTATCTATCTTTCTTTCTTTCTTTCTTTCTTTCTTTCTTTCTTTCTTTCTTATCTATCTTATCTATCTATCTTACCTATCTTATCTATCAGATCTGTGGAGAAGCATGATTTTCAAGGTATTTTGAGCAATAAAAAGACCAGTAACTAGATAAAATCTCCATGGAAACAAGCAGGTAGTGAACCAGTTTGTTCCTACTTAACATAAATAATGAAAATTTTGCCCACTTTTGCTACTCCTTAGCACAGGATCCTTGTACATAGACAGCAATAAAAACAGCACTCTAGTACATTTTGTTATGTCTTATTTCTAGCTTTAGACATTATTGTGTCTAAGTCTCTATTAATATGATAGTTTAACAAAGGTTCTATGCCAGATGCCCTTCCTGACTCCAACCTTGATCCTGCATTTGGGGTTTCTGACTGGAACAAAAAGCAAGATTCCGTTGGCCAGATTTGCAGACCTATCAAGCTTGTATTTGCCCTTAGTTAGCTTCACGTTAGCTTCCTTTGGCTGACCTAGATACATGTATACAGCTGTACCTTCATTACATAACACAGTTGAATGTTCTGCTTCCAAACTTTATCAAAAAGAAAGTTTGTAGCATTTTTCATTGTCCTATTACTGTCTAAACAAGCTAACTTTGCTGTTTCCCTCCACTCTTCTCCTCCTCCATTGTCTTTGTGACTGGAGGATGCTTGGTGCAGTGGAGATGCAGGCTTCTCTCTATCTGCCCCCTCCTCTCCCTCTTCACTCAAGAATAGCTGCATGAAACTGAATTATGCACTGTCGGCTTAGTCTTAAATGTAGTTGAGTTTTGAATAATTTCTGCTTTGTTTTTTGGGCTTTTTAGCAGTGAATTCTAGCGTTGTGACAAAATATTGAATCCTCGTGCTGGTAGATTTGGTGATGCAGAATTAATACAGTGGCCTGCTGTATTGATGCATATTTCAGCAACATTGTAAGGAATTTTTGTCTGTTCAAAAAATAGGATATTCTGTTTTAAATGGTAATGGTCCTAATTTTGCATGGATTTCATTTTTTAGTATATTTATAATGTTTTGGTAGCACTACAGTTGTGTGAAATGAACCTTGTTTATGTAATATAGATTTGATGGATGTCCATTCTACATTGGTCTATCAACAGGGTTCAAGGAAGGAAAGGTAGTAAGTAACAAGTATTTTTGAATACTTAAACCATAAACCAATAAATAAATAAAGCTATTCAATCAAAAGACTGAATAGCAATTTTAAATGTGTTTATTGGCAATTGTCCAGATTTTCCATGTTTCTATATTTCCATGGCATTTATTACCATTTTGATGGAAATCTTTTTCCTTTGAATTGCGTTAAAATGCTTTAATTTGCTAAGAATAAACAGTGCATAACCAATGTATTGCTTATTATTGTTTATTCATGTGCTTTAAATGCATTGAATATTTCAAGGGTTATGTATTTTTCAAACACTGAAGAATGAGCAAAAACAGTTGTCCTGGTTCGGTCTTTGTTTGATTCCGGTTCAGTCCTGATGTGGTCTGGTCTTGTTTCTAGTCCTGGTTTAGTTCCAGGTTTATTCTCAGCTTTAGCGTTGTAATAAACTAAAGAAATCCTTGGTAAACCTGCCAATCGCTTAGTTAAGCTTGTTTCGCTATTTCACTCCATCCCTTCGTCTTTCTGCTGTTGTCCCATATAAAGTGTGCCCCACTGTGTTTTTAAACTCCATGCACTGGATAATTTTAGCCCTGGAATTTCCAATATCTACTGAACTAAAAGTAAAGTATAGCCTGATGACATCACAAGGTGGAACAGAGCATTTTGAGCTTTGTAGATGTAGACAAATAATAAAGACCATAGTGAATGAAACAAAACACTCCTGGTATGTTTTTGAGGAGGTAACATTTTAACATGGCTTAAGGCTCACAACAGTCCATTTTGCATTATATAGAATCTTTAACCAAAGAAATATGGACATAAAAAATTTCTCTTTCTTTAAAAATAATTATCTTTCATATTATCACACAAGTTGAGTAAATCTATGATATGACAGTATCATCAGCCATGTAGTGTGTATTTCAAATCGCGTGGTACCCTGCAAGCTCCAGCGCTACTAAATTCTTCTACTCATTCTCATAGCATTTGACATGGACTAGTGTGACTCCATATTGATCCACAGGCATGATGTGTAGTAGCGTGTGATGTCATGGCCAGTCGTCAAAATGGAGAGCCCGCAGAGAGTGGATTTATTCTCGCCAATGGTTGTAAAATAGCCACAAAGAAGGGAATGATTGAAAAACGTAGCTGATATTGATTGAGCCATGAGACCAATGTCACTCATCAAGGGGCGACTTCAATGGAGTGACAATAATGGCAGGTCAATGATGTATTTGTGAGGGAGCTGATGGTGGACTATGGTCAGAGGAGGTCAGTGTGAAGCATCCCTGGGGAGAGTGCATCACGCTGGAGTTGGAATGGCTTGATCGCCCCCCAGCATGGTAACTTGTGAAGCAGTCACATTAGATGACCTTTAGCTTCCAATAGTGCACGATGTTTGGAAGAGTGTAGGTTTAGGGCTAGCTTATTATGATTACCAAAATAATATACACATTTGGTGCCAATAGAGCTTGGGATCAATTCAAGATTTCTATGACGTCCATAGAGATACACTAGCAAATACAGTGTGAGAATAAGTTTTTTTAAAAAGCTGCGAAACAATCCAATATTTCAACAACAAAATTTCAGGAGCCTGTGATCAATACGAGCATCCATGGTCCTATTATGAGTTTGATTTTCAACAAAAAGATGAGAGTGACTGACTGAAAAAACTGTTGCTAATGCTAGCTAGTTTGTGGCTGTAATTTTGGGAGCGTGGCTATGTTCCCACAGCCCTATGTTCCCTCAGCCCTATATTCCTCAGTCCTATGTTCTCTCAGCTCTATGTTCCCTCAACCCCATGTTTTCACAGTCCTATGTTCCTCAGTCCTATGTTCCCACAGCCCTATGTTCCCACAGCCCTATGTTTCCCTCAGCTCTATGTTCCCTCAGCCCTATGTTCCCTCAGCCCCATGTTTTCACAGCCCCATGTTTTCACAGCCCTATGTTCCCTCAGCCCTATGTTCCCTCAGCCCTATGTTTCCCTCAGCCCTATGTTCCCACAGCCCTATGTTCCCTCAGCCCTATGTTTCCCTCAGCCCTATGTTCCCACAGCCCTATGTTCCCACAGCCCTATGTTCCCTCAGCCCTATGTTCCCTCAGCCCCATGTTTTCACAGCCCCATGTTTTCACAGCCCTATGTTCCCTCAGCCCTGTGTTTCCCTCAGCCCTATGTTCCCACAGCCCTATGTTCCCACAGCCCTATGTTCCCACAGTCCTATGTTCCCTCAGCCCCATGTTTTCACAGCCCTATGTTCCCTCAGTCCTATGTTCCCTCAGTCCTATGTTCCCTCAGCCCTATGTTCCCTCAGCTTTATGTTCCCTCAGCCCTATGTTTTCACAGCCCTATGTTACCTCAGCTCAGCTCGAGGTCATGGTGCAAAGGACCCTTGGTTGAAGAGTTTCATTTTGAGAAAAATCTTAGAAATGAGGGAACATAAGGCTGAGGGAACATAGGGCCTAATTTTCAAAATTTTCAGTGAAAAACAAATTCTTAGAAATGAAGGAACACAGGACTGACCCTGTAATTTTATGTGTGAAAGACTTGTTTAACTGCACAAAATGTCCTCACCTGTAGTTGTAGTTCAGTCTAAACCAGCTCTATCTGGTCAGATTGTGTTCAAGCAAAGCACCGATTAAAGTAACATCTTCAGACATTTTCATCACATCAGTGGTAAAGTATCAGTAGTGTCAGAATACTTGACTGATTACTAAATGTAAAATCTCCATGGGTTAAATTGAACATTTAACTGAAAATTCTTGGAGGTGTGATAACACAATCCTGATCTCTATATAGTTGGAAAAAGTAATTGTCATTGTTCATAGTTATTCATGGTTAATTTTACAAATATGTTAACATTTTTCCCCCAGATTAAAGATGAATCTTTATTTTTGACTCTAAATTGCCCATGTGTCTGAAATACACATTTGAATATTGATTGAAAATAGCCCCTACTTAAACATGTTGCATTACCAGATCTGTATGCAGTTTGTTTTCAACACTTCTCACCTTAACTCACACATTAAAAAACAGCTTTGTATTTGATCTTACATTTTCTATTCATCCTCAATATTCTCGCTCAAAAGTAGCTTAGCAACCAAGCTAGTACAGTGTGATCTGCTTATTTGGGACACTTTGCAACCCCGTTTTTCTATGACAAATGATTACCACTGAGCTGACCTACGCAGACTTGCATTATTCTTAAGGACAGAAAGCTCTTTACCGCCATAACAGCCTGGATGTATTGTGCTCTTGTGTTTATTGTTTGCAGTTATATTTTTTAGGTCAGATTGCGGCTTCTGCTAATGAGCACGATGGTGTCATGAACCACCCAGTCAACAGTACATGAGAGCAGGAGTCATCCACAGCCTCTTTTCCAATCACTATTTTGACAGGAAGATGAAAGCTGAGACTCAACAATGTTTTGAGAAGAAATCAACAAGAATAAAGAGTACAATTGTTAGCTTAGTTCAGTATAGGGTTGGCAAAAGTATCGAAAATCTGATACTATCTATATACCCAGTACTAAAACTAGTATCGGAATTAGATACTCATTTGAGGTACTATAATTTAATGTTGAAAATTACATTCTGTTGTCTAAAGAGTCTGGTTTAAATTATCATTGTGGAATCTATATTGAATATCGCGTCTTTTCCTTAGTTTCAAAATCGAGTTTGAAATTTTAGTATCGTAACAACACTAGTTCATTAGAGATCAGAATTGTATCATTACATCTCAGAGAATTTTCAGTTTAAGTTTTATGTTAAACGAAGAGGAAGCAAAATGAAATGGAAAATTTTGAGATGCTAAACTTGGCTTTCACTGAAAAGTATTCACAGTTTTTGCTTTAATGAATGTATCTGTGACTCAGCAGCTTATCAGATTTGTCGACTTTTTTGTATTGTTATCACTAATGGCTAATGGTTGCGCTGACGACATTCTACAATTCGATGTCCTAATTTCAGATGGAGGGCAAGAGGCTTTGTAACACTGTGGGTGACTCACTGTTTTTGAATGAAATATCTGGAAATATAAAATACACAAATGTTGAATTTTATCCTTGTTTGGCAGGGATTGTGTCACCAAATTATCATTTTAATCTCATGGTTGTGAGTCATTTCAATGGGCAACTATTACGCATTGTGTTTGGACATGGCATTACTTTTTACCTTTTAGTATATAGTAAAATTTACTACTAAGCACCTAAACTCCTCCCACTACTAAATTCAAAAGGAGCTGCTAAATGTGTTTGTAATCAGAAACATCAGGCTTTCATCAGCACAGTCATGAGTTATGTCATGTAGTACCTGGAAGTGCACTGGCAGCACATATGCAGTTTTTGAATGTTTTGAAAATATACAGTTTGCTCTAAAATTGCTTAAAAACATTAGTGACAGTACACAATGCAATTAAAACACCATATATCCTGTTTAGTAGTGAAAAAACTGGCTAGTTCTTCTTAAAACTTTGTGCCAGTTTTGCTTTCATTTGGATAGGCTCAGATGTTAACCATAAATCAGGTCAAAACATCGGCATTTTGACAGTAAAAAAGTTAATTCTATCATGCAATACAACTTGGTCTTTAGCTCAATTTGAAACTACGGACAGCTGACAATGTTGTATTTTCAAGTAAACTCAACCTATAGGGAAATCTTCTTGGCAGATTTCCGTGGAGTTGAAGAAGGAAGCGTCTCGGGAGGGGGAGGTTTGGCTGGGGTTACAGGCACGTGGCTTGGAAGTGAACATCTGCATGCGTGTTGCCGGTGCTGGTATGAAAGAGTAATGTAGAAGGATGAATAAATAAAAGATCTGGGAAAGCCATCAGCATCTCTGGACTGGGTTGTCATGGCGATGCGGACAGCGGAGAGAGAACGAGAGGAGGAGGAGTGTGAGAGAGGAAGAGAGAGATGGAGAACACATCACTGCAGCGCTGTCATGGACTGTATGCGTTAACTTTGTTTCACCCTGTAAATGGAAAAGCACATTTTTGTTTGCGGGTTTCTGGTCAATGTATAGAAAATATATAGGAGCGAAACCGCCTCAAGCAAGTTGCCATATAATGATCCATAAATATGTAAAAAAAAAAAAAAATGTCAGAGTGTTTTGTCAGTGTCCACCAAATAGAACATTTTCAGTTCAATTCAATTTATTTTTGTAGCGCCCAAAATTGCAACAACAGTTGCCTCTAAGGGCGTTCCAAGATTTGGATGAGTAAAACATACACACAGACATATCAAAACAGGAATAAACAACATTCATGTAAGGCAGCAAATGAAACATTGTCCAGTCATCCCCTGTCCTTAGACCCTCCTTCTCAGCAAGGAAAAACTCCAAAAAACCCAGGGTCCTGGGAAAAAGAAGAAACCTCGGGGAGAACTACAGTGAAGGAGGGATCCACTCCCATGGACGGACAGGCTATAGATGTCCAGGCCCGTGGGCCAGTTCGGTATGGCCACATCTACCCAGGTGGGGAAGGAGCCGGGCGAGGAGGGGAGGCCGGGCGAGGAGGAGGAGCCGGGCGAGGAGGAGGAAGCCGGGCGAGGAGGAGGAAGCCGGGCGAGGAGGAGCAGCCGGGCGAGGAGGAGGAAGCCGGGCGAGGAGGAGGAGCCGGGCGAGGAGGAGGAAGCCGGGCGAGGAGGAGGAGCCAGGTGAGGAGGAGGAGAGTCACGCGAGGAGGAGGAGAGGGGTCCAGCTACCATCAGGTGTCTGAAAGAGTTACACTCCACAGGGGGAGTGGGACAGGGGACAACATGTAAATAGCAATGAACGAGCTACAGATGAGAACATAGTAAGTGATGCTGATGAGAAAATAGGAGGAAACAGAGGACAGTGCTCAGGTTGCCACACTTCTCCTATCTTGTTATCTCCTGCAGCAGCTTATCTTAGTAACATCAACTAAGTAACCTGGTCATAAGATATTCTGAAGAGGAAGGTTTTAAGCCTGGTCTTAAATAAAGAGACTGTGGGTGCCTGTTTAACATCAACAGGGAGTTGATTCCATAACACAGGAGCTTGGTAACTGAAGGCTCTTCCCCCCCACTGTACTTTTAGACACTCTAGGAACCACTAATAATCCTGCATTCTGAGAGCGAAGTGCTCTATTTGGCTGATAGCGGACAATGGCATCCTGAAGATATGATGAGGCCATATTGTTTAAGGCTTTGTATGTCAGGAGGAGAACTTTGAATTTAATTCTAAGCTCGACAGGAAGCCAGTGAAGTGATTTTAACACAGGACTGATGTGATCACGTCTTTTAGTTCCTGTTAGGACTCTGGCCGCTGCATTTTGGACCAACTGGAATCTTCTTAAAGTACCTTTACTGCAGACGGTGAGCAGAGAATTACAGTTATCTAGTCTGGATGTAACAAATGCATGGATACGTTTTTCAGCATCATTTTTAGGCAAAATATTTATGATTTTAGTTATGTTTCGCAGGTGAAAATATGTAGTTTTACAAGCTTGGTTTATATGAGCTGTGAATGAGAGATTTTGGTCAAATATGACTCCAAGGTTTTTTTACAGTAGAGCTAGAGGCTATACTCACATTGTCAAGTGAGATTATCTGGTCTGACAGAGAATCTCTCTGACCTTTAGGACTGACAACAATGACCTCTGTTTTTTCAGGATTTAAGAGCAGGTAATTCAGGGTCATTCAGGTTTTGATGTCCTTCACACAAGCACTGAGCTTATCGATTTGATCGGTCTGATTTGGTTTCATTGATAAGTACAGCTGAGTGTCATCAGCATAGCAGTGGAAATTAATGCCATGTTTTCTGATAATGTTACCTAATGGCAACATATACAGAGTAAACAGGATTGGACCAAGCACAGATCCTTGTGGAACACCGCAAGCTACTTTAGAGCAGGGAGAGGTGCACTGGTTTACACTAACAAACTGGTACCTATCTGATAGAGAGGATTTAAACCATTTGAGGGCGGTCCCTCTGACACCTACTGTATGTCACATTCTAACCTCTGCACTAGAATGTTGTGATCAATGGTGTCAAACGCTGCACTGAGGTCCAGTAGAAGCCAGCCCATTATCAGCAGCTAGTAGCAAATCGTTTGTCACTTTAAGCAGAGCAGTTTCTGTGCGGTGGTGAGCTCTGAAACCAGACTGAAATTTTTCAAATAAATTATTGTCCTGCAGATGGTGACAAAGCTGTTTCACCACAACTCAACACAAGTTCCAGAATCTTTGAGAGAAATGGAAGATTCGAGATAGGTCTGTAGTTGGCTAGTTCATCAGGATTTAAGCTAGTTTTTTTCAAAAGCGGTTTAATTACAGCATATTTAAAGGATTGAGGAACATGGCCATTTTCTAATGACATATTTATTGTTATGGATGGAAACTATTATTAAAGATTACATTTAAAGATGCATTTCTGGCAATTGACTTAGCTTTGTTTTATAGATGTATTATTCGTTTATCAACACAGTGGAAAAAGCATCGTTGCAACATGAGCTTGTGCTGTTGGCAGCACTAAAACAGTTTATTGCCATGTGATGAAATTAGTTATGATGCTAAATGAACATTAGTGAGCGGGATACGTCTTAATGAGCCAGATGTGTCAAATGCAGGTGAGTGCATAAATGATGAGAAGAAATGTCTCAAAGTTCAGAAGCTCAACATCCTCTGCCTGATCGATACAACTAGCCCCGCCCCTGAGAGAGCCTGAAATCTGCTGAAATCCTACAAGATGCTGACATGATACCAGACAGGACAGCAGCTCTTTCTGCAGGAGACATGAGCAGCAGAGCGCGAAGTCACGTAGTCTAAAACACAACACCAGAGACATGCTAAAAGCTACATCTACAAGGTCTTTACATTTTCTTTGCTTTATCCAACTATGTATTCTTATCTAGCTTAAATGGAGCTTGTGTGCTTGCATTTGGAATTTGGCAGTTATTCACAGTGCCATCCGTCTTGAAGACTGACCCCCTCCCCCACATTTAGTTGTTTAATTCACTTTAAATGTCTTTTAATTGAAAACTAATTAATTAAATCATTAAGAACAAATACGTGAGTTGCAGTTAGCACTTCATAAAACTCAAAACCTCTCAAACTCCCTGCAGGTGGTGTCTCTCCCAGTAATAGAGCCGTGACTGAAGTGAGAGCCAGCCATGTTACTAAGTGATACATAAATATTGGAACGCGCATTTTTCAGTTTTATTTGGGTTAGCTATAGTGCATTTACAATGTGTGACGTCTGCAGTGAAAAGGCCTAAACACTTGAGACGATAAGAGACTGACAGGTTGAAGGGGCTGATGGTTCTGCTGCTGTGGTTGATAAGAGGCTAGCTGCAAACATAGACTGTATACTGTATTTAATGGACATGGCAAACCTAATAGCCGCTGATTTTGGTGCCATCAACTCTAGCTCCAATTCCAGGGTGATAAGTTTTGAAGGTTGACAATAATGGAGAACGAAGTATGGTTTAATCTAAACTTACAGAAGGTTCACAATGTAACTTTTATGATGGAGGGGAAGCCATCATCTCAAAGTGGATGTTATCGAGTTGTCAATGCTCCACAGTATGGCATTAATCGTATCCATCTCCAGGGAGACTAGATTCATCAGGCAAGTTATTGATTTTTTACAGCTGATGCTATTAACATTTCCTGGAGATGTGACGCTAACTGTAAGCACTGCTCTATCTATCTGAGGCTGGTTAGGCTTTAATCTGAACTCTATTTTAATACAGTCTCAACAGAAAGAGCTGACGTAGCTGAAACTAAAACAGATGCTGCTAAACAAGTCTCTCACACATAAAATTACAGTTGCAGCCAACAGTTTTTTTAGTTAGTCACTCTCACCATTTTGTTAAAATTAACCTCCTAAACAGGACCATGAACGTCATATCGATCACAGGCTCCTGAAAATGAGTGGTTTAAATCCATTTGGTATTTTCTTTTTTTTTTTAATTCACATTTGGTATTTTCTTGAGTATTCAGAGTATCTTACAACTTTTTTATTAGTGTTTGCTAATGTATGCATTGTGTCACCATGGTAACTAGTGAACATGCTGGATATAGAGATACATATAGAACACCCCCAGCGTAAAGTATCTAAAGAACAAATCTGTGGAAAGATGGCCCCCCTAAAAAAGTGTAACTGAAGATAGATATGCACAATATAACTTTTTGGTTGGACATTGGCCACTTGCTTGTTTTTATGGATATGTCATTGCTCTGCCTGGAATGTTCCACACTATGACATCAAACGGCTCTACTTTACATTTATTCACTTACAGATGGTTTTACATCTCAAAAAAGGCCTCTTTTTTGAGCTATAAAACAATCTGTAAGTAAATGGTCTGGTTTGGTCACCATGAAGAAAGATTTAATACCATGCTGTGAAACGTTCCAGACAAAGCATCTCCACGGCGACAGACCCTCCACCAGAAAAGTTACACAGTGCACCTTTTAATGCCATACAGTGGAACATTCCGGCTATAGAAATACCCCAATCAAAGAAAAGTTACAATCTGGACAGTTTGAAAAGCGTCTAACACTACAAACACAAGCGCAGTATTCAAAGCTGTGGACGTGTAGACAGTCCTCCTGACATGCCCCCTGTGGTCAGAGCGCGAGTGTCTGTAAGTGGACTTGATGCTCTTACAGCCGTAGTGTATAATGGATACAGCCTGATACTTAGCTAGCTCCTCTGAGACCATGCTAACTGCAGCCTACTTCCTCTCCCCCCATCTCCCTCCATCTCCCTCTCTCCACTCAGCACTCCGCAGTGTCTTATGTTCTTTGGCTGTACTCAAGCACTCATATTTTTGCGTCGCGGTTAAGAATAGCCTTGTTTGTTTCTCTGTTTCTAAGAGTGTGACGGGAAGGCGTTTTTAAGTTTGGGAGATGGTGTGTAACGAATAGGAAGGAAGTCTTGGACAGTAGAAGTGTATGAGCAAAGAAAGGAAGGTGTTGTTTTTTACTAGAAACTCTACCTGGTTACTAGGCAACAGAGTAGCACAGCGCTGCACAGTGGAGCTTTGGGGACGGGGGTCGATCCAGTGCCTGTGTATCTGTGCGTGAGTGCTGAGTCAATAACTATTTTATTTATGAGGATTTTATAGAAAGGGAATAAAAAGGGAATGAACAAGAGGGGACGATAACATGTGAGTTAAGGACTGGGAGGGGAATATTCGTCTATCATTCAATGTGAGAGCTATGGTTTGAAGATTCTGTTTTATTATCGATTTTGGTGTCTATAGACTTGTTATTTCTTACTTGTGATATTCCCAGTTTGAAAGCTGCACTATGTAACCTTTCTGGTGAAGGGTATGTTATTGCTTTGCTTGGAACAGTGCACAATATGACATTAAACTTCACAGATATGAGCTGGAACTTGGGGGTGTCCTCTGGTCTCCGTGAAGTTACATAAATTTCAAAAGTGGCATACTTTGAAACATTGAAGGCAAAGAAGTGCACTTTTCAGCCAATTGTCTCATGGCCAAAAAGAAAAAACGAGTATAGTAGCTCTCATCAAATTATGTCCTTCTAGCAACAGAAAGTAAACTACTCTTTTAAATAATGTACTTTACTGCCAGTATCTCATTGGAGATACAATAGGTTGTCAATCACAGCTATTGCATATGGATGTTGTGTCCTTGGGCAAGATCCTTAACCTTCCTTGAAGTACGGATGTCTTATGAACTTGAATAATTAAGTTTACTTTATTTCATTTAACTTTCTCTGGACTGGACACCAAATTCAGATCAATACTTACATCTCAGTTTACGTTATTTACCATGACAATAAAGTTATCTGATTTGAATTAGACCAACATTTTTCATCCCAACTTCCAGCTGGAATTATTATGGATAAAAGGAATGCTTACAACCATTTACTGACTAACAGTCCTTAAGTCATAAACAAAACAAATCTCGCTATTACTGCTAATAACTCAAGTAGGAGATGGTATAGTGTGCACACTGTACGCTGCAGTCCAAAAGAAATATTGAGGCAAATGATGTGGTTAGACCCAGGTCCTTTTGTTTTAGCTTTGCAAATCAGAAGCCGCTGCTCAAAATGGTTTATGATTACGGTAAATTGCTTGTTATACAAAAAAGAACAGCCTGCACATTCAGCATTGCGCAAAATGTTCTCTAAAAGCCACAAGAGCATTTTAAGATGTTGTAAAATCAGGTTCTTTGAGGTATTAGATAAAAACTACTTTTGTCTACTATTGTCCGCACTCTAAGAAATCATTGGTGCATTTCTGCTGTAAAACTTTGTATTCTTGTTGATAATTTGAGATGATGTGTCTGTGGTGTTGACATTTCTGTGTGAAAGTATTGTGATTTAACAATTTAAAAGAAAATGTGGTTTCTTTTGAATGGTCATATTATGAATGAAATCCTCTTTTGCATATAACAAGAAGCTGAAACCCATGAATATAACCTATAGCCTGTAGCACGGTCATCACATATATATCCTGGCACATGATGGATAAATTACTGTGCGTTAATTTTATACTAGATGCCCTTCCATTTTGACAGCACTCAGTATTTCTGCTTATTACTTCATCTCTGTATTTATCAATACAAACCAAACATAGTGAGTCAGATTAATGGTCCAGTATTACGCAAAATTCATTCTTGTGAGCTTTAAGCCATGTTATAATGCTGTTACATCATCAAAAACAAGTTGAAGTTGTGTTTTGTTTCATACACACATATTTAAGTAACCCTGCATTATTAGTCTCTGTTCCATCCACACCATTTACCTTTTGTTCTACAGAGATTGGCAAGGGGCTGAAATGATCCAAACAATCCGTCACAAGTGTTTTCCATTTAAAAAACATAAATATATATAGGGTCTGTGTCTTAAACGCATGTGAATGAAACAAAACACAACTCGAGGTATGTTTCAGATGAAGAAACGCTATAACATAGAAAAGCAAAATTATACAAAAGCAGAATTCTACAAATAAAAAAGCTGCGTTGTAATTCTTTTTGCTTGTAATTTATGCCAACCTGACACCCTTTTTTGCCATTATATTTCACTTTGTCTTCATATCCATTATTCTCAGACACAGAGGCGTGGTAGTCCATTCTTTCTCAGATGTCTTCACATCAGCCACATCTCCGCGTCAATAGGCTCAGCCCTCTGTGCAAATGATCTATTGTCCAGCCCATCCAGCTTGGCATTGTTTGTTCCATCTCGGACCTATTAGCCACTCTGAGTCACGCACACATGCAAACTCGCTGCATAGTGATTAATCTTATTCGGGCCTTCATTAATTGTCTAGTGGAGTTATTTATTTTTTCATTTTGGAGTTGGTGTGTGTGAGATGGCCATTTAACGTGCATTAGTTTGTAATAAGGGGTCGGTTGTGGTCCTGTCTGCTTTTCTAATGGTGTTTGGTGTGTTGAATTAGACACTTATGGTATGAGAAATTGTTTTGACATGAAAAAATTAGGGTAACTTCAAGTGGACATATTGTTTAGAAATGCTTGTTAATAGTCTCTGACAATTTTTACATTGTTATTTTACAAGCCATGGATTGTAATTTGAAATGAAAACCACAAAACACATACTATGCATTTTTGCAGGTTTAATTTCCTTTTAAACATGCTTGGGATAAGTATTTCACATTTCTTAACTTAAAATACCTTTGGAAAACACACTTCATAAACTACATCTCTGTTCCCAATGAGGCATTTAGTCATTGGAGCTCCCTCTGCTATCAGATATAGGATTGAAGAATGAGAAATAAACAAATGTACTTCATAAAGGTGATAATTTCTGGACTTAAAAACTGTAAAAGGTCAGATTTTTACCTGTTTTTTGAATGCTTATAGAAGTCAACTTTGGATGTATCCTTTAAAACTAGCGTGCTCAACTTGGTATTCTGGTAAATTCGGTAAATGTTATTTTTCATCCGACATTGCTCCATACAGTTTACATCTAATTGTAAATTGTTTTTAAGCAGTTGCAAACCTGGAATGAACAGCCTTCTATGTTGCTAAAACTTTTTTTGGACAGAGGAAAGTCTGAGCAATGTCTAAAAGAAATTCCGAAATTCTTGCATAAGAATATTTGATATGCAAGAGCTCCTTTCATGGTTTAAAAAGCAGGTACCTCAGCTTTAACGCTATAGATTCTTTGAGGTAATTGAAATTTGGGAATAATCTGAAATCTGGAGAATGTGTATCCAGTTCAATTGCCGGAAGGGAGAGAATTTGGCAGTTTTGCCCACTCTGAAGAAACGAACCTCACAAGGAAAAAAAAATCCATTAATAAGTCAATTTTACGTAATATGTCTCTTGGCGTTACTAAAAAGGTACAGCTGTTACCTCTAAAAAAACATAAAACAGAACAGAAAACCATCACCGCTCCAGGCACCATACTTCTTCAATACAGTTAAGCAAAAAACCTCCCCCTGCTGCGTTTTAAATAAAAGCCATACCTGCCAATAGCCTTTTTAACGGCGTGCACTCGCTCTTGTATGGATTGTAGTGCGCTCCATTCCAGCAGAAATGTCGGCTCCACATAATAAACGATTAGGTCATTGGCCATTGACTGGCTATAAAACAATGTTAAAGCCTATTGGGAATCCAGGCTGCAGAGGAGGCAGTCCATATGATGTGTCAGTGGAATCTTAGTAAAAGGCAGTTTACAGTAAGATGCTCTACAAAGTGCAATTGTCCCTTGGGAGGTTTTCATTACAATAGTCTACGGCATGATTTTATTGTCATTTTTAGCTTACTGTAGAGTTTTGTAGGTTTTCAGTTTAAAAAGAGAGGGCAGTCTTGTGAGTTATTTGGAGAATCTGATGGCACGGAAGAGCAATGCGAGCTTCTTTCGCATTTTATGGACTAAAGTACTAAACTATGCACAGTGTTACAAGCTGGTACTGCAAGTAAAAGTAGACCTATATGGATTTTTTTATGACCAATGGTGATTTTTATACAGTAGCAGTTTAAGGTGTACAACTTTTCTGGTGGAGGGTCTGTCAAATGCTTTTCTCCATGGAGATGTTATTGCTTTTGTTAATGTTTCACAGTATGGTATTAAACCTTTCTATCTTCATCGACACCAAACTAGACCAGGTTACAGGTCAGATCAGGTCAGCGAATAATCAGAATGCCTGTTTTTCTAGGTATTTTTGAGCTATAAAACTACCTGTAATAAAAAAAAATGCAAGGTAGAGCTGTTTAATGTCATACTGTGGAACATTCCAGGCATAGCAATTACATATCCGTACAACAAGCAGGTGACGCACCCCCAACCATAAAATTAAGCTTTGCCAATGTTGTGGAGACCAATAAGTTGGGTCAATTTTGATTATTTTGATAAATTTATGCCCTCACAAACCTGTGTGGTATTGTCCATTTAAGCCTGGCTATACTTTTGTTGTAGGGAGTATTATACCTCTGATGACATAGGCCAAGATAACAAGGGCTGTAGTTCACCTCACTGTCTTTTTGACTTGCAGTGTTTACTTCTCTGTACTTGTTGCTTGCGTGTCAATTTGGCATTTTTATTTTATTGTATTATTTTACTTTTACTTACTTTTCGGCAGATGCCCTTCCAGTCATAATCACTTCGAATACATGATTTCACTAACCCCAGTCTCTTACCGATATTTTTTTCAAGATTAGACTAATTATCAGACAATTTATCTGCTCCGTAGTTTAAACTCCTGGCACAAATGTCTTCCAGGCAGTTAATTCGACCTCCCACTGGCATTTAGAAGCTTGTTAAATGTGCGACAGCTGGCAAATTTAGAACAACTTCTTAGAGCAATGCTGTCCGGTCAGTTTAACCTGTAATTAACCTCGCAGTCCGCGTGATTCACTGGCTCACCTCACGGAATGAAGATTGATTTTTCTCACTCTTATCCATGGCTGCTAATATATTAATGCGTTTAGAGGACAGTGAGCACGTGCGAGTGAGTTTGAGTAACATTTGGTGTTCTTGGGTCGGCATGGCGATGGATAACTTGGTCCAGCAGAGTGCCAGACGGGGCAGTTAACGAGATGCTGCGCTAACAAACAGATCCCAATGTTTGTCCGTGTGTGAGTTGTCGAGACTGGAGTGCCGAACATTCTGGCCTCTTATGAACTAGATGATCTTGACTAAGATTATTTTTTATTTGCATGGCTTGGCTTTATTAGTAAGATATTATTTTTCCATTTTTCTGCCTCGGGGTGATAATGTTATTTGAATTTGTCATTTGTCCACTGGCAGAGAACGCTTTGCTGAGAGCCAATATATTAAAAGCAGTTTTGAGATTTGTCAAACTCGACATTACTGTTGTCAAATGCTAAGGAAATATTCAGCACTGATTTCGATACCACAGTAGTAATAAAAACACTCTAATTAGACTATAAACTACCATGTTGCTCAAGATCATTCTCTGCTCAGAAAAGCTTAATTTTTGTCCTGTGAATGTGTCTTTTTTATGTTTCGATGTTAGTTTTAATATTGATTAGTATCTGATTTTTGATACTTTTGACAACCCTTCGATTTCTAGATGGTTTTTTTAGACTTTCAAAGACTTTTTACATTGTACATTTCAGTCCACACTTGGTGATAAGGTACTACAGTAGCCACAGCTGCCCTGGGGTAGATTGACAGAACTCGTCCCATCCGATCACCATCACCAACCACACACATTCATGCAAAGTCCCCACGTTATGATGTTAGTTAACCTTTGCACATACCTGGCTTTAATTGCCCATACTCACAATATCAAGACTAGCTCTGCTATGAACTAATGTTTTGAACTGCACCCTTTTTCTTATATCTATTGCGTTCTCAATCCACACAAAAACACTTTTCTTTTTCAAAATCTGATTAGATACAACTGTTGACAATAAAGAAATCCAAGCCACCGGGAGAGGATCTGTTTGCGTAACAATGCATATTAGATTAGACCTGATTTTGAGCCATGTCAGCTCTAAAAAAGACAATTATTTTACCGCATGTTTTTCTGCTGAACCTGTGCTTTGCTGTTATTGTTTGTCAAGGCGTAGCTCAGCATTCCAGCAGTTAAGATTCTTCTCTTACACAAACCAGCAAGTCTCATGCCCCACTTGTAATCGTATCTGTGTAAGACAAAGACTGTTTCCTGACTGTGTGGTTAGGTGGTTAGGGTCAACAACAGTTTAGCTTGTCAATAATGTTTAATGCATTCACTGTCCGAGACTCCCGTTTCCTGATACTTGAGTGTACACAGTGGCCTCTTCGTTCCGGTAGTTACAGGGCAAAGGTTGGTTAGTACTTCCACTTGAGAGCGAGAAGAGTTTCAATTTACAGAACCCGTGGAATTTCCATGTTCTCCCTGAATCCGGGTGGGTTCAATCTAAAAGTATCGCAAATTGGATACTAATTCATATTAAAGCTAGTTTTGAAACTAGATCTAGATTTGAGCAAGTACTGATACTGAAAAAAATCACAAACAGGATAAAATTTGTCCTTTCCTGAACAGAACGATCTTGAGCTTTATCAGAACTAGTATAAGAGCACATAATAATCAAAAAGTACTATTATTATTAAGACCTTTTATCAAGCCTGTTCTTTAATGAAAATTGCTTTCAACATTTTTGAATTGTGACAACACTAGTTCCTTCTGGATGCACTGTTTCCCCTATCGATGTAAAAATGCATAAATAGCTTCCTTTTTTCAACACTTCACTTCAATCATTTTACACTGCATAATTCATTCACTTCGCACATTCAGAAACCACTGGCTATCAATGAGCTTAAATTGCATCTCCAACCATGACCAATCACTCACCAATCACTGTGTCAACTTAGTCAAGTGTCTACCGATCTTCTGGTTACAAAACAAACTACCCACTGAGGCTACTATTTACCCAGCAGTACTCAAAAATATCTCTATAGGGCAGTAGTCAACATCAACTATTGTATTTATTGATGAGGTTAATGGCTTAAACCTTGTCTCACATACTTCTGTTGTGTCCATGGGCAAGATACTTCACTGACATTAGCTGGTTATTATCTCTTGTGTTTTGTTGCAACTGGGAATCTAATGTACAACACTTTGACTATTGCAACCCAGAACAAGACCTGAGCTAGCTGAAAAATTGTGAAAACTGCACAATAAAAGGTGAAATATACTGGTATAAATATACTGTTATCTGCTTGTGTCTATGGAGATGCTACAGCTTTATCTGAAATGTTCCATAGTATGGCATTCAACTTATCGCTTTTGCATATATTCACAACTACAGGTGTTTTATTGCTCAAAATAGCTTGAAAAACCTGCATATTTACTCGTCTTTCCACTGATCTGACCTGTAACTATATCTGCTTGTCTCCATGGAGATTGATAAGGTTAATGCTGCATTGTGGAACAGGTCCAACACCAGAAACAACCTTTAAATGCATGGTTAATAATTAATTCTGGTAAATACCTAAGTTTATTTACACTAGTTTGAATACATTCCAGCTCATGTTTTTCTGCCTGCCTGATTTCTTGTTGGTATTTATCAAGGATACTCTTAGAAGTCGTCAATTGGAAGCAGATGAGTCGGATTAGTCATTGCATTTTATTGGTGTGAAGAGATCATGTTTGTGGAAGCTAGCATTTCATCTCCTAATTTGGTAAGATGCGTGGCGATGCGTGGTGTAGCCCCGTGCGAGATAGGTCTGAACTGCCATGTTTGTGAACGATTACTATCAGGTGCTGAGGAGTCTGGGAAGTTGAGTGCGATAACACATTGTGGGGTGTTATTGTTAAGAAGCGATTGTATTTCCTGTGATAGGTTCCTAACAGAGATGAGAAATAGTGGGAGGAATAAGCAATATAAGTTATAAGTAAGAAGCCAATATGGAATTCATTGTGGAAATAAATACAATGCATGGTCTTTGTGCAGATCAATAACTTTAATGCCATACTGTGGGACATTCTGGTGAGAGCAGGCTGTGCATAAAAGGAAATGCTTGATAAAAAGGAAATGCTGGTATTTAAGTTAATGCATGAAGTTTTGGTTTTCCATGTAAATATATACATAAATTGAAAGAATAGTAAAATTTATGTGGAATTCGTATGTAAAAACAAACAAAAATAGGACTGCATCATTCATCTATTTAAATTCTATTACATTTTTGGTGTGTGGCGATGAAGCATGAGAAATACTGCACTCACTGGACTTTTGTAAACAGCCACATCTGTTGTAAAGTAACAGACCATGTATTGCTAAATCTCTGTTTTGCTTGTTAAAGTACAAGCACATGAATAACGTGACAAACACAAATTTCCTGTATTCTCTGTAAATATCACATAACCAGAGGAACCAAGAAACAGACTCAGATCACCAGATGAAAGGCGCTGTTACTACTACTACTACTATCATGATTACTACTACTGTACGGCTAATATCTTCTGCATGTCGAGCGTCCTAATTATTCACACTGATGAGTTTATAAGCACTTTTCACAACTTTCAGACACCAGAGTGGATATTTGCACAATTCCTGATTATCGAACAATAAAACACTTTCTAATTAGATCCAGACAACACGCAGTGGACATATTTTGACCTCAAGAGCTGCTTATACAATCTGTACCGGGCCAAGACAAATTTTGCTTGAATACGTGGGGGAAAAAGTCGGTTACAGTGCCGTTAATATTTATTTAACAGCATCGCAAGGTTAATGGAATTACTGTTATCCCCCAGAGGCCACTTTAATTTGATCAGCTGGAATGAATGAAGAAGGGGAACGAACATTTACCAAACACATTAGGGAGTGGAAGGTAAATGTACTAGTAATGGAATTAATAAGAGCAAATGCGATGGATGCACAGTGGAGGCCGCCATCAAGGAGTTATTTTAAGGAAGAGAAACAAGCTGCTCACGGAAATACACTGTCAGTTTCAATGTACACTCATTGCATTAACTTAATAGAACAGCAAAACTTAATTATATCGTTGTAAATAGACTTGATCTTTGAATGTTCTTATGTCAGTTCGAACAGTTCCTGATTCTAGGTTGTGGTTGAATTTCAAAATGCGAGTCCGTCTTGTCGGCTTTGAGTCAGAGTCGGGACCAGTTAGTTACAATATTATCCCTTTGTGTGCTGTTTTTGGATGTTTCTGTCACCAGACAATTGTATTAAATCCCACTATAATACTACATTACGATCAAAATTGTAGTCCTTAAATGTCCTTCTATCACAATATAATACAAAAGCTAGATGTAATACAATACACTACAACTTCACAAACCCGATGTGCAGTAATTTCGTTAGTGGAATACACCTTGTTACTAAGCCTGAATCATTCTTACATACTATTTGTTCATTATCAATTTAGTTTTTGTTCATTTATTGGAGGTGCTATATTTCACAAAATGGATTCTTGTGACCTTTAAGCCGCATTGCAATGTTGTTACTTCCTCAAAAACACACCTGGAGTTGTGCTTTGTTCCTTCATACATGTTTGAGTAACCCTTTATTATTAGCCGGGTGAAGGTGTATGGAGTTTATAAACACAGTGGAGCACTTCTTTTATTACCACCTAATTATGCACTCCAGGTATGTTTTGATGAGGCAGTAACATAACCTAGATCTGAAGATAGTGTAAAATGGGCCTAAATACGACATAGTCAATATAAAGTGGCACCATTCAATTTTGAGATTTATTTAGCAGGAATTTTCAAATAATATTCTGTTTTGGCATTTTTCCACCGCCCCTATAATTACTGACATGTTAGGGGCGTGTTTTGCTTGTGGGCCCCAGTTGTAATGTTCTGAGCACCACTCCACCTCCCCTGCTCGAGCTTTTGTCTCTCCATTAGTTAACAAAGCCCTTGTTGATGCAGAGCTTGTCACCGCGTGGATTTACACAGCCACTCCAGGCAGAGCCCTTCTCCGATCTGATCTGCTGCTAATTCAACAGGAGAGAGTAATGAACGGGTCCATGATGGCTCTTTGTTTTAAGGTCATCTGCTCCCGAAGGATCATTGAAAAGATTGTTTACGCTAGTACACTGTTAGTGTAGGTTTAATTCTGGTTTAAAACTAGTTTAGTCTCAGTTTAGAGTAGGATTAGAAGATTAAAGGGCCCATATTATTATTTTTTTCTACTCAATGTCGTTTCCTCTTCAAAAGCATACCTAGAGCTGTGATGAACACTCCATATATCACTTGGTAATAATAATAATAATGCATCAGTTTTATATAGCGCTTTTCAGGACACTCAAAGATGCTTTACAGAGCATTATTCATTCACTCCAGACCCGGTGGTGCTAAACTACTATTGTAGCCACAGCTGCCCTGGGGCAGACTGACGGAAGCGAGGCTGCCAATCTGCGCCATCGGCCCCTCCGACCACCACCACCATTCACGCACACACCACTTTCATACTAGGCAATGTGGGTGATGTGCCTTGCCTAAGGACACTATGACAGTTTTTGCCACTGGCGCCCCACTGTGGCACCTGGAATTCCCAGTGGTCTCCCATCCAAGTACTAACCAGGCCCGGCCCTGCTTAGCTTCTGAGATCTGACGGGATCAGGCTTTGACAAGCTGGTATGACCACACAAGCCGGTATGACCACATATAATACAGGAAGTGCTCTGCTGTGTTATTAAACTCACTCTCACTAGAATCATTTGGATAAATTCAGGCCTGGAATTAATAACTTCTACTGAGCAAAATGTAAAAGGTAGCTGTTAACTTGAAAACTACTGCTTCATGACATCATAAGGTGAAACACAGCATTCAAACGTGTGAATGAAACAGAACACAACTCCATGAAGGAGGCAACAACATTATAACATGGCTTGATGCTCAGAAGCGTGAATTTAATGTGATATTGGACCTTTAATCACAATCGAATCAAAACAAAATCACAATTTGAATGGATGCAGTTATCAAATGGCAGCAGTTTTTGTTTTTATACCATGATTTTATGGCCAAACAACAAAATGTTGTCTTATTTTTCATAAAAGCAGCACAACATGTCATTAAGTGTGATTCTTATATTAGTTTGTCTGTTCATATTTCATATATGTCATTATATCGAGAATCCGATTATTACAACATAAACTGCAAATCTAATGACAATTGCAAATGCTTGTCAGAAAAATCTTTTGACTGTTTTTTTGTTGCTGTTGTTGTCCTTGGTTAGTCCTATTTCAATCGTGTTTCCGTTCTGAGGAGTATTCCCAGTTTAAACCTAATGTAGATGTGGTTTGGTCCTGTTGTTGTCCTGGTTTAGCCCTGGTTTAGTCTTCTTCTAGTGCAAATTTACTTACAGGTTTGATCCATATATGGATATGGTGAACAAGTGTGAACCTGGTTTAGATCTGGTTTCGTCTTTCCTTTTTTACTTTTGGACCTTTAGTTTAAGTGTAGTTTAGTCTTCGATAAAATCTGCTTTAGACCCTGTTAAGAATTTGGTGTAGACCTTGTTTAGATCATAGGCTGTGTATATAAATGGACACTCCAAATAGGAAGTAAGCATGGGGGCGCTTCAGGCTCCCTCGACTGATTGACAGCATTGCTAAGCGCCCACTCTTGATAACCAGTGGTGGAAAGGGGCATTACCTTCAACAGCCTTGGTCCTGATTGACTCTTTGGTTGCTATGCTATCTCAGTCAGAATTCCAAATATGGAAATCAGCTCCAAATTTGCCCCATAACCGCTTGAGCTTCATTTGACTGGACCAGAATGCTATGAGTGACGTCACACTCACTTAGCCCCACTTCTTTATACAGTCTATGGTTTAGACCCAAGTTAGTCCTAGTTTGGACTTTGCTTATTCATTATTTTCTTGACTTATTATTGCTCTTATTATTATGCTATTACACATAGGATGCCTTCACACTTGCACATAACTCCAAGAAAACTGGGACTAAACCGGAAAGTAAACCTGGACTAAATGTTCTTGTTCCTTGGACTTGTTGTTCCTTTGATTAAGATCTGATGAGATGTGATGTAGTCCATATTTGATCCTAATTCAATCCTGGTTCGGCACTGGTAGTCCTTGTTTGGTTTAGTCCATGCAAACCCACTCTTATAAGGCTCCAGCAATGAAGTATCTGAAGCATCCAGGCATGTGTGGAAACAAAAAAATTCTAAGTACTACATTTCATCGGGGTAATGCTAGATAAGGTAAACCAATAGCGACAACCTGAGAGCCAAAGAAGGAGGGGTGTTGCCAGATAAGCTTGTCAGGACTATAATAGAAAGCGATGGAGAACGGAAAATCCAACAATATGGCTCCCTCTTCCCAATACGAGTTACAAATTGGACAGGGGAAGCGAAAAATACAAGCACTTGAGGTCGCTGAGTGGGTCACAATCAAGGCAAGCAGAAATAGCAAGCAGGCCATGTGATTTGATCCCGCCGGGCTTCGGTATTGTGTTGAAACGGCATAACAACATGGCGCAAAGGCTACGGTATAAGGCTCTTTTGTCAGCACTTTGAAATATTTGCACCGTTTTGCACAATCTCCCAAGGCGTTGAGGTAAAATAAATAGTTGGAGGAGGGAGTCGTTGGTTCAGAACGGTGTGTTTTCAAGCATTTCAAGAAATTTCGAGGCGTTTTAAGAAAACTGTGCTCAGATTTCAAAGACTGTATGATGATACCCGTTTTTGACAGGGGGTTGGGGGCCAGTTTATTGATTATAAGGGCTATTTATAATTACTTAGCAAACATTCCAAAGTAGTAAAAGCTGCAGATGTTGAACCTGTTGCCAGATAATTCAAAATTAGTGATAAGGTTCATAATTATAAACCTATAGAATTATCCTGTGATAACTTAAATCATCGTAGTAGTAGTAGTAGTTGTAGTAGTTGTTGTAGTTGTAGTAGTAGTTGTAGTAGATGTAGTTGTAGTTGTAGTAGGAATTGTTGTAGTAGTAGGAGTAGTTGTAGCAGTTGTAGTAGGAGTAGTAGTAGCTGTAGTAGGAATTGTTGTAGTAGTAGTTGTAGTAGTCATGTAGTAGTAGGTCTAGTGGTATTTTTGTTGTAGTAGTTGTCATCAGGGCTCTACGCTAACTTTTTTTTCAGGAGCACACGTGCCCCTAAGTTAAAAATTTTAGGAGCACAGAAAAAAAAATGGGGGCACAAGTAGGTTTTCGTTTGAACGATTATTACAGTGCAGAACTTACGCACACCAACACTGAATAAATTTAATATAAAAAACAAAAGAATTATGACTGCACTTTTCCTGCATGATTGCAATGTTATCTTCATTTTAATATATCTTCATTTTATCTGATTAATATTTAGACTTAAAATAAGCCAAACAGACTGCACTGCACTTGAACACTCTGTGGCCCTTTTTGGACCTTCACCCACAGTTTGAGAACCTCTCCTTTAAGAGAACTTCCACTGGCACTTTACGCAAAACTGTTTCAATGTGTAAAAAGTGGGTAGGATTTTTAAACCTGTATTTTCAAATTCCTAACTGAAGTTACATTCTCTTACTGGTTTTACAGTGGTTATTAGCCTCTGCACATTTACCAAACAAAACGCACATTGTGACAAACAGATTTATTTGGAAAACTTCAGCCCACATATCACCTGCTCTGTGCCGTAGGTCTGCTCTGTGCGGACACGGACATAAAATTAGTATTGGCGTATTTGACGGGAGGCGGATGGACAGGTGGGATGTTTAACCTGCCCCGTGATGCAGGCTGAGGGTGGCGCTGGCGGTGCCGCATGGAGTGTCCGCGGGCTCCAGCGCACAGGTCCCGCACACCAGTACAAGTTTATTGCCCACAGTAGCGGCCGTAATGAAATATGACCGCACTCAGTATTCAGACCCCGAGTCCGTGACGAAACCGAGTCCAAATGCGCTCGAGTCCAAGACACGACCAAGACAAAACTCTCGCTTTGTTGGAGAAGGAAGTCCAGCGGCACGGGGGTGTCTGCTGAGTGGTGGGACAGGTGTGGGTCCTGCTGCAGTGCGCTCTTCTCGTTGAAGGTGTGCGTGGGGGTGTTTTTAAGCGGAGTTGGTTTGTCTGAGTGATATCGCCGCACACCTGGAGCTCGTACGCTGGAGTCGTGCGCGGTCGGAGGTGTCGTGCCCGGGCACGGTTTGGTTGCGCTCGCGCTGGGCAGGCGTGCGGCGCTTTAGGGGCGATCCAGGCTTGGGCACGATTCTAAAGTCCTAGTGTGACTGCGCCCCTAATGTTTGATACATTTAGAACGTTTAGCTCATCAGTTACGTCTGTGCGCAGCTCTCCTTATTGTGCCTCCAGAAGCACTCGCACAGGTGCGACTGTTTTGTTTTCCTCGCTCGCACGCCGAAATATTTACTCGCAAATGCGAGTGAAATGGGCGCAGTGTAGAGCCCTGGTTGTCATAGTCGAGTAGTGTTAGTAGTAATAGTAGTAGTAGCTGTTGCAGTATTGCTAGTAGTAGTTGTGTATAGGACTATAGTTTCTTTTGTTGGTGGTCTGATTTTGTTTTGTACATCTTATGCCCTATTACTCAGTGGAGTCATTTTCTTTGAGGCTGCGATTAGACTGCGACCCAATTATCAAGCTAATTTTCCAACTAGCAAGGCGCATAACAATAACATATTGTAGTCTATTGATCAAGTGCTGAAAACATTGTAATTATACTGGTTTGAGCATGTGTTACTACAACAGCCGATTCAAGTGCTAATGACATAAAGTAATTACTGACACTAGATAGCGATTTCATTTATGGTAGTAATCTCAGCTAATTGTGGATGAAATCATTAGCTTGTAGTAATTAGCTTGATAAGTTAGCCAGCAAAGTGAAGCAGCTTGTGAACTTTTCCAGTTCCAATCAGGGAACTTTTGTTGTCGCAATTTGCCAGCAGCATATGTTCATTGGTGCTTTCGTTTCTATAGGCTATAACACACTATTACCAATCATGTTAGAATATATTTTAAGTTTTTTCAGTAACTGCTTTTTATGCATTGGTAGGAATGTAACAAAAAAATACCATTCTTAGTTCAAATATTCTGTTGAGGCTTACAAGGGAAATAAATAATTGTTGTACATTTTTTGCTAGTTCCAGTTGACCAAAGTCTCCAGTCCTGGTTTAATTTTGATTTTAGTCTTAGTTGGTTTAGATTTTGTTTAGCATAGTAGAAGTTTTAGACTGGTTTGTTCCTTATTTTATTGTTACGGTGACCAGACAGCCCCTGTCCCAGCAGATTTATCCAAAACCACTGATTTGTCCAAGTTTTATACATTTAGAAATGTCCAAGGTGTCTCTTTGTTACCAATTTTTTACCCGCCAGCAGTAAAGGTAAATATAACATAATAGTAAGGTAAATATAAAATAATGCAGTAAATATTATGTAATTTGTGAGCTAAAATATAGAAAACCGTGCTTGAAATGATCATAACTCAAGAAAATGCACTGACAGAAGTCCCTTTAAATCATATACTGACCCCCAGGTGAGTCGATGCTCTTTTCACAGTTTTATTTATATCGACCGTCACAATCCGGGTGTATCCCCTTTATATATTGTTGTTTTCTAAGGCTGGACAATATGGTGATAAAATGCTATTGTGGTTTTATTCCTGTGATAATATGCTACAACATACCATGATTCACAGATTCACTCGTTCTCATCACTTTCACTCACAGATGACTTTAGTTGCTTCTTCAAGCCAATATACTATCTTTACATGATACTATCTTTACATGAATTGAGATCAAATCTAAATTGTGATATGATTTTTTTTTATATATATTGCCCAATCCCAGTTTGTCTTGTTATGGGTTTCCTCATCCTGGTTTGATCTTGATGAAGCCCCGACATTTCACATTTTTGGCTAGTTCCAGTTGTCTAAAGACCTTCATTTTATTCCTATGGGGAATTAGCAGAGTCTTGCTAAAGTTTTGCTGAGATTTGCTCTCTTTAGTCAACTGTAACTAGCTTGGCAGCAGGCTATTGCTCAAATAATAAAGTACTGGCTACACTGAAATAAAGCAAAAGATTATGGTCATTGTAGATTCAATTTTTTATTTTATAGCCTAATCTGAACCTGGCCATTTCATATATTTTATAGCCTACTGTAAAACTTCAGAATCTGAAGTTACTTTTGAAATTATAAACAGTTAATTCGCTTCTGTGTATAGGTAGATGCTAACTCTGTTTGCTAGGTGTATTGTGTAACAGAACACATACTTGACCTTTTCACAAAATGTTTCCGGTTTAGCATTTCTGACTTCTCTTCATTATAGGTCATTGCATCTTTTAAACCACGTGCACTGTTCGGATCCTCTATAAATCTACGTTTAATCAGCCGTCTGTAACTTCTAAACTGTTAGCCAGCAGTGGAAGAAGTACTCAGTTTTGTTATTTAAGTAAAAGTAAAGATACTGGACCCAAAAAAAAAGTAAAAGTATCACATGAAAAGAATCTACTCAAGTAAACGTATTAAAATACCTGTTTAAAAATATACTTAAAGAGTAAAAAGTATTTGTATATTTTGCTTGCTCCATTTATAAACCCTCAGTCTTCTCAGCAGGTCTCAAACAATAATAAAAAATACTTTCACTTTTCAAAATATAGTGAAGTATAACAAAAAAAATATCCACGTCAAAGGAAGCTAAGAGGTAGCTAAAAGTTATAATTATGTACAGTACTTAACTACTTTTACTTTGTTACATTCAGGCAATTATTTTACTTTGTTATATTCAGGCATTATTACAAAGCATTTTAGTCATATCTCGAAATAACAGTTGGACCTGGTAGAATAAATGCATGACTAATACCGGACTAGAAAGCAATATATAGTTTGAAACTCGAGGAACAATGAGTCACGCACACATCACACAAAAAGCATATGACGGGAGGTGGCCGCGCTATGCTAGTTTCCTCGGGCTACTGTCATCCCCAGTCACGTCAGCCTCTTTACATCAAATTATCATGTAGCAACAACCAGATGTAGGTTCTATTATTTGTGTTTGTTAATAGTTTGTAGTCACGACTTTTGTTAGTTTCAGATGGAGGACACTGGCCTTTATAACTGTTTTTGAAAGAAATAACCATACTGTAAAACATACAAATCCTGCATGTTTATGATGAACTCTTTTCCTTGAAACCCTGTCATGCCATGTGGTAATAGAGGAAGTGCTCCACTGCGTTTTTAAACTCCATACACCTTCACTAGAATCATTTGGACTATTTCAGCCCTGGAATTGCCCGTCTCTGTTGAATCAAATGCATAAGGTAACTTGAAAAATACAACTTTGTGATGTCACAAGGTGAAACAGAGCATTTTGAGCTTTGCAGATGTAGGCAAACAAATAATAAAGAGTTCCTCACAAAACATAACTCCAGATATGCTTTTGATGAACAAAATTTTAACAAAACTAAAATCTCACAAGGGTCAGTGTGGTGTATTATAGAATATTTAAAATCCATTTAACTGATAATAATACTGCCTTTCGGACTGTGTAATCTTACCACTTTTTGAAGCTAATAGTGAGTATGAACTTTGTACTAGTTTCTCTTGGTGGATTTATTGCGGATAGGCCCAGTAATCACAGAGATATTAGGGTAATGATAGGAAGTAAAAGATGCTAGCTCGATTACTTGAGCTGTAGCCTAATGGTTGGGTTTGGGCAAGTGGATGCTAACACAGAAACAGCCGAGAAAGTGGTTGATTTAGGAGCACAATGCAGAAAAGAAAAGACAAGAATAAGCCAATATTTGTAGGCTCATTTAAGAGTTCTCCCAGCTGCCCTTTAAACCTGTCATTCGGAGTTAAGACCCGTCATGGGGTTGTAAATTAAAGTGGATGTACGGCTACCTCGTCGGTGCGTATAGTCAGTGGAGGCATATCTGAGCTCGTAATTGGGCCTAGAATAAAAAATATATTCAGGGCACTGTCAGTCATTTTTCACCCTTTATAAGAATTCATTGTTAACTTGTTATATTAAATTCATGGAGGTAAGGTACCTTTGTCACCACAACTGCCCAAATGTAGACTGGCAAAGATGTGGCTGTCAATCTACGCCAACCATTTTACCAACCCTTCGAATCGTCGTTCACATACCACACTGATACATAAAGCAATCTGGGTGAAGTGTCTTGTTTAATGACACAAAACAACATGTTGGTGTATATGGAATTGAACGTTCAACCATCGAGGACGCTTCTTTTTGTACTGTAGTCACTGTAGGTTGAAAGCCCCTAAATTTATACCCCAGAGTTTGAATTTTTTGATTAATTGCATGTAAGAACAGGGCAGTGAGCCGCGATAGGGGGTAGGTGAAAACAAAACATTTCTGAGCGCTCAGTTCGAATGCAGGAATACTCAAACACGCGTGAATCAACTTAATACTGACAAAACAATGATAAAAGCTTGTAAAAGTCAATTTTCCACAATATGTTCCCTTTTAAACCTTCACCTTGTATATCTCAACTTCCTCTTCCTCTGTCGATTTTCTTCTTTAACACCCATCCAGCCAGGTAAATCACATTTACACCGAGCGGATAAAACTGAGACCCTGGCATGAAACCTGAGAAAGAAATGGCCCTAATAGCTATGGACACGCCAATGAACACCATCAGGAGAGAGCCTTACAGTTCAAACCATAAAACACATTTGCTTAGGGCTATGCTACGCACCACTCCCATATCCTTGGAACTATATCTTGTTCATCTAGCGAGCCAAATTGAACAGATTGCCTTCCATTATCAAATCAAAACGGCATTATCCACTCTACATGTATTTTCAAGGCTCGCTCCGATCTCTGTGGCCTCGTACTGGAGGTTGAGCGAACCGTGGGGTCAATCGAGAAGACCGCAATGTTGAACGATTTCTTGCTGTGTTTGAACTTTTCGAGTAATGGATAGTGTGATCGCCCTAAAACGTGTGAGAGTAAGATGGTATTTGCGGAAAGTGGAGGAAGAGCGAAGTGGAGTTTTGAAAAGCAATAATCAGTAGAAAAATACATGACATTAAGTTTCCATTATGAGTAAATGCCCACTTCAGTGCTTTGAGAATGTGAGCAAGCATAAAGTGCCTATCAAAGCCAAGACTTATCAGTATTTAAAAGTGGATTTACATGTAACTTTTCTGGTGGAGAGTATGTGTGCTTGTCTCCGTGGAGATGTTATTGCGTTGCTGGAATGTTCTGCATTATGGCATTTAAAGTGTCTATTTGAAGGAGCAAGTAGGTGACACCACAAGACCAGGTTACAGGTCAGATTTTTGGAGAGGCGACCCCACTCACAATAAAAATTTATGTTTGTCGAGGTAGTCAATGAGCATTAGGAACATTTGTAATTGCGTTAATATAAAATTGTGGAACATAACAGACGAGTAAACTATGTCTCTCTACCAGAAAATAGTGCATCTTTAAATGTATAACTTGAGTGTTATAGGAGAGTGCTGCGGGATTAATCAAATCAAAACTGGAATTTGAATGGAAACAAACGCTCCGCAAAGGCTGCAATTTTTGAAGTACCATAATTTCCTTCTCAAACAACAAAATATCATGTATTCTTTGGGAAAACTGCTAACCCGCTAGTCTGTACAAAAGATCTGTACAAACATGTTCTGAAATGTGATTCTTGTTTTAGTTTGTCAGTTCTTTTTTTTTTTGTCAGTTTTCTTAGACACTTAAATGTGAACTTCGAACAGAACCCAAAAACATAAATCGCAAAGCTTGTCTCAGAAATTGAAAGTAGATATTTCCCCCCAAATTATTCAGCCCTATTTGAGTGGATGTCCTGTAGGCCAAAGGTGGCACAATACAAGATAACAAAGCAAAACTACTTCTCATCTGTTTGTTTACACGAGATAGGTAGGATGGGCCGTACTCATTGCGTATCGATGTTTTGATGCAGTGGTCCTTAACTTTAGCATGCATTTCTCCAGCGAGTACCAGCACTCTCCATGGGTTCTGCTCGTGTGTGCCGGGTCGAAAGATGTTAAAGGGCTGATGTGATGAGAGCTGATTTACTCTAAGGCACGCACAAGAATGACCTTTAGCGCAACCCGGAGGAGCGGAGGAGGTAAATCGGCAAGAGATTAAGAAAGGGTTGAGAAAGAATTTCGATTTTTTTCCTTCATTAACAATACTTAGTCCTTTCAGCTTGAGTGCATTGGAAGTCATCAATTTTAGACTACCGTTGTGCTGCATTGCTCAGTTTCTAGTGACAGCATGGCATTTTGTAAAACTCCAGTGTTTAATTGCAATGGGGAGTAGGGTTAATGGAACTTGTCACTGATACAAATGGTCAGGTTTAACATTTATGGATAGTTAATTATTCATTCACTACTCACTCGGTAGCTTGGTCGTGGTTAGCTACGTCTGCTCTGAGGTAATGTGACAGATTTGTGGCTACAGATAGACCAATAGATCTATTAGCCGATATTTACTTTTTTAAGCGTATAGGCTATCGGCTTTAAGTCTCCAACACAGTCCGATATTTTGTTTTGGTTGACCTGCCTAAGGAATATGCATAAAACTATATTTGAACATTTCAGTATGAAGAGGTCACTGCACAAACGTGACTACTCCACTTTCTTAAAGATTTGTGGTCAAAAACAAGGCTGTGGGCGAGTTTTTAGTAAATTTAAATTGCATAATATCAGCAGAGCTTATTGGCCATCTGGATTCTAAACAATCATATCAGCATCAGCCTTGGAAAAACCATCAAAAACCACTGCACCATCTCTAGCTGTGGCTACGATTCTGTGCCCTCCCTGACCACCATGTCTTGCCCAAGGACACAGGAAGGGTGTGAAGTGACTGGAGCGTTAATCGAACTGCCAATCTTCTGGTCTTATATCCCGTGATTTTCTTTATGTGTTCTTTCGAAGGGTTAAAGTTGTCAGTGGTTTACTTTAATGCCATACTGTGGGACCAAGATTCCAAGAAAAGCAATTAAATCTCTATGGTGACAAGCAGATATCGAACCCTCAACCTGAAAAGTTACATGCATCTAAGATTTCAAAGCTTAAATTGTCTCCAATATATGTTTTTAGCATTATTCTCACCTCATTTTAAAGGTCCTATATTACACAAAATTGACTCCCGTGAGCTTTAAACCGTCTTATAAGGTTGTTACCTCCTCAAAAACATACCCAGAGTGGAGTTTAAAACATCAGTGGTGCCCTTCCTGTATTACCACATGATAGAGCATGGAAGGAGTAAATATGCAGGGTTTGTGTGTTAAACATGTGTAGGGTGACCAGACGTCCCTATTTACCTGGGACAATCCCAGTTTTGAGCCCCATGTCCCCTGTCCCAGCAGATTTATGCAAAACCAGTGATTTGTCCCGGTTTTATATAACAAATGTTCCGGGTGTCCCTATTTTTGACTAATCTGATACTTGTTTAGGTAAAATGCAGAAAACATGTTTAAAAATGACCAAGACGCCAAGAAAATGTGACAATACTGACTCACAGGGCCAAGTGCAACAGTTTTCCTTAATTACACACTCGTTTCACAATGTTATTATTACCAACCCAAACCAGAGATGGCCCACTTTTTTATTTTGAAAATCTGGTCACCCTAAACAAGTGTGAATGAAAGAAAACATAACTCCAGGTCTGTTTTTGATGAGGAAACAACATTATAACATGCATCAGAAAATAAAGTAATATAAGTCATTTAACTTGAACAATATAAAACTAATTTAATTTAATTTTAACCTGTTTGTATAGTGGACTTTGGCTAACGGCTAACTGTGTGCACTGCGCAGTGGAGCGTGACCATTCAGCCATCACTGTGGGACTTGAATGCCTGATCACACTTTGACAGACAGTCCGGGAAAAAACTTAGCTCTGCGCGGGAAGCTAATCAGTTGAAATAAAAAGGTTCAGCCTCTGCAAACTGTTGATAAAACTCACAATTCTGCTTTGGTTTGAAGGGCAGGTCACATAAAAAGAACAATTTTGCTGGTTGTCAGTCTTGGTGTCATACAGTGTTGAAAGTATTTTGGAGCAGTACGAGTTTTAATGAGTGTGGATTAAGGCTTTAGTATAATCCTGTTGTATTCCACTGGATCAAAGTTGGTTTAAGCACGATTTGTAAAAGAGGAGCTAATCGACTAATGTCTGTGGTCTTAACAGAAGGAGAACGCACAATACTTGAATTTTCTATCCGCGAGAACATTACAGCGCATTTTGATTGAATTTTGCTATACATTAAAGGTGTATTATTTAACTTTTCTAATAAGGGGATCCTGCCACTTGGTCGTCTCCATGGAGATGACGTTGCTTCATGTAAAATGCTCCACAGTATTGTATTAAACCTGTCTATCTTGCATTAGACACTTCACATCCATTATAGTATCTTATAGTATGGAGCGAGTGGAAAGTGGAAAATTACTACATATTACTAAAATCTATTAAATTGTCATTATTTTTATTGCTGAAATATTGTTAACATTGATACGTTTACTACTATTTTTCATATTTTCAGATCTCCACCTGGGCAACGATCTTATCTTGCAATGTCGATAAGCTATACACTAAATAATATAATCAATTTACTGACCCCTGGTGGTTGGAGTTGGTATCATTTTGCAGATTTTTTTATTTATTTTTTTAATCTTGCATCGACACGCATTTTATTAGCTGGTTAAGACACAAATAAGTAAATAAAACACTGACAAACAGTTAGGTAAAATTTTATTCTCTGTACCATGGGTGCAGTGGGCAATGTATTCTCCCACCAACTTGAATGTACTTGCCAAATTACATACATCATTGTGCCTATGAGCAATACACCTACACCTACATCGCCCACTCCATTCACAGTTGTATCAGGAGGGACACCTGGCATCACAGCCACTCATACCAACTGCATTTCACTGTAAACAAATATGAAAGGGAAAATGTGCACTTGTTGACTGCCCCGCTCGTACTCCCTTATGACTGAACCAATCACAAACAAAATCGTACAGCTTGTAGTGGCCACGCTTCACTGTTCCCAAGCTACCAATACTCTGTCTTTCCCTTTCTCTCCTCCTCTGCCTGTGTGTACAGCAGGTGGTTGTCAAGCAGAGGGCCGGGCTGTTCTGTTGGGTTTCTTCAAGCATGTGACAGCTTTTAGACAGGGGAACGGCAACAAGGAGAGCGGGAGAAAAAGGACCGCTCTGGAGCCTGGGGAGGGGAAGGAGAGGGCTGAAATAGTTGCTGAATGGTCAGAGTTAGGGATGAGCAGATCCAGCTTTTTCATTTTCAATACCGATTTCGATATTATGGCTTTAAGTTACCAGATACCAGAGAATGATAACAATATTTATTTCCAAAACAAATATTAAATGGCAGAAATGATCTAAATGTGTGATGTAGCTGTTAGTTATCCCACTTGAAACTACAGAAAAACTTTGTATAAACAAAATATCAAATATTATGAGACTTTCTGGATTACTACTAGTAAATAGTCAATTTAGTGTCCAACTATGATATTGACTGAACCAATATTTGGAAGCCGATATCCAATCCTGATCATTTATCAGTATTGGTGCTGATTTCTGATACCGCTCTCAGATTGGTGCCTAATCACAGCACTGAAAGAAATGTTCCCATGAGACTAAAAGTTAGTTGGTATCTCTTAACTGTATATGTGATTTCATTGTTAACTTTACATGAAACGCTCAAGATATTTTACAAGGTCAAAACTATCCTTAAACAGGGTAGTTAAAGGTGCACTATATCTTTTCAGGTGGATAATTTTAATTAGTTTAAGTTGTTATGTTACAAAGCCCAAGATTATTTGGCTTCTTTTTTGTTTTAAATAGTAAAATGGTCACATTTTTGTATAGCGCTTCTCTAACTTCAAGGCATTCAAAGGGCTTTACATTAAATAACACATTCACACACATTCATACACTGATATACACAGACACTGGGGGCAAGGGGGGTTAAGTGTCTTGCCCAAGGACACATTGACAGCGTTTATCTGTGGGAGCTAAAATCGCTCCGCTAACCAGTCAGTTGGATTTGACCCATGTCGAGAGTGGGATTCAAACCAACAACCTTTAGATCAGTGGACAAACACTCTGAGCTGCTTCCACCCTTACTTAACACAGCACTTGTACATTTTTTAATTCAAGTTCTAGATTCCACTATCTTTAATTCATGCGTGCGCCTAAACTAGCTTGCTAAACTAGCCTAAACTAGCTCTGATTATGTTTTTATTGTTGGCTAAAAAATGCCATCTTACATTACTCCTAACACAACATACCCTTCACAACTGTACTACAAGACCTCATCAGCTTGTGTTACAGAGGAGACTGAATGAGGATATATGTCTAAAAGGTGCGTTTCTATGACAGTTAATGTAAAGTGCAGTCTGCCCACACAGTCCCTGCAGAGCTCTCCCCTCCTCTCTGCTCCCAGACTTAGCCCACTGACGCCACCTCCGTCAAGGCCAGCTTTTATGCTCTATTATCCTCCCTCTGGACTGGGGCTTCCGCTGCAGGGAACTGCATAAAGACGACTATATGGAAGATATGATTAATTTCAGTTTTTGGTAACTTTGTTAAAAGAATACCTGAAACTGATATTAAAGTGTCTTTTCATGTGTGTAAACAGCGGTGTAAGTTGTTTTCAGAACTTAAAATGTGCTCACATCTGTCTTTCATATCAGTACTCGGTAGAAGTATTGGTTTGATTTTAAAGAAGCCATTAAGCTTTTTTGAGGTATTTAGTATTAAACTGTAACATACATAGATCCTTAATTTACATTTTGGTCATTGTAACCTAATTATAGAAGTCTACTTGAGAGATCCTGCCTCTTCATGCTGAAAAATGGAACATACATACAACCTCGGATGTAAGTCATGTAGTCTGTTAATCAGTCAAAGGTGAACTTCTGTGCAGGTGTAGTTTTGTGACTGCACTATAGGTCAGAAACTTAGAGCTTTTGCCACGCCTCTTTATTTGACTAAACAATCGGAAGGACTTGGTCTTTAGTCTTTAGAATGTCTTTAGTCAATTACAGCACAAGTATGCAGCAACTTTTACTACAGTAATGGCGAAGGTGCACTGTTATAACAGTTAAAACCTTGTTAATTTTGGTGCTATAGACTTGTACAGAAGTAGAGCTGTTTTAGAGTTTTATGTACATATATAGATTTATGGAGTAGTGAAAACAGTAGTGAATATTTTTACTCAAACATTGAACATTAAACGTTTTTTATGTACTCAGTTACAAGTAATAGTGTATACTTAGGTGCAGAGACTGGTAAGACAGCTGTGGGTTGTGGCAATAGGGGCTAATTACAAGGCTAGAATTATACTCAAGTGCAAGTACATATAAAAGAACATATCCTACTCAAAAAAGTACAGCTACGCAAGTCATCTACTCGATTACAATAACATGCGTATTTGTAGTTCTCTGCTTTTCTGTCTGATGCATTTCCTGTCATTATGCCCCAGAGTCTTCTATTTGATAACTGCACATATGTGTCCAGAAGGCCGACCGCGCTGCCTCGACCAACTGTGAGAATTTCTGTTTCGCTCCCAAGATTTCATTTCTTTGCAAAAATGTTCTTTGGAATCAGCAGACAGCGTTACACTGTGAAAATCCGCCCACACCGCTAGACCTGCCTGAGTATTATGGTATGGCTCATTCACACTGATAGAGATGAATCTGCACCAAGCTTCGCCCGTCGCCATGGAAACAGCAAGTTGAGTCACTATGAGGAAATCGATGGCAGCAACAAGCACTTAGTCAGATTATTTACTTGAATTAACGGCTGGTATGTATACAGTGATTTGGCCTGGGCATAGTCCAAATTTAAGCAGCCATTTTGAATATTTGAGTACAGGCTCGTATTTATCTTATTAGTCTATTGATACTTTGCAGTGACATCTCCAGAGGCTTAATGTTCAGCATGTACCGTTGTGACTCAGAAAAAGTTTTGAGATGTCTGAAGACTACAAAAATGCAAAATGGATGTAAACAGCACATTTTGCCTCTGATGTCATGAAGTTTTTAAGTTAACAGCTACCTTTTACCTTTTGTTCAGTAGAGATGGGTAATTTCAGGGCTGAAAGCATCCAAATAATTCTAGTGAAGGTGTGTGGAGTTTAAAACACAGTGGAGCACTTCTTGTATTACCACATGCCAAGGTGTTTTCCATTTTCAGAGAAGAACAGCAGGGTTTGTGTGTTAACCATGTGTGAATGAAACAAAACACTACTCCAGGTATGTTTTTGATGAGGAAACATTATAACATAAAGCATTGCAGTCATTATAATTTATACTTATATTTGATTTAACCATGTCTAGTTTACATCTTGGGACGCAGATAGGCCATGTTTATTAAATTTAGTCCCTGCAGTCCCTTTCATAAGATTTATAAGTGAGAAAATATCACTAATTCAAATGCCCGCTAACCCAACGGCGCTGGATCCTAGATTAGTCTTAAGTAATGCGTCTGCTGGCCTTTATGGGAATGTCTGTGCCCCTTGTAAGGACATGGGGGGAGAGAGAGAAAGAAAAAGATAAATGAATGTAATGCCATTTTGTATTTGCAGTTTCCAAGCTCTGGTATGGCGTGGTCTCAGGGGAGGAAATACTACTTGCTTGGTTTAGTTTCTGAGAGTAGAGAGAGGGAGCAGAGGAGGAGGCAGACAGAGGAGAAACCAGGCGTAAAATGGTGGAAGTTTAGCTGGAATGAGGAGTTTGGAAGGAGCGATGTGATTGGGGGAGAAGCGTTTGTGATTGGTCATGTCATTTTGACCTCAAAGTGATTGCGTGCATGGTTTGATGGGAAGTAGGAATACCTTTGAGCAGTTAGCTTAAACTTTTTAGGTTTTGAAGAGATTATTTTATTTCAAAAAGTGGAGTTGTGAAATTCTGTATTTTATGTAATTTTTCATTTGAGATTATTTCAGGAAATAACAACACATTTGCAACAGAAATATCTTACAAGTATAGCCTAATTTAAGTAACTTTCTGTAACTTTCCTGGTAGAGGTTCTGCTACTTGCTCATTTTCAAGGGTGATGCTATCACTTTGGAACATTCCACAGTATGGCATTAAACTAATTTATCTTGTATTTATTAATAACAGGCGGTTTTATTGCTAGATATGCATTGGAAAAACATGCATTTTTACTGTGAGCGGGCTTGCCTCTCCTCAGATCTGACCCGTGACTTTGGTTTGGTTGTCGATGCAATACCACATACTATAGCTCTTCTAAAACCGTAACACAATATGCAAAACTTGCCTCCACATGCATTTTGAATTTCATGCATCATAATGGGCGTCGTTTATGACTCTTTGTCCCTGTGGAGATATTATATGTTATTGCCTGGAATATTCCACTGTGCGTCTTTACAGATGTCTGCATATATCCGTTTTACACTTGGATGCTAATCATGATAAGTCTGAATGCGATATGCACTGTCTTTCTGGTTACTCTAGCGGTGACCATGGTCCGTTTCCATGGCAACAGCCTGCAGTGCCGCTCATAACTGTTTCCTCTGCATCATGTTTACACTGGTTAATATTAACTGTAGGAAAACAGTCATGACACGGGGCTGTTGCTATGGCGACGCATGATACCTTCTGCAGGTGCATCCCGCGTGTTGTTATCTGTTGCCATGGTTACGGCACCAATCATAATTTGACGTTATTTGCTGATCACCGAGCGAGGGCTATGTGTGATAACAGCAGAGTACAGATGGAAAATGATATGTGCCGTGGAGTGGGTAATCATTTTTGTAAGACACAAGATTGGACAACATGGGGACTCGGAGGTGTAGATTTTGAAATACTCTTTGGAATTTTTACTTGAAGTATAATGTTTTACTAAATCAGGTCTAATTGAGGGCAGAGGCTAAAATTAATTTTGAAAGATCTATGTTATAATTTTGTTAGCTCATCACAAACGTACCTGGAGTTGTGTTTTGTTTCATCCACAAATCCTGCATATTTAAAATGAGTTCTTCCCTCAAACTGAAAACACTCTGTTCCACCTTGTGATGTTATGTGGTGATACAGGAAGTGCTCCACTGTGTTTTTAAACTCGTACACCTTCACTAGAATCATTCGATAAATTCAGCCCTGGAATTGCCAATCTTCACTGAGCTAAAGATAAAAGCTTAACTTGAAAACTACCACTACATGACATCACAAGGTGGAACAGAGCATTTTGAGCTTTGGAGATATACACTGACTAATAATGCAGGATTACTCAAACATGTGTGAATGAAACAAAACACAAGTGCAACACAAGAAATGAGGAGGTAACATTATAACATGGCGTAAACCATTATCTTGTCTCATTTTCATCATTTTAAAGGTGGACTATGTAACTTTTCTGATGGATTTTCCACAGTATAGCATCAAACACCTTTACCTTTCTTGATCATATTCAATTACTGAAGTTCTTTTATTGTTAAGAAACACTTTGGTAAACATGCCATCTTACTTTGCTTTGTGCTGTCACTTGCTTGTCTCCATGGAGATAAAAAAAGATAAAAATTTAATGCCATAACGTGGAACAAAGGCAAAAAAGTAACATCTGGGAGACAAGCAAACAAAAACACAGTGGACCTTTATACTATTCATGGGTTTTGGCTTCCTTTTAACATTTTAAGGACTTTTTCACCTTCAAATGAGATCACTTTTTGTTTTAAATTGCTAATCGCTATGCCAACATGTCCTAATTTTTCATCATTCTGAAATACATGGATATTTTTGGAATTTCATTATATGATATGTAGTTCTGTCATATATATAACACATTTTGAAGCACGATATGTTGTTATAGAGATACATTATGTTAAACGATAATATTGGAACTATTATATGACACTGACGCAATTAAAATGAAGCAGGATAATCCCTATAAAAGCATTTTTAAAATAGACGGTATCTTTGAAAAGCCTGAACATGAACAACTTCATTGCAGAATAAAACGATAATTAGCCATAAAAGTGACTTATTCAACCCTCTACAGCTCAAATCTTGGCATATTACAACAGAAACAACAAAAATCTCTCAAATTTTGCAACGAAAAAGTACCCATGATAAATATGAAGTCCCAAAATCTATTGTTTCAGCTGTCATATATGATAGTAGTGATAGTAGGTAGCAAGTAGTAGGCTGTAAGTAGTAGTTAGAAGGTGGTAGTGGTATTTTCTTCTGTAAACCTTCACCAAGTTCTAGTTCTTCTAGTAAATCGAACTGTCGTCATCAAAATAATGATCTAATCTGTGAGCCTCTTTTGCGTGAAGTCACTTATTCATGGATGATTAGCCTGTTGTTGTTTTCCCTTCACCCACTTCACCTATTGCACTTCCTGTATGAAAAAGCCAACAAAGAGTAAACGCAGCTAACTATAACCCCTCTCTGGTGAAAATTGCTAATGCTATTATCTACTATTACATATAAATTGGGTTATTTCTATCTCTTTCCTGGTTTTGCGTCACCTCACGGTCTATTCAACCTAATCTTGTAACAGAAATTTGTATCTATGTCCTCGAACCTTTGGTGTATGATGCTTTCTTGCGCAACATGTTATTCTCCGTAGTACTTCATAACTCTAGCTCTCAGTACAACAAAATGGAAGTGATGTGGTTTTTCAGAAAGGTTAATCAAAATTGAAAGTGGAGTTTCACTGGTACTCATTTGCAAATCGCCAAGTGAGCAATTATTTCATGAGAATAATTTAAAAAACAGCATGGATATCTGCAGAATCGGTGAACAAAGCAGCAGACTCTTACTTATCTTAGATGAAAGAAGATATAGATTTTGTACTGAATTATGCTAGTACTGAATTTGTGATTATTGGCTGCCTGTATTTTGGTTGCAGACTCATCCAAGCATTCACTTTTACAAAACAAACTATCCTAAAAAATTCTTGACCACCATTGCATGTCCTTTCAACTCAGTTATATTGTTTCGCTGTTCCAAATTTCATAAAATCCTTGAAAACTGACAAGAGCGCGTGCCATTCGAGACACTAAAATACACAATTAAAAGCGCTGCACCTGATTTTTACTGCCTTAAAAAACATGAAAAACAGAACTACTTCATTTTAACCAGTTTGCAGTGGTCCAAATTCCTCACTTACCTTATGCATTCTGATTCTGAGCATCCTAAATATTCACCATGAGTTTATAAATGCTTTTCACAACTCTTGACATCACAATACAGCTAACAACTAGTATGCTAACATGTATTTCCTGATTATCAGACAGTAAAGCGCTTTATAATTCTCGAAAATACACACGGACGCACAGTATTTTGACCTCAAGAGCTGCTTATAGAATGTATTTGTACTGGAGCAAAGCAAATTTTTCATACAGGGCATTTAAACTAGAATTACATTGACATTTCAGTATACATGTTGAAGTACCTCACATTTTCTAGTGTTTGTATTGTTAATAAGCGTTTTTTTTTCATGTTGCGCTGACGATTTGGAATCTCTTGGTTTTGGAATCATGAAAAACTACAATGTGTCTTTTTTTTTTTTTTTTTTTACAGCTGATAATAAGTGAGACAAATGCATGGCGTTCCTCTTTTAGCAAGTTTGCATCCTTCATTCAATCATGTCTCTGCATTTCCCCGTCTTATTTAACACAAAACCGTCTCAGAGCTTTGAACCGTGCTTGAATTATATATGATCAAGTACTTTAACTGTCAGCTGACTTCTCTCTCTCACGGTGACCTACTTCATGCAGTCGGAGTACGCAGAATGGTTTGTCAAATGCACAAATGGCGGCTCACACAGAAAGAACGTCCCAGGTTCAATTCCTGGGCGAGACGAGTGATCAATGAAGAGTTTACTTGCTTTCATTTAGTTTGCAGGGTTTTCCAGTATAGTCTACTGGTTAAAATATGGGGCTGTGTGTTTTTATGTACTATAATGACACAGAAATACATTTTAGTGC
Source organism: Odontamblyopus rebecca (assembly GCA_030686955.1). Taxonomy (NCBI): domain Eukaryota; kingdom Metazoa; phylum Chordata; class Actinopteri; order Gobiiformes; family Gobiidae; genus Odontamblyopus; species Odontamblyopus rebecca. Next base: position 24,024,603 of record CM060667.1, read on the forward strand.
TTGGAAAATCCTTTCAAAATACTACATAATATTGTTCTTTTTTGTAGTGTTTTCTACATTAAACTTGGTGGTGGCCTGTTCTTCTTTAAAAAAGTGGTCGTAGAAGTAGTAGTAGTTATAATTGTCATGGTTGTTGTAATTGTAGTTGTTTTAGTAGTAGTACTCATAATAGTGGTAGTCCTAGATGTAGTAGTAGTGGTTAGCAGGAGAAGTAGTAGCCAAAGTAGTTGTTTGAATTATAGTTGTAGCCGTAGTAGTACTAGTTGATGTTGTGGTACTAACAGTAGTTACAGTAGTAGACATAGTTGCTGTAGTAGTAGTAATCACAGTAGTAGTATACTGTATTTGATGCAGAAATATTATAGCAATAAGTCATAGTACTAATAGTAGAAGTAGTAGCACAATAGCAGTAGATCAGATACAGATTGTAGCCATATTTGAGTCATGTTTTAGGCTCTCACTCTCTGAAGCCGAAAACGCTTTGTTCCGCCTTGTGACATTATTATTTCAAGACCAAATTCATCTTCACTAGCATGCTAACTCTGAAGCTAGCACCTGGCTCTTTGCTTTCCAAATGCCACCTTTATTTACTTGATTTGATCTTTTTTTAATTTCATCGGAATACATTACAAATCAGCCTGAGTGCTCTTGATCCTCCCCTGCAGTGTTCTCCGCTCCCAAACACAACTGTACAGCCTCTTTCTCTCCTCCTCTCTTTCTCTCTCCCTCTCTCCCTCCCTCTCCCTAATTGTGTTAATTGTAGCTAATAAATAACAATTACAGGACATACTTGGTGCCCCACTTTCCTCCTCCCTCGTCCTCCCCCTCCACCGCCACCGCCACAACCTAAGCAGCCCAAGTCCTAAAACTGCAACGCCTGTTCCTATGGTAACCCAATCTAGAAATATGGTAACAAAGTCAATCATGATTTTTCCCTCCTTCTTGGATTTTCCTCTTTCTAATATTTTTGTGGCGGATCTGTGGATTTCACAATGATGAAAAAGTAGGACCCTTGCCATGGCAACTAACAATTTAAATTTCCTATATTGCACAAAATTGACTCTTGTGAGCTTTAATCCATTTTAGGATGAAAAACATACCTGCAGTTGTGTTTTGTTTCATTCACACATGTTTGAATAATCCTGGATTATTACTGTCTTCATCTCCAAAGCTCAAAATGCTCTGGTCCATGTCACGTTTTCATGAAATAGTAGTTTTCAAGTTAACAGCTTTTACCATTTGTTCAGTAGAGGCTGATAGAGATAATTCCAGGGCTGAAAGTATCCAAATGATTTTAGTAAAGGTGTATGGAGTTTAAAAACACGATGTAGCATTTCTTGTATCACCACCTGACATCACAAGGTGGAACAGACTGTTTTCCATTTGAGAGAACTCCGCCTAAACACAGTGTTTCTGTGTTAAACATGTGTGAATGCAACAAAACACAACTCCAGGTATGTTTTTGATGAGGAAACAACATTTAATATTAACATAACAGATTAGAAAATAACGTAATTGTATCCTGTATGACAAATAGTTTTTCAAATGTTGGCAATAAAGAATAAGCTTAAATCCACATAAAGTAAGCAGTTGCATTTTGTACATTCTCGTAAAAAAAAAAAGTCCATCAATTTGGCAGTGTCAGGCATGTGTGGGTGTGTGTTTACATCATTGGCACCATTACTGCTCTAAACAGGATTAAAGAATATATTTTTGCACTGCGTCAACACACGTCACTTCATTTGCATAGAAAAAAGATTGGAAGACTAGTCCACAAAACCTGGAGTTTTGCAGTGGTTTTTACCTGCAGTTTCCCTTTGGTTTTGACTTGTCTAAATTTATCTTAGCGCTCTCGTCTCTCGCTGTTCCCCAGTGGGTGCTCCGGTGTTACTGTGCAAAAGCTGTCTTCAAAAGCTAAACAAAGGAGCAGACAGGAAGCGTTTAAAGGAGATATTCACGTGTCAAATATAGTGCATCAGTATTTTGGGTCAGTGGAGAAATTCCATTCAAATATTAAGTAGGTTGAGTAATTTTATTTTTAGAGCAGAATTTGACAACATCTGACATCTTAGTCTTGGTATAACTTAAAGGCGCATTATCTAACTTTTCTGCTGGAGGGTCTGTGAGCTGTTTAATGTCTTATTGTGGAACATTCGAAGCAGAGCAATGACATATCCCTAGAATCAAGAAGGTGACTGATCCCCAACCGAAATGTTCTTTTAGGCTTTGGCAATAAAACATTTGTAACTGAGTACCATATTTTCCGGGCTATAGAGCGCACCTGTATATAAGCCGCATCCACTCTATTTTTTATTTTTTTATTTTTTTTTTAAAGTATATACAAGCTGCAACCGGGCTATAAGCCACTGATATCTATGTTGAAAAATGAGATATTTACTGCATATACTGAACGATTTTGTACTGTAAATGTACATTTATGTACCTGAACAGATTCTTTCTGAACAGTGCCTTTTAACACGGCAGCAACTGTGCTGATTAAAACGAGGTCAAAACCAGAAAAGAACCGGTACTTGATTACCTTCATTTCTCCTGTGCAGTGAAACCACAAGTCACTTTAATCATCTTCGCTGAAACCCTTGATCCGAGCTGACGTGCGCAGTACGGTAGAGGTCTGCCCAGGACAGAATTTTCAGTCACGCTCCCGCCCGCTCCCGCGTCGTGCAGTCGCGCTCCCGCCCGCAATAAACTTTCAATCCCACGCCGCACTGTTTTGTGTTGGGTCCCGCGGGTGCAGGGCTCTACAGCACGGTTTTCTTCCTGGAGCAAGATCGATCCCTTCAACTTAAAACTTGCGTCATACAAACTCTTTCGTGTGCTTTTCATGATGGAGGGGTGAGGATTTGAAAATAATTACCAGTTAGAAATTTGTTGTGTGTGTTATATCTGCTAAATAAAAAGTAGCGTATTCTTCTTTGCATTAATTTTCCGTCTATCTTGTTTTTGAAATTCCGGTTAGAGCGCCCCTAGCGGTGGAAGAAAAATCCACAGAATAGAATCCTTTGTAAAAGCCGCATGGTTCAAAGCCTGGGAAAAAAGTAGTGGCTTATAGTCCAGAAAATACGGTAAGTTCAGTAGATTTAATGGCATACAGTGACACAAACTTATATTGTGTCTGTAAAATTGAAACTTTTTTTTAAATTTAACACTAAATCAACTTTTTTCACTACCAAACTATGTATACAGTGTTTCATCTGCATTGTCTGCTGTTCCTAGTCCTTTTTGGGGGGGGGGCAATTTTAGTCCAAACTAGGTATGTTTGTGGCTTAGTTGTCAAAAAGTATAAAAACTGGTTCAAACTGCCTCCTGTCACCGCTGCTATTTCAGGTACTTGGTGACATCACGCAAGACTGCCCTGATTAGAGCTGTTTCTGATGTCAAACACGTGGCTGCAGGGGTGGAGTTTGAAGTGTGGATATGGACCAATCACACTGTTCCTTATACCCCCAAACCACACCCTTCTCCCCAGACCATCCTCTTAGTTCTTCAGGTATTGCCCAGTTTAGCTGCTCTATCTGAAATGCAGTTTTGGGTGAAGTTTTGCTGTTTAGTCCCACTTTAAACTTACTTAAATCTGAAAAACAGCGCGAAGGCCCCCAACAGCCTTAAAACAGCCAAAATAAGTCATATTAAGGGTATAAACTGTAATGATCTGTCACAGCTCCCTTTTCACTCAGATGGCCACAGTGCTTCCTCCTTTTTGGCAGATGCGCTAGCTGCCTGTGTACAGTGGGCTATTTTAAATTATGACTCAGCGCGGTAATGTTAGCATGCGCTGGCCCTCCAGTTCGTCTGTTCAAGCTCCTCCATTGTGCTTTTTAATGGCCAGCGCACTGTACCATTTAATCTTTATTGTCGGACTCAGCGTCTTTCTCCAAACGCCATTAAAGCCACTGCCAGACAGTATAATGTGCTCTCAGGATTGTGCAGCCTGTTTAAAATATTCTTTGTTAATTTTCTTTATTCGTCCTTTTGTTGAATTTGTTAATGAGTTGCAAATGCGGTGGGATTGGATTTGTGGTTTTGCGGCATCAGCTGAACACAGTGAAATTGGTGCGATCAGTGTTGAGAACTTAGGAATTCGACTCTTGGGAATACAAAAGTGCTCCTTAGTGTTTTTAAAGTCCATTCAGTCCTTTTATTAGATGTATTGTGATCATTTTTGTTTCAAATTTGGTTCAACTTCAGTATTAGCAGCTACTGTTTTTTGCATGATTCAAACTTAGCTGTAGTCCTTTCTGTGCAAACAGGAATCATTGTGCCCCCTGATAGCAACGTTATTAATAAAGTTGTAGTTTAAAGAGTAGTTTTAAGTATATTTTTACAGGCGGATACTATATTACGATTTAATGGTATTCTTCTTGCTGCACCTCTCCTCCAGATTTTGTTCCTTTTTGTTGTCTATTCTTTTGTGTATTATTGATGTCACTTTTTAACCTAAAAAGACTAAAATAAATGCTTTTTTTGTCATTTTGGATGGGGTTTTTTTGCACTAAAAACAGAGAAAATACATATAACCTTACTGTGAGCAGGCTTGCATCTCCACAAACCTGACTCTTAGTTGGCCTGGATGAGGGCCTCCTCCAACTTGTCTCTATGGAAAGGTTGTTCTTTGACTATCCACAGTCTGGCTGAAAATGTATTTATCGCCACATAGAATGTTCCAAAGTTTGTTTTTAAAGATATGAATATATTTCTTAGATCAGTAGTTTCCCCAAATATGTTTTTAGTAATTTCATGGATCAGTGCTTTGCTCTTCTACTTGAGCAATATTATTTTGAAGTAACTGCACTGTTACACACATTTTTGGCTTCTCAGTACTTCTTCAAAGGTCCTATATTTCAAAAACATACTTGAGCTGTGTCACATGTTTGAGTAATCCTGCATTATTAGGCGTTCTACATCTCCAAATCTCAAAATGGTCTGCTCCACCTTGTGATGTCATGACGCACTAGTTTTCAATTTAACAGCTAACTTACCTTTAGTTCAGTAGAGATGGACAGTTCCGGGGCTGAAAACATCCAAACAAATCTAGTGAAGGTGTGTGGAGTTTACAAACACAGTAGAGCGGCGTTTGTATTACCACATGACATCACAAGATAGAGCAAAGTTGTTCGTTTGAGAAAAGAACTCAGCGTAAATATGCAGTTTTTGTGTGAATGAAACAAAACACAACTCCAGGTATGTTTTGGATGAGGGAACAACATTAGAACAGATCAGAAAATAGCGTAATATGAGCTCTATAAGCATTTCACTAATAAATGTTCTGCCGTTGAATATTCTGCTATCATCTCTCTTGACAACAAACACAAGGGCTTGCTTGCTGGCTTATATAACCACATAGCAGCAGCAGCAGTAGCGGAATCAGAGGTATAATACGCCCAGGCATTACAGGCGAGGAGCAGCTTGTGAAATAGGTGCACTCACATAACACAAGCCTGCCAAGATCCTTCCACATGAATACACCACAACACGGACGACGAGCTAGCAACAAATATAGCAGAATCACACACGTTTTTAAACATAGCTTCGCAGGTCGATTATGCAGGTATGAGATTTTAGCATTGCATGGTGTTAAGAGGCTTGTTTAGGCGTTTTTAGCATATGTTTTGAGCGCGCCTACTGTTAAGAGGAGTTGGTCGTTAGCCAGACACCCATATGCCAACGCTAGCTCACACCGGGCAGGGCATGTGGCCATCTGGTGGGGCAGGCAAACATAGCCGATGAGATCTGACCTTTGGATGTGGATTTGGTAATGGGCGCGTGCTCCCCTGACACTGTCGTGTTGGAGGAGTCAATGCGGGGCACATTGTGGATAGTTCAATTTGACGGTTTAAAAAAAAAAAAGAAAAAGGTTTGAGGTAAGGTTTACATTACATTTTTTAGTGGCCATACCTCCTTGTCAAAGCCTGTTCTCATCAGATCTCAGAAGCTAAGCAGGACAGGGCCTGGTTAGTACTTGGATGGGAGAGCGCTGCGAATTCCAGGAGCCACAGTTGGGCACCAGCGTTTTTAATTCCGAATTAATTGTTTTAAATTAAATAGTTTGGAAGTAAAATATTCTCCTTCGAGTTTATGTGGAAATAATATTTCCAAATTGAGTTTACATGGAAAACACATTAAATCGCATTTATTTAATTCCGCTCAACGTTTGCGGGTCTGGAAGGGCTCTGATTGGACAGGGGGTCACAAACGTATTTACGTCCACTGGAAAAATTTAGTGTTTAAATTTAATTCTGCATAATAATTTTCATTAGGAATTAAGTGTTTACATGGTCTTTTAAAAGCGGAATTAATCTTTATTCAGAATTAAATCATTTTTATTGGAATTAAAGCTGTCATGTGAACGTGGAAATTGCCTAGAATGAAAGTGGCGTGTGTAAGTGTTGGTGGTGGTCGGAGGGGCCAGGCAAGAAGGGTGGAGTGTCTTGCCCAAGGACAACAATATGCACTGCTAGTAGTGTGAACTGAACCATCACTCCTGTTTGATAATGGCATCAATGTAGGTTTCAAATTGCATCGATTTGTACAGTATGCAGAATGAATTCTATAAACATTTACAGTGAAAAATGTCTTAGTCCTGTTCGGTACATTTTCATCTCGACTTTGAGCAAAACACTATTTAATACCCAAATCTCCTCCGGTGTTCTTTGAGTCTCTGAAGATTGACGTTCAAGGTTGTTGAAAAAGTAAACAAACCCTGCACACAGCCCACAGCTCCTTTCCATTTTGCTGCGACCTAGATCTTACTGATTCAGGGTAAATTCAATATCACCAAATCACATCTTTTTAAATGAGCTCGCTTTGACACATGAGTTTCCAAAAAAAAAAATTTTTCCATTTTGATTTGACATTTTTTAATTTGCACTTATTTTGACAGTGGATATTTGGCATAATTGAGTAGAAAACCACAGAATTCCCATTTCTTAACTGTTGCGTTTAGACCAGAACTGTATATTAGTGTTATCACGATACTAAAATTTCAAACTTAATTTCGATACTAAGGAAATACTTGATACTCCATACTGATTCCGATACCATGATAATAAAAACACTCTTTATTTAGACAATAGAATATCATTTTCAGCATTAAATAATAGTACTTTCTTTTATATTACCATGTGGTGGAATCCCTCAGGTAGGTCTATGTGCTATCAAAATCATTCTAAAACTATTCAGGAAAGGTTCATTTCTGTCCTGTAACCTTTTTAGTTTCGATACTAGTTTTAAATATTGAATAGTATGTGCTTTTTGATCATTTCTTACAAACCCTACTGTCTATAAATGAATTTTCTCACTTTTGTATTGGTTGGTTATTACATGTACGGCACACAAAATGGAGAAACCATATTTGTGCTCTCCTTTTTTCCTTTTTATATGGGTAATCCTCAAATTCTGTAATCCTATGTAATTTCCTTTCTTTTGTGACTTCCTGTTACAATCTCTGCAACAAATTTTTACTTCTGCTGGTTTGTCAGTCTTGCCCGGCCAGCCAAGAATGCACCAATCCAACACTCCACAAAGATCAAAACAAATATGGCTGTTTACAAGAAATAAAGAAGAAAAATCATAGGGGATTGAAAAAAGGCATGGATTTGTGCTGTATCAGTGAGTGAAAGTGGTGAGCAGAGAGAGAGATGGTCTGTATTGAATACAGAGAGAATATCTTGCCCCTGACCCCCTTAATTAGACAGTAACTAAGTCTTAATCTGAAGAGATGGTATTATGCAGAATTTTTTTTTTTTCTACCATGTTGTAATGTTGTTCCCTCAGCAAAAGGTTTTTAGAGGTTTTAGATGTCATCCATGTGTATTTGAGCATATTTAGCGATCTCTCCCGGCCCCTCCCGCTTAGCTGCAAGATTCTGTGCAATGCTCCACCCACAAAACTACATCACCCATGCTCCCATATGACAATTCTCCATAAATATATAAAAACATGATACGAAACTGTACGCAGCAACTTGACAAACCTGATGCGATGTACATAAATTTCATTAGCAGGGTGTTAATATGTTGTATTCAGGCAAATATAGCATTTTCTATACAATAAAAGGTAACATAGTGATGTAAATATGCTAATTGTTAGGCTAATTAAACCTCCTATATTGACTCTTGTGAGCTATTAATCTAATAAGGTGGTTACCTCATCCAAAAGTTGTGTTTTGTGTTTGGGTAACTCTTTATTATTAGTCTGCACATCTCCAAAGTCCAAAATGCTCCAGCTTATAATGTCACGAAGCGATAGTTTTAAAGTTGACACCTACCCTTTACCTTTAGTTCAGAAGAGATTGGCAATTCCAGAGAAGTGAAGTGAAGGTGTATGAAGTTTAAAACACGCAGTGGAGTGGAGTTTGTGTGTTAAACCTGTGTGAATGAAACAAAAAACAACTCCAGGTATGTTCATGACGAGGAAACAACATTATAACGTAGATCCGAGGTAGGTACTTTAAACCAGCAGTTCTACGTATTCAGGTTTTACTATATGCCATTCATTATCACCACTATTCTGCTCTCGTGCTTCATCTCCCGGTGTAGCAGTGCGCAGTAGGACCAGAGATCAATGAAACGACCACATCACGAGGCCCACTAAAGCCTGCGTAGTGTGGGGTCAGCAGTAACAGGGGCCCCTGGAGAACCATGGAGCTCCGGACCACAATACAACTGGCAATTAAAAAGCCACGGACCCCATATATTATCAGGTGTAATGAAAGCTAGGTTTAATACTGTGGATACCGTAGTGGAAAATGATTCTAGTTGACAGGTATGTTAGGTGGTTCTTTATCTAGTCTTATCTGAAAGGACCACATTTACATTGGTTTGAATGATTTAAATTCATTCTAATTGAAAATAAAACTGATTAAAGGGCCCATATCAGGCAACTTTCTATGTTATAAAGTTGTCTCTTCGTCACATTTGTCTCACTCACACACATTTAACACACAAATCCTGCATATTTAGGCTGAGTTCTTCTCTCAAACAGAAAACACTCCTCCTTGTGATGTCATATGGTAATACAGGAAGTGCTCTATTGTGTTTTTAAACTCCACATGCCTTCATTAGAATCCCTGGAATTCCTAGTGTTACTCAAACTTGTGCGAATGAAGCAAAACAACTCCAAATATGCTTTTGAAGAGATAACAGATTTCATTTTAACATGGCTTAAAGCTCACAAGAATAATTTTGGTTAATATTGGACCTTTAATACTATTATAACTAAAACATACAATTTCAAAAACAATTTAATTTAAAAAGGTTTGAGTGAACTTTGGAAAACAATTTTGAGCAGTGTGCCCTATTTCAATACATACTATTTTACCACAAGAAAGAGATACTGTCATATGTATTTTTCCCTTGATACTGCAGTAGAAATACCATGTTTTGAGCAGAGGAGGTTGAGTGGGCGGAGCTACGAACCCTGTGAAATTAGACACGGAGGAAACAATCAGTGAGAAATGTAAACACGAATGATCTAAAAGACAGCGAGCGGATAACACCACTTCCTGTCCTCAGCTCTCCTCTGCTCTGTTCCCCCGCAGACACTTCTTCTTCCTCTACTCTGGAATCCTCGGACTGCACTGGGTTACCATAGCGACCGCAATCCTGTTAAAAGTGTGTCAGAGAGGGAGAGAAAGACAGTTAGCGGCATTGGACTTGCTAATGGTTATAATCAAGCAGGATGTTAATGTTGATCTGATGTAATGTTCTGTACTGTGCATTCTTATTGAAGACAAAATATAGGCTGTTAGATTATCCTAATAAAATTTTAAAGATACACTGTGTAACTTTATGGCCACCTCTGCTGTAGAGATGCTGCTTACTTGGAAATCAAACAAGCATTTATTTCACTGGGTGTTAATGCCAGGCAGTGTACCTTTTATATTCTGCATAGCAACTTTTTAGACAAGAGTATCTTGCCATTTGTTGACAGAAACATCTTGTTGCAGGTTGTGGGAATCAAACCAACAACTTTTGGATCAGTGGGTAAATGTTTATTTAACTAATGCTAGTGTAGTGTTTTAACAGAGTAGGCAATGCAGCTTACTGACATCTATGACTATAGATGGAGCGTTGCTTTTAGAGGCCATTTTGGAAAACCAGGCTGACAAATTAGGTCATTCCTCAATCATTAGTTAAAGATTTATACATTGCTATTTGTGAAAAACATTAGACTGACTGATTTCACCCACGCGTTTCTAAAAAGCTTTTTGTTAAGAGTCGAGAACCATATGGAAGTAACAGCCTGTGACAATCGCCGTGGTCATGCATATCGTTGGATGAACTGAAGGGAATAAACTAACCTGCCTCTAAGTGCAGTTCATCAATCATTGGACTTCTATTGCGCCTTTTGAGACACCCAAAGTACTTTACAGTCCTTTATTCATTCACTCAACTCTCCGTGGTGTTAAGATGTGTGAAGCTGTCAGTCTGCGCCATCGGCCCCTCCGACCACCACCAGCACTCACACTCGCACCACATTCATACTAAACAATGTGGGTGAAGTGTCTTGCCTAAGAACAGAACAACAGTTTTTTACACTGGCGTCTCACTGTAGCACCTGGTCTCTCCTAACCAAGTCCTAACCAGGCCACAATGTTCCCGTCAGAGATCAAAACTGGACACAACACGATTTATGACCACAAACTTAAGCTAGTACATCCAGTAGAAGTTTAGACCATCTTAAAATAAAACTCTACTTTGTTACTGTTTATGACATTTTACCCCATAGTGTGTATTGTGGTTGAATTACCAGTGGACAGCAGAATCTACACAAGAAAAATCGGCTCATTCCAACTGTATTTATGTCCTTGTCACGGCGTCAAGATTTAGATTTTTGTGGGAGCACTTTTTTTGGCTTTCGTTGCAATTATTAAAATGAAAATTCCCCTCCACTTCTGCCATCAATCACCTTTATTCCCACACCTCACACACGCGGTCCCTGCATATTTTAACTGCACTATACTGTAAAGTGTTTGGGGATCTGATAACTCAAGGTCAGGTTGGACAGATGACTGGTTGGCCCATGTGTGGTGTAGCCCGCGGTAAGATGGTGGTACTACTACTACTATACAATTGTTCTATTTAGGGCTCTCTCTATCTCTCCACTTTCTCTCCTCTTTCCTTCCTCGTTTTTTTTACCCATGCTCCCCTGTTTCTCCCTGACACCATGACAAAAGCACAGGACGGGATGTCACCTTGGGCTGCCTTTGGTTTTGTATGTGGTTCGTGTGTATTGCTTTACTGTAAATGCTAAATGGTTCACTGGTTGGCGCTTACTGTTTTGAGGACATTTGTAGGATAATTTTTTTGTATAGTTAATGACTGGGGCAACGTTGCAGATTTTGGGGAATAAACCAGGATTAATTTAGTGAGAGTTGGAGTAAAGCGGGGCAAATTAGCAAAATTTGGCTGAACCAGGGCTGAAATAGTAAAAGTAAAGTAGTTAAAGTTGACTAAAGGAGACCGAACAAGTACTGAACTAGTTAAAATAGGACTAAACCTGGACTAAGTTAGCTAGAGAAGAAATAAACCATGACTAAACTATCCAAAGTGAGAAAAGATGGGACTAAACCAGGGCTAAATTAACTAAGGCTGAACTGAACCAAGGCTAAAATAGTAAAAGTTGACTAAAATAGACTGGACTAGGATTGAAAAGCTAAAACATGACTAACAAACCAGGTCATAACTAGCTAAAACTGGACTGAACCACCCTAAATTAGATAAGATAGAACTAAACAGGACTAAACCAGGCAAATAGAACTAAACCAGGGCTAAACTAGCTATAGTGGGGCTAAACCAGGGTTAAAAACGAAAGTAAACTGAGCAAGGTCTGAACGAGATAAATTAGGACTACAAAACCAGGACTAAACTACCTAAAATAATGCTATTAAATGAGGATTAAACTATTTAAAATAGTACTACTAAACTAGGACTAAACAAGCTAAAATAGTACTACTAAACCAGGACAAAAGTAGCTAAAATAGTACTACTAAACCAGGATTAAACTAGCTAAAATAGTACTACTAAACCAGGATTAAACTAGCTAAAATAGTACTGCCAAACCAGGATTAAACTAGCTAAAATAGTACTACTAAACCAGGATTAAACTAGCTAAAATAGTACTACTAAACCAGGATTAAACTAGCTAAAATAGTACTGCCAAACCAGGATTAAACTAGCTAAAATAGTAGTACTAAACTAGGACTAAATGAGCTAAAATAGGACTACTTAACCAGAACTAAACTAGCTAAAATAGTACTACTAAACCAGGATTAAACTAGCTAAAATAGGACTACTTAACCAGAACTAAACTAGCTAAAATAGTACTACTAAACCAGGATTAAACTAGCTAAAATAGGACTACTTAACCAGAACTAAAATGGCTAAAATAGTACTAAACCAAGACTAACTTAGCTAGACAGGACTAAACCAGGACTAACTTGGCGAGGGTAGGACTAGACCAGGGGTAAATTTGCAGAGTAGAACTAAAACAGGCCTAATCTAGTGGGACTAAACCAAGGCTAAAATTGCAAATATCTCACGGCACAAACTTCTAAAAACTCCATTTACCCAAACCGACACTAATCAGAAGTTCCAAAAGAGTTCTAAAAATATATAATGAGCGGCGAACATGGTGAGGGAATCCTAGTGCTAGTGCGTCACTGCTGCTGCCTCATCCCTCCCTCCCTCCCTTCCCCTCTCCCGGGCGCCGAGGATGAAAGGATGGAGGGACAGATGAAGAGATGAAAGAAAGCGAGAGAGAAGAAAACAGGGACGGGTTTGGGGCACGGCTGATTTATGACTTTCTCTTTGGGCTTGGCTGCCTCTTTGGGGACCGCACCGAGGCATGGCTGGCACCGGGTTGAAAGCTACGCCAGCACCATGCTATTTAACGCTGTGGGAGAGGATTCGTGAGCGAGACAGATGGTGTAAATGAACAATCATCGCCCATCAAGTACTGCCAGGGAGCTGAAAGAATTACAGAGATGTTTGGGAGAAAGTGGAAGTCAAATTTTAGTTGTGTCCGTGCTGAGAAAATCTACAGGAAATGCGTGTTCATAAAGCGTGGAATGGACTTGTTGTATTTACTGACAAAACGTGGCTTGTAACTTCAGCTTGCCTGGTGTTTTTGTTGTTGCCAGACAAAATAAAACTCTCCTGAACACAGAAGAGAAGTAAAAAATACATTGTAAAAGGGTCTGTACATGATTTTTTTCTTGTATTTGAGCAAAATCCATCTTGCCTCAGTACAGATCTATTGTATAAGCAGCTCTTGAGGTTAAATTAAGTCTGCCGTGTACTGTCTGTGTTTTATTTGCTGAGAATCAGGAAGTGCACGGTTAGAATGCTAATTGTTGTTGTTGCCTTACCGTAACGGCAAAACTCCACACTTATAAACTCATTGTGGTGAGTAATTAGGATGCTCAGACTACGTAAGGTAAAGGAGGAATATCATCGGACTTATTCAAACTGTTGAACTCTTTCTGTTTTTCACCTTTTTTTAATAAAGTAAAAATTTGAGATCGATCGGTATGTTTTTTTTCTTGGCCAATGCCTGTATCAATTGCAGCCAATGGCCTATAAGCTATATATATAGGGCTGATTTTTATAATTTTCTCCAAATTACTTTAATTATTTTGACTATTTTTTACTACTTTTATAATTTTTTAGAAGTATTAGTTGTAGTTTATTAGTAGTAGTCACATTTTGAGCACATAGACCGTATATATGAGTGAACTAAGCTATCCCGTTAGCCACTGCGTGTCAAACAGGAAGCTCTTCAGGAGGCTCTTCCGGCTCCTTCTGTCCCTTTTTCCCATTGACTTACATTGTGATCTTATCACTCCTCTCTCCGTAACTGCTGCACTGAGCCTCGTCATTCTGGTCTTAAATTGTTCGTATGAACCCGCGACACATGATCCTGATTTTTTCATTTCGTCATCTTGTTCCTAAATCAAGTTATGAATATAAATAATGGACCAATCAGATGCCTTCATTCCCTGCGGTCACTGCCGCCTAGCGTTAGCAACAAGTTTGATTGACAGCTAGCGCGTTTCACTGCTAAGTAGGTTCCCTTGTCACTTTCCTGCCCCGATTGACTATTTCTGAAATAAAATGGCAAAATATCTCAAACAATTACAATAGCCAACGTGACTAGAATTTTAAGTAGCATAATTTAACTAGCATAAAGCATAAAGTGAATTTTGTTAAATTGTGACTCTATTGTTGTTCGCACATAACAGAACATACAACATAAATCAGTGACTTGAATTTACTATTTAAAGTTTGATGATAAAAGCTAAAAGTTTCCTTTTTATTTTCAAGAATCACCAAAATACAGCGGTCCGTGCAGAATGGTGCACAGTATCGCATCCATAGACATATATATGATCGCATCGCCGCTCCGCGATGAGTCGGGCGGGCACATTTAACGACCTAAATCATGATTGGTCTTGTGGTTGCTATGATACTCGTGGTTGGATTTCCAAATATGGAGCCTGGCTCCAAATTCGTTCCTGTAACCGTGGCATCGCGAGCCTCATTTGAGTGGCTCTGAACGTTACACTCACTTAGTCCACTTCTATATATGGTCTATGTTTGAGCAGTTATCTATTTGCATTAAAATCTTAAATTAAAGCTTGTGCATACTCTTTAGGCAGGAGTACAGCAAAAACAAATTATCGGCCTGTGCTGGAGATTTAAGGCTGATAGCTAATACACTGAAAGGCATAAATATCTGCCCAATATACTGACTGATCAATATATCGATCTGTCGCTAGTAAAAATAAGGTCAAATTGCTTGTTCAATTTTTCTGAAAAATCAAGACGACGGCTGTTCTTTCTGCAGATGTTTATGTGCCATATCCACCTGTGAATGGAAAGGTCAAAATGGCACTGCTCTTGATTAAGGACTTTACTCAGCTAGTTTATGTCACCATGGAAACAAAATTAGATTTCTGCTTCAGTATCAAGAAGTTCATCAGACGTGTTGTCACTGATGTAGCACTTCACAGCAAGAAGGTCCCAGGTTCAATACCTATAAATCTTAGTATTGCTATTCCATGTTGTAAAAAAGGTTATTTTCTTATGCAGAAACGTTTTATATTAGTTTCAATCTTTATCTAAAAAACATTGTGAAATTGTCTTTGCAAATTCTTTTTAAATACCTTTAGAGATAATATTTTGAACACTTTCTGGAGTAAATCAAAGCTAGCAAATAGCGTGATTGCCGTGAATCCGGTAAGTGACTCAAATTCAGGAACTATAAGATGTATAGATTTTAAAAACACGGAGGAGCTTCCTTTAATGTCGCCATTTTGAACACCGGAGAGGCAGGCACACTAGATATGCAAGCTCACTCTCGAAAATATGCTCAAAAAATGAAATTGTGTGACTACATGTAAAAAGAATCCTTCCTATGACCTTCCCTTATACAGAACGTTCAATGGTCTTTTTACATAGACTCCATCATTACCCTGCCTGACCCAGTTTTATCCCATATACCAAGAAGCGTGACTAAAATTGCACCTTGGCAAATGCTGAGGCTAGCATCCTTACCCATAAACCCCAGTCCAATCCTTCGCTAAAACAACTAAGTAGCCCCCTTATTCAGTTATTCCATCTGATGAGATTGAGTTAGCTCTCGCCTAATGAAAGAGGGATGGGCCGGACTGTGAAAAGGGGATGATGAAGAAGAGGGGGAGGGGGAGGAGGGGGGAAGTGAGTGTTAGGAGGTAGGAGCTAGGAAAGGGGATAGGAGGGAGGTGAAGGAGAGAGTCAAGGAAACACAAGGGGGTTGGTAAAGGGGGAGTTAACCTTGTTTTCGGCAATGAGAGGAGGTTAATATTACTGGCCTGAAAAAGGGGCTATCTTATATAAGTGCACTTGAAAATGTGCAGTGTTGGTAGTGTTTTAAAGGTTGATGGTTCAAGTCTGTACTGACGATGTGTCTTCTCTCTTGTTGGTTAGCCGTGAAAGAGTATTTTGTGTTGCTAAATCATTGAAATTGGTTTGCCCAAACCAACCAAAAAAGAAAAGAAATGTTGTGGATTTCAGAATTTGAGGACATTTCATTCTTTTCCACTTTTCTATGACTGTTAACCTTGAGCGAATACAGATTATTAAGTGTGCGTGTGTGTGTTCATTTCCAGGTTCTGTTAATTTTTAAAGTTTTTTTCCACTATATTTGTATATTAGCCAATAAAAGAAATAGCAAATGGTGTATAAACATTTAAACCTTAGCTGATCATCGTTTAAAACCTAAAAATATGCTAATACTAAATACACTAAAAGCAATTCATACAAATTTGATGTTGTACAGTACATTGCTATTCTTTTTTCTTTTTTCTTTTTTCTTTTATTTTCTGTAGCTCTGGGAAAGCACAGTTTAAAGGTTCACCTTGTAACTTTTCTGTCCTCTACCTACCTGTTTCCATGAAGATGTTATTGCATGCCTGAAATATTCCCAATAATGAATGAATTTATCCAATCTCCCTGGAGACATACAGATGACGCTAAAGGTCAGGTCTGTGAAGAGGCGAACCCACTCAGTAGGGAACTTACATAGTGTTTAAGAAATGCAAACACAGAGACAACAACAAAAAATGACTTTATGGTGAAATAAAACTGAATTTTTTAAAAACATTTTTGCATAGCTGGTGGGGTGCTGCAAGAACAGACTCAACTGAACCTTTTAACTATTCAAAGAGACCTAAGCCATTGTAGCAGATAAAACTGGTTCAGTGGGTAAAAAAGTATCTGTACTTCTTACACAAATCCAATATTCACCCTGAGAGGATATGGCCGGTACAAAGGAGGCTACAGCACAGCGGGGGTAGACCAGATAAAACAGGGACAGCCTAACTGAATCAAATGTAAGTGGCTTTTGTGTATAATTTATGGCTGGGATGTGATTGGATAAAAGCAGACGGTTAGCAGCGTGAAGAGGGCGAGAGGTACTTTGCGGTTCACCAGAGAGCTCTCACTTAGCATGGCCCTGAACTCTGCCATCCTCTGCACTTATAGGCTATAGTGCAAAATGAAAAGTATTATACAAGTACTTTCAATAGCGTGTACTTGTACTTGTAGCTGTAATTGTGTTTGGTGGATTAAGGTTTTAGTTGTTTGAATACTGGGAGATTATGAAGTGTTTTTTATGGATGAAAAGGTATTATCAATTTTCAGATTTTCATTTAAGATCATGGGGCTCACATGCTTGTTTTTGTAGTGGAAATGGGAACAAGCAAGAGCAGCTACGTCGACAACAGGTGCTCAGTTGGTGGTTGGTGGTTCGTATCCTGTTCAGATCCGCTGACCCACTGTTTGACGGTGTGATTCCAGCTGCCACAGATGACTGCTGTGATGTCCTTGAGCAAGAACCTTAACCCTCACCCCCTGTGTCTGCGCACACTGGTGTATGTATGTGTGTGGTTCTCTGAGTGCTGTGAAGGTGGAAAAGCACTATACAAATGTGACCTTTTACCACAATCCTTTGCTCCATTTCAGTGCAACTCACAAATAAACTTTCTGAAATATGACCATAAGGATTGGATATCAATTTTAAAGAAAACCTCTGAATATACAATGTGGTATTGAAGGTAACACAATAAATATGCTACTGTTATATGAAGCAACAGCATGTAACTTATTGGGTGAATATAAAAACAGTCATTTTGGTTGTTTATTACACTGAAAAAACATGCAGACTTGCAATTTCCCAAACATTATTCTTACTCTCTCCTCCTGCTTGTTTTCATGGAAATGCTGTTCCATGGAAATAGTGGAATACTGTAGCCAAAGGAATCACACAGATGATGCGCCACCTCCAGAAAGTTTCATACTGTACCTTTTAAATTTGTTTTTTGATTCAGATCTGTATTTAGATTTCAATAATGGATTTGGAATTGGAATTTATATTAGAATGAAGATTTGTATTTGTGATTAGATTTGTATTCTGAGATTGATTCATTTTTGTGGCGACCTTAACCCTCAGCCATTCTGTTGCACAGCACTGTGAGATGAGCAGATTCACAGAACTTTACCCTAATATTTGGCCATTGCCTTCCTCAGTCTAGTAACCACAGAACATGTCTGTGACTGTGCATGTGCTTTATGAATGCTCAGTGTTTTCACAGTTGTGGTAGAAGGTGTGAGACTTGAGCCGCGATGAGCGCTACAAACGCCACAGGCTCGTACCAGCGCCCCCTTACATTGCATTGTGCTAGTGCGGCCAACTGCACCTCAGATCTACACCTGCTGGAGTTGGCACACTAGATGCACTGAGTCATGATCATGAAGTGTGCTCGACGCTAACAGTGCTAAGCTATTGTATGTGTACTAATGTTTCTGTATGTCACCTTAGCTTCTTGTGTTTTTTTTTTAATTTGGATTTGGAAATGCATTTTTACAGGTGGGGTCGCCTCACGCACAGATCTGAACTGTAACTTGGCCTGGTGGCATCATGTTCTTGTCTCCCTGCAAATAGATACGTTAAAAGCCATACTGTGGAACCTTCATGGAAAACAATAAAATCATCATGGAGTCAATTCATTGGTGAGCTCTCTACCAGAAAAGTTACATAATGCACCTTGAATAGCTTGATAGAGTTATTTGTCACAGTTCATACTTCACAAATGAGGCAGACTAATGGGATGAGTGGTTTGGGGAAAAGTGCATTAAAAGTGCATTAAACAGAAAATGCACTGAATCAGGCTACAATAATTTGATATAAAACTCATTAGGAACTTTTAGGGTTTTAGATATACGTCACAAAATACTGCTTTTATTTGTAGAACACTATTTTCTGATCTAAACTGCAAAAAAGCTTGGCCTAAATTTAAGATATAAACACTTAAATCTATCAGAAAATGACATAAAAGTAGTGAAATTATGTGTCCATGCAGCAAGATAATTTAACTTCCCGTGTTATCTTAAAATAAACTACCTCTAGACTAGAATTAAGCAGTTTCAGAACTATTAAGTAGATAATAAATCTGAAAACAAGTTGAATAACCTGATATAAGTTTTAAAATCTTGGTCAGATCAGAGAAATTTGCAGTGTATGTTATAATGTTGTTTCCTTCTCACAAACATATCTGAATTTGTGTTTGTTTCATTCACATGTTTAACACACAAACCCTGCATATTTAGGCTGAGTTCTACCCTCAAATGGAAAACACACACACTAACGGAAAGTTTTTGCTCCACTGTGTTTTTAAATGCCATACACCTTTATTAGAGTAATTTGGATGATTTCAGCCCTGGAATTGCTCTACTGCACAAAAGGTAAAACGTTGCTGTTAAGTTGAAAACTGCCACTATTGTAGATGAGCTCACAAGGAAGAACAGAGCATTTTGAGCTTTGGACATGTTGACGAATTAATAATAAAGGATTACTCAACGTGTGGATGAAACAAAACACGACTCCGGATATCTTTTTGATGAGGTAACAGCGTTATAACACGGTTTAAACCTCACAAGAGTCCAATAGGACCTTTAATACCAATGAGATTTGGGTATGATTGCATGATATTTCAAAAGACGCACGTGAAGACTATTTTGTAATAAGTCTAGTTCGGCTCCTGGGGTGAGCAGCTTGAGACAAATTTGACGAGGGTCGTTCAGTAATCCTTGGATAGTGGAGATTTGATGGCGTAGTTAGTTTTTGTGAACAGACTGCTGAACCAGGCATTACCGCAGTACAGATGTCATGCAGAGAGAACAACTGATTTGAACACAGAAAGTCTAAAAGATTTGGACAACATTTCTAGAAAAACTATGATATTTTGTCACTTTTTTGTTGCTACTTGAAGCTACTCCCATATACATTACTGGTTTGTCTGTATGTTTATTACTTTCTACATTTGTTATACATACGAAAGACATCAAGTATATGAAGTCATTCTTTTATTACAGCTGTTTTTGTTGCTCATAAATACCTGGAGAAACATGAATTCTTACCATGAGCGGTGCTGCGACTTTACAGATCTGACCTGTACCTCATTCTGGTGGTGTCACCTGCTGGTCTCCACAAAAATAGACATTTAATACCAAATTCCAGGCAAACTTTATGGAGACAACAGGTGGCGGACCCTCCACTAGAAAGGTTATAGTGCGTCTTTAAACACTGGGTCCTATATAAGTCTATAGGATCCAACTTGTGTGTTTTATAACATCTACATTATACAATTGTCCACTGGATTCTAATGCCTAGTGACAGCTCCCTCCGCCCACTGTGCCTTTTCACTGATATAATTTGATTTGCTCACATCTTCCAGGCACAAATTGACCTTAACAAGTGTGACCAGCAGCAGCATTGGATAACATGGTCTTTATACAGCCATAAAAGGAAGAACAACTCCTCAATTATGGTTCCCCCCTGTGGCCTGATAACTTTTTTGGTTGGAAAGCAAACCAGTTGTGACATTATTTTTAGCATGTTTAATTTATATGCATTTTTAAAGGCACTGTACCTGATTTTTACGGTCTTAAAACATGAAAAATAGAACTAAAGTGGAATTTTGCCATCACGCTAAAGCTGGCCACAACTAGAACGCTAAAAGTGCACTTCCTGATCTCAGAAATAAAGGATCAGATAGCGCACAACCAATTTATTTTGAGTTAAAGGGCTGCTTATACAACATACTGTATCTGTACTGGAGCAAGGCATATTTTGCTCAAATGCGTGAAAGAAAATCAGCTACAGTGCCTTTAATGACTTATTTATTTACTTACTTAAATATTGTTGGAGCTAGCCTCATACTATGACCGAAGTATCTTGCCCACGGACACAACCACCGTACATTTTCAAACTGGCCACCGTCTGATTACTGGGCGACTTCTCTCATTGTTCCCAAGGACGGGAGCCTGTTTCTTTCTTATCCTTCACTTTGGTCTACTGTATTTCCGATGGTGTGTCTGGCCACGCGCAAGTAACGAGTGGGAGAAGAGCGGGACAGAGGACGGGAGGGGTGGAGGAGGGCCAGGGAGGTGTCGGCTGTGGAGATTAGACGGGAATTAGTGAACGCAGCACATGGGGAATGATATGAGAGAAAGTGAGAGCTGGGGGAGGCAGGGGTTGGGGGGTCCTGAATATTCAAATCTCTCATGTTAATTCCATCGGCAGATTACAACCGAAATCTTGCATCTGCTGAGGACTTGATGTTGTATGACTTATCTGCATGCGTGGGTGGGTAGTACATTGTGGGGACTAAAATCTGTATACAAATTCAACGCAACATGATTCAACGCATTTACGATAAGCGTCCTTGGCAATAATGAGAAAAAAAAGTAAAGTCATAGGAATGAACTTATCCCTGTGAGGTCCTTTATTACACAAAATTGATTCTTGTGAGCTTTAAGCCGTGTTATAATGTTGTGACCTCACCAAAAACATTCATTCACACATGTTTAAGTAACTCTTTGTTATTAGTCTACATCTCCAGAGCTCAAAATGCTCTGTTTCACCTAGAAGTGGGTGTTTTCAAGTTAACACTACTTTTTACCTTTTGTTCAGTAGAGTAAAATCATCCAGATGATTCAAGTGAGGATGTATGGAGTTTAAAAACACAGTGGAGCGCTTCCTGTGTTACCACATGACATCCCACAGTGTTTTTTGTTTGAGAGAAGAACCTAATTATGCGGAATTTGTGTGTGAAACATAACTCCAGGTATTTTTAATGAGGAAACATTAGAACATAGATCAGAAAAGAGCATAAAAAGGTTCGGCCAGTAGTGTTTATGGGTGAGGTTTGATTCAGTAAATGAATGTAAGTCAATGCAGTGTCCCCAAAACGCATGAAAACCCAGTATGTGTGTGAGGGAGTGTGTGTCTGTGTGCGTCTGTGTGTGTACGCACATAAGGAGGACAGGCTTCGAGGCTTGCAAAGGCGGATTGAACACGGCTGCTGTGGGCTGCTTACACGAGTGCATTGGAAGGGACTGGAAGGAGATTGATAAGGGTCTATTTCGTCTCAGTGGAAGAGTTAGAACTAAGCCAGAGCAATTGGAGCATTCAGAAGTTTTGTAGATATGAAAACTCAAGTTATTTTACAGCCATAAGTGCTTGTGCAGAGAATAAAAGTGCAGCTGTGTTGTGGTTAAACAGCTCTGCTAAACTGCTACTTCAAACAATGGATTTTTTTTTTCTCAGACTGTAAAATTGTAATAGTTTTGGGCATTGTAATAAAAACAAAATGTTGTACGAGCAAGTGGATTCTTAAAGGCACGGTACCTGATTTTTACTGTCTTAAACCTTGAAAATCATAACTTCATTTTGCAGTTGTCCTGTGTTATTCCTTATTCCTTATGCAGTCCAAGCATCCTAATTATTCACTGCGAGGAATTTATAAGCGTTTTTCACAACTTTTAGAGGCCAGAGTTTTGCTGTCACTGTAATGCTAACTACTACCAGTATGCTAACTGTGCACTTCCTGATTCTCTGACAATACAACACTTGATAATGAGATGCAGACAGGACGCAGCGGACTTGTTTTAATCTTAAGAGCTGCTTATACAATATATTTGTACTAGAGGAAGCAGAGACTATTGAATGTTTTTGTTAAGTTTATTTTGTGACCCTTGCGTGTAGCATTGTGTTAGTGTGAATAAAAATCCTCAGAATATTGATCAACAAATTTTCAATATTGACAAAAATGTGAAATTGCTGTATTTTTGTGACAACTGAGTTATTCAGGTATGAAAACAAATCAATTACAAAGACAAAAAATGATTAAAATGTGTAAAATGCTATCTAAACACGCTTCTAAATGTTTTCAATCTCCCTCATTTTCTTGCCCGTATTACTCTATTTTCTGATGTTATAATGCTGTTTCCTCATCATAAACATATCTGGAGTTGAGTTTTGTTTCATTCACACATGTTCAACACACAAATCCTGCATGTTTAGGTTGTATTATTTTCTCAAACTGAAAACGCTCTGTTCCACCTTGTGATGTCACATTGCATTACAAGTGCTTCACTGTGTTTTTAAACTGCATACACGTTCACTACAATTATATGGATCATTTCAGACCTGGGATTTTTAATCTCCACTCAACAAAAGATAAATAACAACTGATGTCATGAACTACCACTTCATGACATCACAAGGTGGACAAGCAAACAAAACAAAACACGACTCCAGGTATTTTTTGAGGAGGTAAAAACATTATAACATGACTTAAAGCAAGAGTCACAAGACTCACAAGAGTCCATTGTGTGTCATAAAGGACATTTAATACAAAAGATATATTAAAAAAACAAACTTAGAATATCAAAACAGACAAATAAACAAAGGCAAAACTGAAACTGCAATGTACTATTTGTGCATTCAGGACCAAATTGAATTGTTCTGAAGCATTGGTACACCTCTATTTCAAACCAATCTTCCTCCTCCTGTGTGCTCACCACAAAGGCACTGACTGAATGCCTCGGAGCTGTTGTTGCATTTGCAGAAATATGAGTGCTCACTGATGTGAGCAGACCCTGTGGTTTGAGTTCTCCTCCAAAAACACAGTTACAAACGCTTCATTTTTCCTCTTATGTTTTATGTGACTCCAGAGAGCGCAGAGGCAGAATTTTTTTGTGTATCCTCTTGCTCCCATAGCACTAGATTTGACTGTACAGCAGAAAAGCCATTTTATTTAAATAGCTCTGTACAGTTTGGTTTCTTTTTCAACTGGTTTGAATTTGAATGACACTGGCTTTAACTGTACTGGTGAAAAAAGGAAAAAGGTGCATTAGAATAGTGTGAATTCAAAATATTTACTACATACTAGGTGCAAGTAGTACGTAGTAGCGAGTAGGTGTTTGTAAAATACAATTAATTTTTCTTTAGACTGGTTTGTTAAACCAAGTGAAAACCAAACTTCAGAACATTCACCATGGAGATAAGATTTATATGTCTGTACATTTTCCTGGAAACAAGCATAATGAGGCACTCTTTCTAGGCCAACAGTCAGGTTTGTGGAGATGCAAGCCCGTTCACACTAAAGACGCATATTTTGCTAAATTTTTCAGTGTAATATAAACACAGAAAAACACAAACATTGATAGAATTACAACCACAAACAGTATAAAATCTAGATGTAGTAATGCAATAACTCTAGTCAAAGCTGCTCAAAACAATATTTTATACTAAATACAAGTCATTTTACATTATAATCAATGTAGATCATCTGTTTTACTGTGCACTGCCCATGAGCCGGTCCGTTTTCTCACAGTGTGTGATAGCAACCATAAAACATATACATAACACGCTATCTCCATTTATGTAGGAAAAGATAAATCCGGTCTGTGCGGAGTAAAAGTGGGTTAGTAAAACAGCTTGCAGACTGGAAACCGTGATATGCATGTTACATTAACCATGAGATGTGTGCTAAGTGGTGTAAGCACTGTAGATTATGAGTACATTTAACTGCTAAGCTCTATATGTGACAAGTGCAGGCTGTTTATAGCTTTTAGACCGGTCCTGAGAAGGATGATGTTAAGTACTGCACGATTTTGGAGAGAAAAAAAAGATTTGCATTGTATTTTTAATGGTGCACGGTAAGGTAAGGTAAGGTTTTTTATATAGCACTTTATACAGACACATGTCCCCAAAGTGCTTTACACAGCAATTTACAGAGCATCTTTTCATTCACTCCATACCCGGTGGTGGTAAGCTACTGTTGTAGCCACAGTTGCCCTGAGGCAAACTGACGGAGGCGTGGCTGCCAAGCCAAGCGGCGCCAGTGGTCCCTCCGACCACCACCAACACTCACTCACACAACCTTCACACCTACAGTGCATGTTTTGGGTTGTGTAAAATATCTGTTAAACTTTTCTATTTACATGGAGACCAAACCAGACCAAGTTACGCTCACAGTCAGAGGACCTGATGTTCTGTGTATTGTTGAGCCATAAAACTACCTGTAATTGAATAAATGGTAGATCTGTTTAATGGCTGTTTAAATGTAGATCTGTTTACTGTCATACTGTGGAACATTCCAGGCAAAACAATGACATCCATAGCAGGGGATGGACCCCCAATCAAAAAGTTACATGATGCACATTTAAAATTCTCCACAGGGACTTGCAAGCCAAATTACGGGTTAGATCTGTGGAGAGGTGACGCCTCAGAGTAAGAATTAATGTTTTTTAAGATATTTTTGAGCAATAAATAACACCTGTAGTTGAATACATGCAAGACATATTAGTTTAATGCTATACTATGGACAATTTAAACTAAAGTATTAACATTTCCATGGAGAAGTTGTGGGCCCAGAAAAGTTACACAATGCACTTTTGAAAAGTAGCATTTGGTTCAAAGTGCATTAACATTTGAGAGAAGACTATTCACATTGTATTGTCTAAGTATTCTAAAATGTATCAGGCAAGACACAATTTGCTTAAATTTTGATATTCTAGTATTGTGCAGCCATTTGTTGAGGGTGACCCCACATAAAAGACAATTCTGAAAAAACTGAACAACAGACAGCGAAAATTAAGATTTAGCTAATCGGCAAAAAACAAAAACAAAAAAACTATGGAGTAGACAGTGATAAGTTATAAATAATTCATTAGGCAATTATTTGTTAGTTGTTGTTGTTATGATTTTTAATGAATAATTCAAATTGTCAAAAAGCAGTTGGGTACTTATAAACTTTCAACCAAAACTAATCCTTTATTTTTTCTATTTTTATCTAACTTAAAAAAGAATAACAATACAGACATTTGCATAACATAAGTATTTAATTTGAGCTTCACTTATTTACTCATTTGTTTATTTATGAAAACTTAACCATCTCTCCCTTTCTCCGCCCCCTGTAGTGATTTGTTTGGCTTCACGTTCATCTCGAAACAGCCGTAGCTTTACAGTACGTACTCACATACATCTTCACAGCCCTGCTCCCTCCTCTCTTCTCTCCTCTTTTCGTTGTCAGGGCGATGAATAAAGACGTGGCATTTGAAAAAAACTTTGCACACTTGTCAGGTTGAGTTAATTAAGCGAGCTGACGTAGGTGCGAGTAGTGGCAGCCAAGTCGGAGGAAATCCACCTCCAGAAGAGAGTGTGGAGCTGAATGCAAAATACAGAGGAGCCACAGGAGCCATGGAGGGCAGGGCTGTTACTGTGTGTAGTGGTGTTAGCTAGCGTCTTTGTAGTTTGGGTGGATTATGAATGGGGTTTATCTATTTAGAAGAAGAAATATTTGGTAAATGTATATAATAATAGGTTACTTACTAGTTTTTAATATTTGCCATTGCTGGTCATGTTTTTACTCTTGGTTTTACTCAAGATAACCTTTTTTTGCAATTTTCTTTCTATTTATTTTGTTTATTTATTTTTTGGGCTTCAGCTAATCTTCAGTCTCACCCAAATTTGAAAAAATAATAAAACTCTTGATGAAACGATTGCGTAATAGTAGCCTCTTGTATAATCGCTAATGTTTAATTCAAAGTCTAGTTCTAATTTCTATTTCTGTTTTCTAATCTCTGTTATAATGTTGTTTCCTCATCACAAACAGGCCTGGAGTTGTGTTTTGTTTCATTCATTCACACATGTTTAACACACAGACACTGCGTATTTAGGCTGAGTTCTTCTCTCAAACAGAAAACACTCCACTTTGTGATGTCATGTGGTGATAAATGAAGTGCTCCACTGTGTTTTTGAACGCTGAGCTTTTTGACTAGAATCATTTGGATAATTTCAGCCCTGGAACTGCCCATTTCTACTAAACAAAAGGTAAAAAGGTAGCTGTTAACTTGAAAACTACCTCTTGATGACATCACAAGGTGGAACAGAGGAAGATGCAGACAGAGTAAAAATAAAGGATTAAAACATGTATGAATAAAACAAAACACAAATGCGGCTATACTTCATATGAGGCTTTAAGGTGCATCGTGTAACTTTTCTGGTATAGTGTCCATCTCCTGCTTGTCTCTATGGAGATGTCTGGAGATGCCTGCAATGCTCCACAGTATGGCATTAAACAGCTCTATCTGTGAGCTTGGTTGCCTCTCCACAGATCTGACATGTATGGTCTCCATGAAGATAGAAAGGTTTAATCCCATACTGCGAAACATTCCAGACAAAGAAACAAGGACCCCCCACCGGAAAAGTTACACAATGCATCTTTAAAGCTCACAAGAATCCATTGTGTGTAATATAAGACCTTTAACACTATTTAATTAGATTTTTTAAAATGCGCATATGTTTAGCAGATGCTTATTCCATTTCTTTTACTGGCGATACACCAAACACTTACTTCAGTACTATGTAAGAACGCTTTATTTGCTGACATGCTTATAATGGTTATTGCTGACGTGTAGCCTCGTGTGTAGCCTAACAGACTGTGAGTGTAAACACATACTCATTTACATTTGCATATCATCTTCTTGCATTCCATGTTTCCCTTTGTTTCAGATCAGCCTCACTAGCAGCACACTTGAAACACTGCATCGCCATGGGAATAATACTGCAACTTGGTATTTGCAACGCATAATTAGTTGTTAAAGTTTTATATTGCTTTGGGTCTGTGGTCTCTTAACTCTGGTTATTTCTATTGTAGGGATTTGTACCATAGGCTAGATATCAATAATGGAAATGGTTGCACCCAAGTCACATCTTCTTCTGGTAGAACTTGGGTATCTTTTCGGCTGGTTGCCTGGTTTAGACCTGCAAATATTCTGGGTTTTGTTTTAGTTCAAAATATTTTAATTCACGTTCTGAAAAAAAGGATTTGTATCTGATTTTTATTATCTTAAAAACGTAAAAATCAGATTATTTTTAACATTTTGCAGCAGCCCAATGCAGTGGTGGAAGATAATGTAGTACAAAAGTGAAAGTGCAATACTTAAGTGCACATTTTAGGTATCTGTACTTTACTAAAGTATATTTTACAGAGGATACTTTTTACTTTTGCTTCACTACATTTTAGAACATGTATCTGTACTTTCTATTCCACTACATTTTATATCTGGATTGAAAAGTAAAAAGCACTTTTCTTTATGAAGTGGGACCTGCTGAAAAGGCTGAGTTCATTTTTTTTTATCACATTTAATTTCTTAATGTCCCAACTTTTTTTCAAAATCACAATATTTCATCCTTTAATTGTTCTAAAAATCTCTGCAAAATGCTTTTACTTTTCACTCTTTAAAGTCCATTTTTAAACATTTACTTTAATACTTTTACTTAAATAGATTTTTTCATGTGATACATTTACTTTTTGCCCGTGTCTGTACTTTTACTTAAGTAATTAAACTGAGTACTTCATCCAGCACAGGTCCAAAGTTATTCCTCACCTACTTTATGCATTCTGAACATCCTAGTTATTCACCTTGATGATTTTATAAGCACTTGTCACAACTTTGAGGGACCAGAGTGGAGTTTTTGATTCAGAATATTTAAAGAACGCTTTTTATAAGATTTGAGCAGATTTCATTCTAGCAGTTATTATTAGGCTTATGATTTCTGTTCTGTCTTTTATATGACAACATATGCTTGGCTTGTCAGACTAGCTTTGGATGAGAGATAGAACAGGGACGTGCACTTAAGGAGCCAGTCGAAAAGCAGCCGTTAGCACTCTTCTTGATTGCGTGTGATTAGGCTTGACATTGCTTATTTGGAGAACAACAAAGCGCTTAATGGAAACCTGCTGATTTGAATGTGCCCAGACTTCTGTTGTCAATACTCCTTTAATCGTCCAAAAAAATCACAGAAGTGTCCTGACAGTCTAAACTCTGGTCTTAAATGACTTTTTTCTTTGTAATGTCATGTCTTTAAATGGGATTAAGATCTCAAAGGAAAGTTTTGGTTTGGATCATGCCCCATACGGATTACGGTCTGATCCCAAATAGGACTAAGATTAAAGGGACCTGGGCAGACGTCAACAGCAGATTACGGTTTTCTAGTGACTGAGGTTTCTATGCAAGATGGTCCAATATAGATTATGTTCATCAGATATCATTATCTGATATTGGTGCCAGTGTTATGGCTGATAACCAATAAAATCAACTGATGTAATCCCTCCTGGCATTAGAAGGGGCAATAAACTCTGTCAGTTGTCACAGAAAGACACTTTTTGGAATGTGACAATCAAGACTCCTCAACACTTGGGCCTTAATGATGATTTGAACTATTCTCTGTATGTCTGAAATTATTAAATCCTCCTGGTCATTTTTGAATGTACTTTTTAAATGCATATTTTGGATATGTGGGGTAGATCTTTATAGAGTTTGTCCAATTTTAAGTAATTCTGTACTTCTATGCTGCTACTGTTTTCTTACTGTTCTCTTAACTGTGCGTTGCAACACTGAAATTTCCCCACTGTGGGACAAATAAAGGATATCTTATCTTATTGTCAGGGTTTGGTGTTTGTTGTGTGTTCCCCCTCCCTTCTGTGTCTGTCTGCTCCTCTTGGGGGTGTGGCTGGGCTAATGCTGCAGTGTGGATCACCTGCTTGGTGTTTCACCTGCAGCTAATTGTCTAATCAGCCCCACTATTTAGTTCTGTCCTCATCCTTTTGTTCTTTGTCAGTTCATTCCTCCTCTATCCCTCGTCTACGTCCTCGTCCTGCTTGTCCATGTCCACGTCCACGTCGTCCTGCCTGACCTTGTTGTCCAGTCTGTCTACCCGTGAGTCTACCCCTGTGTCTTCCCTCCATCTATGTCTCCAGCCGGTTTCCATCACCACATCCTTCAATCCCGGCAATAAACCTGTTTAAACATCTACCTGCGCCTATGTCTCTGCTTTGGGGTCCTCAACCACACTCAAACCGTGACACTTATCTTATCTTACCTTATCTTATCTTGTCTAGTGATGGCTTCTTCTATATTTCTTATTGGTGCGTATGTGATTGACATTCCTACCTCTTGTCAATGTGGCAGTTTCATTTTGTTGCTTTTTTGTGTGTCTACTTATTTAGAAACGCATTTTCCTCCAGTGCTTTGGTTGACCAACGTTTTTTGTCCTGTGTTCACGTGACTAGTCACATAATCTCATGTAGTGTATTACGAAGACCATCTAGCTGGTTGAAACTCTTTGGCGTCCCTGCATTATAAAGGACTATTTTCAGTTGATGTGCCTCAGGTTTGTACCTTTCCCATTTTTACATTGTCAAGTAAGGGCCACATTCTGCTGAGATATTTAAAAACTGACACTTTTTAGACAAAAATAGACCAAAATGTTTTTTCTTGTCCATTTTGCACTGGAAAACATGCATCCTTATTTGAGTGGGCATCCATACAACTTGTATGCATGTATCTCTATGGAAAATAGTCAGAAATGTCCATGGAATCAACCAGAAAGTTTCATACTCTACCATTAATAGCTTTTCTGCTTTATTTTAGCACGTTATTCTATTTTGTCACATCTGGGATTAATGCATGGGCACAAATAGACTCGGGCATCTTAAAAAAGTGACACTAAATATTGCGGAATTTACGTCAAACCAAATTCCAATATTCGAAAAAAAAAAAGTGTCTGATATTGTTATGGAAACACTGTGTCCATCCCTACTCACTATTAGGGGCTTGTTTCCAGCACATTCTATTGATCAGAATGAGACAAGTACCAGAGAAGCTAACAGCGTAATTATTAAAGGCCAGTGATTCGATTAGCATCATAGCATGTCATCTTTAGACCATTAACCCTCATTTGAACTTCCTTTTCCATTGTCGCCCATTTTGTATGACTTAATGCGCTTACTGTATGATGGATGTTGATTTGATGATGCAATTACAGTGTTCATTATTTATTTAAACCAATTCTTATTGTTTTGCTATGAACTTAGCAGCTCGTTGTTTTGTATGTTTGATGAATATTCACATTTTGGCCTTAACTCCTGCACACATGGTTCGAGCACGTGTCCATGGTGGTGATCCTTCTCAACTGCGTCACTCTGGGGATGTTCCAGCCCTGTGAAGATATCTCCTGTCAGTCCGAATGGTGCCGAATATTGCAGGTTAGTGTGCGTTCATTACCAATTATGCGTTTATTTTATACGGCAAAGTGTCTTGTACAATTTGGTGTGTTATTCATTCATCTTTCTGTCACATACTCATAAATGTTTTTGTTCATGTAGAGATAAAGTGTCTTGCAGGCTTCTATAGAGCTATGATAACTAGCAAAGTTGGTGGTCTCCATTTAATGTCTCACTCTACAACAATCCAGACAAAGCAACAATCTCTACATGGAGATGAGCAGGTGATGGACCCTCTACCAGAAATGGTACATAGTGCAACATCAGAAGAATGTATAAGTATTTTGAAATTTTATACCTAAAGTTATACTAGAGTAGGGTCCATTGCTTGATTGTCTCCATGGAGACGCTTTGGAATGTTCCATGGTATTACATTAACCCTGTAAAGCCCACACCATTAAATAATTGGCAGAAAATTCCAATTCTTTGAACTTGGAGCCTTTATTGGTCCCTCTAAACGAACAAACAAAAAAATTCAAGTATCATTTTCCATATATTATTATTTATGGCAATCTTGTATTGTCACTGGAGCACCCTCTAATCAGTGAATCACACCCACTGTTGGATTATTTGTGCACTGCATGTATCTGATTGTATATATCAGGTTTTTCAGGGAAAAAAATGTCACACTGCTCATGTGGAGGGCTGAAAAACTCATGTATCAACTATGATACGTTTGGCGTTATAGGGTTAAACATATCTATCTAGTATGTATTCATTATGGATGTTTCATTGCTCAAAAATGCAAAAATTCTCTCCGCGAATAAGGTTTAATCTACCGTGGAACATTGTAGACAAAGCAATGGAGACAAGCAGGTGACGGCGGACGTTCCACCAGAAAAGTTAAAAAGTATACTTAAAGATACACTACTGTATGTAACCTTTCTGGTGGAGGGTCCTTCACCTGTTTGTCTCATGAAACTTGCATTGTTTTACCTTGAATATTTCACAGTGTAGTGTAAACTTATCCAGTTTTCTTTCTTTTTTAATTACAGACATTTTACTGCCCAAAATAATCCTGGATACTTCATAGTCCACTTCAAATCATCACATAAATGTCCTGCATAAAATGTCCTGCATAAGGGCACAAGGATAGCGTGCATTGCCATTTATATAGCTGTGAAAACTAGTTACCTGCTTGTCTCCATGGAGATAAAGCTAAATTTTATACCAGTGTGTGGAATATTCCAGGCAAAACAAAGATATTTCACAGAGAAAATAAGGTTCCGCACTCACCACCTAAAACTTACATTGTGAATTTTTTGGATTGTTGTACTAACTGAAGTCATATCACAGCTACTAACCCCACAATACATGTCCTGATCCTCCTCCTCTTTTCACCCGAGATAACTTCTTGCTCTTTCACTGCATCTATAAATCTTTAGACTTCCTCTGGGCATCCTGGCAGCTCTCACATCAGAATCCCTCCATTGATCTTTACCTAACTTTTATCTCCAAAACATCTAACGCAAGGTGCCTCACGACGTACCCACTGGATCACGCTAAAAGAATATTTGCATTATAAAAAGATCTTGTTTTTATTTCGTCTGTGGTTAAAAATAAACGGCATTTCGTCACGTGTATTATGTAATTGCAATACGGTAGCAACATTGTAATGAGTAAAGTATTATAAAAATAAAATGGTGGCTAGTTTGAACACCACTCAGGTATATATAGCAGCTTTTATGTCTTTAAGCAAGGCACTATCGCTCTATTACCTACTTTAGTCACTCTTATTTGATAGGAATCTGTCATAAAAAAGGGGCTAAATCTGTTTACAATTGATTTGTTATGGCAGCTTTAAAAAAACAAATTACCAGGAGACAGATTTTTCAGTTGGGACAGCGAGAATCATGGGGAAACAATCATGGTTAAACGAGATAGATAACTTTTCTGGTGAAGGTTCTGCCATCTACTTTTCCATGGAGATGTTTTCGCTTTGCCTGAAATGTTCCATAATATGACATTAATCTTATCTGTCTTGCACTTATTCAATTACAGGTGATTAATTGCTGTAAAATATCTTGACAGTCATGCATTCTTACTTGTAATTGCTTTGTGGTGTTATCTTGAATGGATAAATTGTGTGAATGGAGATAGATAGGCTTAATGCAATACTGTGGAACATTCCTGGCAAAACAATCACATAAGAACCCAGCAACAGAAAAACTACACTGCACAACTTTAACCTATATTGCATTATTTTCTGATTTATGTTGTTTCCTTATCAAAATCCTACCTTTTTTAACGCACCAACGCTGCATATTTGGGCTGAATTCTTCTCTCAAATGGAAAACACTTGTTTCCTTCCACCTTGTGATGTCATGTGGTAATACAGGAAGTGCTCCACTGTGTTTTTAAACTCTATACACCTTCACTTGAATCATTTGAATGATTTCAGCCCTGGAATTGATCATCTCCATTGAAATAAAGGTAAATGGAAGCTGCTAACATTTGTGAATGAAACAAAACACAACTCCAGGTATGTTTTCGATATGGTAACACCATTATGCCATTGCTTAAATCGCTAAAGAATCAATTCCGTGTAATATAGCACCTTTAAACATTAGGTTAGCCATCAAACTTTTAACAAAATAAAAACCATAATTTCCGACCACACATTTTCACATTGCCCTTTATAACGTGAGTGTCTCGGATGTGTAAATACTGCTGTAATTAAAACTCGAATTTCCTGTCTCATTTGGTTCAGTATGCTCGCTCCGCGGTGCTGTGTTGACTCTTGGATATTGTGCTACGACGGGCTCATTATATTCAAATACATACTGTCTTTTCCCCTACGCTAGAACTCTGGCTAATTGAGACACAGCCAAAACCACGCTAAGCCAGAGCTCTCCCCCGCCGGGACCATGCTCCTCTCTCAGAATGCAGTGCTAATGGGAGATTTAACAAGGATCTGATCATTTGGGGGGAGCTAAAATGTCAGGGTGGTCGCAGATGGCAAGACGAGCTAGCATTTAAAAGTTAACAATGTGGAAATGTTTATGTCGGGTTTTGTTTTGACAAGTCGTGAATGTATTTGTTCAAGTAAGTGATGGATTTTCAGATGGGCCACTTGGGTTTAGAAAGAGTGTAAAGTTCAGTTTTGACAAGTGGCAAGTTTTTTTTTTTAAAAAGTCAAAAGTTAAAGGTGGACTCTGGAACATGTTTTGCTCAAAAAAAAAAAAAAAAGTGCATTCTTACTGTCATCAGGGTCACCTCTCCACAGATCTGACCTGTAACTTGGCCTGGTGTCTTACTGTGCCATACTTTGGAACATTCTGGGCAAAACTATAATATCTCCATGGAGACGAGGATGTGTCGGAAACTCCACTAGACAAGTTACATAGTGAACTTTAAAATATGACAATAATAATATCTCCAACAGTTTTTTAAAGATCCTGTTTTACATAAAATTTACTTTAAAACCTTAGTTTGTTTACGCCTCCAAAGCTCAAAATGCTCCTTTCCACCTCGCGATGTCACAAAGTTTTCAAGTTAATACCTTTTACATTTTGTTTTGTAGAAATTAAGAAAATTTTGCTGCAATTTCAGGGCTGAAATTACCAAATGATTTTAGTGAACGTGTACGGAGTTTAAAAACAAAATGGAGCACTTCCTGTATTAGCACCTGACATCAAAAGGTGGAAGTTGGTGCAGTGTTTTCAGTTTAAGAGATGAACTCATCCTAAATATGCAGGGTTTGTGTGCTAAACGTGTGAATGAAACAAAACACAACTCCAGGATGTTTGTGATGAGGAAACAACTATAACATGAATAGGAAAATAGTGTAATATGGGCCCTTTAAATGGTAGACGTGGGATTCAGTCAGTCAAACAGCACTAGAAGAAATCCCACTTAGATCTTGGATTTGAAGAAGTCATTGTTAATATTGAAGATGCATCATTATAATTTGTGGATACTTCGTTATGCGCTGTCTTGGTTCTCAGTATTGGTTCTTCGTGTGTTCCTAGGTATTGGACGACTGCATCTTTGCCTTCTTTGCCGTGGAGATGGTCGTCAAGATGGTCGCCCTGGGAATCTTCGGGCCCAACTGTTATCTTGGCGACAAGTGGAACCAGCTGGACTTTGTCATCGTCATGGCGGGGTGAGTGTCTGAAGAGGACTCTGGTACATGTCCACAGATTCATTGTCTAGTAAATCAGCTGCAAGTACTGTTAAAATAGTATTCCTTAATGTTATTTTGTGCAACAAAATATTCTTTGGTCAAGGAAACAATAAAAGCGAAGGTGCACTCGGTGTAACTTTTCTGGAAGAGATGTCTTTGCCATGTCTAGAATATTCCACTGTATGGCATTAAATGTGAATAGATATAGCCTGTATTTAATTATAGGTGCTTTTCTTGCTCAAAAGTATCTTGAAAAACATGCATTCTTACTGTGAGCAGAGTCGCCTCTCCACAGATCTGACCTATTAAAGATCTTGTACCTGATTTTTTTCCCCCCTGTATTTGAGCAAAATACATGGGGAAGTACAGATGTATTGTATAAGCAGCTCAAAAGGTTAGAATGGGTCTGCTGCGTGTCGTCTGCATCTAATTACAGATTTTTCTTGTTGGGAGGTGCGTGTTAACATGCTAGTTGTTTTTACCATTACTCTGATGGCAAAACTGGTCCCTGAAACCACTGGACAACTGTTTAAAATGACCTAGTTTTTTTTTTTTTACTTATTTAAGACAGAAAAATCAGATACAGCACCCTTTAACACCTCTGTCGAGACAAGTAGAAAAGTTACAGAGTGCACCTTTATATTAGCAAATCTGTGGTGTATTGTCAAGACATCAAGTATACCATTAAGATAAGAAGTTGTTTAGAGCATATTTAGCTGTTAAAAATACTTGCATATTCCAAGTATCAGTCACTTTACTTCATAGTAAAAATTCCTACATAAAAATGCAGCGGGTCAAACGACACAGTACGACACAGCTATAGATTTGAGCCGGTGGGTGCTCTCCATTATGGGTGCCCTTACAATGTCCTGCCCTTTCCAAAATAGAACTGTCCTCTCCCATCCCATGATGCACCCATGTAAGGTAAAAAAGATAGCGCTACATATATCTCACACTACAAAACATCTACCGCTATCATTTCTGTTTAAAATATGGAAACACTAGACTATATGTGTATAAATGAGGTCCAACATTCCTTGAACATATTCCAGAAGTCAAAACAAAGTAACCACACATAAGGAATAGACAGATTAGATTAGATGCTCAGACCTTCCGACGATAATGTTTAGCTAACATGGGACACCATAACATTTTAAACTGCCCATTCAAATTGAGGTAGAGGTAAGGTCAGAATTGTGTGATGGAATTTGCTATAAAACTGTCAGATTGCAGGTTTAAGGATTGTAGGATTAATATCTCGGTGTCAGGTTTTCTTTAACGACAGACCCAGTAATTACGACAGACCCAGTAATTACATCAAACGTTTTCTCTGTCAGCAAGAATAAATAAAAGTGACATTATTTTTCTTACAATAACTTCAGAAAATAGTGCCTTTATTCAACCCCAAAGACATAATAGCCGTCAGCTGAAATGAATGTAAGAAACGCCATACAACAATCCATCTGAAATTTTGACATCTAAATCTTCAAGAATGTGAACACAACCTACATTAGCAAGTATACTAGAATAAAAAAAAAACAATATAAAGAGGTTGTAAAAAAAATAAAAATAAAAGAACTGATCAGAAAAATCACCAAATCATTTTTACCATTTCAGCACATCTCAGAACGCTGCAAAAATAAATAAATATAAATACCGGTACTGTCAATATTATCAGGATTGTAAAAAAGTGCTTTTGTTGACTTTCAGACATCATGCAACAATAAAATTCATGGATTCAGTCAGCACACG
The DNA here is from genome assembly GCA_030686955.1 of Odontamblyopus rebecca. NCBI lineage: Eukaryota > Metazoa > Chordata > Actinopteri > Gobiiformes > Gobiidae > Odontamblyopus > Odontamblyopus rebecca. The sequence goes on from CM060667.1 coordinate 24,061,457, forward strand.
GTGTCAATAATATCAAGATAATAACAAAAATATAGAGAAATATACATTTTTGTCAATATCACCCAACCCTAACCACAGTCTAGTGCAATGAAAAGTCGTATGCAATTCTAGGGCGGCTGTGTGCTATTGTACATATTTCCAGCATGTCTAATATAAATCTGTTTTTATGTGGACCACACAGCACTCTAAATCTCTCTTCTCTCTGTCTTGTGTGATCAGGGTGATGGAGTATTCCCTGGATGGACATAATGCCAGTCTGTCTGCAATCAGGACGGTGCGGGTACTTCGACCACTGCGCGCCATCAACAGAGTGCCAAGTAAGTGCATGGACTCGGAGTTTTTGCTGTGATGTTGTACCACAAGAAAAACTCTAAAAATGTGAGCTTCATCTGTGGTGGACAAGATTCTTTGAGGGCAGTGGATGAAGCTTCTGTAACACCTGCTAAATGAGTGAAAGTAATGCAGCTGTTGGAATACACTTGGTGGCACGGTGGCTGAGTGGCATTCTTGCCTCACAGCAAGAAGGTTCCGGATTCAATCCATGGGTCGCGAAGGCCTTTCTGTGTGGAGTTTGCATGTTTTCCCCATGTCTGGATGGGTTCTCTCCGGACACTCCGGTTTCCCCCATCAACCAAATCTAAACATGAATACATTTGAGTACAGCATATTTTCTAATAAGATAATAAGATGTAGCTATTGTCAGCAGCTCAAATCTTAGTTCTTTTATTTTACTCTTGTACATAAATAGTTCTGTAGCTATGGCTGCCCATGTGCAGAAAAATGAAAGTGTGGCCGTCCGTCTGTGCCTATAAGCAAACATCAGCAAGATGAAGGATTCAAATGTATAATGCAGTATTGCTACTTATTAGGGAGACACTGATCCTGGTATCAGTGCCGATACTGAAAAATGAGCTGGATCCGGTATCGATTCCATGATATCAGGTTCAGGTGGTTGGGCTTTTAATTGGAGGTACTGGTAATTATTGGCCTAGAATGTTTCATAAGGTTTGAACTTTCATTCATACAAAGCTCTTTAGTATTTAAAGGAAAAAGTAAGTGCCTTTTTCTGTCCCTACACTGGTATTGTCTAATATCAGGTATATACAGATTCCTAAAGTCAAAGTATATCCTTACTGGAACTGAAAGAGATGCTATGTATATATTGCAGGATTTAGATAATAATGTTGTAAAACAAACCCATCCTCTTCTTTACAGCTCATCAGTGACTAAATGTCAAAGCCAGATTTATTTTGGCTTTTCACTGAACTCTGGCCATCTGCCATATACTTCCACACTATTATGTTTCTTTGGAGGGGTGATTCAACAAAACAACACAAGAGGTTTAGTTGAATGTGGAAGTCAGTCATATGACTTTAAACTGACCAGCTCTGCTCATAAAAGCTAATAGACTTTTCGGTATAACAAAACCAGATCTTTGCTGTCGTATTTGGACTGAGTTCATTTCTCATGTGTTATGTGCCATGTGGTAATACAGAAAGTGCTCCACTGTGTTTTTAAACTTCATGCACCTACGCTAGAATCATTTGGATGATTTCATCCCTGAATATGCCAATCTCTACTGAACAAAAGGTAAAACGTACCTGTTAACTTGAACCACTACATGACATCACAAGGTGGAACAGAGCTTTTTGAGCTTTGAAGATGTAGACAGACTAATAATAAAGGGTTATTCAAACGTGTGAATGAAACAAGACACAACTTCAAGTAAGGCTGGGTCTTATGGGGAAAAAAGAATCACGTTTTTATTCCTCCCATATTGATCGATCTCGATTTTTGAGAGGAGACAAAAGGACATGCTGCTTTTTCCTAAACAAGAGCGTAAAACCTCGTCAGCACCACGCGCTCTTATTGCCTCATGACTGGCTGTTGACCTGTCGATTAAAATATGCATGTCTTATCATCAAGATCGACCAAAGTAGAGATCACGTTGCATCGATCTTGTGATTTTTGGCACAGCCCTACCATCAAGTATGTTTTTGAGGAGATAACAACATTATAACATGGCTTAACGATGAGAAGCAAGTGTGATATAAGTGTTTAAAGTGTTTGTGGTGTAAAATTATTCTGCACTTTGTTAAAGCATTCATAGCATAAGAAATATTTACATTGATGAGTTTATAAGCGCATAGAATTATATGCAGACAGCACACAGCTTTCCCATTTTATTACACAAAAGAAATGTAGTACAAGCCTTTTACGTGCTCTAAACAGACTGGAGAGCGGTGCATTGATGTGGGTCCAGTGTAGCTAGCAGGTGCTAAGGCAACACGTGCACATAGTTTGTCATTGGGCTAAAAGCCTCGTGACAGAGGTGGCTATGAATCTGCAGCTAAACACAATCACTAGACAATAGTGTCATAACAGAGCACAGTATGATTAAGCAGGATACATTTGGCCAGCTGCCAGAGGTTTTTACTGCCAGAGTACATATACGTCTGGTTCAATTGACTTTGATGGAGGGCTGTAAAGGTCATATAGCTCATAAGATTGATTTTTGTGAGTTTTAAGCCATGTTATAATGCTGTTACCTCCTCAAAAATATACCTGGAGCTGTGTTTTGTTTCACATGTGTTTGAGTAATCCTTTGTTATTTGTTTGTTTACATCTCCAAAGCTCAAAATTCTCTGTTCCACCTTGTCATGAAGTGGTAATTTTCAAGTTAACAGCTCCAGTTTACCTTAAAATATATATAAACTATGTAACATTTTGGTTGGTGGATCATTGCTTTGACTGGAACATTTCACAGTTCAAAAGAGGCATTCTGACTATGAGCGGGGTCGCCTCTCCACAAATCTGACCTGTAACTTGGTCTGGTTTGGTCTCCATGAAGATAGAAATAATACCGTACTGTGAAACATGGAGTGTTTTTATTGAGGAACCAACATTATAACATAGATGAGAAAATAGCTTAATAAGGGGCCTTTAATATCTCTGGAATTACTGGGCCTGGGTGTGGATTTTTCTGCTGACTATCCACAACTTTTATTAGGTTCTTTTTTTTTTTTTATCAGGGTACATATTTGTAACTACTTCTAATCCATCCTAGTCTATCAAACTCAATTTCTCTCACCGACATTGCGTGGAGATTTCCCCTGAGCGAAATATATGTTTACACAAGGCTACATGTGTTAAACTAGTGCAGACATGGCAGTAACAGTCCAAACATAGTCATAAACCACAGTACTTTCTCTCGGGGTATCACCAGGACTACCTCTCCACACTGGCACGCCACTGTGTACTGGACTACCTCAGGGGCCCGACAACCTGACAGCAATGCATTTTGGGTTACCTTTCACAGTCTCTCGTGTTACATAACTGTGGTCATAGCCGTACTGTGTTTTGTGTGGTAGCCTAGAGATGTAAAAAAAGTAGTGCCCAGTCAGATAACATACAAGCAATACAGTATTCCCCATAACCAGATAAGACTCATAACGCTAACATAATTAAAACTGAACTGTGTAATGGGCCCTTCAATAACGGATTTAACTCAAACATAATTTAAGATTTGAGGCTTTTTGTTCTGACTTTCCTTGATTTCGTTTTTTTTCCCCCCGAATTTTAGATATGCAAATGACGCCGGCCACTTGCACACTGTGTAGAGATTAGCTTAATTAGAACTGGCTTTTAACAAGTACACTTCAGTGCTAAGATAATAAACATAGTCAGTGTTATGTTCGTGTCTAGTCTGAAACTGTATCTTCTAACAGTTTGTAATAGTACTTCTTAGCATAATTAAAGTGCATATGACAGGTTAGACGACACTTTTACTACTCACGACTACTTTTGATATTAAAATGTAGTTAAGATGAGAATATTTAAGATTTTACTAGAAATCTTGCCTTGTCTTTTCTAACCTTTCAATTTTGGTGTAGTTTGCAATTTTACTCCTGGTTGGACATGGGCAGCAGATATGACATACAAACAGTTACCATAACTGGTACCTAGCAACCATAATGTAAATAAAGACCAATACTTGTTTAAATTACACAGTTATGATAAGAATAATACAAATAAATGACTACACCTTGTCTTCATGAAGATGTTAATAATTTCCAGGGAATCTAGTGTCTTAACAAAAATGCATTTTCACTGTAAGTTGCCTCTTCACAGAGGTGACGTGCAGCTTGGTCTTGTCTCCATGGACATAGATATATATACTGTGGGACATTCCAGCCAAAGCAATAACATATCCATTGAGATAAGTAGGTGCTGTAACCTGTAAAAGTCACGCATTACACCTTTAACTATTGTGTAGGCTACTTGAAAATGTACATTGCTACATTAACCACAGAACACTCTCCCCGATAGATTTGTATTTTAGCAATAAGAATTTAAAGGTCCTATATTACCCAAAATTGATTTTTGTGAGCCTTAAGCCATGGTATACCTCATCAAAAACACACCTAGAGTTGTGTTTTGTTTCATTCACACATGTTTGAGTAATCCTTTATTATTAGTCTTTTTACATCTCCAAAGATCAAAATGCTCTGTTCCACCCTATGATGTCATGTAGTGGTAGTTTTCAAGTTAGCAGCTACATGTTACCCTTTCTTCAGTAGATATTGGCTATTCCAGGGCTGAAATTATCCAGACGATTCTAGTGAAGGTGTTTGGAGTTTAAATTCACAGTGGAGCATTTTCTGTTTCACCACATGACATCACAAGGTGGAACACAGTGTTTTCCATTTGAGAGAAAAACATGTTTGTGTGTTAAACATGTATGAATGAAACAAGACACAACTTGCATGTATGATTTTGATGAGGAAATAATATTATAACTTTGATTGAAAAATAGCGTAATATGGGCCCTGTAATGAAACTAATGAAGTAAAAAAAAAAAAGTTAACAGAATTAGCAGGAAACTGTAGCCACTGAATTGGAAGACAAATTAAATCAAATACCGCCGTTAATAAATTTTATGCAGTGACAAAGATGACATGATCACACTTTGGGGATTTCTCACAGTGGAGTCTTAACCACCACTGACAACTGCTGACGGATGGGGAGCACATTCACTTAGATACGCAGACGTGGCGGTGCGAAACTGAGGGTTCTATTCCCAAAGGAGTGGATCGCGTCAACTGTCACTCCAGCCACCTTCATCCTGACTGTATTGACTGTAATGTGAACTCTGATAATCAATAGAGCCTGTCATTGTGCGGTAACGAGACAGACAGGCCTGTTGTCAGAGATGTGGAGAGGAGCCAGATATTGTACTCAAGAAGCAGTATAGTTAGTTTAAAATGTAAAAGGAGAAGAAACATACATCTAATTAGAAAGTTATATAAGTTGGAAGTGTGTGTTAGCATGCTAGTTACAGTCACGGCTAGGGATGCATTAATACCAGTATCGGTCCATCATTTCAGCCAAAATCCTGTTTGGACCTTTAATTTGATGGTTGATATTGGACTATTTACTGGGTGATGTTTGAACTTTAATTCATACTAAGTTGTTCTGTAAATAACAATTACAGGCCACAATTGGATCCACTTTCTAATAAGTTAACTGTGTTTTTTGGTGAAAAAGACCTTTCTCTGCCCCTACACTGGTCAGTGTTAATTTTGGGTATCTGCAGATAATTAGAACCAAAGTATCTATATCAGTATTGAAGCTGAAAAAGCTGAATCTCACAGCAAAACTCTGGTCTCTGCAGTTGTGAAAAGTGCTTAGTAACTCGTAGCGGTGATTAATTAGGATGCTCGGACTGTATAAGCTAAGAGATGAATAACTGTTTAAAATGAATTAGTGCAGTTTTTCACGTGGTAAGACAGTAAAAATCGTGTACAGCATAAATATCTGCACATGCACATGACATCTAAAAACTAGAACTTAACTGGAGTAGACCAGGACTAAAGCTGGGCCGGTCCAAGCCAAGTCACCAGTACATAAGATTTAAACTGAGATTAAACAAGGATCAAACTTGTCAATGGTAAAGAGAACATTCTACACAATAAAAATGTTGAAAGTGCTGCTCAGTATCTGTGCCAGATTTTTTTGACATCCAACTTAAATTCGTGTGAACACGGCTGTTGTCAAACGTGGCCAACAAAGACCGCACATTTTGAGGAAATTGAACTCTTTTTCTGTTAGTCACTCCATTGTGTCGCTTTTATCAGTCCTTTATTGAGGGCCTGCTGTGTTTTTCTTTTATTTGTTGGTATAACAACCTCTCCATCAAAGACTAGAACAGTGTTAATTCTATTACTAAATTCTGTTCTAAAATCACGGGAGTGCAGCACAGAGACTTGGCTTCCTTTTGTAAAAGGACAAAAGGCAGTGTGACAGTGAGTGAGCTTTCTTTACTGCCCGTCACTATGTTGCCCCCTATTCAAAAACAAATAGGTATCTGAAATCTTTCATTCCTACTGTCATTTACCTTTTAAATTCTACATAGATGTAATGTCTTTTTATCAGGTTTGTTCAAAATCTCTCCATGTGTTTATTCTTTGTTTGTTTCTATGTGTTTTTTACTGCTCAAACTTATTGCCCCTGGTAGAATTAATGAAGTTGTCTGAATCTGAATACATTCTAAATGACAACAATTACTCAAAATAACATGACTTACAAGCAGAAGTAAAAGTATAGTTAGTAACATTTTCTCAACTAAGTGATTTAATGTTTAAAACTGAGGTTTGTATTTTCAGTTAAAGGAGAAACGAGGTATATAAATCTGTCTCGCTAGATGCAGCTCTCACAAGCCCTTTGGCACAACACTGGCATTCAGAAGCCAGAAGTACAGTTTTAGAACAGCTTTTTAGACAGAGAAGTGAAGCATGGTGGACCACGGCCAATGAGCTCTCATCCCAAAGAGTCAAACAGTGATTTGCATGGCTCTTTCTTTAAAGGTTCTATATTGTGACTCTTGTGAGCTTTAAGCCGTGTTATAATACTGTCACCTTATCAAAAAATACCTGGAGTGTGTTTGAGTAATTCTGCTTTAGTTTGTCTACATCTCCAAAGCTCAAAATGCTCTGTTCCACTCATATTTCGTACAAAGAAGTGGACTAAGTGAGTGTGATGTGTGATGACAAGAAGTCAGCCTAGATGTGCGCAGGATTTGTGTGCTATATGTGAATGAAACAAAACACAATTCCTAATAATCTGGGCCCTTTAACTATTCATTTAGAATTATGTAGTGATGCTATTTTTGTGTGTTTTTGTGCAGGTATGCGTATCCTGGTGACTCTGCTGCTGGACACTCTGCCCATGTTGGGAAACGTGCTCCTCTTGTGCTTCTTTGTGTTTTTCATCTTTGGGATCGTCGGGGTGCAGCTATGGGCGGGGCTACTGAGGAACCGCTGCTTCTTGGGAAAGGACATCCAAACGTAAGACTCTTATTTATTCTGTTTGTCTTAAAGCGGGCCTATTATGCAAAATTTACTTTTCAGAGATTTTAAGCATGTCATGTCATCTCGAAGTTGGGCGTGTTTGCTCCGATGAACCCCCGTTTTCCTTGCCACCGGTACATGCCAACTGCTCTAGACTTATTTTCTTCTCCAATTTTATTTTCTTAATTGGTGATACACGTAGGATTCTGCCAACAGCTGCATGAATCTTTGTTATGGTGGTTTACTGTGATGTCAGCTCCTAATGGGGACCACAGTTTTCTAACTCAGAAATCAGCTGTTTCAGATGAATATTGCGATTTAAAAGGTCCGAAATATAACATGATGCACGGGTGTCACTGGTTATAACAGCAGACACAAGCACGATGGGTCTTCTTTAATGTCATGCACAGGGTATCAGTTATAAACTCTATAAAATCAATGAATTAATATGGTTATAATAGGAAATCAAATTGACTTAAATGGTTGAAATGTTTAATGTGTAGCCTTCAGCGTATTCTGCTCACTATTTTGTACGTTGACATGATTTTAATTGGGGTCAGCCTTTAATATTGATGACAATGGTCTGAGAAAGTAGAGGAATAATAAGAAATATCATAAATTAGAATAATATAATAAAAACTTCAGACTGAGCTAAAGAATCTCCCATTTGACTGCTATGTGCTCGCTGTAGAGAGTTGACACCATTTGATGCAAGTTCACATTTGAGGAATTATGGATTTCTATACTAAAAATCTACCAAGTATTTAGAAAACTCTTATGTTTTTGCAGTACTACCACTACTACTACCACTGCTGCTGCTACTACTACCACTGTTATTTTAAATCAATACCCAGGAGCCCGACACAATACAGTTTTTCTGACATCCTTCCTAACATCAGTGCGAGTGATGTAATGTTCACGAATGAATCGATTCTTTCGAAAAAAATGAAATGAGCCTCTATCACATTACAATCAGCGTGCACCTCGCTAATGAAACTACTGCACATTGCATCTTGTGAAGTTGTAGTGTGTTGTTTTGTATCCTGCTTTGGTATGTTTATGAAGAACTGCCCAAGAGGAACATGGGTGACGTAGGCTTGTGGCCTGAGCACTGGACAGAACATCACAGCTAACTATAAGTAGGGTTTGAAACAGGCCCGGTAGAGATCGCAAGATTACTCAAACATGCATGAATGACATTTAAAATCACTTGTTTTTGATGAGGGAACGTTATAACACAGTGGGAAACACCATCTTTTAAATATAAGTATTAATAGATATAATATGCATCCATCCATCCATCCATCCATCTTCTCCCGCTTAATCCGGCTGGGTCGCGGGGGCAGCTTGCTGCCCAATACTCATAGCACCTGACCCCCCCTATGAACCCCTCTGCAGGTGGTGAGCCCACAGGATATTAATAGATATAATATGCATACAGTAAATATTAAAATAAACTGTCTTCTGAACAGTTCTTTTAAATATCCAGCCAGAAGCTCTCATTACTAGAACAAGTGCATATTCTTCTAAACTGTTTTTCCGAGTATCATCTGCATTATACCCAGACACTGCTTGGCTTGTACTTTATTTTCTATGGTTACTCCTAATAACATTTGCTGCCTTCTCTTCAGATAAGCCTGCTCACACAGACAGATCCTATCTCCTCTTATGATGAAAAAACAATTCTTATCTGATCAGCACCATTATATTATGACAGACACAGGACTGGGAATGAAATGATTTTAGTCACAGAATGATATGAGGAAAAGAAAAGGCTCTTCTGTGTACCCAACTTCACATAATTCGTGTTAGGATATCATAGAACAACTCGTACTCTGTTAATGTAGCAGCAGTTGCGCATCAGAGGAGATAAAGCTAGCAGTATTTGCTAAGCGACTGCGTGACCTTCAAACGGTATGAATGCAATATATCATGCACTAGCTAGTATGTGTTCTACAGGAAGTTACACACATTAAAGAACATATAATGCGCTAGAGGTTAGAGAATACAAAATTATTGAACAATTTTCTATGACTTTGAAACAGAGTTGGGTAGAGTAGAAAAACTGTACTCAGGTAACCCTCATTTTACACCAAAGCAGTAACAGCACAATGTACACCCCCCTGTGGGTTCACCTCCTGCAGAGGGGTTCATAGGGGTCATGTGGACCGGGCTTGTACTGCCATAAGGAAAAATCTAAGCAAACCTTCAAATCTGTCTTATCTTACACATTTTTCAAAGTACAAATCTTGGGTAGTGAGGCTGGGCAAAATAAAAAATGACATTCTCCATTTTTAATTCAGTTTGATTTTAAATTTTGTCTTTCCTTTTTTTGTCTTTTAGTCATTTGAATCTGATTTTATAAAGTCAGTGCTATTTATCTAAAAAATATTCAAACTCTATAATAACGGAGGATTCGCTGTAGACCTCTTGATTAAAAAAGATCGTTGCATATCATTGACAAGACATGACTGAATCTCTTTGAAATGTGATCAACTGCCAAGCCCTAGATGTAAGATTCAGTTTTCTTTCTCCCTTGTTTTTTTTCCTTCAGGATGTACAACCTGTCCATCAGTCCGTACTACATGAACGAGGACGGAGAGGACAGCCCCTTCATCTGCTCTGCCCCTCGGGAGAATGGCATGCTCCGCTGCAGCGACATGCCCGCCTACGAGGAGGGAGGGGTGGAGTGCACGCTGCCCATCTCCGGGATGGGCAGGGCCAGTGCCAACATGTGTGTGAACTGGAACCAGTACTATAACGACTGCAGGCCGGGCGAGCTCAACCCCCACAAGGGAGCCGTCAACTTCGACAACATTGGCTACGCCTGGATAGCCATATTCCAGGTAAGTGCTAGTGCCAATTTAAGTTTCAGGACATTTTTCAATTTGAGAGTTATACTGCCAAAAATATATTTACATTCGTGCCTTGCTTGAAATTCAGGGTATTCATTTTATATTATTTCAGTGGTCAGATTGTTTTAAATTTAAAGCTCCACTATGTAACTTTTTAGCTGGGTCCGTCGCCTTCTTGTTTCTATGGATATGTCATTGTTCTGCCTGGAATGTTCCACAATATGACATTAAACAGATCTACCTTACATTTATTCAATTGCAGGTGGCTCAAAAATACCTAGAAAAACAGGCATTCTGACTGTGAGCGGGGTTGCCTCTCCACAGATCTGACCTGTAACTTCTGGTTTGGTCTCTATGAAGACTGTGCAACATTCCACATAAAGTGATAACGTCTCCATGGAGAAAGGCATTTGACAGACCCTCCACCTCCACCAGAAAAGTTGCTTAAAGGCGCATTGTGCAACTTTTCTGGTTTGCCGCTTCCTTGTTTCCATGGAGATATAATGTGCCTGTAATGTTCCGTTGGTATTATAATCTATCATTCATTTCATTACAGCTGTTTTCATTGCTTTTCTAAAACTAAAAATATCTTGAAAAACTTGCATTCTTACTCTGAGCGGGATCGCCCCTCCACAGATCTGAGCTGCAACTTGGCCTTGTACTGTCACCTGCTTATGAGGTTACACAGGTTTAATACCATTTCGTGAATGAAGCAATAAGATCTCAACTGTTCAAGTTCTTTATATTCTCCCCAAGACATTTCTTTGTTGTATGAATACATAAATTGTTTCAAGCCAAACTGCTTATTAATGAGCCAAGAAAAACTCTTATTATGTACAAATTTCTTACCTCAAGGCATAAAGTGATTATTCTACTGAAGACAAGAAAGAAGTCAAAAATTTTTGCCTAATCTCATCAAAACTGTTTAGATAAGGGTTGTGTAAGCATTTAGCCACCAGGACGTAATGTGGAACTTGCCCAACTGATTATAAGCAGATTTTTTGACCGCAAATTTAGGTAATTCTGCCACTAATACCTCAACACCACATTACATTATGATACAGATGTAACATTAATGTTGAATCCATATGAAAAAGTACAGTAACTCGTACACTTAAGTACTTAATTTGCATCTGCAATGAGTCATACCAGTTATTAATTCAGCCTTTTACAGCTCAAATCATATTGTATAGCCAAAAAATACAAAAACATTCTCAGTAGTGCAAAGAAAATGCACACACGATAATACTGACCCCCAAAAAAGTACTGTTCCAGCTTCCATATACTGAACGATGGGTAGACTTAGTAATTATCCTGACAAGACGTGGCACCCAGGTCGTCGTTGAAAATGAGAATTGGTTTTCAACTGACCTATCTGGTAAAATAAAGGTTAAATTATAATTTTAAAATTAAAACCTCTCACTTAGATCCAAAATTCTGAATTGTAGTCATATTTCCTTTAGCTCACATTCATAGTTTGCAGTATATAAGCTATGACTGGCTGCAGGCATCTTCATAAAGCTCCTTGAGACTCCCTATTTTAAAGTCAGTTTTCATTTCTCTCAAAAAACCTCCATGTTTGTGAATACGTTTCTGCTCCGCTCCTCGGGTCTGGGCTCTGTGGGAGATTGTCACTCACCTTTTTTGCCCTCACAACCCTCTAAACCTTCCAGCCGTTCTAATAGAAGTGTCCAGACCCTGCTAATAAATGTGTCTGTGTGCTTAATGGGCTTTGACTAGCACATGAGGGGCTCTCAGAGAAATCTACCTCCAAATGACCTCCCTAACACGCCGGACATGCACAATTACACTGCGGGGTGACAGGGCGGCGACAATGACACCCGCTGCTACATGAACTCCTTGATAACGCTCGAAAGTTATTCTAAACTTTGCCTCTGGTACCAAATATGGCTACTCAGATTGTAATCAACGCTAGACTCGGTGAGGGGCCTGTCACCTACTTGTTTCTATGCATATGTCATTGCTCTGCCTGGAATGTTCCACAGTGTGACATTAAATCACTGTTTCTCGCAGCGTTTTATAGTTAGGGCAGGGTCGCCTCTCCATAGATCTAACCTGTAACTTGGTTTCGGTTGGTCTCCGTGAAGATAAATTTCAACTTTTTTGAATTTTTTACTTTTCTGAATTTTTTAAAGATAAGCTGATGGTGGAGGAAAAGTATTTTATGTAGTATGAAACAGTATAATGGGGACTAGTTTATTACAAAGTCACCTTACTTATACCTTGCTTAAAGCCTCACTGTGTAACTTTTTAGCTAAAAACTAGGCCAACATAATAGCATGTTTTATTTTTGATGTTATTATTGCACATGAAAAACATCTGAGTAGACAAACCTGACTCGTGTTTGGCCTGAAGTTTTCTTGTATCTATGGAAATATTTCTTTCACTATAATCTTCTCAAGTATGACATGAGACTTATCATCATGGAGAATGTTCCAAAGTGTGGTTTTAACTTACATGGAATCATACAATGTTGCTTTTACTGTAATTCCAATCCACTCTTACTCACATTTTTTTTACCGTTTTGTGTTTATCCATTAACCTACACATATGCCAAAACATTACACAGTCTTGTAAACATATTAATTCTGTTTGGCAATAGAGCTAAATGAATATTGCAGTATTAGACTTGTCAGTTCAAAGACATCCTCATTAGTGACGGCTCGCCTGTTGAGGTTTGACACCGTTAGAAGCTCCAAACCTTCCAGCACGACTATTAATCATTTTAAGCGTAAACATTTATGCACTGAAATAGCATCAGAGGGTAAAAACGAGAAGAAGAGGAGGATGCACTGGGCCTGTAGCATGAGACGAGGAGCGTGTCATACCTCCACATATTGTCATTATCGTCCGGGCATGTGTGAATAAGAATTGCGTTGGTGTATACGTTATATTCAGTTTGCCAGAAGACTGTGGGTGAATACAGTAGGTCCCCAAAAACACCTCGAGAACCAACAAAGAGATGTTAATTTGAATGAGAGCGTGCTGTTTCTGTAGGCGAAGGATTAGTTGGATTAGCTGGGGTTTAAAAAATTCAATTCTCAAATACAAATTATGAATAATGTCATTTATAAGGTCACGTACTACTTAAATGTGCGCTATGTAACTTTAAAGGTGGAGTGTATGGCACCTGCTTGTTTCCATGGGATTGTTATATTGTTTTGCCTCGGTAGTTACGTAGTATGGCTTTAAACGTATCTATCTCCATGGAGACAAGCCGGTAATACAATCAGACCCGATGACAGGTCTGATCTGTGGAGAGTCAACTCAACTTTTCAAAATATCAGGTGATAATATGAATATACTGTATGTTCATATAAGTTTAAAAAAATCTAACCTAAAAACTAACTAGCTAATTTTGTCAGAACTCGTTATTAACTTTACTCTATGTTTTCAAGGTATTTTTGTGCAATAAAAACACCTGTAATGTAATGTTATTAATTTAAGGTACATATGTTTAATGCCGCACTGTGGAACATTCCAGGCTAAGCAATAACATTGTAATGGGGACGAGCTGGTAGTGTATAGAGTTATATAGATCGTATAAATAATATAATATAAATATAAATCATACTATATACTCTATAAATACTATATAAATCATATAAAAACACTTGACAGGGACATTTAAACATCGCCATCACTTATGTCCATGTACTTTTTCTTCTAGCCAGTGACTAATTTGCAGACTTTCTTTGTATTTTAAGTTTTAGTCTTGTATTAGTCAACAAAATAATATGAATATTTTAATTGGCAAAATCAGCCCTCAACATAATGCATATTAATTACAGCTTCAATGGCAATCCAACTACTCTACAAAGCACCAAACCTGCACCATACCGAATTGAGCTTTAATTCAAATTTTGGTAGATTCAGAATTTGTACAATTTTGGTAACTTGGATCTTGTTTTTACTCCTACCTTCTTTTCATTTTATTCTGTTTTAAAAGTACCCATTAAATCACAATTTTTTCATCTTGTTTCATTTTTGTAGTCTTTATTCATGCTTAGTTTTTATCAGTAGTCATATTACAAAAACTCTGATGAAATACCTTTGAGTAGCCAAATAAATGACCCTCTTTCATGGTCAGAACGCCGTGCCTGCTTTGGTATGCGTGCCGTGTTCTTCGTTGTAGTATTTATTCAGGGGAGGGCCATGTTACGCTACCGGAGAAAGTGCAAATGTCACACTGACTACACAAAGCACATTCAGGTCAAAGCACCGCGGCATCCTCATTAGCATCCACGCTTTACACAGCTAGCATGAAAGAAGCGACGGAGCGGTCCCCGGGCTAACGTGCGTGAATACAGGCTTTCTCAGCTCTCTTTGTCTGGGTCGTGTTCACTGCATTCTAGAAATTCATGTAATCATTTCAGAAGGAGGGAAGAAGTTTATATACATCTATGGGAGAATCACTGTTTCGGAAAGAAATAACCAATACGAGTATTTTTATTTTTTGTTTGGAATTTGGTTCACAGTTTTGCCATATTAATTGTAAAGGTCCTATATTACACAAAATGGATTCTTGTGAGCTTTAAATCACATTATAATGTTGTTATCTCCTGGAAAACATACCCATAGTTGTTTTGTTACATTCACACATGTTTGAGGAACTTTATTATTAGTCTGTCTACATCTCCAAAGCTCAAAACGCTCAGTTCCACCTTGTGATGTCATGAAACACTAGTTTGGCTCATGGCTAAGAAGACATTGATTTGCAAGTTTTTGTTTTATGTAATATAACAATTACAGAGATATTAACAATAAACCATGTCAAAATATCAGCTTTTCTACGGTGTGTAACTTTTCTGATTGTCTCCATGGAGATTATTGCCTCGCCTGGAATATTCTTCAATATGGCATTCATGTATCTCTCTCCCATCTCCATCCAAATTATAGGTTAGATCTGTGGAAAGGCGACTTCTCTCACATCAAAAATGCACAATGGTTTCAAATAGATAATGAAATAAATGCTAGATAGATATGTTAAGTGTCATATTGCGGAACCCTTCACCAGAAAAGTTACATACTGCAACTTTAAAGGGCACATATGAGCACTTTAGAATGTTGTCATGTCATATGAACCCAGTCTATGTAGTCTTACGTAAAACTGTCATTCTTGTGTCTCTTTTGCAGGTCATTACTCTGGAAGGATGGGTAGATATCATGTACTATGTCATGGACGCTCACTCCTTCTACAATTTTATATATTTTATACTTCTTATAATCGTAAGTATCACTTTTCCTCTGCAATTTATTTTGATCTAATCCACTAATTAGTAGCAGTTGACAAATCTCAAAATCCACTATACCTATAAGCAGCTATATTTGTGTCATGCTAAATAACAAGCGCTTCCAACTTAATGTGGAATAGTGTCATGATACTAACATTTCAAGCTTGATTTTGATACCAAGGAATTGACTCAATACCAATACCAATACCATGATGATAATTTAAAAAAGAAAATTAATGCAATGTCATTTTTAACAATAAATAATGCTTCTTTTTACCATGTAGTCTTATCTGTGTAATCCTCTAATCCTTAATCGGCCAGGTTAGTTTCCAAACTAGTGTAAGTGCATTAAACATGTTCTGGTACAGCTCAAAATCATTCTAAAGCAGAAAAACGTTCATTTCTATCCTGTGAATGTGACTTTTTTAGTATCGATACCTGCTCAAATAAGTATCAAGTTTTAATTCTAGTTTTAGGATTGTTTAGTATTGAATTTTGTATACTTTTGACAACCCTTATATGGAACACAATGGAATTTAAACTTGTTTGTTGATATAAGTAATAGTTGACGAAAAATTTAATAAAATGAGAAAGGAAGAAAGAAAGGAAAGATGGCCTTAATATTAAAATGTTGATAATTAATCAGGATGAAGGGTGATAGTATCAAATTAGAATTACCAAAAGTGCTCAAAGTCAGATTTTGATTGCATTTCTCATTAAAACATGACACGATCATGATCAGACTTAAATGGCAGCTTGGCAGAGGTCTTTAATTTCCTGTTAAGAATACATTAAGAGACTGAGAGAGTCCATCATACAGACAAGCAGCTGTTATCAATGTACCATGTATGATATTTATTTGAAAATCTGATCTTTGGCATGTTGTAAATGTATTACAACATGCCAGAAATAATTAGCCCAGCAATTAGCAAGTCATTCTAAAACAAGTAATTGTGGCGACTTAGTGGTAGCATTTGTCTCAACCAGTTTTTGCCACTGCTCACCATATTAAATGTAGCTGCTTAGTAAACAAACGTACACTCCAAAATAAACACGTATCAGTATTAAACCATAAAAATGTTATCTTACCAGTGTTTGATTAATAACCCATTCTTCCCGTTGAAGTCTATGAAAGGCCATATAAAAACAGTTTGATGAACCCAATATGGTGCCGACAGCCCTGATATCTGTGTGTAATCTGCACTGACTGCCTGGCTTGATCTGTCTTCGCCCATTGATTTGGCAGAGGTCCCTGCGGCTTATCAGTCCTGTCTAATTTTCATATGTGTTCTATTTTAAATATTTCTTGTACTTGCATAAGCCTGATATGGCAAGATTATGCAATGCAAAATATGTCTGGTACCCTTTACACAAAAGAATCAATATCCAGATACTAATCAACTCTAATCAACACTAATCAATGCTAAAACTACTATTGAAACTGGATACTCATTTGAACATGTATCGATATATTGAAAATAAATTAAAAAGGAACTTTCTTTGATAGTTCAGGAGTGGTTTGGATCTCTCCGTGGGTTTCAGAATGATGAAAAATTAAGCCAACAAGTGAAAACACAATATATCTTTCGAATGGGAAAAAGTCCTGGCATGTAACAGGAAGTTAAAACTCATGAATACCAGAAGTAATCTAGGACTACATAGCCTGCCAAGTGTTTGTGTTCAGAAACACCTGGCAGTGATCTGGGCAGTCATGTGTGATGTCACCAACTACTTCAAATTGCAGGGAGCACTGAAGCCAGCGCACACTTAGATGTTGGTGTTTTTGCCCAGAAAGCTGCAAAATATACTTGGTTTGCTGAAAAAATGGCAATTTTTTTTACCAGGAACAGTAGGTGATGACAACAAAACACCATATATACACAGTTTGGTAATTCAGTGGATTTAATGCTTAGTTTCACTTTTAAATTCAAACATATTCTGAAATGTGATTCATGATGTCAGTTTTTCAGTATGCGTTTAAAATAGGAACTTTGAATAGAATTGTATTATTAAAACTAAAATCACTGTTAGGTATTACAAATTGTGCAGCCTTAATCTAAACTCTGTACTCTTGCATTGCTAAAACATTTAATAGCAGCAAAAATAACTCAAATCAGATGTGATTTGAACTAGGAAAGAAGACCCCAGCTGTTCATTTTAAGTGTTTATTTTAACCACAGGCTCTGCCAAACTGTAGTGCTGGTAAACCTGTAATAGTTTGGATTAGAGGATATTGTCCCGGCTCATCTGTCTTGTGATTGATCACATAACCCTGGTGACCCGTGAGACCCAGGTGAAGCTGAAGATGTGGCCCCGAGCAGGCCCCAGCTGTGCAGCCTGCCTCTCTGTCACTGTGCACCTGAGACTGGTCACGATGCTCCCCCGCAGTTATGTACTCTATGTCGGCTCAAATAACTGTATTTAGATTTGAATCTAAATGAGGCTTCTCTGCTCTTTCTTCACGGTTAACCTGTGCCTGGTTTTCTTATTTTAACTGAAGAATTTCAAAACTTAAGATAGCAAATTCTTAATGGTGCACAATGTAGATTGTTTGGTGGATCTTATTGCTTTGGATGAAATGAGTTTCTCTGGCATTTATTCAGTTACATTGGTTTCTATTGCTAAAACAAACATGCGTTCCAACTGTGAGTGAGCTCGCCTCTCCACACTGTAACTTGGCTTGGTGGCTTAATTTTCTTGTCTCCAGATGGATTGAGATGGATACGTTTAAGGTAATACTGTGGGACATTCCAGGCAAAGCAATAATAACTATGAAGACAAGCCAGCCACAAGAAAAAGTTAGTGCATCTTTAAAACTTCAAACTGAGATATTTTGTTTTGCAGTGTGCAGAACTGCTATATAAATATAGTACTATAATATCCCAAGCTTCCAAAGCCTTTAATAAAATGAAACCAGTGGAGATTTTTATCATTCTAGTGGTGGCAAAACATGATGGTTTTCCCTCGAAACATTTTTTTTTTCTTTTTTCAAATGAAAGCATCAAAAATCAGGGTCAGTGGTTTAAAATCCTCAAAATGGCATCTATAACTGACCTTAAATCCATGAACAGACTCTACACTCTCACTATGACTTCTGCCATGTTAGCACAGAATGAACTGCATAGAATTTCCATTAACATCTAAAGAACTTTGTTCTCTTCTTTTGCCTGTAGGTGGGTTCTTTCTTCATGATTAACTTGTGCCTGGTGGTCATCGCCACCCAGTTCTCGGAGACGAAGCAGCGTGAGAATGCTCTGATGAGGGAGCAACGCGCCCGCTACATGTCCAACGACTCCACACTGGCTAGCTACAGCGAGCCGGGCTCCTGCTATGAGGAGATGCTACGCTACATTAGCCACCTGTACCGAAAGCTAACGCGCAGACTGCAGAGAATATACTCAGGCTGGCACAGGTTTGTTTTACTTACTTTTTACTTTTTATATGTCATTTTTACTAAAATCAATATGTCATTTTTACTAAAATCTTAAAACATGAAACTCAGCATCATCATGATTCTCTGTGATGAGTCTGTAAGGGATTTTCATAACATTGAAAGGCCAGAGCAGTTTTGCTCTAACACCACTGCTAACAAGATAAAATGCTTTATACTGAGATGCAGACAGTACACAGCAGTCTTATTTGGACCTTTTACAGTATGTTTGTACCTTACTGTATGAAATACTCTGGATTAAAAAATGGAAAAGTTGGGAACTCCAGCTTTAAAGACACATTAAGAATTATTTCTATTCGGTGTGGCTCAGCTGAACCAGAAAAGGTTACATTACCCAATCTAAAAAGTGCACAGGCACATTAGCAGCTATTACCATTGCAGAGTGTTGCGAGTAACTGGAGTGTCAAATATGTTTAAATAAACTATAAAAGTTTATTGTGACCATAATGTTTGATGATGTTATAAAATTGAAAAACCAAAACATTTCAACTTAAATAGAGCATAGTAGTTTAGTTTCAAGCTTGACAACATAACCTAAAACGATGCTATTACACAAGATTACAACTTTGTCCTTTCTCTGAGTAGATAACATCAAGACTTCCAAACATTCACCCTTGTTTATTTCTTTCAGTAAAAGACGTAAAAAAGTCAACCCGAACGGCAGCGGAGGGGGTAATGGCGGAGGTAACGGCCACAGCTCTAGTCGTGGTGTGGGGGCCTCGGGTCCCAACAACAGCGTGTGGCTCCGCCCCATCCACAGCCTTCTGCAGACCCACCAGCACCAGCACTGTCGCCTCAGCAACGGAGGACAGCACACACTCAAGGTGGGACATTTCTCAAGTGTGGAGAGTGAAGGAGTAATGACTGAGACTGTAAATGGGATGTATTATGCAAAAATTACTCATGTGTTTTGGACCACGTTGTAATGGTTTCCCTCACCATTAAATTTATCAGAGTTGTATTTTGATCCATTTTTTTTACTATAATAATGGTTTATTGTTTTGAACTTTTCTTTATTAAGATCAAAAGTGTAAATAAACATTTAGAACAATCCTTGACAATGGGGTTATTATATTAGTTATTATTCAAGTACATAGTCACCAAGGTCCATCTTTCTAAGAACAAATCCATTTTCAGCTGGAGTTTGGCTGTCAGCTCTTCCATGATATAGGCTTGTTATTTTGATCCATTTTAAATAAATTTTACATTTATTTATGCCCTCCCACAGTACTGCATTTTCAGACTACAGGTCATACATCCAGGGTTCCAAAATGTCATGTAGTAAAATTAAACAAAATCTCCTGCTTGGTATGGTAAAATTACATTTTGAGAGACGAGAAATAATGTGTGATAATTCCTAAATTTAAAAAAGCACACAAACACAACATTAGCCTCATAGCATAATTGCCTACGTCAATAAGACGATTGGGGCAGTCTGTGTTTTTTGGCTGTGAAATCTTTCTGATTGGCTGAGGACGGAGCCAATAATATCTGCAGATTCAGCTAGCTCTGGGGAGTAGAATGAGAAAACTCAATTTGGCCAAAATGACTTAGGCTATGAGGATGGTGATTTGTCTTTTTTTAAGCGACTTGAAGCATCTCACTAGACCAATCCATCCATATTATTATTTTCTAGGTGGACTATAGTGATCACCCAGAGGCCCCCCGCTGCCTGGAGACGGGAGAGGAGCTGGAGATGAAGGCCCTCCCCGCCCGCAGAGGGAACGCCAACGGTGGGCGCAGTTCCCCGTCCGTGACGCCAGGCATGGGGGCGCTGTTGGGTCGTCTGAACGGGGGAATGAACTACCCCACCATCCTGCCCTCCTTCGTGTGCAGTTACCGGAGCAAGAGCCCGTCACCCCACTCACGAAGCCCAGAGCAGAGGCACTCCCACCAGCCCGGATCAGAGCACGCAGAGACCCTCAACAAACTCTACACACTCATGGGACAGCACAGTAAGAACAAATACTATTTAATCATGTTGTTTTAACGTTCTGCTACAGAACATTTCCTCCATTAAATTGCTGCGTTTCAGTTGACAAGTCACAAGTTTTAATACAGAAATTGATCAGGCTACATTCAATGCAAAAACAGTGTCATTGTGGTAGGTTTGTGTATCAGTCCTTAGTGACATTTTAGTTGCTTTTATAAACTAGTGGCCCATAACCTGGAATATTCCCCAGTATAACTACAACTACAACTAATCTGTTTCAGTATAAGAACTTCCTGACGTGGGTTTAACAAACTTGTCTGTTCAGCTGGAATTCGTTACTCTGGGAGATTTTTATCCTTCTGAAAAGTCATTTTATCTACTCTCAATAACTTCCTTTCCGGCAACATTCTTTTCACCCTTCTCCATTTCTCTTTGGGTGTAAGATCTGGCCTGGAGTAACCTGGATAGTGCTGTGTGTGTGTCCTCTTGTGTGTGGAAGTTTATCACAAGCTTACACAGTCCTGACAGGAAATCTATGTCTTGAGGTTTGCAGTGCAGGGTGGAGTACAGTAGGTGTAATATAGTAGAATAAATACCGTAAGTTTAATGCCATACTGAGAAACATAACAGACAAAGCAATAACATCTCTATGAAGACAATAAGGTGAGGGACCTTCACCAGGCTTACATGCACCTTTATAATATAGTTTTTTTGTGATATGTATTACTTCTGTTTCCCCATGACCGATCTAAATTACTATTCAGTAGCATTGTTAGCAATAGATTCTGTTGCACATTACCATCATACCAGGCGCAATACCTGATTAAAAACTAGAAAAGCAGAATTTGTTCATTTTAAACCGTAAACTGCAGTGGTCCAAAGTTATTCCTCACATACCTTATGCATTGCGAGTATCCTAATTATTCACCACTATGAGATTGTAAGTGCTTTATAATTTGATGCAGACAATACACAATGGAGATATTTTGAATTCAAGAGCTCTTCATAATAATCATAAGTGCTTTGAAAATACTACTTTGAAAAACCACTAACCACAAAAAAAAACCTTAAAACCACTAATGACTAGCATACAAAACACTTTAAGGCTCCAAGATTAATCACAATCAAACTGAAATTGTAATTTGAACACAATTGGCAAATCTCAAAGGCTGCAATTTTTTAAGTACCAAAATTTCCTCCACAGACAAACAAAATATCCAGTATTTTTCTGCTTCAAACTGACAACACTATAGTTTAGACTAGGGATGGGCATTCATTAAATTGTCTTAATCGATTGTCGGGAAAATGAATGATCGCTTTTCGATTAATCATTAACATTTTATATTAACATTATCATAACTATTATTACTATTACTAATCTGCATAAATAAACTAAACTTTACTGCATATAAATCATAATCACTATAGAGCCACATCAGCCCGTGTGAGATTAGAATGTGTTTAATGCAGCTTTGGCACATTTGTTTACGTCTTACAAAAACAAAACTTAAAACCGCATGGCTAATTTGTGTAAACAGAAAGTGAAAAAAGCCGCTCTTTCCTTGTGCTGATGTGGTCAGCTTCGGTTGGACTCAAAAACACGACTCAGTGGATTATATGAGTGTTCTTTCTGTGACAGAGGATGTGATGAGGCTGGTGAGTTTGTTCTGTGCGTATGTCGCGTTGGAGATACTGCGTATACATGCGAAACCGGGCCAATCAAGGAAAAAAAAAAAAATCATAACCAGGATACTGATGTGCATATAAACACACTCTGAGGGATATAGTGTCCTCCAAGGAGCCATAGACGAGACGTGGGACTGTGGGGCTGCAGCTCCAGTGTTTGCGCTGTGAGACGCAGCCTCGACTCCTTACGCTACGAACTACATTCGGTTTGTCGATTAAAATGAACGTGATCGACGAAATTCTTAATGATCAATTTTCGATGAATCGACTAATCATGCCCATCCCTAGTTTAGACCTGTACAAACATGTTCTGAAATGTGATTCTTGTATTAGTTTGTCTGTTCATGTTTCAGTGTTTTTGTCAACTTTGAACAGAATCATACTATCAGACATTTTTTCCAAATCACTCAACCCTAGTTTACATGATATTTCTACAATCAGATAACTGCAGCAATCAGATGATGATCAGGTTTTTGGTAGAAGAGTGAACAATGTGAATGCAAGGGAACGTGTGTGTATGTGTCCTCTTACGTGTGGAGCTTTAGCACAGGCTCAGGGTCCTGACAGGAAATCCATGTCCAGAGGGGAGGCTTAAAGTGGAGGGTTAAAGGGGATGGTATGGGGGAGGCGGAGCACTGTTTTAAGGTTACGCCAGGAGCAGAGAGGTCAGTACTGAATGACAGCACTAAACAAAGGCCACATCATTCAGTGAAGGTAGCCCACTGGACCTCTTAAGCTAATTGTGTTTTTAAATTTACGTAACAGCTTCAAAACACCTGACCTTAGACTAACCTTGTCGAAAAATAATAACGTGTTCTCAGATAAAAATTAATTTTCATTCAAACTCGAGCATCGCAAATCGAATCTAGTTTTAGTTTATTTTAGTAATTTTGTCTGGTGCAATGCAATTTGAACAGCAGCCCCGTGTAAAAATGCACTGTGTAACTTTTCTAGTGAGAGTCACCTGCATGTCTATGGCGATACTATAACTAAACTAAATCTGTCTTGCATTTATTCATTTCAATATGAATAGCTAGCTCATTGTATCCCAAAGCTGATGCTAACTGGCTAAAAGTGTAAAATATAAAATAAACAACCTAATAAAATGTCGAATTGATCAAAGGAAAAGCACGATCTAATTGTTTTTGTATGTAGATGTAATGTGTTACAAAAGTGCACAATTACTGGAACGCATTGCTTTTTGTTGTAACGCAGTAATATAAGGCAAAATTGGTAATATTTTACTCTGTACAAGTGTCAGTACAATGCATTTTTAACCGGACTGAAATGGTGTTGTTTTTATTTTCCTTTATACAAATTCACTAAAATCACTGCGAGATCAGCAGCGGTGAAACTTCCGATCAGATCAGAAGAGATACGTAATGTCATTGTGAATCACGTCAACTGTATTATTAAAGGCCACCACACACTGCTGGAGACTTTACTAGATTTTGGCTGTGACTGGCATGACCCGACTTATGTCTTCGTGTGCAAATTCGAAGCCGCTGCGCTCCTCATGTGTGTGGTGTCTGCAAAGCCACGGTAACAGCCAATAAATCAGTGTGTCAGGGGCAGACGGAATTATGGACACAGAGGCGCAATTTACAGACTGACAGTAATTATTACTCACCTCTCGTAAAGTTGAAAATATAAACTGCAGCATCTCATCCATATTAAACAGTTTGAATTAGAATTTGTTCTCGGCAAATAATGACACCCAGTCCACAAAACAGAGCTGTGAATCCAATTTGAGGCGTTCTTTAAAAGTAAAAAGGCCAGAATAGCGCTTCACATGTGTCTGTTTACATCCACACAGCGCACGGATCGAGGTGAGGCTGAAGATTAGCGATAGTGACTCTACTTCCTGTTCAGCTCCGTTAATAACACATCACCTTCCACTGGATGTGTGATGAGCTAATTGAGCGTCATGAGTTAGATTTAGATTACCAAATCCATATTTCCAGTTATTTTGGTGAGAGTAATGCAATAGTAGTGTAATGCCTTACATTTTAAGTACAATAATATTGTAATATAACAAATTACTTTGAAATGACAATAACAGGTAATAAATAACGTATTGCGGCTTTGAAGTAACTTGCCCAACACTGCAGATGACTCCAGTTTGTGGAGTTGTTTGAACCTTTATTATGGCACAACATTAGTATTAGCTTTAGCATTGAGACACAAACATTTCTAAACACAGACACATTTGTTTAGTCTTTAACATAGTTTCAGTTGCATCCACCTGCAACTCACTGCCAAATCTGTAAATATTTATTCATTTTAGAGTGCCAATGGACAGGAAATGGTGAGGCTACAGTGAGATTATGCACAGAGCCTATTGTTAGTGTCAGCGGGGTCTTCTCTCCACAGATCTGACTCTAACTTGACCTGGTGGCTTTTAATTAGATCTGTGCAATTAATCAAATGTATAGGTGTGTGTGTTTTCAGTTATAGCACAATTAAGTTACAAATATGTTTAATTGACAATACAATGCACTTTATTACATAACTCCAGCTGAATTTGTGTAAGAAAAGTTTTCAAATCTACGTTGACTTTAAAAACAGAAAAAGTGTCACTACATTACTAATAAATTATATTTGAGCTATACATATTTAAATGCTAATTTGGATAGCAAAGAAGTAATTCCAGGATACATTTAATGATGAGCCAAATAATTGTGGTTCCGGTTTTTGCCATAATCGAGCAGCTCTACATTCCTGGCCAAAACATCTCCATTGATCTTAGCAGATTACAAACTATTCTACCAGAAAAGGTACACAATGCACTTTTCACGCAATGCCGCAGTACGCCACTAGTGAGCGGCGTGCAGGTAGTTCTGAGCTGGAGTGGTGGTGTGGTTTATTTCACTGTCCTGGTTTCAGAGGTTGCAGTGAACTAAAGTGTCAGAGATATTAGCAACGCAGTGTACTCATCACAATACACTCCAGTATCCTGCATCATCCTCTTCACTATTTTGGGTGGCCTATATTACAGCAACGACCACAACCTGACATGAACTCCGATTATATAAGTGTTTTAGGCAAGATATGCACGCAACTTGACTAAATTTGGTAACACAAGTTTAGGGACTACATAT
Source organism: Odontamblyopus rebecca (assembly GCA_030686955.1). Classification (NCBI taxonomy): domain Eukaryota; kingdom Metazoa; phylum Chordata; class Actinopteri; order Gobiiformes; family Gobiidae; genus Odontamblyopus; species Odontamblyopus rebecca. Next base: position 24,087,087 of record CM060667.1, read on the forward strand.
GAAGAGCCAAATAGAAGTAAATGTCATACTAAGTGATTAATGAGATCTTACTTACATGGAGATGTTCTTCAGTATGGCATTAAATGTATCTATCTCCATGGAGACAAACAGGTGAACCCATCAGGCCAAATTACTTTTCAGGTCTGAGTAGATGTAACCACGAATGATCTAAATTACTCTTCAGTTGCTTTGTTAACAATGGATGCAATTGTACATACATTCTGAATATACATACTAAGTAAAAACTAACTAGCAAATTAATTTTTTATAAGAAGTAAATGTTAATCTATAGCTCTAAGTTTCTTTTTTCTTGCACAAATAGTTGTTTTTGCATGAACTCCTGTGCACTCATAGTCCCGTGAGTACAGTTTGGGTCAGACACATAGAGATTCATAATAGGTTTAATTTCTTTAGCCGACAACCGCCCTAATAATCTATGACATGCTAAATTTGATATCATGAGAGCATCCCTATTCCCAAATCACTGACATCAAAACGCCTCAAAATGATCAAAAACTGAGATTTATAACTGACATGTCCCACTTACACAAACATCTTATGACACAGCCCGTTAGCGTCCTCAGAGAGCCCAACACAGATCTTGAGCGTTGTCCTTTGGCCCCGTGCAGGTCGTCAGAGGCTGTTATACCAGCTGGCCGGCCTGGTGCCCAGCCCTCTGCTCCTGGAGCTGCTCAGCTGTCCTCAGTGCGCCCGCAGTCTGGACACTCTGGAGCTGGAGGGGGACCCAGACGCCCTGCATGACTACCCCCAGGTCAGTGTCACGTCCATTATGCCAACTACGCTAACACCTGCCTGCAAACATGGGGAGGAGAGACAACTATTGTACTCAAGTGAGGGTAACGTTACTACAAAATAATATAATAAGTAAAAGTATACACCAGTAGTTCAATATATTGCTCAACTGAGACTAAGAGTATTTGGGGAAACTATTAGAAGTAAGAATAATCTATGTAATCCCTCAGTCGTCCAGGTAGGTTTTAGTGAATCCTTTTGCCACTACCTGAGCTGGACAGCACTTTGCATTTACTTGAATAACATTTTAAAGAAACTGTACTTCTTGGAGTTTTTTCAGACATCATATTTTTACTTACTTACTTACTTGAGGTATATATTTAACAGTGTACCTCTTGGATTACTCTTCCCACTGCAAGTAAGTCTTGTTTTTTTCTTCCAATTACATTAACTTCAAAATTTAAATCAGATATTACCTCCAGACAATCTCAATTATTATTCATGAGTTCTTGAGTAGTATAATTTTGAACATTCCCGGTACTCTCACTTCTGTACAGTTTTTGGCTTCTCACCTCTACATCCAGATACCAGCTAATTGTATTTCGGCCCTTGCTGTGCTCTGTTTTAAACCCTATTGCTTGTGCCCGACAGGGGGGAGACCTGCGGGGCATGCGTGGTCGAATGCGGCGGCGGGGGATGAGCGAGTACAAAAACAGTGTGCTTCGGGCCTGGAGGGACTTCAAGGAAAAACTCAAAAGGATCGTGGAGAGTAAATACTTCAACAGAGGGATCATGATCGCCATCCTGGTCAATACCCTCAGCATGGGCATCGAGTACCACGAGCAGGTGAGAGGAAACATTCACACACAGGTGGCAAATGACATTTGGCTGTGTTAAAGGAACTGTATGTAGCCTGCCCTCTTACTGGCACTACAGTCACAACTGAACCTGGGTTGTCAGTGCCTTAAGCTGCATATAGAGGATACAAGTATTTCTCATTCTCAGTATATGGACTCGCCTCATGTGAAAGCTCAGAACCTCCACAGTTTACTCACTGAGCTGCAGAGGCTGCACTAGCACTGAATAATGATTGTTTGCAGGTAGTGGTTTAGGAAGTGACCATTCAGATTAGAAAGAGTCCTTTTAGGTTTAAACCAACTGGATTTTAGCATTGAAACTGGAAACTCAAATGAGAGTCGTGTGAGGCTTAATCTGCTTTCTGATGGGATAATTGAATTGAGAACCAAAACACCAAATTATAACATAAACAAGTTGGCCATCATGTCCAGCATTTTGATACGAAGAAAAAATTTATATTTCAGTTGTTAGAACTCTCTTGGATTTGAACATGTCTACTTTGTGTCTTATAATGTCATGTTTATGAAATATAAAATCAAATTAATCAAATCTTCTTGTCTAAGTCTGAGCAGGTGCAGTAGGGAAGACAAAAGCAGTTCATATTGCTAATAAAACCAATGCAAACATAGTCCGACACACAGCGCTAATGCATTATAGCAGGCTCCATTTGCTTAGTGAGATTTTTTAAATTACTTGACCTCTGCTGTCCTGTAGTTGCTTGTGAATTAGACTGTGTCATGAAAGTGGTTCTCAAACAAAGGTACGGGTCTAGGATTATTTTAATATCAGTTTCACATGTGTGACTAGTCCTTGTTTAGGCCTAGTGTACCAACGGTGTAGTCCTATTTTAGACCTGGTTTAAGGCTACTATAGACCTGGCATAGTCCTGTTATGGACCTGGTTTAGATCTGGCCATACTCAGAAGGCCAAAAATTTTCTTAGAGGGTACTTGCTGTTAAATGTTTGACAAGCCTTGATCGTTAAGTAATGTCTGAATGCTGGCAAAGTAAGGGCCCTTGGGATGCTAGAAAGGGCCCTCGTATATCTATTTGCAAACTGTCTTCTTCAGCATCTGATTTATGGAGTTGAATAAGTGCAAAATAGATAAGTAAAGCAATAACATCTCCATGGAGACAAGCACATGCCAGAACTCCAATTGAAAAAGTTATATAGTGAACCTTTTAAATATTTTCCCATTAAATGTATAAGGCTCTATATGATATGTTTCTCAGAATTTAGTTATTCATAAATTCTTAATGTTAAAGTGATCTGTGTAACTTTCTGGGGGTGGAATGTGCAACTATATAATGGATATAAAGCTAAAACCAAATAGAAAGTTAAAACCATACATCCTCTATGGAGACAGATGCAGAGTTTATGCTATATTGTGAAATATTATAGCCAAATTAACAGCATTTCCATGGAAACAAGCAGGAGATTAAGATTAAACAACAATGTCCCTGGTCTATTGTGTTAAAGATCTAAAATTGCTCAGAGCATAGATACACCCATGTATTTCTAATGGGACAATATATTATTTTGAAGTAAAGTCATTTTAAATTAGAGTTCCCCGACAGAAAAATAAAAATCTCCCATCATACATTATTTTCTGATCTGTCATGATATTTTTTCCTCACCAAAATCATCCCTGGAGTGGTGTTTTGCTTCATTTACCCATGTTTAACACATAAACCCTGTGTATTTTAGCAAAGTTCTCCTCTTAAGCAGAAACACCCTGTTCCATCTTGTGTTCGCCACTGTGTTTTTAAACTCCCCACACATTCACTAGAATCATTTGGATCACTGGAATTGACTAAACAAAAGGTAAAATTTGCTGTTAACTTGAAACTTCATGACATCAAAATGTGGAACAATGTAAACAATAATAAAGGGTTACTCAAGCAGGTGTGAACAACTCCAGGTATGTTTCTGAGGAAGTAACTACAATATAACATAGCATAAAGCTCACAAGAGTCAATTTTGCATAATATAGGGCCTGTAATAAAAAAAATGTCTTAAAAAAATGGCCTACATCCATGATAAAGATGTGAGCTGGTGGTGTACGGTCCGTCTCCTCACCTCCTCATGTTTGTGCTCCAGAGTGGGGCTGAGTGTAAACAGAGCAGCACAGCCTGGGTGAGCCATGTCCATATTGGGCCAACAGCACCCGCTCCCAGGCAGAGGCAGAGGGAGACACATGGCCTTATGTAAGAGGTGCTCTCACCGCGGTACTCATCATCCCACTTATGTGACACCCAGAGACAAACTTCTCAACACACCAGCAGGGAGGGTGGAGCTCAAATGTACGCAGTATAAGCTTTAAATGAGCACTGGGCTACTTTTCAGGTGGAGGGTCAGTAATCTGCTTGTCTCCATGGAGATGTTAGTTCTACAATATAGCATTAAATCCATAGAATGTATATTTAAATGGACTGAGCTGATCTGCTAGCCGGCGCGCTCCAAATTGGAACTGAGCATGGGTGCAATTCCGGCTCCATCGACTCTGGCTCCAGTCCACTTTGTATTGAAAAAACATCGCCCCTCTCTCTATTACTGCTGCTGTCAGGCTTATTATTTTGGTCTTAAAATGTTCATATTTACCCGCTCTACATGCTCTTTTATTTCACAATTTTGTTCATAAATCACTTCTTATTCCTAATATGGAGTTTGCGTATGAATTCGCTCCTATAACTGCTGGACTTGGTGAGCTTCATTTGACTGGAGCTAAATGCTATGGGTGACAGTGAGTTCTTTATACAGTCTATGAGAAACCCTCTCTGTAGAAACCAAACTGTTTTGTTCCACCACTTGCTTGACTCCATGAAGAACTTACTGCATTGCCTAGAACTTTGCTAAAATATGAAGACAAGTTGATGTTGGACCCTCACCAAAAATGTTACATACTGCAGCTTTGAATGACACAAATAACATAAATAATCAAAGTAGAACTTGGGAGGGAAAGAGTTGGTATTTTTCTGTCAGTTGTTGCAGTTAGTTTTGGAATTTTCTTTCTACTCAGCATTCCGTTCGCAGCACACATTTTTGAACCAGGAGCATTTGAGGACGCATGAGTTTGTGGAGGTCGAAACAGGGTTAGACATTTCCATAATGTCTGTCGCAGTTATGTATAAGCACTGCTAACCCTGTAGCCTAGACCTCTACAAATATATTCTGAAACTGATTCTCATATTAACTCAGCCGCCGATATTTCCGTTAGCTCTCAAATGCTAATACACCTGGACACGTTTGAAATATGCACTGCAAACTGAATATTAATATAAAAAATAAGTTTATGATCACTATTCTTAGCCACTTTTATAAGATGGATTAAACTGCAAGTCATTTCAGCTTTTCCAGTTACACCCTTTGTGCATTTTGTGCTTTGTTGGCTAGCATCATTGTGCAGATGTGCTTTTTGCAGTGGTTTTGCTGTGTATAGTGAAGCACAGAGGGACAGCGCAAGGCTAATTACGGGCGCTAACCATTAGTCATTTTTGCCACTGTCTGCAGCTATTCTGTGCTAAGCCCCTATGCTACTGCTGCTGCATTATCCGCACTATGTTATTTTTTCTGTCATTATCTAGTCAACAAACACGTGGGGAGTGCAGTTACCTTTACTTGAGTATCTTTCTGGATAAATTCTACTTTTCTGAGCACAGTATTCCAGCATCATAGTGTGCGTCTACTCCTCCCTCTTTGAGTAAGTCTGCAAACGACAAAAGCTTCATGTTGACACTTTTAAAAGATTTGATTTTATACTTCTATTTAATATCTTAGACCACTACTATGCACTTTAAGAATGTTATTTTGAAGCTGCAGTACTCTTATTATTATGCAGTAGATTCCTGGGCGATCTATCCACCTCTGTCAACAACTGTTTCCTGACAGTTAAGTATCTATTATAATCCACTGTATATTAAAAATTGTGAGCACAAAAACACTCAATTTTTCTTTGTTGGATGAGCTTGGCCTTTGTCACACTATTTTATTGCAATTCATCAACTTACCAGGTAAATGCTGGCAAAGCAAGTCAAAGAGGAGCACATTTTGACTTTGGATCATATTGATGTCTGGATTGAGGCCCATTCTTAAAAGAAAAGAAAAAAAAACTTAGTCACTTAAAAAAACAGGGTACAGGGTCAACTTTAATCCATTTATCACCCCAACACAGCATTTAAGTAAGCTTTTCTTTTCTATTCTATTGTGCATTATTATATTTGACATTTTTAGATTAGCACTGTCATTTTTCTAGTGCGGGATCCGCCCCCTGCTTGTCTCCATGGAGATGATGAGAGAAGTTGTTCCACAGTATGATATTAAACTTATCTTGCATCTGTTTACAGGTGTATTTATTGCTCAAATATAGTTAGCGAGTAGCTCGTGTCTCCTCAGATCTGATGTCTTTCGAAAGAGAAGATAATTTTAGACAGTATAAGCTGGTTAATGGATACTTTTATCTTTAGTTCAGTAGAGATGGGTAATTCCAGATCTGAAATTACCCAAATGATTCTAGTGAAGGTGTATGGAGGAAATACAGTGGAGCACTTCCTGTATTACCACATGGCATTGCAAGGTGGAACAGAATGTTTTCTCTTTACAAGAAGAACTCAGCCTCGATATGCAGGGTTTGTGTGTTAAATATGTGTAAATGAAACAAAACACAACTCCAGGTTTGTTGTGATGAAAAAAACATTATCCTCGTAGCACCTGAACTCTTGCGCGACATGCTTTATTGATTTCTCTTTGTTATTTGGGCTGATTGGGACATGATCAGTGCAGAAACAAAGAATTATATTTTTACATTATGTAGTTTCTGAGACAAATTATGTACACATATGATATATAAAACATTCATTTTATGTTTTAATCATTTTGATGGAACACAATGAAGTTACAATTGAATAATGATTTGCAAAAACTATTTATTATGTGTCTGAACAACCCAAAATGTTGGACATATATGTTCACAAATGTAGACACCAGGTCCTAAGAGGCTACAACATATTACTCTGTAGAAAATGTTACTCAAGTACAAGTTAAAGTACAGTGCCAGAAAGCTACTCTCAGAAGTACAGTTACTTTAGTAAATGTAAGTACGACTACTTCTGCAAATGAAGCTGTGAATTAAAGTTTAGTTCCAGAAAGCCTGTATAAAGCCCTCTCAGCACTATACGGCAGATATAATAAACCTCCATTGTTTAGCTTCAGTGCGCTGTTAACTGAGCGGGCCACAAACGGCAATGAAAATGCCACTGTTAAATATAAGCATGGGTGTAGCACTGGACAGAATAAGTGGCTGAGAGCTGCTCCGAAGCCTTTCAAGATTTTATGTGAAAAACTATCAAAAAAAAGCATGAGGAACACACAGTCAGGCCACATGAACTCATTTTTATCCCATTTAAAGTGACAGGTTTTGATTGTTTTTTTCTGTTCATGACTTATGGTTTGGTGGGATAGATATAAATATTTCTCATGTTAAGTTGCAGTTTGTTTAAAAAAAATATACATGAAGTAGTATTGAGTTTTAGAACTATGTCATCAACACCCAAGTTCCTGACAAAATGCAGGGAAATTTACTCACCAGGAACAGACATTTATGACAGTTTAAATTTTCACTCAGCAAAATGAAGGTTTTATCACTTATTTTGAGTATGCTAAACGTTACTATAGCACATTGCTTGTTTATATATTATGGTTGCCAGGTAACAAGGATTACCTCTGCCTATGTCATATCTGCTGCTGGGTCCAACCAGGAAGTAACAAAATGTAACAAAAAAAACCCATAAATATAGTTATATTAATGACTCCTGTACATTTTTAGCCAAGTTATAATGCCATCAAAGCTCAAAATGCTCTGTTGCCCAGATTAGACTACACATTTCAATAAATTATAGATAACAGAACTAAGTTTAAAATTTTGCTCAAATTATGGCTAATTTTGTCTATTTTGACTATTTTGGCCAAGGTTATAATTTGACTTCCTGTTTTGACATGGGCTGCAGCTGTACCATATGTAGAGGAGGTAATTCCATGAGTGTTACCTAGCAACCACAATATAAAAAAGTTTGTCTAATTTACGCCATAATTATTATTTGACAATTGAAACACTTATTTTCTTAAATGAATACTTAAACTGTATTTCGGATAGAACTTTATGTTTTGATGACGTAGGTAGCGGGATTTTTTTTAGAACTCAAGCGCTACTTCTGGTAATTTTCAACTTTTTTCTTTTAACTTTTCTTCACAAACTGCTACTTGACTGATCTAAAACTGTGATAAATATTTCCCACAGAAACCCTCACTATCCCACCAAACCAAGTCATAATGAGAAACCCTGTCACATGTACTTAAATCTCCCTTTAAAACGCTACCCTTGCATCTCTTATTTTTTGCCTTGTGTCATAACCACTCCAATCCCTTCACCATCACATTAACCCAATCTGTTTTGCTTCTCAGATTGCATTGCACTGCCGACTTCCCCCTCATGTGTCATCCTATATAGACTCCATTGTATCGGTTTAAGAGGTAATCAAGTCCGCTGAGAGCTGTAATTTGCGCACTTAGGCACGTGATTGGCTGCAGCAGACATCTTGGGAGCACTGGTAATGAGAACTGCAAAGGATGAGCCTCCAATCAAAATAAACACCTCCATAGACAAACATAAGCTGTAGCAGGGACAATTGCCAGGCTCAAATACATGATACACAATAGTGAGAGAGATTGGGCTTAAGTCTTGTTATCATGTTTTGCAGAGCGTGTAGAACTGGTGATTAGATTTGAACTATTGGTAATATTTCTAAGTGTGAGTGTGATGGTGTTTATTGGTCTTGCTTCTCTGTCATTTTGGCAGGTGGGATCAGGTGAAGTTCATCTGTGCAATGTACTATGGCGCCCTCTAGCAGTCAGTGGAATTACAGTATTTGTGGGTTCCTATAAGATCCTACAAGACATTGATCAGGCACTTTATCACAATTTATAGTTCTAAATGTTTCCTGTACTAAATATTTTGTAAGGATAGAAAAGCTGACAACCAAACATTTTAAAATGACAACAATTTTAATTTGGGCATTATATTGTCAAAATACAGGACAGTTTTATTCAATTTTATTAATACTTAATAATTCATTTGTTCGGTTAGTAAACCTTGGATAAGTATTATACATTTTTGTCACTGTAGAATTATATTTAATGAGTGACTTTTTTTTACTTTTTATGAAGTGAATATAGTCTAAATTTGAAATGCAGGGAATGGGTCTATTTAAATCCATGGGCAGTTCACAGATTATGACAGAAATATCCAAACTGAAAATCTGAAAATGTTAAATTTTATCATTTGTGTTAAGGATTGGATCCAAAATTGAAAAAAAAAAAAAGTATTTACAACAAAGATATTGTTGTTAAATGTGAATATGTCCAGGAATTACAAAAATATTAACAATAAATTGGGACACAACAGTTAGCTAAATCTACAAGAGACTTCCCCACCCCTTACCTCCTCTTTTCTAACCCAGATTTACTTTAAAACAGTAGGCCTTTACATGAACACAACTTATTTGAATAGCTCTCATTTACCAGAGTACAAAACTGTGTCTCTCACTCTCTCTTATAATGAACCAGGCATGTGCTTATATGAGGGCGCCGCACTTAAACGTTGGCCGGGTCACAGGCTACGTAGCTGGGGTAAGTGGAGTAGTCGGGCCTCTGATGGATGACTGCTGCCGGGGCTTTGCGAGTGATTGAGCCTGGCTGTCGCTCCATACTTGACTGATTGAGTCTCAGCTCCAGGGCTGGCAGAGCAAATAGGCTGGGACAAGTGCATAATACAGTGGAGATGTAAACAGTTTTTTTGTTTGCGATCTGTTGTCAGCGAGATAATGGTGGAATTGCTGTTTTGGTATTATGCAGAATCAGCTTTTTGGAGCTTTCTACCATGTTATAACATTCCCTGATCAAAAAACGTGCCTGAGGTTTTATATGTCATTCATGCATGTTTGAATAATCTAGCGATCTCTCTAAATTTGAACTCTCCTGAGTTCGATTCTGTCCAAAACTCAGCCCACAAGTTAAAACATTAAAGGTGCGGTGGTGCGCTATTTATCATTTCTGATGTGGTGGTCAGTCATTGCTTTGTATGAAATGTTCCATAGTATGGCATTAGTAGGATCTATCTTGTATGCATTCAGTAAACGATTATCTTATTCTACAAACTTGATAAACACACTTTCTTACTGTTAATCCCAGATCTGACCTATAATCTTCTTGTCTCTATGAAGATTTGAAGTTTGATGCCATATATTACATAATGCACCTTTAAAACAACAACAACAACTGGGCTAGCATTATTTTTTTTATATATCTGCTACTGTCATGATACTAAAACTTCAAACTCAATTTTAATATTTTATTTCTTTAATATTCCCATGTTGTCTTATATCTGTAATTCCTCAGTAGTCCAGGTAGGTGCCATAGTGGTCCATGGGCAAACTAGTTTATCTGGTGACTGGCCTTATACTTGTTCTGACACACCTCAAGATCATTCTAACGCTCTTCGGGTTCATTTCTGTCCTTCAACTGTGACTTTTTTAGAATCAATACCTCCTCAAATGAGTATCCAGCTTTGATATTAGTGTTAGTATTGATTAGTATCATTTTATTTTCTACTCCATTGTCTAACCCATAGTGTTGTCTTTTGTGTTTCTAGCCGGAGGAGCTGACAGATGTGCTGGAGATCAGTAACATCGTGTTCACCAGTATGTTTGTTCTGGAGATGGGCTTCATGCTGCTCGCCTTTGGCCTCTTCGGCTACATCAAGAATCCATACAACATCTTTGACAGCATCATTGTAATCATCAGGTAAACAGGATTTGTAAAACGTTTTCTAGCCAGTTTATATTTTTATTCAAAGGGTAGCTGCAATATACTAAGAAAAAGAAAAATAGTAAAAAAGAAAATAGTAATTATCATGACAGGCCTACTAATACACACATTATTCTTGACTGGTCTCAAGATATCTTTAGCTTGAAATTACATAGATCGGAAAATAGCGCAATATGGATCCTTTTAAAACATTTTCCATTCATATTGATTGATTGATTATAGTCAGCAGTACAATTTGACAGCACAAAACAGGCTCTATAGAAATACATAAATATTGCAAATTGTTTTGCTGCAATCGACACCTGAAGTGCTTCCTGCCTGCACTGACAGTGACACAGCTTAACACGGCCGGACTCATTCATATTCTACATTTCTCCTGCAGTTGTCACTCATTAGTTTGCACAAGTCTGGGTGCACTGTCTCTCCATCTGTCAGCAAAAGCTCTCCTGTCTATCAGATGTATGGAGTGAAGGGAGATTCTTGAAATATTTGAAGAGTTCAATTGCAAAAACAGATATCTCAGTTTTGAAAAATTGCCAAAAAGTAGTTTTCTTTTTGTTACCATCTTCTACAGCTAAGTGAAAGCTGTAAAATACATTTGACTTTTGAAAACATTGTTATACAAAGCAGACTTTGCAAATTAACTTATTTGGGTGGTATGTTGTTAGCATGCTAGTTGCATTTCCATGACTGCTCTGAAATGTGTAAAATGAGCATGTAAAGGTCACATTGAATAATGAGGATAACTTTGTTTGGAACTTTGAGGATTGTTACATCCCAGGTCAAATTTTGGAGGTCCTTTGTGTTGTTTTTAATTGAATAAATCCTTGCTAGTCAAATTTCTGCTGTCGAATCACAATTTCATGCTGGAAGACTGCTAACCCTAGTTTGACATGGGACGAGATCTTGTGCCACAAGATCTCGTGAGATCAAATTGCCATGAGACTGTGCACACGGGAAAATCAGTCTCGTAAGATATTATCCTCAGTCTTCATTTGGTACATGCATGAAAGGGTTACGTGCCATGCTGCGCATCTTTGAGCAGCTGTAGCTAAAAGAGTCGTCCATGTAGCGACATATTCATACAGCGCACCCTTTAAACCCTGTCCCAGTTTTTATTTCTGGAGGATTCAGTGAGGATTGCGAATCATATCATCAAATATACCCATGGACAGCAAGGAACATGCCGTGTTTTTGCACTTAAACATTGTTTGATTTTTACTGTAAATTGGTTCAAAATCTCGTCTCGCCTTGATCTCGTGAACCATATCATGTCTCTTGTCTCATCTCGTGAAATTTCTGTCTCGTCCCACTCCGACCGAGTTTTGGATTGTTTTTTCAATAGTAATTCCCTTTTCTCCTTACATCAATTACTTGTATAGGCAGAAACAAGTCTTTTGTCTGTAAATTATTTTAAGTTCTAAATCTAAAACATGAAATGCCAAAGCAAAGGTCCTTAAGAATTTTAAGGCCAATAACAATACCAACCAAAAGTGAAATCCAGCAGCAGAAAAGTGAAATGTGATGTTGACTCTCTTGTGCGCCCTAGTGTATGGGAGATCATCGGGCAGTCAGACGGTGGGCTCTCCGTGCTCAGGACCTTCAGACTTCTCCGCGTGTTGAAGCTGGTTCGGTTCCTGCCCGCTCTGAGGAGACAGCTGGTGGTCCTAATGAAGACCATGGACAACGTGGCCACCTTCTGCATGCTCCTCATGCTCTTCATCTTCACGTTCAGGTGACGTCTACTAGCTCCACAAGGAATTAGGGCTGTTTAAAAATATATATATAGACACTTGTCAATCTAAATCTTTCCTCAGAATGTCAGATGGAGACCAGTAGCCATTATGTGCTTAAATATTTATTCCGAAAACAGTTCATTTCCTTAACTGAAATTAGAAATAGAAATTTGTGTGTTTTTCTCCAGTAATTACAGAGATATTTGTCTGTCCTCCAGCTCAGTTTTATACTCTAAGCATTTTAGAGTGTTGTGATGAACACAACCTATAACTATCAACTAAACTAAATAATAATTAGACCAAGTATCGATACTATAAGCACATATCGGTACAAAAATCATGGTTTAAAATTTTAGAATTGCGAAAATATTACACATTACCCTAAATGTGTTCTTTTCTGTCTTATTCTAGTATTCTGGGGATGCATCTGTTTGGGTGTAAATTCAGCTTGAGGACAGATAACGGGGACACAATACCTGACCGCAAGAACTTCGACTCTCTGCTGTGGGCCATCGTCACTGTGTTTCAGGTGAGCTGTGGCAGATCTAATCAAACTGATGATTTATCTTTTAGTTTTTATCTTAAAGTATTGTTTAATATCTGTTTATTCAATGATGCAACATATTAACTGTCACTTGCTGTGTTTATGACTGTTAAACACAACAAATCTGTTTGAAAGGGAACGATCTGAACTAGGTTTCAGTAGAGCTTGTCAATTCTGAAGAAAAGTAAATGTATATTGAAATGACAGGCAGTTTAGTATTTTTAGTTCTGTTGTTATTCTCTGGTTTCAGGCTTACTAAAGACGCTCTGTGTAACTTTTCTGGTGGAGAATCTGCCACCTGCTTGTCTCCATGGCGATGTCATTACTTTGGCTGGAATGTTCTACAGAATTGTATTATTCTGTTATCTGTTTTTTCCAAGTAAAAAAAGAAATCCTTGTAAACAAACATTTACTGCGCGTGAGTTGACACAGATCTGACCTTTAACTTGGCCTAATTATGCTATCTGCTGGTCTCCCTGGAGATAGATATGTTTAATGCCATATGGTGGAACATTCAAGGTAAAACAATAACATATCCATAGAGGAGAGCCTGCACTAGAAAAAGTTACTTAGCTCTTTAAGTATGGCTACGTCATTCTTATTGTTTTAATCCAATGAACACATGCTCAAAATAACCCTATTCCCATATTATATATTACCTCTCCAACTGATGCATTTTACTAATTCATCACTACACCAAGTACAATACATTTCTCATTTATGGCCTAACAAATCTCTTTCCCAAATACTTCTCATTAGTCAAATACTGTAAAACCAATTTCTACACAGCCACTCTCTCACCAGTTCTCTACTACCTAATCCTCAGTCTTGCCTATATGCACACGACACACGTGCTCAAATTGCTCCATATATTTTCTATACCGTCCTCCTTTCCTCTAGTGGTTGTCTCAGCATATCCGTGACAAAGAACACAGAGAGGAAGGGGCTCTGACTGCGCACCAGTGGGTATAGAGATGCTGAAGTAGCGTTTTATGTCCCGAAATGTGGTTTAAAAGTTGGACTAAAAGTATAGTTATTGCAGTGTTCCAGAAAGGCGTCAGTGTTACTATGTGGTCTGTGGGGGTTTGTTAAGTAAGCAGACACGGAGGGCTTCTTCTGCTGGATCATTTTAAAAGCTTTCATTTTTCATTTATGCTGATTATGCTTTATGCTTCTCATAGTAAACTCGTATTTATTAGGTATTGTTTTACAGTGGAAACAGATGCAGCTTGGGTAGTGATTTTATATAGGCAATACAGTAATCTTTTATTTGGCACTGCAGTTCAATAAGAAAAAAAACTTTGTGGAGATTATAGATGATATTGTAGATGTAGTAAATTTAAGATTTAATGTTTACATGTGGCGATAAGGCACCCATGCTTCACAGCAAGAAGGTTCTGGGTTCAATTTCCAGGTCACCCCAGTCCTTTCTGTGTGGGAACTAAAATGCCTAAAAGTTCAAATATATATTTAAAAAATCAGGCTTATAATTAGATCTAACAAAACCTTCTAAAAGCATGAATAAACCTTCAAAATAATGTAAGTACCGTATTTTTCAGACTATAAGTTGCACTTTTTTTCCATGGTTTGGTTTGCGACTTATACTCAGGTGCGACTTATATATTACATTTTTCACACTGACAGTCCATAGACCAAATATATGAATCGTATATATGAATCAAAAATGAAAGAAAACAAATTGTTATCCATTTTTTCATTTTGGTTTTAGACAAATAAAGAAAATTGTTGTGTTTTTTCATTTTCTTATTTTTGGTTCTACATTGAAAAACAAACAAACGAATGATACATGGATTCTTCTCTGTTGGGTTGTTTTTATTACTATAAACTTCTATAACACGCCTTTCAAGATGAAATCTCGGTTCTTGGTCTCTGATTTTATAAAATAAATTTCCCCAAAAAAGTGCGACTTATAGTCCGGTGTGACTTATACATGTTTTTTTCTTCTTCATTATGCATTTTTTGGCTGACTTATACTCAGGTACAAAAGTTATTAAAATGTTGTTGTTGCTGGAACAGATTTTTATGCCCTTTCACAACTCACAACAGAGCACAGTTTTTCCATGATGTTAAATCTAATGCTAAGTGCACTTTTGGATTATTGGACAATAGAAAGCTTTCTAATTACATGCAGATCGCAGGCAACAGACTTATTTTAACCTCAAGAGCTGTTTATATAACACAAATTTTACTCAAACACATGGGAAAATTGCCTTCTGAAAAAACAGTTTATTCAGTGAAATAATATTCTACTACTATTTACCTGTTGTCCCCTTTTTCTCCTTTACCTTATATTTCCCCCCATTCATTTTCACTCTGCAGATCCTGACCCAAGAAGACTGGAACGTGGTCCTGTACAATGGCATGGCCTCCACCTCCTCATGGGCAGCGCTCTATTTCGTGGCCCTCATGACGTTCGGCAATTACGTGCTCTTCAATTTACTGGTGGCCATTTTGGTGGAGGGCTTCCAGGCCGAGGTAAGAGAAACAGCTCCTATTGTTAATTTGCATTTATTACACAGGTCCATAGTCAATGAGTGCGGGTGGTGGTATTAACCTCGGGGTTCGGTTTATTGGACGGGCCAAACTGTATTTCAGCTCTATAAAGTGTTCCTCCAGGGCACTTTAATTTGTAGAAAAAAATATCACTTGTGGTCATGATAAAGAAAGAAATTGTTAAAATTCTAATGCAATGACTTAAGGCTATTTTTTATACCATGTGGATAAAAGGTGTTTGCTTGTTTTATGTCTGCAATAATAGAAGAAATTGTTCTTGCTCCCCATTTGCAGCACTGTTTGTCAGCAATTAAAAACAATGGAAGTGACGATAAAATGAAATGCTGACTTGTGTTTCAATGTATTATTTTATGAGATGTCACTTTTTTCATTTCAATTTAACATCCGATCCTGCAGAAAGACCACTGCAAAATTAGGCCTAAACTGGGACTAAAATGGGACTAAAATGGGACTAAACCTGGACTAGGTTAGGTCTAAACCAAGACTCAAACTAAGACCAGGACTAAACGGATATGTTAATGTGAATGCGCCCCAATCTATATGAAATGTGTATATCTTATTAACTTAAATATTTAAACAAAAATACCACATTATACATTTATGTTAAGTTCATGCTTTATTCATTCAGTGTTTCTTTCTGACTTGTCTTGTACTTGTGCACTGCTACTGTATTGACCAGTACAGTACATAATGTGCTCAAAATACATGATTTTGCGTTTTTACATTTTTACTTTCTGCCTGTACTGCCTCAAATAATAAAAGCAAAAATGACTAACTTAAATTTGTTAAAAAAAAAAATTTGAGGCTAAGATTTTTATAGTGATTTAAATATTAATTTGGAGTTGATTTTAATGGGTTTTGTCAATATAACTTTCTTAATTTAAAGAGGGGATATTTTATTTTTATTATATTTTTAGTAACTTCTAACATAACATTTTTAGACCACCATGTTGTCTTTTATTATTGTGAAAATGTTACATTCCAAAAACAATATATTAATCTCTTTGGGCATTTTGTTGAAAGTTGGAACAGTAAATATACCATAATAGAACATAAAATGGCTTGCCCAGTGCCTCTATGGTTAAAAGTCATATGTTGCTTAAATACAATAAAGGGAAAGGACAATTCTAGTTATAAAATAGCAGTATTCTGAGTTTTGATGTCAGTCTGATGAACCGAGAACAAACGAATTCTCAGCAGAACAGTCTTTTTTGGCACACTCGGGTGGGTATGAGGAAGAACCTTCAGTTACTTTTAATTAGCTCCCAGTTGAGCAAGGAGGTCCGAGGCTGCATCACCAAACTGTCCCTTTGTGAGTGGGGTCGGGGCAATAGAGGGAGGAGATATCATTACAAAGAATATAACAGAAAAATTCTCCAGTGTGCAGCCATGAAAAGACATAACCAAGACAGCAAACAGGAATGAAATCAGATTTAACACCAACATTTGCTCTTGGGTGTTTCACAGGGAGATGCAAATCGATCCGAGTCGGACGATGAGGGCAAATCGGACAACTTTTCCGAGGATGAAAAAGTGGAGCAGCTACGAGACACAGGTAAATGTCTACTGAATTGAATTTAACTAAAGGACTTAAAGGTGCAGCATGAAGGTGATATGTAACTTTTCTGGTAGAACATTTGCCACCTTCTTGTTTCCATAGAGATGTTATTGCTTTGCCTGCATTTATTCAATTAGTTCATGGGTCAGACCAAACATTAAGGTTGGTGGGGAGGGCTATCAGTCATTTTTTTAACTTTGTGCCAGTTTTTGTTTCGTGTGGTTAGGCCCAGTAATTCAAGACATATAAACCACCAAATGCAAATATGCAAATCTCTGTATCTTATTTGACTTTTTTTTAATTTTTGCTTGAATTATTTTGAATTTCTTTGCTTTGTGTTGTAGGAGCTACTTTGCCCATGTAATTTCCCTTGTGGATCAATAGTCTAAATTCTACCGTAGGATTCCTCTCTGCCCACCTCTGTGTTATTTATTGCAATATAATATGGACCCGATCTACTGTCTTTTTGTACAGAGCTGAAGATGTACTCCCTCATGATGACCGCCAATGGGCACGTGGATCGCAGTTCCATTGCCCCGCCCATCATCATGCACACCGCGGCAACGCCCATGCCCACGCCCAAGAGCTCGCTGGGGCCCGACTCCATCCTGGGCGACGAGCAGCTCTTCAGGGACGCCATCTCTCTGTCCGAAAGCGGGAGTGTCAACGCAGAGTCTCGGGGGGCAGGACCGTCCATTGACCCCATAGCGTACGACCAGCGCTCTTTGGTGAGTAACAGACAGAAATGGAAATGTTGAGGTTGGTGTTGTGAAGGGCTGCCAGTGTTTTTTCTAGGTTTGCTGAGGCTCCTATGGCGTCTTGGGGGCTCTTTGTTTGCAAAGACTCATCATCCTGTAGAATTAGATCATCAGTATTTCAAGGAATTATAATCTTAAATCAATTCTAGAGGGACACTGATCAAAAGTAATGAAACAAAAACAATATACAATCACACATGTGGCTTATAATTTCTCCTCAACAAGCAGGTTTGGGCGTTTTAAATTTTAGTAACTATTCTTTTATTTTTTTCAACATCTTAATTTAGATCTTTAGTTATAGTTCTCACAAAAATTAATTGTAATTGTATCTTAAACCACCTATATGTCACTACTCTGCAGTGTTTCCTCTGGCCCCAGAGGCTTGGTGTGGCACTGCTGATAGCTGAATGTCACGTGACTGGGGATTTAATAGGCGCAATGCAATTTATACAAGTTATAGTTAATTACTGCATTAGAAAGACTAAAATGAAACAATATAATTTAAGACAAATTTTAAACAAACTTATATAACTTCTGAAATGAATTGTGATGAGGCTCTGGTCCTTGATGAGTGAGTGAGAGAGGTACACGATGACTTAAAAACCACAACTACTGTATAACTGTTCTAATGAAGTTGCGGTACATGTTATTAAACGTGTTTTATATTACACACAAGCTTATTCCCAGCTTACGCATTATACAAAACGCATGTAAACTCTAAAGAGGCCGTGTCAGTCATACAAACTTACTTAAACAAAGCATAGTGCAATTATGATCAGAGACGCAGACACAATTACAAAATTACAAAACTAATTCGTAAGTAATGTTTAGTAGAGAACATTCAGCTTCGAAGGCTCCCTACTGGCTGATGTGACCCCAAACATCTGCCCAGACTACTAATGCCAGTAATCATGTGAAGTATTGGTCTTTAATATGCCCATCATTCTCTCACAGCAGAGCATCTCCAGTCCCGGGCGGCGCTCTCCAGCTCTACCCCGCGGCGCAGGAAGCTCGTGGGGCAGCCGCCGCTCCAGCTGGAACAGTCTGTCGAGAGCCCCGAGCCTCAAGAGACGGGACACCAGCGGCGAGAGGGAGAGCCTGCTGTCCGGCGACGGAGAGGGAGGTGGGGAGGAGGAGAACGGAGAGGAGGAGGAGAAAGAGGACGCAGCCAACAACAGACTACGGCCCGTGTCTCTGGAGATCCTGCAAGCTTCTACGCTGTGCCCCTCCATAGTGACGGAATACGGGGACTGCAACGGGAGGACCATCTACGAACCGCCAAACCTAAGCCCTGACCTCAAAGATGACGCCAATGACGATGAGCTGGATGACGATGTAAGTAACATTAAATAAAAGTGAAACATTGCTTACTTATACTTTAAGGAGACATATTGTTGGTTGGTTGGAAAATTGCAATAACATCATCACAACAAAGCCCCACATGCTGTCAGTCCCTCAAATGGATCACGCTAGGGAAGAGTGGATTTTTAGTTTTTCATTTGTGCCTAAATGGCTGCGTGACATTCTACGTGTATCACCAATGAAGAAAATTAAATCAAAGAAGAAAGTAAGTACGGATCAGTGTCTATCATAACGGCGAGAAGGGGATTGATCGAAGCAATGATTTACTGAATGCAGGTGTTGTGGATTTTTAAATCTGAGAAGAATAAAAACGGGAGAGAAGTTGTCTTCAATCAAAGAGTCTGGATTTATTAAAGCAATTGTGCACACAATTACAGAGAAAGTGAAAAAGAAACCTATCTGTCCCTCACGCAAGGTCCGTCTCTCCCTAATCTGAATGAATGCAAAACAAAAACAGGCTTCTTATACAGTCGACAAACGTCATAACATCAACATGAGGTAAAACATATTACAGTATATCTAAACAACCTCCAAACAGAGACTACGGGTCTGGTTTAGATGGGATTACCCCCAAGGATCTCACTATTCTAAATGATGAGAATAAGCAAAGCAACAGCTTGTTTTAAAAGCATTGGATAAAGACAGAGCAGAGTGTCCTGTGCTGAGATACCCCAGGAACAGTAGATTACACCATCACATGTGACAGGAACACAGAAATGCTTTAACAGTTGTTAGTGAACAGTATCTAAACCCAAACAATACATTCTTTAGCTTGACAAGGTAAGAAATTTCCATCACAGCAGGAGAATTAAGATTACACAAACATGCATGAATCACTCTAAATACAATAACTAATGATTGGGTAAATGAGTGGGGAAAACAGTTATAACATGGTTAAAAGCTCCAAAACGTCAATTTTATATATCCCACATCATCTAGTATTTGGAATGTATACTGGCATCTGGAAGGTAATCTGGAATGTTAATAGTTAAATAAAAAGTAAATCACTAAAACGGTCAATTCAGTGTTGAAAAGGAACAGCGCAGACTTGACCATACTAGATTGCATCCTTCAGGGCACTATCCATTACACATAAAGGCCATTTATGTGCAAATGATTTAACCTATTGGGCAAACACATGATCATAATGCCACCGGCCACTGGACTGATTCAGGTCAATAAAGAAATGTTGAAATGAAAAGGAAAAAGAGTTTTTACAGGATGATATTGTGTATAAAATTCCACCATAAAACCCTCCTAAAACCCTCAGTATCTACCTAAATCATATTTTTTTTTAATTTATGACAAAGTTAAAGGTGCATTGTGTAACTTTTCTAGGTTTACGGTTTATTAGGGTTAGGGTTTATTGCCAAAAAAACACAAGCAGGGTCATTTGGTTTGGTGGTGTCACTTTTTTGTCTCCATGGAGATAGATACGTTTAATGCAATATTGTGGAGCACGCTGGACGAAGTAACAACATCTCCATGGAAACAAGGAGGTAACGGACCCTCCACCAGAAAAATTACATAGTGCGCCTTTATGTAGTATGTATTATTAGATTTTAGATTTTTTTTAACATTTGGGAATCAAAATAATGCTAACTGCCCTGCGTAGCATAAGTTAGCATTCAAATTCTTCAGCATTATTTAAGTATTATTTGGCATGTAAGTAGTTATTTACATGCCAAATAATACTTAAAGAGCAGTCATAATAAGAAACTCAAATCAATTTTTCACTGTGAGCTGTATTTATATCTTTTTGCCCTTTATTTCACAGCTAGCACAAGTGGCGACTACAGTGCAGCGCTTTAGCTAGCTTTGCACTCTCCCTGTAGATCCACTGACACATTTGCTGAGCAGCTGCCTTGTGCTTTTCACGCTCTTATGTAATTTCTTAATCACTTAATCTGCCTCTCTGTTTGTTTAGACTCTTTTTTCTTTCACTCCCAATCCCTCTTGTCTTATTTGTCCTTTGTCACCACATAACTTCCGCATGCGATTTGCGAGTGTTTTGTTTTCTTATTACAGCCAAGGGGGACGGTCGTGTCATTGAGTTTGGGAGTGATTCTCTCCGTAGCGGTAGAGCATGTACAGTTATTGTGTGAAATAGACTCCAGTTCGGATTGTATCGCCCCCGGGTGGTTTCCTCTGACCTCTGCAGCGGCGATGATTGTTTTATCGAGTCTAAATTGAGTTTGCAAAAGCATGAAATCCTCTGAAACAAAAGGCTTGTCCCTGGGCCGTCTAGAAATGGAGTTGAAACGGTGCGCAGTCTCCACCTGTTGGCATGTTTTGGTGGATGGTTTTTTTTTTGGACTCACCATCACACTCATGGATCAGATATTAGTATCAGATATGTCAGAGTTTCTTAAATTATTCTCATTCTTAGCATCCTAATTATTCACCATGATGAGTTTATAAGCAGTTTTCTTAGCCCTCAGAGACCAGAGTGGAGTTTTCAATGTACAGTAAAGCTAGCAACTAACAACTAGCATGTTAACACATACTTCCTGATAACAATAAACTGCTTTAGAAATAGATTCAGACTGTGGACAGCTGACTTATTTTGACCTTAAGAGCTGGTTACAATATATCTATACTGGGGAAAGACAAATGTCACCTAAATACTTGGACAAATTAGGTACAGGGCCTTTCGATTTAAATTCCTAGTTCTCCCTTTCTTGTTAATTTTAGTAGACAAGATAGTGTTTTTATTGCTAGAGTAGTTTTTGCCAGGCTACATTTGTCACGTAATGATCTGTCTGACCTCCATTAACATGTCCCAGGTGTCCAATAAAGTAAAGGCCCCTTGTCTCGGTTCATTGTCCTTGGTGCTTTTCTGGTGCCCCTGGTAATTTTGTTTCATTCAGTATGGATAACACTGGCATTGATGATTGTTTTTGTTTTTTTCTATTTCTCTTGCAACTGAACACTTCATTTTTTCTTTTTTGTTCGGATCTACACAGAATCTGGGAGCAAAACATTTGAGCAAGTATTTTTAAAAGTATGAGTATGCATGACCACATAGTAAAATGAAGGAAATTATTATATTCTGTTTAATTCTATGGTATAAAATGGTGATTATTGTGTGGAATTCACCATAGAGTAGCCTTTATAAATGTTCAGATTATAGTGCTTTGTTGTATTTTATGCTCTTACATTGTGGTATCAAGATAAATTTTGTCTTAGTATCAAAATCTAAAAAAAAAAATAGTATGGTAACATAGTTTTTATTCTTTTATTGCTCATGTTTATGTGTTTTTATGTGTTATGCTCCTTCCTTTTCTCATAATGCTCTTTTTTGCATAAACCAAATGTTTTCCCTTATATCACAGCCAGCCAGGACAGCTTTGTATGCCCTTTAACATTACATGCGTCTTTGCCTACGTGTGCGGACGAAGAACAAGAGCTTTTTGAATGTGAACTGACTGAGTAGCTTTCATGCAGTCCACACACACGCACACACAGCTGCACATAAGAGCCAGAAAAGCAAGGAGCGTGGAGCCTCAATTTAGACTGTTTAATTGGATGTCACGTTAGCTTTCTGCACACCTTTAAGCTTAATTCCGTTTGTTTTGCTTGTATTTCTTTGGAGAGCTGTAATGAGTTTGACCACGCTTGTCTCGAACTCAGAAGATGGGCCGAGAAGCTGTGAATGAGCCTGTTGTGCAATATTTACTGTCTGTGCTTAAGCGAGTCTCGTTTAGAATTCATTGTGGATTTCAGCTGCATTTTAAAGGGATTCCAGTGCTCTTACAACATTAAGGGTTAGATCTGTGGTTGATATTGTTCGTAATGAATGTACTTTTGCCCCCATACAGCTATATTGTTAAAGCACCGTGTTATAACATTGTTGCATCATGCTTGAAGAGGTTTTAGCAGTCCATCCATGCATGTTTCAGTAATTTTGCAATCTCTTTCAGGCCCTGTTCAAACCCTTCTTACGGTTAGCTTCTGTCCAATGCATTGATGCTCCCACACATCAATTCTCCATAAATATACGTAAAAATGACAACTTGACAAATCTGATGCGATGTGCAATAGCTTCCTTAGCAGTCAAATATCCTCTCTTTAAAGGAGGAAATATGGGTGTGTTTATTTTAAGTTCTGTTTTTCAAAAGATGTCAGATGTCAAGTTTGTTTTTATTAATGAAACAATATTTTTACAGAAATGTTGTTTGGCGTGTGTGGCAACAAGCATTGCAAATTCATTTTTAAGTGACAACACAACACAAGGTGGATTTGTAGTAAACAAATTTGTAGAAAACAGATTGCCTCTTGTTCTTGACTTGAGTAGTAGTTGATTTGAGTAGACAAATGTGATAACAATAACCAGAGGCGTGTAGTACGTCTTAAAGGTACGGTACCTTATTTTTTATGTGAAAAACAGAAGTAGGTCATTTTAAACAGTTTGCAGTGGTCCAAACTTATTCTTCACTTTCCTTATGCATTTCAAGCATCCATATTATTAACCATGACCGTCTTATTTTGACCCTCAACACACTTTTATATATAACATGTGTATTTATATTAAAACATGGATATTTGTGCTTTATTTTGTCTCTGCAGAGTTCGTTTTGCTTCTTTGTGAAGAGGGAGCTCCAGAACCTGAAGCCGCGTTGGTGCAAAGAGCATGAGGACTGGAACCTGTACCTGTTTTCACCTGAGAACCGGTCAGTCAAATCATGTGCACTTTTCTGTTATTCTGTTTTATATAGATGCTGGAAGTCTGGTACTAGCATCTCAGCGTTTACCCTTAGTGTAATTAGCATTGCCCTAATAAATAAAGGCTTTTTTTTTTTTTAAGTTACGTAATAGCTTAGTAATTGGATGCTAATAGGTTCAGGAATTACATATTTGCCCTGTTTCCATATTATAAAACAGTGCTAACCTGTACTAGACCTCAACTAAACCAGAACTAGAACCAAACCGAGTCTACATTAGGACTTAACTGGACAAATCCAGGCCCAGTGTGCCTACAGATGTATAGTAAATTTTGTATTAGCTCCTATTTTTAAAGTTAAACATATTACCTGTGTCTAGCTAAAATAAATCCTACTAAATACTTAATTAATTAAAGGGCTCATATTGCACTGTTTTCTGATTTGTTATAATCCTGTTTCCTCATCAAAAACATATCTACAGTTGTGTTTTGTTTCATTCACATATGTTTAACACACAAACCCTGCATATTTAGTCTGAGGTCTTCTCTGAAACAGAAGACACTCTGTTCCACCTTGTGATGTCATAATAGAGGAAGTGTTCCACTTTGTTTCCACACATTTACAAGAATAATTTGGATAATTTCTGCCATGAATTTCAAATCTCATCCATGAATTTCAAATCAAAAGGTAAAAAGGCTGTTTACACGACATCACACATGACTTTACACGACATCACAAGGTGGAACAGAGCATTTTGAGCTTCGGTGATGCTGACAGACTGATACAACAGAATTACTTAAACGTGTGAAAGAAACAAAAGAAAAAACTAAACTCCAGGTTTGCTTTTCATGGGGTAACAACATTCTAACAGTCGCTTTGTG
This sequence comes from Odontamblyopus rebecca, assembly GCA_030686955.1. NCBI lineage: Eukaryota > Metazoa > Chordata > Actinopteri > Gobiiformes > Gobiidae > Odontamblyopus > Odontamblyopus rebecca. The sequence goes on from CM060667.1 coordinate 24,111,613, forward strand.
TAATATATACATGTACACATATACAGATTTGAGTTAAAAAATGGGTTGTTCATTTCATTTGATTTCAGGTTTCGTTCGTGGTGCCAGTCGGTCATCTCCCACAAGCTCTTCGACCACATCGTGCTGTTTTTCATCTTCCTCAACTGCATCACCATCGCCTTGGAACGGCCAGGCATAAAGAAAGAGAGCCCGGTAATCAAATCCTCCTGCTTTAGACCAGAATTCCCCATACCATTTGAGCGCCATTTTCAATATCATGTTCTTTTCAAACTAAACTGACGTGTGTTGGTGATGTGCGTTTTCAGGAGCGGATGTTCCTGACTGTCTCGAATTATGTATTCACTGTGATCTTCCTAGCAGAGATGACCATTAAGGTAAACATTTTGTGTTTTGGTTTTATTCTATAGCATAGCAAGTTTTAAACACTGGTCCTAAAGAGTGAAATTCCTTCCAAACAACAACATATTCTGCCTGTATAGTGTCTTGATCCTGTTGTGTATTGTTCTGAAATCCGTGGAGTTCTTGTGTTAGTTAAGCTGTTAGCTAATAGGGTAATATTAATACTTTAACATGTTTAAAGGTGCATTACATCACTTTTCTGGTGGAGGGTTTGTCACCAGCTTCATGTTATTGTTTGTCATGTTCCACAATATGGTATTAAACTACATTAATATTGCAGGAATTCAATTAGAGGTGATTTTGTTGCTTGTTTCCATAGATAGATAAATAAATGCCATAATGCCATACCCTGTAACAATCCAGGTAAAGCAAATACATCTCCATAGATAAAAGTAAGTAATAAACTCTAGACTAGACGGTCCATCTTTAAATTTCTGCATGCCCATTGAATGTATCCTGATAAAAGTATAACACATATTGAATCTCAGTATTGTTCAAGCTTAAAGGGTGAATATTCTGTGTTATAATGTTGTTTCCTCATCAAAAAACAAACCCAGAGCTGCATTTTGTTTAATTCACACATGTTCAACGCATAAACCCTGCATATTAAGGCTGAGTTCTTCTCCCTTCTTGTCCATACACCTTCACTAGAATCATTTGGATGAATTGCCCATCTCTACTGAACAAAAGGTAAAGGCTTTGGAGACAGACAGAGTAATACTAAAGGGTTAGTCAGACATGTGTGAATAAAGCAAAACACAAGTCCAGGTTTGTTTTTTTAGGAGGCAGCAGCATTATAACATGGTAAGAGCCACTTTTGTGTAACATAGGACCTTTTATCAACACATATGGTACAAGTTATTTTCATTTCGCATAACCATATCATGATATACTGTACTACAACTTACCCTATTGTCTTTATTGCCGTAGAAGAGTGATATAGAATGCTGCCTCTCTCTTCAGGTGGTGGCTCTGGGCTTCTGCTTTGGCCCACAGACGTACCTTCAGTCCAGTTGGAACATTCTGGACGGTCTGCTGGTGTTCGTGTCTCTGGTGGACATTCTGGTGACTCTGGCCAACCCTGGAGGAAACAGGATCCTGGGAATTCTCAGGGTGCTGCGTCTGCTCCGAACCCTGCGCCCGCTCAGGTACGGCTCGGTGCCATTATGGGTTGAAAAGGTCAAGTGATGTAGTAATATAAGGAATCCATATTTTAAAATTGCTCTTACACATGTCGAATCTAAAATTTTGATTATACTGTATAAGGTTCAAATTTGTTAAGTTGCCTATATTATAATGTTCCTATCCATATAAACGAAATACCAGGGTAAAGTTTGATGTCTGTGAATGGGAAGGAATGATTTATGTGAATTTAAGCCACAGAATTTAAGAATCGGAATTATATTGTAAAGAATGATTCATGCTAACACTTTCTAATACTGTTTGCACCTCTGAATGATTTTTTTCTTCAACGCAACATATCAGAAGTGATCAAATTAGATGAGGCGAGGACTTGATTTATTTATTTTTTTGGTTGTATTTCATTTAGATTTTTAAAAATGGAAAAATAAATATGTTTTGTCATGGTTTTTGCTTTTTCCATTTCACTAAAAAAAAAGTTAAAGTAACACAGGTTTGAGCAGAACCTTTGCATTATTTCATTTATTATTCATTGCAATTTTATTGCCATGTGTTTTAACCTTTATTTGCTACACAATGGAGATCTTTCAGTGTTGCAACGTCAAAGTACAAGAATGGAAACGAAAGGAATGGAAAGATGAATAACTATGCAAAAACAGACCTTAAATCTAAAATTTTAAAATGAACTGGATTGAATAAAGTTTGGGCATATGCTATATAAATACATTTGACTCACTACTACTACTACAACTACTTCAAATACTACTGCCATAGAGTTTACTAGCCTCTTTCTTCCACCTATTTCCTTTGTGGCAGAGCATTAGACAGTCTCATTATTGTATCCTCGTGTCACTGTTGTGCATTTGGACCCGTTTCTTCGTTTCCTCAGAGTGATCAGTCGTGCCCCGGGCCTGAAGCTAGTTGTAGAAACCCTCATCACCTCCCTGAGACCCATCGGCAACATCGTCCTCATCTGCTGCGCGTTCTTCATTATCTTTGGCATTCTGGGAGTGCAGGTAACTACCCAATCACGGCTCTTGTTCAGCCAAAGGACAGTTCTTTCAGAGGTCCAGCGTTAGATGTCAAATGGAGGATGCAGAAGGAGGAGCTGGAGGGATTTAGAGACGGTCAATATTTGGTGGACAATAGGTTTTAGTCCTGCAGTGAGGGAAAAAGACATTTGAGTTGTTTAGAATCGATTCTGTTTATTTTCTTGATCTAGATTATTCAGAAAATGTGTTTAAGATTTCAGATATTTCTCAATGGTTTAAGAAAGAATGACATAGGGTGGAACATTTCAGACAAGCTATAATATCACCATGGCAGACACTCCAACCAAACCAAAAAAAGTTACATATTTATATACCTTTAAATACTCTAATCTGGAATATTATTCTGAATTCAAACCATTTAAAACATGGTGGAAACACTGCAAAATATATGTAATAAGTAGTATCTGGCCTTGGTTAAAATGATGCATTTTTATTTAACCTTTATTTAACCTTTTAGATTTAATAAAACATTTTGAATTCAAACTATTATCTTAGTTTTTAGTGTTTAAATTACTAGATTAGGTTATTATTTTGGTTCAATGACATTTTCAACTCGTTCAAAAATTAAGTCTGAAATGCTGAAAAAAATCTGCCTATATTTTTTTTCCTACCCCATTGGAAAACAATTTGGTTTGAAATAAGTGATGTAAGCGTAAAACATCTTAAAACAAATAGGCAAGGCAAGTTTATTTGTATAGCACAATTCGTACACAAAGTAATTCAAAGTACTTTATGGAATAAGAAAGACATTAAAATCACAACACAAACCAATCAAAACATAAATAAAAATCATAACATTTTAAACATCCTGGTTGGAAATGACAACAAATGAAATTAATATCCTGAATTCTAATAATTTTAAGAATATTGCACTTTTTGTGCACGCCATCCCATTCACATCTTTTTTGTCCAAATCCCCATTCTTCTAGCTTTAAGTAGTTAAATGTCAAACACTGAATGCTGGAGTAGTGGCTGGAGGGCTATTGGAATCATCAAATGCACCGTGGACAATAAACGTTTGTTCTTGATGAGTTTGTGAAAAAGACAATTAGGTTAAGTGTGGAGAATGTAACAGACCCCACAGGGCCCCTTTATACTAAGAAGCACAAAGATAAGAACCGAGCTATTGAAACGCATCCTTTATTCTTGGGTAATAATAATGATGAAGTGCGTAGAAGCTCCCGGCTCCTCTGTCATTGAGATAAAGTGTAAAATGGCAGGCTAACAGCGCACTGCAAAAACTGAACTCATAAATTAAAGGTGCGTTATGTAACTGCTCTGGTGAAGGCGGCTTGTCTCAGAGGAGATGTTTGTGTTTGCCTGGAATGTTTCATATTATGGCATTGCTTTGATTCAGTTAGGTGTAGTTATTGCTAAGAAATACCTTGAAAAAGTGTGTGTACCTAGTGTTTTTTGTGTAGTTGTGTATGTATGAGGGGTGGAGCGTGGGAGGGCTTTTTGTCTATTTTGGTTTTTGTTTGTGTAATTTAAAAACAGACAAAAAAAACAACTTTGAACTTGGAGATATGTTTAATGCCATACTGTGATTTTCATAGAGCACAGTTAAAACACCTTCATTTCTTAATCTTGATTTCAGTCGTTTAAACTAGATTAGATTTAGTTAGTTGTTTTTGTTTGACTTTCATAGTATTTACACTGGAAACAACTATTTTGTCAGCTATTTTGTCTTATAATAAGATTTGAGGAGAAAAATACTACTGCATTTGATGTAAGAAAAAATATACTTGAAATATACTCAAATCAAGATAATGACTTGATTCAAACACTTATTAACTTTATTATCTTATTTAAGATTAAATTCTTTGGTTTCAATGTATTTTTTCTTGTATCAAACACAAATATCTGTCTGTAGAGTTGTTGTTTTTTACTCTCCCTTGAAATATGAACAAAAAATTGAAGCCAGTTGGAAATTTCGCGAAAGTTGAAGCTCCAAATAAAGATAAAACAAGAGAACTAGTTTAAATTCAAGCCATGTTTATTTTCAGTCGATTTTTTTCCTTTTGGTAGTGTACTTATTCTTCTGTCCTTGTTATTGCAGCTCTTCAAAGGCAAATTCTACCACTGTGAAGGCCTGGACACCAAAAACATCACCAACAAGTCCGACTGTCTGGAGGCCAAGTACCGCTGGATACGCAGGAAATACAACTTTGACAACCTCATTCAGGTGATACACAGGGGCAAGGATGAAAAACAAAATGAAAACTCTAAAAAGAAAAAAAATAATGAAATAAACTTGAACTAAAATGGTGCTTTTTTGTGTCCAGGCACTGATGTCCTTGTTTGTGCTGTCGTGTAAAGACGGTTGGGTGAATATCATGTACGATGGACTGGATGCAGTAGGAGTAGACCAACAGGTAGCAACCACTGTGATGTAATTGTGCATTTCAGTAATTGAAGTGATTTAAATTCGCAAATTAATATCTAGCTTTATGCAGAATCACTTTTTGAGCTTTCTGTCGTCTTCTAACATTGTTCCCTCATCAAAAATGTTAAAAACAGTGCAGAGAGCAAAGGGATTAAACTTGTCCTTTTTGGTGAATATAGTATTCTCAAAACAATTAAAAGGTAACATGATGATCTTAGCACCCCCTATCTAAAATAACTTCAGTTCAGAAGTGAGTGAGAGAAGGAACACAAGCAGATCATTTTGAAATATGTTTTTACTTGATCCACATTGGGTATTAAAATCTGCTAATGGGATAAGTGCAGTTTTTAACATGTCAGACAGAGTCAGACACAAGTCCAATAATTGAGGTCCATCCAATAAATTCATCTACTTAAAATTACTGTTATTAATTTTCTGATTTGAAGCCTTTTTAACCTATCTAGAGACTGTGCAGTGTGTAAATGAATGAAACTACAAACAAGCAGTACAAAAAACAAAATCTTTACACAGACTGAAATACTGTTACTGCATTGTAAAGTCTCAGTCCTGTGGGCAAAGTAAATTCCCGTCTGAAGTTGTATTGACCCGGGGTTAATGTTGTGGATTTTTAAATCTGAGAAGAATAAAAATGGGAGAGAAGTTGTCTTCAATCAAAGAGTCTGGATTTATTAAAGCAATTGTGCACACAATTACAGAGAAAGTGAAAAAGAAACCTATCTGTCCCTCACGCAAGGTCCGTCTCTCCCTAATCCGAATGAATGGCAAAACAAAAACAGGCTTTTATACAGTCGACAAACGTCATAACATCAACATGAGGTAAAACATACTACAGTATATCTGAACAACCTCCAAACAGAGACTACGGGTCTGGTTTAGATGGGCATCGAGCAGATTACCCCCAAGGATCTCACTATTCTAAATGATGAGAATAAGCAAAGCAACAGTTGATTGTTTTAAAAGCATTGGATAAAGACAGAGCAGAGTGTCCTGTGCTGAGATACCCCAGGAACAGTAGATTACACCATCACCTGGGACAGGAACACAGAAATGCTTTAGCAGTTGTTAGTGAACAGTATCTAAACCCAAACAATACATTCTTTACCTTAAATAGATCACAATAGAAAAGAAAGTAAAAGTTTTCCACCACAGTTAACACCACTCCAGATCAGACAGCACAGGGATAAGGTGCATGTTTTGGGTTCTTTTCCCCTCTTCACTGAATTCAACACCTCCGTTCACTTAATGTTATTGACAGAATCAGTTATACACAAATTGACTGTTGTAAAAAATAATGTTATTGCAGTTTTAGCTGGTGCGGTATTCACATAACAGGAAAAGTTATGATACGAGTTATGATTCTGATTGTCTCGTAACAATTTTAACTGTTCAAAGTAACAATGCAGTTTTTCATTATTACTTTTGAGCAATAAAAACTGTAATTGAACAAATGCAATATATACAAGTTTAATGCCCTACATGAACATCTCCATAGGGACAAGCAGATGGCACACACTCCTCCAGAAATGTTGCTTAGTGCACCTTTAATTGAACTGACCGGCATGTAAACATATAGAAACAATATTCTACAAGGTTTCTAATTATTGCACATGCTTATTCTATTGTGCAGCACTAGCCACTGTGATACTTAATGCAGTATATATATAATCCTATGAATTGCTGTTTGACACCAGTTGTTACTTTGGCACAGAGGTGGGTAGAGTAGCCAAAGTAATATTGCTTAAGTGGAAGTACTAAGTAGTCTTCCTAAAAATGACTCAGGTAAGAGTATAAAAGTACTTTGGAACGTCTGAAGATACATTTGAAGCAGATTTATATATTGAAATTAATTTAATTTGAAGGACAAAACATGAATTATTGCGCAAAATCAGTTTTTTTTTCAAAGGATAGACACAATGACAAGAAAAACTGCATTATGTTTGAAGAAGTGCAAGAAACAAATCATTTCATATTGTCAGCATAAAGCTTTTGTTACTTGTAGACTTGCGCACAGTGGGAAGAGTCAGCAAAACTCTTACTCAAGTAAAAGTACTGTCATAAGAGTGCTGTACAGTGTCATATTTTACTCAAGTGCCAGAAAAAAGTACAATTTCTTTAAAAAGTTACGTCAAGTTTATGTAACTGAGCACTACCCACCTCTGCTTTGGCACCAGTGATTTGACACACAACTTTGATTTTATCTCTCATACATCTACGTCCTCTCTGCTCTCCTCAGCCGGTGCGGAACCACAACCCCTGGATGCTGCTCTACTTCATCTCCTTCCTCCTCATCGTCAGCTTCTTTGTCCTCAACATGTTTGTGGGCGTGGTGGTGGAGAACTTCCACAAGTGCCGTCAGGACCAGGAGGAGGAGGAGGCCCGCTTGAGGGAGGAGAAGAGGCAGAAGATGTTGGAGAAAAGGCGTAGGAGTAAGGAGAATGGAGGGGCTGGTCGGTAGTCTATTTTTCTGAGCACTGCTTGCTATCAGAGCCTGAACAGAGTGATCGGGAATGACAGAAAGAAAGAAACAAAAAAAGATTTGGCTATGATGGTTCTAACCCAGAGAGGGAGAGACGGACAGATTGGCTGGTTCACACTGGTTCATATGTGGGCTAAGGCAATCTGGTGCATGGGATAAATGCATGACTTGAGTTCAAAATGATCCCTCGGTAGCACTTTATAATGACTATAGCTTGGTTAGCCTTAAAACATGAGGAAAGACTTAATTCAGAATGAACAAACTGTTTATTCAGGCTTAGTACCTACTTAAGGGACCCATATTATGCAATTTTCTCTATTATCTATGTTATAATGTTGTTTTCTTACCCCAAACATACCTGGAGTTGTGTTTTGTTTAATTCGATCACATAAATCCTACCTATTTAGGCTGAAAACACTCTCTTTCACCTTATGATGTCATGTGGTAATACAGGAAGTGCCCCACTGTGTTTTTAAACTCCACACACCTTCACTAGAATCAAATGGATGATTTCAGCCCTGGAATTGCCCATCTCTACTGAGCAAAAGATAAAAAGTAGCTCTTAACGTGAAAACTACTGCTTCATGGCATTTTTTAAACATATGGATGAAACAAAACAAACTCTGGGTATGTTTTTGAGTAGATAAGAGCATTATAACACGGATTAAAACTCACAAGAGTCGATTTTGCATAATATAGGACCTTTAAGAAGTTTTAGGAGTTAGTTTTGAGGCATTCAAGTGCATATAATTGATTTTCATGTTTTCTAATTATCACTTGGGTTGGTATAATAGCATTTGTGGTTAATCTATCATAATTTTACATTAATTAAGTGGCAGTTTGTGTGAAAAAGAGTTGAAAAGTACAAAAATACAAGAAGTGGCACTGTATTCGAAAACAGAATTCCTCTACCTGCTTCATCACACAAAAGTACGGACAAGGAAGGCATTTTTAATGAGTTTAAATATATTTTTTAAACACAATAAAGGTGTTTTCATTTACTTGTATTAGTCTAATCATAACTGTTGCCAACTGAGACAAGCGCTGGGCCTTGGTAATATTATGGTTGCTAAGTAACAGTTTACAGGAATTACTTTTACGTATGTCGTATCGGCTGCCCATGTCCAACCAGTAAAGAAAAGTAAAAAAAACTTTTAGTACAGTCTTAAATATAATTACTGTGTGTTAAATATGTTTTGGTGAAATTAGTAGTTTAAACTCCCGTATGCAGATAAATATGAAGCCTGACTCTTTCCTTATAAACGATTCATTATGAGTTTAGTCTTTTGTTCGTGCTTTATTAAGGCTCTTGAAAGTGTAGTCATTATGAAGTGGTACTAATCCCTCTATAACCTGCATGGAAGACTCAAAGCAAAGAAATCCTACAGCTCCTTGTTCATACCTATGCTCACTGTAAACATTATAGTTAGACCTGGATAAGCCTATAATCGTACAGTTATTAGAGGCCAAAAACTGTACTGTTACTTACTTAGAGCTTACAACAAAATAAGACTAAAGAAGTATTTGGAGGAATTACATGGCAAATAAGAGTTACTGTCTTTACATAGCATCTGATTTATAATTTGAAGTTAATGTGATTGGAAGCACAAAACAAAATAATGCACAATTTTAAGATAGAAGGAGATGATAAAAAAATCCCTAAATTAAATTCTGTCAGAAGGTGTGTCATAGAGAAATTGCATTGCTGTGCTGTGCCAACCCAATACTGCCAGCTCAGCCTTTGTTATCTTGGCCTCCATATTACACTTAGTATAATACTCCCTACAAGAAAAACTACTTTATTTAAAGGTAAATGTAACTGAGTTCTACCCACCTCTTTGCATATTCCTAGTCCCAGTAGCATTGCCGGTGCATGCTTAAACTATCAATGACTTTCCTTTTTATAGTCCCTCAAACTCCCTCAAAGATAACCTCAAATCCACTACTATTTCAAAAGCATGCCAAGTCCTAAGCCTAAAAGTGTCTCCCAGAACAACCACATAAAGGATGTGTTTTTACAAGCTTTGACTGGCAGACTCAGAAACATAGCAGACATTTTAGTTGTTATCTATTCAGTACATGTCAACATTTGCTTGAGCTAGCCGCTGCGCTATAGGTGAGCTACATACTGCAAACACAAATCTAAAGCCATTGTACATGCTTACATTCAGCATTTAGTGTGAGCAGAGCGCTACTACTCATCTTTCTGCTGAGGCTCAGTGGTCTAAAACTGAGCAGGCCTTGGACATATTGTCTAAATAATTCATGAAATGGTTTTCGATTAAAGACGCCATATGGGGCTGAAATAGCTGCATGGTTCAACATCACAGTGACGATAGTTTAAAGTTGTACTGCGGGACTTGATCATCTGCTTGTCTTCACGGAGATGTTATTACTTTGCTTGAAAAGTTCCTTAATATTGCATTAAGTGGATATCCAGCATTTATTCAACTACAGGTGATTTTATTGCTGAAAAATACCTTGAAAAACATACGTGCTTCTGATTTGAAGTACCAGGAGATGGATAACTTGACTAGAAAAATGCCCTACTGTGGAGCATTCCAGGCAAAGTGATAACATCACCATAGAGACAAGCAGGCAGTGGACAACCAGAAAAGTTGCACAGTGCACAGTGAATTCAGACCATATAAGATGAGCTGTTGTTATTGTGATGTTGAACTTAGCTTCATCTTCTTTTTCTTATATTTCTGTTTAAATCCATGGGTTTCAGATTTATGTAAAATTTGCACTGTTGCCATAGCAATTCAAAACAAAAATCTTCTGAATAGTGAAAAGTCTTCAAAATGGCACTTAAAGCCAGGAAACTGAAACCCATGAATAGGCATGTGAGCATGGTTTTTACTACAACAATGCACGCTCAAGCAATCATAACATCAGCTATGGACATGTGAGCACAGTCTTTGATAGAAAATGTCCTATTATAAAACATTACCTTTGTTTCTATCGACTAATGCATTTGTGTATTGAAAAATTACAATGCACTACAATATATTGATATAAACATCACATAAAAGGGGCTGTACCATTTTTATCCACAAAGCAGGAAAAAAGTTAATCTACTGTTAGTTGTTGTTAGCGGTGGTTTAAAAGGCTCTATTCACGCTTACGACAGAAACCAGGAAGACGTTTGGAAACACTCAATGACGACTTCTGGTTTAGTTCCCGACACTGGGCTCGCCGACCGACTGTGATCAAACCCATTGAAGTAAATGTGATGGTTGGCAAAATGAAGCCTGCATACGTATGTTATGTGCCGTTTGGAATCATCTTGAATTTGGCGTCTTCATCTCTTCTAATTACATGTACCCAGTGCGCTCGGAGTTGTGCGTCAGTGGGGAAATGATGAAAACTGACGTAGGGTTGGAATTGTGGATTAGCCGAACCTAACGGAACGCTACAATGATGTGGAGATGAAGAAAACTGGGACATTTTTTTCATTTTTCCTAGATTTTGTCAGACTTACTACCGCGAACAGAACCCACTAGAAGTTGTCATCGTCTTCCTGGTTTCTGGTTTGAGACGTAAGCATGAATAGAGCCTGTGACACGCCGCTCTGACCTCTGAAAGTTTTGGAAAGTGCTTATAAACTCATCATTCATCACAATTAGGATGCGTAGAATGCATTAGGAAAGTGAGGAATAGGTTTAGACTACAAATTTTTTAAAATGAAATCAGGTACAGCTCCTTTATTTATATCGATGAGTTGAATTTAAGCTTCTTTTCTGATTTTTCAAAATAAAAGCTGTCTCTCATGTCCTCATACGCTTACATAGTACGCAGCCAGGAGCATGTACAAAAGTCCACTTCCGTATATGCAAACAGAGAACTAGCCACTTAGCATGTGTTCAAATCCCTATTATTATTATTCTTAAATATGTTTTTGATTGTTTAACTTTGCTCCGCAGAGGCCAAGCAGAGACCGTACTACGCGGACTACTCCCCCGTCCGGCTCTCCATCCACACCCTGTGCACCAGCCACTACCTGGACCTCTTCATCACCTTCATCATCTGCATCAACGTCTTCACCATGAGCATCGAGCACTACAACCAGCCTCAGGTAAACGGCTATCTTCACAAACTAATTCTGCTAATACATTTTTTGGTGAAAGTATGACGATGTTGTTTACTTTGCAGTATTTGGAGGAAGTTCTGAAGTACTGCAACTATGTGTTCACGTGCATCTTCGTCGTCGAGGCCCTGTTAAAACTCGTGGCTTTTGGTATACAGCGATTTTTTAAAGACAGGTTTGTTCTTTACATGTTTGTACTCGTGCTATCTAGTAAATATGTTCAAATGACTTAAATTAGTAACATTTGAAATTGATTTGAGTAATATTGATTTTCTAAGTAGCACAGTAATCTAGATTTAATTCATTAAAAGTCTTATATTATGCAAAATTTACCCATGTGAGCTTTAGGCTGTGTTAGAACGTTCAAAAACACACATGGAGCTGTGTTTTGATTCATTCACGCACGTTTGAGTAATCCTTTATTATTAGTCTTTCTACACCTTGAAACTCGATATGCTCTGTTCAGCCTTGTGATGTAATGAAGCAGTATTTTTCAAGTTAACAGTTTTACCTTTTATAAAGTACAGATTGGAAATTTCAAGTGTGAAATTATCCAAATGATCCCAGTGACGTATATGGAGTTTAAAGCCTAAATATGCAGGGTTTGTGCGTTAAACTAACAAAACACAGCTCCCGGTATGTTCGTGATGAGCAAAAAACAGTATAACAGATCAGAAACTAGCGTAATATAGGACGTTTTAGATTAATTACTGCAGTGTTTGCGAGTTGAAAATCTCCCTAGAATCCGCAGCCTTTGCGACTGTGCACCTCCCAACACTGACTCAGACCAATCACAGAGCAGCACTGTGGTACGGGCGTAACCAAACGAACCAAAACAGACACGGTGACGCCAATAGGTATACTTATTTTAGCAAAAATACAGATTATTTCCTTTGTGAAAAATGTGCAGATGTAGTGCAGGTGTATTTATGAATGAGAAAGATGTATGTGTTTTTTTTTCTGTCAGCTCGATCTAACAAAAGTTTGATTTCTCATCCTGTTCTGCTGTTGTGACACCATCTCAGACTAAGTGGAGAAGTAGAATCGAGAGGTTTACACGTATCAGTCTGGCAGGTTAATCTAGAATAATATATTTTACTGTTTAAACTATTACATATCAGTAACAGTCAGGTCAGGGTCTTTTTTGCCTTCCGTTTGTGCCAATTTGACCTAGCAGAGACACATCTTCTCATCGTCTAAGCTTAAGTGAGTGGGCCGTCTGTTAAAGGTGCATTGCGTAATATTTCTAGTGGAGGGTCCCCTGCTTGTCTTCTACATGGAACTGTTATTGCTTTGTCTAGAATGTTCCACAGTAGGCCCATAGATAAAGCCACACAAAGGAGACAAGCAGGTTACAGCACTACGCCACATTACAATTCAGATCTGTAATTCCTTATTCACAAAAAATAATTCTATTTTTGAGCAATAAAAACACCCATAATGAATAAATGCTAGAGGAATATTCCTGGCAAAGTAACTTTTCCATGACGACAAACTGGTGGCGGACGCTCCACCGGAAAAGTTGCGCATTGCACTTTTAATCTAACCTAACTAAAATAAAAAAGAAAGAGACACAGTGAACTGGAAGAGCGCATACTTGAGATTACAAAGTGTATTTTTTCTATCTAGGTGGAATCAGCTGGACATTGCGATCGTCGCCTTGTCCATAATGGGCATCACTCTAGAGGAGCTGAACATGAACGCAGCTCTGCCCATAAACCCCACCATCATCAGAATCATGAGAGTGCTCAGAATAGCTCGAGGTAAGGACGTGCAGTACGGTACGGCTTTTTGCAACTGTTTATGTATTATTTATTTAGCACTTGTTAAAAGGTACATTCAGGTTTGACAGCCTAAAACTTAAAAAAGGATGTGTATAATGAACAGCTGATATCACTTTTAAAGCTCGTTTAGGTCTTGCACCAAGTTACATTTCAGAACTTTTAACTTTTAACACCTGTACGAGTCCCTGTGGCTGTTCCAAAAACCAGGCTCCGGATGAAGCGCGATCGAGCCTTTTCAGTCCGGGTGCCTCGGCTTTGGAACGACCTGCCTGAGTAAAATAAGGCTGCACCATCACTATCATCTTTTAAATCACTTCTTAAAACCCTTTTTTATCGGTTGGCCTTCATCAACTGGTTTTAGTGTGATTTTATTCTTTGTTTCTTTTTATTCTATTTGCTTTTATTCATTTTTTATTCTAATTAACTGATTTGTTTTTGTATGCTTTCTATATGCTATTTTTATGCTTTTTGTATTGTTCTTTGCTGCTTGTACAGCACTTTGTAAACATTATTTATTAAGCACTCTTAAAAACAAAGATTTATTATTATTATTATTATCAACAATCCCCAGGGGAGGCTAACTACAGGCATTGCTGTGTCTGAAGAGCTGCTACACAAATTAGACTTTCACCTGAGATTTATTTTAACACAATCTGACAAGAAAGAACTGATTTAGCTGTAACAGGTGAGCTGATTTTACTGTTAAAAGTCACATGCTAGCTAGCATATCAGCCAGCAGTTTTTCAGTTTCACCTTTTTGTTGAAAATTAAACACCTGAACTGGACCATGAATGCTTGGATTGATCACAGGCTCCTGAAAATGTGTTCCTTAAATCCATTTTGTATTTTTTTCCTTGGGTTTTCAGACAATCTTAAAACTTTTTGGCTATGTTTGCTTCTGGTAACTTCTAAACATTCCACCAATGCACATACATGTAGAACACCCCCTGCATGATGTCACTTCAGAGTATCAATAGTTGTCAAGTACATAGAAGTGGTAGCAGCCAAAAAGGATTTTAAAGACACTGCCCCAGATACATTTTTACACATTACATTATAAAGTGAGATAAAATGACCACTCAAATATTGTGTTTCTAGAAGGTCTGTTTAAGAGTTCCATAATTATGTACATCTCCTGTCATTTTGACTACTGATGTGTTCTGTTTGTTACACTAGAATTGTTGTTTTAATAAATATTTGGATTTTTTCTCTAATTTCAAGGGAAATTATTCTGTCCAAGTAGTGAGAGCGGCCACTGAAATTGTTGAATTGTTAAATGAACAAAAAGGTGCTTCAAACAGAATATTTATATTTTTCGTTGTTTTGATTTGTTCTGTTTTTTCAACATTGTTTGGTCTACTTCAGTGTCATTTGAAAATGCTCAAGAAACAATCCCCAAAATCTAGTCCTACAAAGACAATAAAATCACATTAAAATCACAGTTATCAGTGGATCTTACAGTGAAAATGGCTGTGTGTAATTGTCCCATTTTGTGTTATAGTGCTGAAGCTGCTGAAAATGGCTAAAGGCATGAGATCTCTGCTGGACACAGTGATGCAAGCCCTCCCACAGGTAAACAATCAGAGAAGAGCTCACTGTTTTATTCATGCTCCTTTTGTGGAGAATGTCTATTCAGAATGTCACCACATACAAGATTTATATGCTCTTATAAATCTTTCACTCATGTCAGATCCTTCCACATAACAAACCAAAAAGTGAGTTCTTGCTGCTACTTCTGCAGAGATGTTTTGGGCTTTATAATCGTTTTGTTTAAATTGATGTTATAATAATGTGTGGAATTCATGAAGTAATGGTACGCAATAGTAATCCAACCAGAGTGACAGTGTGTAACTTTCTTGAAATGGCAAAAATAAGAGTCAGGTCTGTGGAGATGCAAACCCACTCGCAGCAAGGACACGTTTTTTTTGACATGTGAACAATGTGAAGGGAAAAAAAACTAAAACATGAAGAAGTACTAAATAAAGACCAAAGCACACATTTCAAATATTTTTTTGTCATTTTATTGAATAATGCATGTAAAGAGTAATGTTGGAGGTGCTTTAGCGCCGTTGACGCCTGGGCCTCCACCTCTGCTCCTCCACTACCGCTGCTCCTGATGGGCGGCTGGATCACTGTGACCTTTGACCTTCATAAGGACACTTCAGGAAACTCAGCTCCTCTCGTACTGAGGACAGTTCAGACGACAGCTCCTGCACCTTCGTGGGCAGTTTCTCAACATCATTCCAAGTGGTTGGAGCCGCCATTGTAGGTTCTTCCAGTTCTTCTGTCAACTTCACATAGGCTTTCCTGGTGTAGGCCAGCTCTCGCTTTAGTTGCACCTGTTCCTGTAGTTTACAATTATACAGGTGCCGGAGCGCCTTATTTGCGCTCTCTTTGTCTTTTAGTTCCGTTTCCTTCTGCTGAAGAGTCGCTGTGAGATTTTGTAACTCCAGGTGTTTTTTGTGCATCTTTTGTATGACTTTTTTAGAGGTGACAAGGTCTTGTTTGAGTTGCACATTTTCCAGTACTTTAGAATTATACTGGCACCGGAACCTCTGATGTGCGTTAACTTCTTCTTGCAGCTGCTTGTTCTTCTCCTGAAGAGTGTCAACAAGTTTTTGCAGCCCCAAGTCTTTTGTGTTCTTTTCTGTGGCTCTTTTGGAGTTTGAGAGCTCTTGTTTTAATTGGACATGTTCCTGTATTTTAGAGTTATACAAGTACCGGATCTCCTTATGTACGTTCTCTAGGTCTTTTAGTTGTTTATCCTTATTCTGAAGAGCAGCAGTCAGGTTTTGTAACTGCAGGTCTTTTTCCTGTATCTCATTCATTAGATGTTTTGAGATGACAACCTTTTGTTTGAGCTGCACATTTTGCAGTACTTTAGAACTGTACTGGCACCAGAGCTCGTTATGTCCAGTAACAAGGTCTTGGATTTCCTTGTCCTTCTGCTGAAGTGTAGCCGTGAACTCCAAGGCCTTTTCTTTGCTCACTGCCTCCTCAGCCTTAAGCCTGCCGTCCAAATCAGCGTTTCTTTGGACCTGATCTGCCAGCTCGGCCCTTGTCCGCTCCAACTCTTCATACAGTGCACTGAGCAGGGCACTGTCCTCCAGGGGTGGACGTTTCTGGACCAGGCTTCTTTCCTCAGTGTTTGAGGAGTCCTGGATGTTGGGAGACACCAGTTGGATCTCCGCTGGCTTCTCAACGCCCCCTTTTGGTGTGGGGCAGAGCAGAGCCTCCAGGTCGAAGTCGTCATCATACAGATGAGCGTCGTCTTCCTCTGTGTAGAGGTACCAGGGCTTTGAGGACAAAGTCATCGAGCTCTCCATTTTCGTGTGCGTCTTCACCAGTGTCCCGAGAAGTTATGACCCAAAAGTGTCTCTTGAGAACCCTTATATACTGACGTGTCACATGACAGGCCGCAGCAGCCAATCAGAAGGGAGGAGGAGTGTCTCCGTAGTGATACATTCTATATGCAGATTCATGGAATCTGTCGTCTCCATGGTGATACATTCTATATGCAGATTCATGGAATCTGTCGTCTCCATGGTGATCAAAGAATCTTGATTTTGACCTGTGGGTTTGTAAAGTGATTTGCACTGTTAGAAATGAACTATTTAACTAACTATTAATAAAACAATACAATTATAATATTGATTAAACAAAAATGTATCAATGTCCATCTGTTAGGGTTAGGTCTGCATTTCTGATCATCTACATTCATGTGTTGAAAATATGTGTGTTGCATATGTGTACAGTGTACATATTACTAAGCTACTAAGCATACTTTTTTATTCTATTAGTGATTTGTCAGTTGCTGATCCGATCTTTGGTTTTAAAATAACTACATTTTGGTGGCTACTTCATTTTGACGTCATTAGTGATGAATGCTAAAGGTTTGTGTGTGTTTATTATTTCCATATAGCCCCATGCACGTAAGAATATTTAGAATTTAAGGAGAAAATTACCCTCCAGTCCAGGGATCTCAAAATCAATTAGAGCAGGGTTTAACAAATAACAACTAATAAATAGAATTGCTTTAAGTTATGGCTTTAAAACTGTCTTGAAATGCAAAATAACATAATTTTTAACATGCAATTCAATATGCGATTAATCGAGATTAATCGCGATTAACTATGGAATTAATCGCGATTAAAAAAAATTAATCATTTGACAGCCCTAATAATTATTGATAAATCACAATGTATTGTTGTGTATTTTAGTATTGGATCCATCATGATATATTGTATCATAACAGGGATATCGTGATATATATTATATCGCCAGATTAATGGCAATGCACACCCCGAGTAGAGGTTGGGAATTCCAGGG
This sequence comes from Odontamblyopus rebecca, assembly GCA_030686955.1. NCBI lineage: Eukaryota > Metazoa > Chordata > Actinopteri > Gobiiformes > Gobiidae > Odontamblyopus > Odontamblyopus rebecca. The sequence continues at coordinate 24,129,290 of CM060667.1, forward strand.
CTGAAATGATCCAAATGATTCTAGTGAAGGTGTATGGAGTTTAAAAACACAGTGGAGCACTTCCTGGGGCCTTTTCGGGGGCCGCATATTATATAATGTATTATGTATGACCATCGAGCTCTCATGCAGCCTTACATAGAATAAACTTGAATGCACTGTGTAGTCTGATACATTTAAGGGCCGTATTTTCTATACATTCACTTTACACGTTTCTGCATAAATAACAGGCCACTGCAGTATGTTATGTGACTGAACATGAAGAAGTACTAAATAAAGACCAAAGCACACATTTCAAATATTTTTTTGTCATTTTATTGAATAATGCATGTAAAGAGTAATGTTGGAGGTGCTTTAGCGCCGTTGACGCCTGGGCCTCCACCTCTGCTCCTCCACTACCGCTGCTCCTGATGGGCGGCTGGATCACTGTGACCTTTGACCTTCATAAGGACACTTCAGGAAACTCAGCTCCTCTCGTACTGAGGAGAGTTCAGACGACAGCTCCTGCACCTTCGTGGGCAGTTTCTCAACATCATTCCAAGTGGTTGGAGTCGCCATTGTAGGTTCTTCCAGTTCTTCTGTCAACTTCACATAGGCTTTCCTGGTGTAGGCCAGCTCTCGCTTTAGTTGCACCTGTTCCTGTAGTTCACAATTATACAGGTGCCGGAGTGCCTTATTTGCGCTCTCTTTGTCTTTTAGTTCCGTTTCCTGCTGCTGAAGAGTCGCTGTGAGATTTTGTAACTCCAGGTGATTTTTGTGCATCTTTTGTATGACTTTTTTAGAGGTGACAAGGTCTTGTTTGAGTTGCACATTTTCCAGCACTTTAGAATTATACTGGCACCGGAACCTCTGATGTGCGTTAACTTCTTCTTGCAGCTGCTTGTTCTTCTCCTGAAGAGTGTCAACAAGTTTTTGCAGCCCCAAGTCTTTTGTGTTCTTTTCTGTGGCTCTTTTGGAGTTTGAGAGCTCTTGTTTTAATTGGACATGTTCCTGTATTTTAGAGTTATACAAGTACCGGATCTCCTTATGTACGTTCTCTAGGTCTTTTAGTTGTTTATCCTTATTCTGAAGAGCAGCAGTCAGGTTTTGTAACTGCAGGTCTTTTTCCTGTATCTCTTTCATTAGATGTTTTGAGATGACAACCTTTTGTTTGAGCTGCACATTTTGCAGTACTTTAGAACTGTACTGGCACCAGAGCTCGTTATGTCCAGTAACAAGGTCTTGGATTTCCTTGTCCTTCTGCTGAAGTGTAGCCGTGAACTCCAAGGCCTTTTCTTTGCTCACTGCCTCCTCAGCCTTAAGCCTGCAGTCCAAATCAGCGTTTCTTTGGACCTGATCTGCCAGCTCGGCCCTTGTCCGCTCCAACTCTTCATACAGTGCACTGAGCAGGGCACTGTCCTCCAGGGGTGGACGTTTCTGGACCAGGCTTCTTTCCTCAGTGTTTGAGGAGTCCTGGATGTTGGGAGACACCAGTTGGATCTCCGCTGGCTTCTCAACGCCCCCTTTTGGTGTGGGGCAGAGCAGAGCCTCCAGGTCGAAGTCGTCATCATACAGATGAGCGTCGTCTTCCTCTGTGTAGAGGTACCAGGGCTTTGAGGACAAAGTCGTCGAGCTCTCCATTTTCGTGTGCGTCTTCACCAGTGTCCTGAGAAGTTATGACCCAAAAGTGTCTCTTGAGAACCCTTATATACTGACGTGTCACATGACAGGCCGCAGCAGCCAATCAGAAGTGAGGAGGAGTGTCTCCGTAGTGATACATTCTATATGCAGATTCATGGAATCTGTCGTCTCCATGGTGATACATTCTATATGCAGATTCATGGAATCTGTCGTCTCCATGGTGATCAAAGAATCTTGATTTTGACCTGTGGGTTTGTAAAGTGATTTGCACTGTTAGAAATGAACTATTTAACTAACTATTAATAAAACAATACGATTATAATATTGATTAAACAAAAATGTATCAATGTCCATCTGTTAGGGTTAGGTCTGCATTTCTGATCATCTACATTCATGTGTTGAAAATATGTGTGTTGCATATGTGTACAGTGTACATATTACTAAGCTACTAAGCATACTTTTTTATTCTATTAGTGATTTGTCAGTTGCTGATCCGATCTTTGGTTTTAAAATAACTACATTTTGGTGGCTACTTCATTTTGACGTCATTAGTGATGAATGCTAAAGGTTTGTGTGTGTTTATTATTTCCATATAGCCCCATGCACGTAAGAATATTTAGAATTTAAGGAGAAAATTACCCTCCAGTCCAGGGATCTCAAAATCAATTAGAGCAGGGTTTAACAAATAACAACTAATAAATAGAATTGCTTTAAGTTATGGCTTTAAAACTGTCTTGAAATGCAAAATAACATAATTTTTAACATGCAATTCAATATGCGATTAATCGAGATTAATCGCGATTAACTATGGAATTAATCGCGATTAAAAAAAATTAATCATTTGACAGCCCTAATAATTATTGATAAATCACAATGTATTGTTGTGTATTTTAGTATTGGATCCATCATGATATATTGTATCATAACAGGGATATCGTGATATATATTATATCGCCAGATTAATGGCAATGCACACCCCGAGTAGAGGTTGGGAATTCCAGGGCTGAAATGATCCAAATGATTCTAGTGAAGGTGTATGGAGTTTAAAAACACAGTGGAGCACTTCCTGGGGCCTTTTCGGGGGCCGCATATTATATAATGTATTATGTATGACCATCGAGCTCTCATGCAGCCTTACATAGAATAAACTTGAATGCACTGTGTAGTCTGATACATTTAAGGGCCGTATTTTCTATACATTCACTTTACACGTTTCTGCATAAATAACAGGCCACTGCAGTATGTTATGTGACTGAACATGAAGAAGTACTAAATAAAGACCAAAGCACACATTTCAAATATTTTTTTGTCATTTTATTGAATAATGCATGTAAAGGGTAATGTTGGAGGTGCTTTAGCGCCGTTGACGCCTGGGCCTCCACCTCTGCTCCTCCACTACCGCTGCTCCTGATGGGCGGCTGGATCACTGTGACCTTTGACCTTCATAAGGACACTTCAGGAAACTCAGCTCCTCTCGTACTGAGGAGAGTTCAGACGACAGCTCCTGCACCTTCGTGGGCAGTTTCTCAACATCATTCCAAGTGGTTGGAGTTGCCATTGTAGGTTCTTCCAGTTCTTCTGTCAACTTCACATAGGCTTTCCTGGTGTAGGCCAGCTCTCGCTTTAGTTGCACCTGTTCCTGTAGTTCACAATTATACAGGTGCCGGAGTGCCTTATTTGCGCTCTCTTTGTCTTTTAGTTCCGTTTCCTGCTGCTGAAGAGTCGCTGTGAGATTTTGTAACTCCAGGTGTTTTTTGTGCATCTTTTGTATGACTTTTTTAGAGGTGACAAGGTCTTGTTTGAGTTGCACATTTTCCAGCACTTTAGAATTATACTGGCACCGGAACCTCTGATGTGCGTTAACTTCTTCTTGCAGCTGCTTGTTCTTCTCCTGAAGAGTGTCAACAAGTTTTTGCAGCCCCAAGTCTTTTGTGTTCTTTTCTGTGGCTCTTTTGGAGTTTGAGAGCTCTTGTTTTAATTGGACATGTTCCTGTATTTTAGAGTTATACAAGTACCGGATCTCCTTATGTACGTTCTCTAGGTCTTTTAGTTGTTTATCCTTATTCTGAAGAGCAGCAGTCAGGTTTTGTAACTGCAGGTCTTTTTCCTGTATCTCTTTCATTAGATGTTTTGAGATGACAACCTTTTGTTTGAGCTGCACATTTTGCAGTACTTTAGAACTGTACTGGCACCAGAGCTCGTTATGTCCAGTAACAAGGTCTTGGATTTCCTTGTCCTTCTGCTGAAGTGTAGCCGTGAACTCCAAGGCCTTTTCTTTGCTCACTGCCTCCTCAGCCTTAAGCCTGCCGTCCAAATCAGCGTTTCTTTGGACCTGATCTGCCAGCTCGGCCCTTGTCCGCTCCAACTCTTCATACAGTGCACTGAGCAGGGCACTGTCCTCCAGGGGTGGACGTTTCTGGACCAGGCTTCTTTCCTCAGTGTTTGAGGAGTCCTGGATGTTGGGAGACACCAGTTGGATCTCCGCTGGCTTCTCAACGCCCCCTTTTGGTGTGGGGCAGAGCAGAGCCTCCAGGTCGAAGTCGTCATCATACAGATGAGCGTCGTCTTCCTCTGTGTAGAGGTACCAGGGCTTTGAGGACAAAGTCGTCGAGCTCTCCATTTTCGTGTGCGTCTTCACCAGTGTCCTGAGAAGTTATGACCCAAAAGTGTCTCTTGAGAACCCTTATATACTGACGTGTCACATGACAGGCCGCAGCAGCCAATCAGAAGTGAGGAGGAGTGTCTCCGTAGTGATACATTCTATATGCAGATTCATGGAATCTGTTGTCTCCATGGTGATACATTCTATATGCAGATTCATGGAATCTGTCGTCTCCATGGTGATCAAAGAATCTTGATTTTGACCTGTGGGTTTGTAAAGTGATTTGCACTGTTAGAAATGAACGATTTAACTAACTATTAATAAAACTGTCTCTCTCACTCTGTCTTGCTGTTTGTTTTTTGTCAGCAGGGAAGGAGCTGAATTGGCACTACAGGCAGCTATACATTGTGGGAGCTGTAGTTCAAATTCTTATGCATTTATGCATTTTATTGTCGGGTCAATAGACATTAGAAATTGTCTTGTGGGCCAGTAGAAATTCTCTCGGGGGCCTCGTTTCAGACCCCTGTTATAAACTGACCATAAGGAGTCAATGCTACAAGTGCATCTTAAAGCATTCACAGGTGCAGTTCAGAAAAGGCATGTCTTTTTAAAGAGAATAAATCTTACATAATGTCCATAATGCGTTCTGTTCCCTGGAGACTGAGATTTTACTGATCATTCCCCACATATATTATGAACATGTGTATTTTGCTTCCAATACCAATAATGTTACCCAAAAATTATCTCCAATGTCAAGACTACCACTACTACTACTAACTTCTTGGTTGTAATAATTGTAATTGTAGTAGTAATCCTGGTATTTGAGGTAGTATTTGAAATAGTTGTTAGTAGTATTTTAGGTAGTAGTATTTCATTTTCATTCATTTATTTATTTAACAGGACAATGCACACATTATGTCCGAGGGCAGAGATGCTAGAATCATATTCTATCTTAGGAAGCTAAATTCCATCTGTAGTCTTTTTAGGTAGTAGTACTTATAGTAGTAGAGTAGAAGAGTAGTGGAGGTAGTAGTAGCACTGCCAGTGAGTATTAGTAGTTACTAGTAATGGAATAAGTATTACAGCAGGATTGGAAGACATAAAAGTTGAGGCATATGAGTAGGATGTAGTAGTAACGAAGATAGTAGTACTTTGAATTTACCTCGGGATCAATAAAGTGTCTCTTTCTCTTTTTAGACTGTAGTGATTAGTACTAGTGGTAGTGTTAGCAGTAGCACTAGTAGCAGCAGTAGTAGTAGTGCTATTATTAACATATGTATTTTTCTTCTAGGTGGGGAATCTTGGTCTTCTCTTCATGCTGCTGTTCTTCATCTACGCTGCGCTGGGAGTGGAACTGTTTGGCAAACTGGGTCAGTCTAATACAAATGCACAATCGCGCACACAAACACACACACACATAAATATGCTCAAAAGGCAGAAAACGGTTCAATGCGCTCATTGCTAGTAGGGTCATAACAGAATAGAGACTAGGCCGGAACTAGACCAGGACCCAACCAAGCCTACATCAGGACTAAACCATGATGAATCCAGAACCAAACCATGTCAAGTATGAAAGCACCCACCGTCTTGACCCCTCTGTCCCATGATCCACCCATTTTGACATCACAGCCTGGTTACAACAAGCACGCAGTAGATTTAAAAGCCCTAAACCTGATTTCTTCCCATGTATTTGACCAAAATGTGCATTGCTTCTGTACAGATATATATTATATAAGCAGCTCTTGAGGTCAAAATAAGTCCACTGCGTTTTCTCTGCATCTACACCGTGTTATTGTCTGGTAATCAGGAAGTGTGTGATTAGCATGCTAGATGGTGTTAGCTTAACTACGCAAAACTCCGCTCTGGTCTCTGAAAGTTGTAGAAAGCGCTCATAAACCCGTTGGGATGAATAATTAGAATGCGTTGTTTTGTGGTCACGTAAAGCTAACAACACTTTAAAACTAGCATGCTAACAATAAAACGCTTTGTAACGGTTTGTAATTAGACATAGACAGCACACTGAGGTCTCATTTTGCTTACAAGGAAATAAATAAACTTTAATTACTTGTTGTAATAGATGAAAACCTGGTAAACTGAAGTTAAAATGTTTTGCATAATACCCCCTATTATGCAAAAACCTGCCTGAAGAGGTTTTAGACGTCATCCATGCGTGTTTCAGTAATTGAGCGATCTCTCCCGGACTCAAAACTTAGAATTAAGTTAGTTTGACAGACTTCTGCATCTCGTGTGGTAAAAATAGAATCAAATGCTAAAAATAACCAAGGACTGTTCCTCTTGTCCTTAGTGGCCTCCTGTAGAACTTACAAGACGTGCTTTTGGCTGTTAGGATGTGATAAACCACCTTGGGGGCCGTCTGTCAAACTAGCCCTGAATCACTATCTTAATGTCCTACACACAAGCCCGTAGCACGCAGCTCTATTCTATAACTGTGTATACATTCCTGACTCATTTTACCCTGACGCTACATTAGTTCTCATGGTTTTGTTTATTCCTACAGAGTGCAATGACCGTAACCCGTGCGAGGGGCTGAGCAGACACGCCACCTTTGAGAATTTTGGCATGGCCTTCCTCACGCTGTTCCGGGTGTCCACGGGAGACAACTGGAACGGGATTATGAAAGTATGGTTACACACATGCATTTTGGGGACATTTTATGGATTTACATTTATTTCTTGCAGAGTGATTATAATCTTAACCATAACTGCTAATGGCCTTAGCCTCAACCCTAAACTTAACCTATATCTTAAAGGGACATTATGTAAGAATTTGGCCTATCTGTGTCCTCAGATATGATCATGATCATTGTAATGCTGATTTATTCTTTATTAGTAAAACATTGGGTCATGATGACCAAGTAATTTATGAGCAGATGAGTCTGAGTTGCCAGCATCAGTGCTGAATCCAGTTGGTTTAAACTAGGGCTAAAACAGGACTTTTGTATTTGCATGTGTTAGCTGCATAAAGAGCAAAACTTTAGTCCTTACACAATTATCACCAAATGAAAACAGCAAGAGATGAGAAAAAGGCACGCGGTGTCCTGTGCGCACAGACCAGACACATTATGAATAGTTTTACAGCATTGAAACCACACAAACAATACTCTAGCATGAATGAGACGAATCATTTCCCTCAATTAGAGCAGCTGCAATAACCATAGACCGCACAGAATTTAGGCATTTTGGCAGAGTGAGTGGAGATAAACGGGGTTCTGTGCTTTTGGTGACGTCGACGTGACGTCATCTGAAGCCCAGCAATTCTGGAAGTTCTGAGCTTTCATAAGAGGCGTGGTCTGTCCATATAGTGAGAAAAAACGTGTACGTGTTCTTAGTTAAAACACTCGCATCAAGGTTTAGTTGTGATTTGAGTTCCTTTTTGTTGTTGTTAATAATAAACTATTCACGTCATGCGGACCTGAAGGAGGCAGGTCCCCATGATGTGAGTGTGCGTACAGATTTTAGTCCATACAATGTGATAAGTACTCACACATACTCATATACACACTTGTACACACTGGCATAAATGAAAACCAAGATTATCCTATCTGAGCCACAGAGACCTTGATGACCTCCAAAACCAATTATTCAGTCATTAAGAAGCTTAGCTGTGTTAGCACTGTAGCTTTTACTAAACAGAAAATATCAAAGGCGTTAGCGTGATAGCATCGGAAGCTAATCCAGTTTTTGTCAGGCCATAATGACACAAAATAGGCCACAGATATAGAGAAACCTGAGTACTATTTTTTGACGATTTTAAGAATTTTTATGGACAAATTGTGATCTTAAAGGTGCACTAAGTAGAGGATCTGACACCTTTTTGTCTCCATGTGGATGTTATTGCTTTATTTAGAATGTTCAACAGTATGGCATTAAAATCATGTCCTATCTCCGTGGAGACAAGAAGGTGATACCATTAGACCAAGTATTTTTGAACAAATAAAAACGTTTACTGCCATACTGGAACGCTGTAATGTAAGCAACAAGTAGGTACCAGACTAGAAAAGTCTACTAGTCTACTACTAAAGTCTACTAGAAAGGTTATATAGTGCTTCTTTAAATTGGTTTAAATGCCTGTTAATCTTTGTTTGAGATCTTGACTAGTTTTCAGTGGTCTAAACTCATCTGTTTTTGCAGTGTTGTCCCACTTTTAATAGGGCAAGTGGATCTAAATTGCTATATCTTTTCTTGTCTATCAGGACACACTGCGAGAATGCCGTCCTGATGAACCCAACTGCCTCACCTACCTGCCCCTGGTCTCTCCCATCTACTTTGTCACCTTTGTGCTCATGGCTCAGTTTGTCCTTGTCAATGTGGTGGTGGCTGTTTTAATGAAGCACCTGGAGGAAAGCAACAAGGTAAAGTTATTTTCAAATCTGTTATAATGTTAAAATGTTGTTCACTCATCACAAACGTACTTAAAGTTGTGTTCTGGTTCATTCACACATGTTTAGCACACACATTCTTGATATTTAGGCTGAGTTCTTCTCTCAGACTGAAAACACTCCATTTCACCTTATGTTGTCATGTGATAATACAGGAAGTGCTAAACTTCACCATGTGTGAATGAAACAAAACACATTCCAGCTATGTTTTTGATGAGGTAACCACATTTTAACACAGTGTAAAGCTCACAAGAGTCAATTTTGTGTAATATAGGTTGGTTGAATGTTTTGTGGTGTTTTTGCAGGAGGCTAAGGAGGATGCGGAAATAGATGCAGAGATTGAACTGGAGATGGCACTAGAGAATCAGCGGCGGGCGAGTACTGGGTCCAATAACAGCTCAGTGGGAGGGACCTACATCGGGCCATGTCCAAATTCTCCTGAAGAGGTACAGGAAACAGATCCATTCAAATCCTTTGTTGGCTTATACATGTGTATAAGCTACCATACTAATTGTATTTTAATTTGAATCAAAATTATGATTATTGCTTAATTATAGTTTTTCATATAGTGATACATAATGATGAACAGTTAAGACCATTAGTATAGCACTTAACTGTCAAAATTCCTTGAAGTTGTACCTATGAACATAAATATCACTTTATACCTTTATTTGTACAATTACAGCTTTTTCTGCCATTTCCAGTTTAAATCACCTTTTTGCAGCATTATAAACAATATATTTGATATTCAGATTTTGGTTATCTTCAAATTTATATACAATATTTTAATAATATATTGTAATATTTTCATAAAGTGCCCACCTTTGTCTTCTTCACTTTGCAAAATTCTTAAATCAACTAACCCTGAGTTCCTCACTATTCTTGACCAAAGCCTGTTTTGCTTTTCATGGAAATTAAAGCTAAAAAGTTAAATCATGTACTGCTTTAACATGTCAAATTTTAAGTGTGGGTTTGCTTTAAAACATGGCTCAGTTTTGTACCACACAGATCCATACAAGAGCGCTATAAAAATCAGCATGTCTATGGTCTGGTCTGTGTCTCCCTCTGCAGGAGGTGGAGGTGCACTACAAGGAGCAGGATCCCTCCTCCGTGAAGATGTCCGTATCCAGGATGCACTCTCTGCCCAACGACAGCTACATGTTCAGACCTGTACGTCCCGCCAGCGCCCCCTACCCTCTGGAGGAGGTGGAGCAGAGTCCCCAGCACGCAGGTACAGGGCTGCTAAAGTCACTAATGAAAACAGAAGTACATTTTTAGTAATACAGTTACTGTTAATGATTACCGGTATTACATTAGTGGTCTAGTGCTTCCCAACCAGTGGTATAGTAACTCCTTCAGGATTTAAGAACTATGCAGGGGTCTCTTAGAATCGTCTCAATGGTGCACAGCATCACTTTTCTGATCTTGGACGGTCTACCGTGTACTTGTCTCCACAAAATTGCTTTTGTTTAGCATGCTCCGCATTATGGCATTAAATTCAATACATCTTGTATTTGTTAAATTACGGATGTTTGAAGTTTTAAAAAATAGCCTAGAAAAATGACTTCTTATGAGTACCTGTCCTGTGACTTGACCTGGTGACGTCTACTGCTTGTCTCTATAGACACAGATAAGGTTAATGTCATATGGTGGAACATTATAAGAACAATGATAATATCTCCATAGAGACAAGTAGATGGCAGACAATTTACATAGTGTACTTTTTCCGTTTATAGCTGGCATGTTTTTGTTTGTTTTTGTTTTTAATAACAAACTATTCACAGATATTTATTGCATTCTTGTCTATTGAACAGCGACGTTCTTAAAAGTTAAAATAGAATATTTCGTCTGTTAATGTACTTAAAATGTTCAGATTTCATATTGTCAGTGAAGTAAATCTGCATATCTTTGATGAATACATATGGTGTATAACAATAGCCCATGACCCATTGGTTGGGAAGCACTTGCAACAGAGCAACAGTGTGTGGGTTTGTAATAGGAGACATGAGCACTGACCCTACTGTTCTGTGTGCAGTCAGACTGTAGGCACAGGCCCTGGCTCTGTCAAAGGTACTACAGCAGTGGATGAGCTGAGACAAGTGAACAATAATTGCCTTCACACAACTCATCTGCTCAGCCCTCATATGACCCCTGCTATACGAGCTGGACAAACTGCAAAGCTACGACCCAAGAGCTAAAAGTTGAATTGATATCTTTGTGAATGTGATTTTGAATTGTCAGTGAAATTCACTGTTAGTGGCTTTGTAGTTTGTAGTGATATGGATTCTGATATGATCTTTTCCTGTTGCATACAGTTTGCATAGGCTTGTCTATGAATGCTGCTTGGAGATCCTGGTTACAATATCGCACTGTTATAAACCCTCAAAAGTTACATTTAACCATTTACTGTATAATTCTCTCTTTAAAAGTATGCCATGGAACTTTTCTGCTGAGAGGACCAACACCTGCTGTCTCCATGGGGGTGTTATTGCTTATCCTGCAATGTTCCGCTGTAGCATTAAACTCATTACTTATTACTAGACTAATAATAAAGAGTTACTCAGATATGTGTGATAGAAACAAAACATAACTCCAGGTATGTTTTTGATTAGCATTATAACATGTCTTAAAGCCCACAAGAGTCAATTTCACATGCTATAGAACCTTTAATGTGATATTGGGAAGCATTCGAGGCAAAACAATGACACCTCCATGGAAACAAGCAGGTGACAGTTGCACAGTGCACTCTAATACATTTGATTTTAACCAGGATTTCAGATGAATAAATCGTTAACTCACTCATTTCCTGAAAACCCAGGCCACACTCTATTTTGCTTATGGTATAGAGTTGGTTTTATAATTGAAATGAACACATGAAAGGTAAATCGTTTTCCTATTCATGCAATACAATTATACTTTTCCATAATGTCAAGATAAAGTGTTGGCTCTAGAACAGAGAGAGTGGTTGTGAATACTGAGTTAACATTACGGCCATATGCATGTACTATAAACGGCATGCATAAGAGCAACAGAGCATAATGAAGCAGTATGTTTAATGGTTTTATGGTTGATTATAGAAAACTATGACCCGTACGGTGTCTCCTTAGTAATCAGAGGTGGGTAGAATAGCCAAATGCTGTGCTATAGTAAGTAAAAGTTAGTTAGTTCGCGTTAGTTCAAAAATATTACTCAAGTAGACGTACAAAGTAGTCTACTGACAAATAACTGTAAAATAACTGTCTTGAAGTAACATCTGATTTATTATTTAAGGTTAAACGTCCTGCGCACGATTGTTTTTTGATGTGTTTGGGCAAAATGTGTGCAGATATATTGTATAAGCAGCTCTCAAGGTCAAAATATGCCATCTCCAACTAATTATCATTTTCAATTATTATGCATTTTATTGTCTGATAACCAGGAAGTGCACGTTAGCATGCTTGCAGTTGTTAGCTTTATCGTGACGGCAAAATTCTCTGGTTTCTGAGAGTTTTGAAAATAAGCACTTCCTGTTTAAAGTCTTTGCAGTGATTAATTAGGATGCTCAGAATGGATAAGGTAAGTGAGGAATAACTTCAAACTGGTTCAAATGAATTGTGTTTTTCATGTTTTTAAGACGGTAATATCAGGTACAGCGCGTTTATTGCAATCGGAAGGACAGCCCAAATGTTTACTTGAGTACTGCTACAGTGTTAAACATATTTAAGTAGAATTAAAAGTGTAGTGTCTGCGAGCACTGCCCACCTCTGTCTGAAAAATCAACATACAGACACAGTACTACAGTGTGTTTCCAGTCATCTAACGTTTTATTTTGGTTGTTAGGCTCGGTGACGTCGGTCCACTCCCAGCCGTGTGAGAGGCGCAGTCTGCTCCAAGTCCCCGACATGTCCCCGCTCCACAGGCCCAGCCTCCCTCTGGCCCCGCCCCGCATCGCCCCGCCCGCTCCAAGCCCCTCCCCCCGAGCCCTGCGCAGACAGGTGAGGACGGCCTTATTTTACCTCTTTATTAACTTTATTTTAACTCTTTTCTTCTTTGGGCCGCTTGAGTTTACTATTTCTACTTGATTTTACTTATTATGTATTTGATTAGACTATATACTACGGGACTTTATTACACTTTACTTTATCCTTCTTTATTTCATTTTGTCATTGTTTACTTTACTTTGTTCTTTGTTACTTAACTTTATCCAACTACTACTGCTACTTTATACTATTACCATTTTACTGTGCATTATTTTGTCCTTCTTTACTTTACTCTACTCTTCTTTAAGTTACTTTCTTTACCTTATTTGATCCTTCTTTACATTATTCTACTCTACTTTGTCCATCTTTACTTTATTATTCTTTATTTTTCTGTTACTTTACTACTTTCCTTCACCCTTTCTTACTTTTCTCTTATTTATTTTGCAGACTGCGGTCAAAGTGGATTCAGTGGAGTTCCACAGCTCAGAGCACCAGGAGCGCCCCAACCCTCCTCGAGTGCCTCCTCTGCCCCCTCAGCCGACCACTCCCTCTCCTCTGCCCCCTCCTCCCCCCTCCTCGCCCTCCGCTCTGCCCCCTCCCTCCCCCTCCTCCCTGTCTCTCCCACCCTCCACCCCCTCTCCTGTCTGCTCTCCTGTCCCTACACTTCTTTCCTCTCCCTCCTCTCTCCCCCCTCCTCCCTGCTCCCCCGCCCGGCTGCTCCCTCCTCCCCCCTCCCCCCGCCTGCCCCTGAGGCCCCCCAGCCTGCGCCGGCCCAGGCCCCTGGTGGACACACGGGACCCAGCGGACGAGGAAGTGTGCCACATCACCAGTGCGGCCTGCCGCCAATGGAGAGAGGAGGCAGGGCCTGACCAGACAGGGAGGACCTGTAGGAGCCTCTCACTGTCTCCTTATGCCCCGCCCTTCTGTCACGACTCTGACCCCGCCCCCATCCCTCCTGTACCCACCCTCACCCCCACCCAGGCGTCACGGAGCACACTCAGTCTGCTCACTGACACTACTAAGGAGCACGACCTAAAGAAGGGCTTTAGCACCGATAACCAGTGCTTCCTGGGTAAAACGCTGTCGGCCGGTTTCCCTGACGACCAGCGCCGACACTCCATCGAGGTGTGCCTCCCTCAGCTAATCTTCACCAGTGATGAGGCTCCAGAGCAGAGGCAGCGGCCAGAGAAAGGCCCAGTGCGTGTGCAGTCTGTGGGAGGTGGGCACAGGAAGAAGAAGCTCAGTCCTCCCTGTATCTCCATCCACCCTCCTCCAGAGCGAGAGCCGGGCCCCTCAGCCTCTTCTCCTAAACTGTCCCCCTGCAGCATGCTGCTGCGGAGGAGAGCGCCCTCATATGACCTGAGCCCTCACACTCAGGCACAGGAGGCGTGTACAGACACACAGACCCCCCTCTCCCCCCTCCACAGACCTCTACAAGTGCATTCTCCCAGCCACTCTCTGACACCCTCTGCAGGCAACACCCCAACACACAGCCCATCCTTCCCCACTCATGGGATCACACCGACACACATCCCTATCAGCCCCAACATATTTATCCAGCCCCGGGCACCCCTGGGTGCTATGCCCTGTGGTCAGAGCCCATCGCCCCGGCACTCTCCTCACCAAGGGGACTACAGCTCTCTGCCACAGTTCAGCTTCGATCAGCCACAGACGCGCTACATGAGCGGTCTGCAGCCCGGTCTGTCAGACAGTGACAGTCCCACCTGCTCCTCTCCCTTTGACAGCAGACTGAGGAGCAGCCCGGGCTTCAGTGCTAAGAACCGCAGGACTGCCCAGTGAGCAGATGGGCTGCCTTCAGGATGTCCACTAACCTCGGATATGGCGGTGGAGTGGCTGGGACTTTTGTTTTAACAGTGACTATTAGGACACTTTTTATAAGGAGAAGAGAAGGATTTTTGAAGAACTACAAAACCACTAAAGCTGTACTGGTGACAGCATCCACTGTATACGGTGCATTTTGGAGTAATGCTAATAAGTTTGCACCAGAACTGAAGCCACCTAACTCCGTAGCCAAAGTTTTCATTTGTATTTTTTTTTTTTTTTTTTAACTTGACACACTGTCTCTACCCACGCGAGCCAATCAGGAAGCAGCGTCTGGCTGATAATCGATGATCTTTTATGGGTGGCGTGGGGGAAATGTGGGATATGCAACTTGATGTGTCCTACAGGCGCTCTGCAGCCCTGGGCTCCTGGATCACATTGATCAGAGCAGGAGTGTTTGGACAACACACAGGGAGCAGGAAACAGCTGTAGACTTTATCTGGGGATCTGTGCAGTGTAAATAAGATGCAAATACTGTATTTGGTGAGATTAAAATAGCTCTATCCATATGCACATATTTTTATAGAAATCTTAACATGTTTTTGCACACAAATTTGAATTTCAAGTTGCTTGTTTATCCTCTGTTGTCCTTACGTGAATGTATGTTTCATTTCAAAAAAGCGAGAGAAGTGCGTCAAAGTCTCTCAGATAGGAGAGCTGAGGTTTAAGAGAAGGCTTTTATTTTTCTATATTTGAAAACCACAGGACATGCAGGGGTCTTTTCTGTAGCTGTGCTGTCCCATTTCTGTGTATCCAGGCTTTTGATCCGTTGGGAGATGCAGGCTCAGTGACACTACAGATTTTAGAATATTCTAATTAATCTGTGTTTGTATTTATATAGAGTCATTAAATGATATTGAGTATGGTCACAAGTTGCAGCCTTTATAACTCAATATGGTTTGAGTCCCCAGACCTCAGCGGTTTGGACCACAGATTGAAGTCCTATGCTATAATAAAGCATTGCAGGCACATTGTGTCTTGGCTGTGTCTATGTCACTGAGCCTCTCTCTGAAACAGCTGGAGTCGGATCATCTTTGACACCACTAAATGTTTTTGTACATCTTAAGACAACCAAACTATTGAATATGTGTAGCCAGAGTGCAATAATAATACTATACTTGTGGAAACCTAGTTAGCTGGATGCTACATTTAGCTGTGAGCGGTAGACTACTGTGTATGATATAGACCTTACTGCAGACTCACTGCAGGTATTTGAGCTGTGCGTGGCTGCAGAGGCATGACTGTGGCGAGGACACTCTGCTGGTACATCTCTGCTCACTCTGTCATCCTGCTGTTCCTTTAGCATGCATGAACACTGCAGTTTCCTACATATCCATCCTCATACGTATGAATGATAAGAATGTCGAATAAGCCATACCTTTATCCGAGCACAAAGTGTACAGTCGTGTAGTGCATGAGGAACAGAGTCCCTTTGCAAAGGCCGCTGCTGGGACAGCGTCTGAACTCCCCTGCACAGGTGCTCAGCCCTCTGAGCACGACCAAAGTGCTTTGACAATATAACCACATCACCTGTAGTGCAGGGACGTGTGCAAGGAACTGACATCCCAATATTTATCAAACTATATATAATCTATATTTATATACAAGCATAGGAAGAGTTGAATTTATTTATGCTGTTCAGTGTGGCGGCACAGTAAACCAGAGGAGTGAGGTGCAGGAGACACTTTTATTGGTCGTTTTCCATGAGCTTTATCACCTTCATGAGCTTCCTCTTAGAGCAGCACAATCACACTATCAGACTGACCTTCAACACCACACAGGATCACACCGAAACTCTAGTCACTTAGACAAACTTTAGAAACGTGTAGACCACAAAGGGCTCCTCATGAAGCTCCATGAAAGCTCTGCTCTTCTTACCCTGGTCCCACTCACACATTCACACACACACACACACTCATACACACACACTCTGTCCTCAGCGTGTGCTTTAACTGCTGTCTCGCCTTCACTTCCTGCTCAGACTGTCCAACATTTGAACATTTCAGTCGACAAGAAGAGCGCATCTGTCATAACGACTCCCCATATCCCCATGTTAGATCACAGCTTGGTCGAGTGACTGCATAATTGTTCTTACTGATCTCTGGATCGCTCCATCCTGTTTTTCGAGGAAACTCTTTTGACTATAAATTGCATGTTGTATTAAAAAACCTTTTGGGAAAGATCTGGATGTTTTGGAGATTTTGATACTTGCATTTTCAGAGGTCCCCATTTGTAGACCGACTACCTACTTGCACTGGGCTAGAAGAATTTGTAACTGATTCCAGTATCCCACTTGTTTAACGTCCTTTGCAATACTGGGTGGTCATTCAGTTTACCGGGGACAAGTTTGTTTTTTAGTGAGAAATTTGTCAGGTCTATTTTCTTGGGAACTGGCACTATTTAACTCTTTTTGCTCCAAGCGCTCTAAACTTGTCAATGGTGATGCTAATTAACTGCTGTATATTTGAAGTAGGAGTAGCCTATAAGCCCTTTTTTAACAGTACTGAAACATTGTATTAGCGTTGCTGGCAGGATTCTTCAAACTGTCGCACAACTCGACAAAATTAGACTTAATATTAATTTGAATATTTGACAATTATTTGGCCAGGCCCCCCGACCTCGGACCCCCCGAGCCTTACGCTCGTTGGGTGGACTGTGTCTGCAATAAGACGGGGGAGGGGGGCCACACACACGCACACACACAAACTTGGGACTTCCGCATTACGTATTGTTGCTAATTATTGTGTAATGATCAACTGTTGTCCTAAAGGATGTTTCCCTGTCAAATAAAAGATATCAGTTTTTTATTTATGAAACACGGTGTCGGCTGTTTTCTTTTCTTGTTTCTCTGATTTTTTTTGAGGGATTGCCAGTTACTGCATTTTTTGGACTTATAAGTTGCACTTTTTTCATGGTTTGGGTGATTCTGCGGTTTATACACAGGTGCGACTTACATATAAAATATATAATTTCACATGTTGGTTATTTTCACACTGACAGCCACGAGAGGGCGCTCTAGGCTTGTGTGCTCCTCATGTCACTTCTCGCTCTACTGCGCATGTCTCCTACAGAAAGACCTGCTGTCCTGCTGTAAGTCATGAAATCTGCAGCTGAAAACAGT
The DNA here is from genome assembly GCA_030686955.1 of Odontamblyopus rebecca. Lineage (NCBI taxonomy): Eukaryota > Metazoa > Chordata > Actinopteri > Gobiiformes > Gobiidae > Odontamblyopus > Odontamblyopus rebecca. Next base: position 24,146,830 of record CM060667.1, read on the forward strand.
GATTGACTTGTGTTTGACTCATAGATCGTATATATATGGTCTATGGCAGAGGAAACTCGAACTGTAATGAAGAAAACACAAAATCCTTATCTTTATAGATCTTTATAGTGTCTGTTTTTAAGTAAGTCTATACTTCTATTGCTGCTACTGTTTTCTTGCTGTTCTCTTAACTGTGTGTTGCAACACTGAAATTTCCCCATTGTGGGACAAATAAAAGGATATCTTATCCTATCTTAAAAGCTCATCGCGGCTAAAAGCTGGATTTAGCTGGAGTTGGCGGAGCTGCTCAGAAGTGACACAGAGGATGAAGAATTCAATGGATTTAGTGATTTGGAGTGAGATGGAGAGTTTGTTAAGCTTGTTATGTCGTTTATGCTCTAGTTTTCTGAATAACTTCATATGTTACATTAACACACATCAGACACACATTCAGCCTGTTGTTCTCTGTTTCATTGGTATTACTATAACTTGCCTTTCAAGATGAAATGTCTATTCCTGGTTTCTGATTTTATCAAATAATTTTCCCCAAAAAATACGGCTTATAAACCCTTTTAGGGCGGAAGTGATAAAAAAAAAAGCTTCCCGCACGTTTTGGCAATGGAAGTGGCGTTATTGTTCCCCATTCATTCCGATTCATTTAGACTGAACCATAGACCGTATATATGAATGGACTAAGCTAACCCGTTAGCCGCCGCGTGCCAAACAGGAAGTGCTCCAGGAGGCTCTTCCGGCTCCTTCTCTCCCTTTTTCCCATTGACTTACATTGTGATCTGTTCGCTCTTCTCTCTGTACCTGTTGCTGTGGCCTCGTCATTTTGGTCTTAAAATGTTTGTATGAACCCGCGACACATGATCCTGATTTTTTTTTTCGCTATTTTGTCCGTCCGTTATACGGTCTATGGACTGAACATGGACAGAAGAAGACGGAGATAAAAACATTTCCAGCACCAAAATGTCTGGTTGTTCTGTATGTGGTTGTCAGAATCGATATTTTACCGGTGGACTAAAGTTTGAAAGTTTTCCTCAGTGATTGCACAAGGATCTGGCTGGCGGACACCATCTGTCAAAGTCGCTTGTTGAGGAAATATTCATGATCTTCACAGAGCTCGACAAGCCGCTGAGTTCTGCTGCTGTTTACAAACACTAAACGGGTCTTTATTCCGACGACTTTTATATGTTTTCTTTTTCTTCTTCTTTGTGCATTTTTTGGCTTTTGCAATTTATACTCCACTTATACGTGACTTATAGTCCAGAAAATACGGTATGTACATTTAGTAGCTTTTTTGATAAAATTTTAAGAATTTTAGCAACTACTTTTTACTTATTTTCTGATATTTTAAAGTAACACTAATTAAAGCTACAATCTTTGAACAAAATGCTCTGTGCTCTATCTGCTCTCACTGTGGGGACACCTTTGTGCAATGAGCTTGGTCTATTTGTTCATGTCCATATTTGTCCACGGCCATGTCCTTTTAAAAGGTTTGAAGAACCCGTTTCAACCCAAATGAACTGTCGGGGTTGAAATGGTTCAATATAGACTTCATAAGGTTTCATTTATGAACCTTTCGGATTTCAAGGAATAATGAGCACAGGAAAGTGTTTAAAGCGCTTATATTTGCCCTCACCAATGGTGTTTACGGATTACAGACGGAGGCTGATTTATTCTGCTTCTCTATAAACTGACATCTGAAGGCTTGGTATTATAAAACTAATAATGCCCCTACTGTTTTTAGTAGGTCTGTTACTCTGGAATTACATCAGCTCATTTTAAACCTAAATCGAGATTTTCACCTACTCTAATTCTGACATTTTTTACTTTTACTAGAAAAATCTATTATGAAGTAAACGAATTACTGCAGACTAATCCATTCATTCCTAAGAAAAATCTGCCATGAAGCGTGCAGCCTTAACTGAATCATCAGTTTGACAGGGAATTTGATGCACTCCTAAAGGAAGCAATGGGCATGAGAATTATTAATGATGATGAGTTTGTTTTTTTTACAGTTTAACACCCGGTTCTGGCGGCCTTCTCTTACCTAAGGTTCATAAGGACGTCCTATCATATCTGGTAATGGCACTTCAAATACCAGCTACCAAATACAATGACCACTTCATAAATCCTTTGGTAAGAACACTTCCATCCTTCACTGACACAGCGGATGAACAAACAGGACTGACATTAAAGACCAGTTTCTTATAACAGTGGATGTTGAACGTCTGTACACAAATATTGAACATCAAGAGAATTTATCCTGTGCTAAAATATTTTCTAACTGAGAGGGACATTCCTAAATCTTCTTGTGACTTTTTGTTAAAACTTACAGAATGGGTTATTCATTAAAAAATCTTTTTATTTTTATAGTTCTACATTCAGAAGATTGGTCCCAATGGGTTCTTGTTTTTCTCCTGACTGGGTCCTTAATCCTGTTAATCATGTTTTTATTGTATTACCTGGTATGGTCGCTGCACTGACGATATTCTGTTGATTTTTAATGGTACTTTACAGGAACTATTGAAATTGCACAAATATTTAAATTCTATAAACCCTAATATTAAACTATCAGTGGAATATTGGCAGAATAGTTTGCATTTGGACATCTAACTAAACAAAATATCAATAAACAGTGAAGGAATTCCAAGTTGTCATCCTAACCATGGACAGTGGACAGTTTTTCTCACACAGCCTCATAAGAAGATGCTACATTTTTATGGTAGGTTTTATTTTAAATTAAAGTGTATTTTATAGTACATTTTCACTAAAATAAAGCTAACATCATTACATTTAAGATTTCAAGTTTTTTCTGGCAAGATTTATTGGCTTTTTTTTATACTGGTGAAGTTTATTACTTTACTTCCTGGTTGGACACAGGTGACAGAGGGTCATTCCACACCAAATCTCCAAATGCCCCACTCGACCATCTCAGATTTGACTGAAAAAATTCTAGGAGGTTCACACACTTTTCAATAAGAAAAGTCCCAAATTTAAACTCCCATCTCCTTATAGTTTTGTCGGTAAAAATATATATTGTCAACTTCCCCCTGACCTGTTTTGAGCAGAGTTTTCTGAGGAGCCACTTTCACACTGCTCGATCTATTTAAGGTCCTTCAAATTTTCAAGGGTCAAAATTTGGCTAATGTACTTGTAGAATTAGGACTTTTGCACCTGTGCTTTTGGTTTATCACAGATTTCTGGGGGCTTGAATTTGTTCAAAAAATTCTACTCTTCAAATATGAGGGCAACTTTAAAGGACTGTGGAAAGTGCCATTTCAAAGACAGAGGTTTGATGTTGAACATTCACCTTCCCACAAACACTGTGGACTTTGTATTTTAAAACTGGCCCTCTGTGAGGAAAGATATTAAGGTTTAAAAATGAAAAAAATAATAATTTGGTGCCATCTTTGCCATGTTATACCAAAAAAATGACAGCACCCACTAACATTAAATGGACTGTTATAGAAAGATTAGATGTCTGTTTTTAACATATCCAAATGTGTGATGGTGTTCTGCCTTATTTTGCCAAAATGAAGTTTTGAAATCGTGGTGTCTGCACACATGCAGCATTCATGGCCTATGAAGGCACTTTTAGAAGAAACACTCTGAATATATGACACACAGCTTAAACTTAACAAAATGTTCAAGGGGAACAGTGTTTTCCACTTGACAAACATGCTCATGCTGAAAATAATTTTATTTTATTTTTTTAAATAATGACCGAGTGAGTTGTAGACTCAATAAACCAGGTCTGCTAGAGGAGCTGCCCCGGTGGGCTGGAGGATGGACCCGGCGGGTTGGAGGATGGACCCGACGGGCTGGAGGATGGACTCGGTGGGCTGGAGGATGGACTCGGTGGGCTGGAGACTGCAGTAGACAGGGATGTTTTGCAGAAGATGCTTCTTCCTGGCACAGTGGCTGAGTGGCTAGCACAGGTTGCGGGTTCTGTGTTTGCATGTTCTCCCCGTGTCTGGGTGGGTTTCCTCCGCGCACTCCGGGTTCCCCCATCAACCCAAAACACTTTACAAACCACAAGGAGAAGAACATAAAGAGCCTTGTACCTTGAGGGGGTCCTTGTCATCATAAAACAGCACTGGCTTCCTCTGGAGTCAGGACTCTGGACTTGATTCTTTGACAGACTTCAGCCAAATGCTCATCATTGAGCTCCGCTGGAGCCCTGACCACAGGAGGGGCAGGTTTAGGTCATGGAGCCACAGGGACCTTTGGCTTCATGTACTGCAGAAGCTCAAAGGTTTTTCGGCTCTTCCTCATCAGAGGAGCAGTGAAGGGCGTTTGACTTTGGCCTTATCCCCTGACACGATGTACACCTTCGTACAGGAGGTGTCAGAGGGGTCCTCCTTCTTTTTAGGAGATCCTTTCTTCTTTTTCTCTATGGCTTTGAGCCGTGTGGAGAGCTGCACGATGCAGGACCAGAGGTCACTGCCTTCTGAAACAAGAAAGATCATTAACATAACAGCACTATGAATTCACATCACTTGACCAATGCAGACTGACTCTGTGTTAGTCTTCAGTTATAAAGCAGATACGTAAACCATGAATATTAATATTGTGATTTAAAGACGATTAAATCTAAACTATTTAATCTGACAGAACAGTAGACTGAACAGACGTGTCTGGTAATCACACGTGTGCAAAGTCAAATTCCAGTACAACTATTTGAACTATATCTACAAATAAAAACTAACTGAAATGAGTCAAATTCTCACTTTTTCACTGTGTCTCGTGGTACTGTTGAGACTGTATGAAGATGAATTTGAGAGAGTGTCTACAAACTGTGTTTCCGTTCAGGAGCTGAAGGGAAATGAAGGTCCAAAAGTGCGGCTCTAGAACACAAGTTTGCAAACTCATCACAGTTTCTCTGGGATAGAACAGAACGTCATTTTGCATAATTAAGTTTATCGATCTATCGTCTGTCATATCACATAATTTTTAGTTTGACAATTTTGCGATTCACTGTAGTAATTTAAACATTTGAATATTGTGTTGTTATCAATGTTTTTGTAACTAACCTCTGCTTCATAACTGCACTTTGCCTTGGACACTTCTGTATCGTGTTTTCTAATATTCTCCATAAATGTAACACTAGTTAATCGTTTTATTTTAAGTAATTCATATAATTTATATAAAAAACATTTTTACTTAGCTATTTTATACACAGCAGATGCAGTATGCACTTGGTACACTCTGTATTGAAATAATAAAGTGTCAGGAAGATTTCATTTTTCAAAAATATGGAAAAGCAAAAAGATTTGATGAGGACATGTCATTCAAACAAATCGATCTTGAGGTGAAAACTCTGGGTTTCAACTTGTTATAGGCGACAACACAAGGGCTTGACCCTGCAAAAGAAAAGTGTTTGTTTAAACTGTCACACATCATTTCTAAAATAGATGTTCCTCACACTACAACAGGACGCCTACCTTAAAAAGTTTTTTAGATGCAGCAGTGTGAAAGTGGCTCCTTGGAAAACTCTGCTCAAAACAGGTCGGGGGTAGTTGACAAAATATATTTTTAATACCCAAACTATAAGGAGCTGGGAGCTAAAATTTGGGACTTTTATGGGAGCTAAAATTTGGGACTTTTCGGGGGTAAAATTTGGGACTTTTTGGAGAGTGTGTGAACCTCTTGGAATTGTTTTCAGTCAAAGTGGAGATGGTCGAGTGGGGCATTCGGAGATTTGATGTGGAATGACCCGGATATGACATACCAGTTTGGTCACTTAGCAACAATAATGTTAACAAACTTTAAAGTTACGACTAGATCATTAAAATAGACAACACCTTTATTTAGCTGAATTCATGTTTAATCTGTGAAAAATATGCTCCTTGTGAGTAAACTGTCCTTGCACTTCAGATGGAATTGTCTGAGTTAATAACATATGTATTTTTGTACTTATCTTTTCCACAAGTGCCACTTAATGTGAATTAAACCATGATTAATATGTCATCCCTCCCTTTAAGTCTGTTCCTGTAATACAATATCATAACAAGCTCAAACACTTCAGTTTTGTTGTATTTAAATAAAGGAAGTGTACGCTGCTGTCCACTAGATGGTGCTGTTGCCTTTGTTTTGCTCTGGCATAACGCTGCTGTCTGTGTATGAAGTGAACTGAGTCTTATAATGGTCCTGCCAGATGCAAGATGGGAAAATAGAAATAGCATCTTTAAAATAACAGTTTAAGTTGCCTCCTGTGTTGAAATATGGATTGTGTTTGTGTTGTTGAGTATTTCTATGGCATAAAATATCTTCATTATTATCTTTAGTTTAGTTTAAAGAGCCCGTAATACAGGAAGTGCTCCACTCTCTTTTTAAACTCCATCTTCACTACAATCATTTGCATAATTTCAGCCCCAGAATTGCCAACCTCTCCATGGATATGTTATTGCTATGCCAGAAATATGCCACAGTACGGCATTAAACTTATCAATCACCATGGAGACAGCAGTTAACCCCACCCGGCCATGTTATGTCAATTCTCCTTCCTTACACCGAGGACCCCGCCTGTAGCTGAATGAATGCGTGATTGGTAAGGTTAATGCTCTAGTGTGAAACATTTCAGGCACAGCAACAGCGGAAAAGTTACATAGACATACAAAAAAACAATTGTTGACCTCCTTTTCATGACTTATATTTCCACAGTTTCTGCACATGAACCCTCCCATAAACCGAGACGAGGGGGCTTCTTTACTCTCACACACCCGGGATACTGTCCTGAAGAAGTCGCACTGCAGATGGCGCTGTTGTCCGTCCTCCACCGACGGGAAGACGGCGCCAAAACCTGTTTAAGCCGACCAGACACGTCATGGCAACATCACGTGACCACTCTGAGGAAAACCGCTAGTGAGCAGTCGAAAATGTCAGGTACGAAAACAAAATTGGTCTGAAAAAAGAAGAAAATAAACTCTCCAATAAACATCCCGATTCAAACAATCCTCGTTTTTCTCTCCACACCGCCCCCTGCTGGCCCGTCTCGTCGTCAAACCTTCACCTGCCGCTGCCGGGTGCGCTGACAGGGAGCCATCAAACCTCTCCCAATCACTTTTAATTGGATCTCCATTCGACTGTTCAGCAAAACGTCCTCCGGCCTCATCCTAAAAAAACTCCCCCGTGTAGTCTGGTGTGAGACGGCTTTGTCAGGCGCCTTGGTGACAAGCGCTCTCCCTGGACCAGAAGGAAGTCAGCGGAAAAAGTACTGGCGAGGTATCGTACAGTGGTGTAAGGTTAGCTTCAGCGGTCAGACTGAGTAGGCTACGCAGGATTTTAAGCAATTTAGCAGAATTCTCTATGGGTGGCGAGCTACGTTTGACTGACAGTTGATTTTGTTCTTGTTGTAGCTCGTTGGATTTCTAGTCTCTTGATATCTTGCTAATTCTTTTAATGTAAAGCTTAAAGGTCCTGTTTTACACAACACTGACTCTTTTGTGAGATTTATATAGTTATAATGTTATCTTATCAAAAACATGCCCCGATTTGTGTTTTTCTTGTGTTTTATTTCATTCACACATGTTTGAGTAACCCTTTATTATTAGTCTGTTCACATCTCCAAAGCTCAAAATGCTTTGTTCCACCTTGTGATGTCACGTAGTGGTAGTTTTCAAGTTAACAGCTACTTTTTTGTTCAATAAAGACGGCGAATACCAGAGATAAAATCATCCAAATGATTCTGTTGAAGGTGTATGGGGTTTAAAAACACAGTGGAGCACTTCCTGTATTGCATGACATCACAAGGAGTATTTTCTGCGTGAGAAAACTTAAATATGTTTGTGTGTTAACGTGTGTGAGTGAAACAAAACACAACTCCAGGTATGTTTGTGATGAGGATTATAACATATTGGAAAAATAGCGTTAATACTACCACCAGATGACATCACAAGGTGGAACAGAGCATTTTGAGCAGAAGTAAACAGACTAATAATAAAAGATTACTCAAATGTGTGAATGAAACAAAACACAACTCTGGGGATATTTTTTGATGACGTAACATTATAAGATGGATTAATGCTACAATAGTCAGTTTAGTGTGACACAGGACCTTTACTGATGATGGTTTTCACAAATTTTACCTTGACTTATTTAAAGTCACAGTCATTACAGACAAACACCAGACAAACCTCGGTTCCGGCTCCACGTGATTGGCAAGTTTGAACCGGGTTTAATAGATTCTGTATTTTGACAAGTGGCTGCGTATCAGACCTATATGAACATCTGGCACCATCACAGTTACGCCGGGGTGTGAACACTCGCACTAAACTGCAGACACAGAGCAGACAGCTGGAGCAAAGAAGTGCAAAGAGCTCACATCAAAGTGTGTGGAGGCTCTGGGAGAGAGGAGAGCAGGGTCTGAGCCAGAGAGGTGCTTCTGGGAGGAGAGCGTTTCGAAGTTTGGTTTTCTTATAACTTTAAATGTCCATATTACGCTATTTTCTGAGCTGCGTTATAATGTGGTTTCCTTGGCAATTTCCACTAAAAGGCAAAATGTAGCTGTTCATTTGAAAACGACAAGTTATCACAAGGTGGAAAAGAGCATTTTAGGTTTTGAAAATGTAAACGGACTAATAATAAAGGATTACTCAAACATATGTGAATGAAACAAACACAAATTCATGTTTTCGATGAGGTACAACATTATAACACGGATTAAAGCTCACAACAGTCAATTTTGAGTCATACAGGACCTTTAAAGCTACTAAAAAAAACAAAAAACAATAATAAGTAAGTAGTAAAAGGCTACTACAATCACTCTTAGCCAAGGGTTTCCAAAGTTGTCAACAAAGCAAAGGGTGGGAGGAATTTGAATATAAAAATATTTAGTTGTGTGGTTTAATAGCCTTTTTTTCCCTTTGATACATAATCTTCCATCCATATATCTTGCATAGTAATATTTGTTGTCATAGTAACAGGCAAAGTCATACACATGAAGAAAAAACACATCCATCCATCCATCTTCTCCCGCTTAATCCAGCTGGGTCGCAAAACACAATGACTGAGACAGTTTTTGTCATTAAAAATACATCTGGATTAAAACTGACACCAGGAAAAGCTTTTGATTTGAACATATCTACTCTGAATCTTGGGATGCAGTTTGGACATGTTTATGTAATTTAAAATCAAAATGGCATATTCAGCGTCTTTTTTTAACATGTGCTATGTCCTGTGGATTTTCTAGTTCACCATCTGCTTGTTGATGCTCCACAGTTTGACATTAAACTGACCTATCCTGTATTCATTCATTCATTTAGGGCGCCGTAAGGCATCTTCCACCAGAAAACATACATAGTGCAGTAGTCGATTGAAAGTACATTTATATGAAAAACTCAAGAGCTGATTGGCTGAGGTGCAAAGTTCGCAGGCTTGTGATTGGTTGGCGATGGCAGATGATTGACAGGACTAGGGAATGCATCTTCCTGGCATTTAAATTCTGCTCACAAAATAGTTAGCACATGAACACTACTGATAGCTCATGCAGATGGTAATATGCCTTTCAGTGCAGTACAAATGCAGTCAAAGTTCCATAGGTCTCTATTCTACTTGCGACATGACTCATTTTAATATTGATTATGTACTGGGAACATAGAGTACAATTCTGTCAGGGGTTCGGCAGCGTATTAGAGCTCCTGTGAGACATGAATGGGAGAAAATAGGATAGCATATTTTTGAGTTTAAACACAAATTTGCCAGAATAAAGTTGCAACAGAGCGTTTGATGGCTTTTGGGGCTGCCTGGCTCACACACTGTGCAGTTTTTGAAACTTGAGCTCAGTTTTTAACCTCATATCATGGCATTATGTGTGGTTCAAGAGGCTGGCTAAGGAGCGAGGTGTGGACATTTGAGATGCTACAGGCTTTTTACACCATATGTGGCAGCAAATGTGCAGAAGAACCTCAAGAGGAAACGCTGAGGGAATGAACCATATTGTTAGACAGCGTAGTAAGAATAAGGCCTTTCCTGTTGTGTTCACCTGGGTCCCCCTGGACACTGTTTGATCCTCCTCCGTGTCCTGCAGCATCCCCGTTTTGGCTCTTCCACAGGATCTGCTGACCCTCCCCGACCAGTCCTCCTGTTAAGACCTTTGACTGAAACACAATGCCCAAAACAAATATGGCTGCTAACGTCTCCTACAGGCGTCCTCTGCTCTGCTGCACTGGGGGTGGAGCCTGGATTGCAAGAAAAAGAAGCAAATATATGAGGAAAAAGTAACAAAATTGCAAATCTTTCTTGCATCTTTCTTGTCACTTTTTCTTGGCAGATGTACTTATTTAAATTCTGACAAAATTCTCGTGTTCTCGCTCGACCATAGACCTGTCCTGCTGATGAACGCTTGGCTAAAAAGGGGCTGTGGTAAAATATTTCACAACGATTCCGTATCTTTATGTATCTGACCCAAGACTACACCTGCTCACAAACTCTCCATTCTGCTGTGGTCACGTTTAAATCCTCATCATCTAAAGCCCTTTTTGTAGCAGTTACATTTATCTCACGGTTTTGCATGTTTGAAGAAGTATTATTATGCAAAATCAACTTTTGGGAGCTGCTGCTATTTTATCGTTGTCTTTGTTCCTCATCAAAAACATGCCTCTTTTAGATGCCATCATTGCACGTTTCACTAATGTAGCGATCTTTCCTGGATCCTAAACGTCACCTATGCTTCCACACGACAATTCTCCATAATTATACAAAAGCGTGATACAAAACTGTGCACAACAATTTGATAAACCTGATACGAAAGCGAAAGAATGTTGTGAGAGAGCAAAGGAACGGGAAACTCAGATGTAATACAGCAATTTAAATATCTTTTAGCAGTTAATACCCCACAGAAGTAAAGTACCCCCTCTCTAAACTAAAATGTATGCTATCCTATTTTTTTTCCCCTCAAAACGTCTTTGTACAGAGATAGTAACCATTCCCATATGTCTAGCAGAAGCCATGTTTTGCACTGCTGTTTTTCCTGTCCGATTGTGTTATATTTGTTGATTCCCCTTCTTGGCACAGCCCCGGCGGCCATTTTGAGTGTCAGACTGCTGTTGGCTGACCTGCTAACGCCTCGGCCCCTGTATATTTCACACCTTGGAAGAATCGCTCGCAAGGGGCTTTTGTCACACCTCAGATGTTTCGGTGACTCTGACTTACCCTGGGTTTTCCGGAGAGGTCGGCGCGATGGTTTAGGGCGGTGTACAGGAAAGATGGGAGGGCGAGTCATGTACTGACAACGCTTAGGTCAACTCCAATAACTCCAGCTACTGTGGGTATGGCCAGAGGCGAAGGGCTGGAAAGTGGCTCTGTCGACTTGGAAACGGATCTCTGAACAGCAAGAAAACAACTAATTAGTGAATGAGAGATGATTCTTGTATAGCTGAAAGGAGGAAGAGAGAGAAGAATTGAATTGCAAATTTTCAAACAATTATTGAGATGAATGTATTTTAACTTACTGCGAATCAAAGGGATTAATTCTTGAACGCATATAGACCGGGCTATGCTTAAAGGTACACTGTGTAACTTTTTGGTTGGGGGTCCGTCACCTGTTTGTTTCTATGGATATGTCATTGCTCTGCCTGGAATGTTCCACAGTATGACATTAAACTGGTCTACTTTATATTTACTCAATTACTGGTGGTTTTACTGCACAAAAATAGCAAGAAAACCTGGCGTTCTGACTGTGAGCGGGGTCGCCTCTGCATAGATCTGACCTGTAACTTGGCATAGTTTGGTCTCCATGAAGATAGAAAGGTTTAATGTCATACTGTGAAACATTCCAGGCAAAGTAATAACATCTCCATGGAGAAAAGCAAAAAATGAATCAAAGTCTGGACAGGTCTAAACAGCAGGGTTAGTCTATTGTATCTATTACAGTTTGTCACTTGTTGCCATTGCCATTTTTATTTTTAGTCTTGCAGGCAGGTTATTATAAAGGGGAGTTCCTGCTGAGGACAAATTATATTGATTTATAGAGATTTGTTTTTCTTCAATGGTCACATTTTTATTTTTATTAGACAACCATAAAAAAATATATACATACATTTAATCAATGGATTTAAGGTGCACTTTCTAAATTTTCTAGTTGGGGGTCTGCTTCTTGCTCTTCATTACGTTGGCGTTAAACTTTTGTTGCATTTATTCAGTTATGTAAGGTGTGTTTTTGTCAAAGAATTCCTTTCCATCCTTATTGTGGTTGCTTCTCCACAGATCTGACCTGTGATATGGTGCAACATGACAATGATTAATAATAGTGAGGATAAGATGTTATAATGTTGTTACCTCATCAAAAACATAGCTGGAGTTGTGTTTTACTTTGTTCACACATCTCCAAAGCTCAAAATACTCTATTCCACCTTGTGATGTCATGTCGTGACTATTTTCCTTTAGTTCATCAGTTGTAAAATATGCAGGATTTGTGTGTTAAACATGTGAATGAAACAAAACACAACTCCGGGTATGTTTGAGATAAGGAAACAATATTTACAACATAGAAAATGGCGTAATATGGGCCCTTTAATAATGATAGTTCAAAATACTTAACATAATTCTCTCATATAACAAAGAGTGGACCTCTCTGCTCTCCACACTGGACAAAATGGTGGACAGCATTGCACACAGTCTGATCTCTCCAACCTCTCCTTTGTCTTGACCCTTATAAGCTCTCTGTATCTCGTCTCGGTGCGGGTTTGTGCTTCCCTCTGGCAAACTGTGAAACGATTCTAATGACGAACGGGTCAGTGGTCAAATGTAGGCTACTGCCTCTCTGCAACTGTGCACCAAATCGATCCTGATAGGGAGGAGTGTGTCCAACTGCCCGGGCTAGTTTGTACAAGTCAAGCAAACTTTTACTGCAGATCACAAAAGACAATGGGGATGGGATGAGTTAGAATGTTGGGGATTTAAAGGAGCGGAACTGTATTTTTATGGTCTTCAAAATGTGAAAAACAGAGCTAGTTCATTTTAAACAGTTTGCATTTATCTAAAGTTATTCCTCACTTACCTTATGCGTTGAGAGCATCCTAATTCATCCTCATTGCGATGAATTTACAGCTTTCAAAGAGCAGATATCAAAGTGAAGCTAACAACTACCATGCTAGCGCGCACGTCCTGATTATCAGGCAATGAAATGCTTTCTAATTAGTTAGGCAAGAGAAGTTTATTTGCATAGCACAATTTGTACACAAGGTAATTAAAAGTGCTTTGCTGATTAAGAAAGACATTAGAATCACAATAACTTAGATAATCATCATGAAAGTAACATTAAAAGGGCTGAACAGACTCTTTTTAGCTGCTTATACAATATATCTGTACCTGGACTAGAGAAAACTCAGGTACAGGGCCTTTAAACAGGATTCTGTTTCAGTTGTTGCGCTGAGTCATTTGGGGCTTTTAGCAATTGACTCTAAAAACACATATTATGCATTCTTGTGGCTTTAATTCCCCTTTTAGACATCCCTTCGGTTGTCCTTCGGATAAATGTTTCTGACCACAGAATAATCAATCAAGTTAGTTTATGGACTTCCGGCGTTTTACCTGTGATGCAACAATCCAGGCAAAATCCAAGCTAAGTGTCGCTGAATGCTCAGAGAGACAATTTTACATTAATGGATTAAGTAAAAATGTTGAAGCATCAGCTTGACGCCTTTGTCATGTTTAATTTCAGTAGGCAGTTATTTTTTCTGCTGTAATTATGAACTAACTAAAAAGTGGCATTTTTAACTCAAACTAATGAAAGGTTTAGATTTCTCACCAATATTGTATTATTGCCATTTATTGTAACATTTATATTTTATCGATAAGATATCTCGTCTCTTCTTTTATATTCTTAGGGTTGCCTGGGCAAAGTATATAGTTATTATATTCTTATTTCAAAATTAAGTGTTTCATAATATACAGAGTGCACTAAAATATCAAATATTCATAATCCATGTGGCTCTGAGCTCTTTGCCTTGCCAATGCAATAAATTCACTTAAAGTGGACCTATTATGCAAAATCACCTTTTCAGAGCTTTTAACCATGTTATAGTTGTTTCCCCTTCCATCTCGAAATTGCGTTTGGAGCGACTGGTGCATATTTGAGTGATCTTTAATCGCTTATTTTCAAGACGCCATATCAACCTCCATTTTCACCGCTGCCAATATGCAGCACTTTCCTGGACATACTTCGTTCTCCAAATTGACTTTCTTAATTAGTGATACATGTAGGACTCCGCAGCTTTGTGTAGTCATTTGGGCGCAAATGGAGAAATAAACACTGCTCGCTAGCGTGATGTGCAGCTATCCATAGGAGCTGCCGACTCATTGTTATGATGAAGTACTGTGGCATCAGCTCCTATTGGGCACCGCAGTTTCTAACATGGAAATATTTTGATTTAGAATGTCCTAATGATAACATAATGATCCACATGTGCCATAGATTATAGCTATATAGCAAACGCAAGTCCAGTATGTCCTCTTTAAAATATATATAGTTTAGACTTTTACAGGAATATTGTTGCATATATGTAAGATTCCCATTGCTGTAAAATGCATGGTGTATGGACTCCTTGGGTGTAGCTTGTCACATAAATTACCTTCTTATTATTCCTGTTGTGTGACCCATTGGCCTGCTGCTTCATGTTAGTGCTCGTGTCTCCACCAGGGCGCGTTCTGATGGTTGGTAATGAGCCCGCGCCTGCCTCACGTAGCCTGCTGGCATTTTTAAACTCACGATGGCATTTCCTGACATTTTTATTACACCTGAACTAATCACAGGTGTGCGGGTCAGAGAGGCACCGGCCACTGTAGCTCCAAAAGAAAGTTTACTGCTATGACGGCTACACAGTTTGCTTGATTTTCTTTAATGCGTTTTCAAAATGGTGGCGTGTGAAACAGTGTACGTGCAGTTACATTCTAGGCATTGAGTTAAAATGAATAAAAACTACACTGCCTGGGAATTGGTACTTAAGGTTGGACATTTAAAAGAAAGATTTGGTTTTGCTTAAAGGAAAGAAACGTTTTTCACAACTTTGAGTGACCAGAGCAGAGTTTGCCATGTTCCGTGATTATTAAGCTAACAACTAGCATGCTAATGTGCACTTCCTAATTATCAGATAATAAAATGCTTTATAACTAGATGCACACAGTACACAGATGACTTATTTTGACCTCAAGAACTGCTTCACTAGCAAGGACCACACCAACAACACATGTGCGAAGCAAAAAGCGTTTATTATACGGAGACGAGGTGGGTCGGCTGGGTTGAGGCCGAGCAGGACTGGACCCCCTCATAGGCGTCTTATGTCTGAAACTGACCAGATAGGGGTTGGGAGGGTGGGGTTGAGTTATTTGGAACAAACTGGATTGCTGGGATAGGCTGCTACAAATAGGCTTCTGGGAAATTGAGGTGTGGTAGAAGTGAGCTGTGATTTGCTGGAGAGGAGGAGAGGGCAGTTGAGGTGTGGTCCTGCTCCTGAACCTAAGTTAATCATCTTAACTACATTTATACAATACATCTGTACTGGGGCAAGACAAATTTTCCTCAAATATATGTGAAAACATCTATTACAGGCACTTTTATATATTTAAAAAATGATGGCATATAAAGTGATACACTTGCAGATCCATTTTAGGCATTTATTAAAAATGAGTAAAACCTACGCCACCAGGGAGTTGGCACAAAAGGTTGGACATTAATAGAAAGAAGTGCTTTTGCTTAAAGTCAAAGTCGACTCTTAGAGCTTTTAACCATGTTATATTTGTTTCTCCTCAATGTTTACTTAGAGGTTGTATTTGGAGTGATTTGTGCATGTCCAGTTTTCATAGTCTGCAATATACGCCCACTTTTATTTTCTTAATCGGTGATACTTGTAGGATTTGGCAGCTTTTTGAGTCATTTTGGTACAAATGAAAAAAATCTGCTGCTTGCTAGTGCGATCTGCAGCTATCCAGCTGCCCACATTTACGGCACTGCAGTAGTGGAAGTTTCTTTTATTAAATGGTTTAAGATGAATATTACAACATAAAATGTCCAACATATTCAGATTCATGGGTGTCTTAGATTATAACTATGTAGCAGACACAAGAACAAAATGTCTTCTTTAAGCTTGTGGAGACCAAGAATAGCACATATCACATAATTCAGCCTCAGCATTAACAAACGGCAAAACTGATGGCCGAGTGGTACCAAAGGGCTGGAAACACTCTTCCATTCTACTGTGCGACCTTTGATGGGAGATGAGACCCGCTACTCAAACTGGCTAAACACATGCACCCCAGACAGAACCATCCACTGCCACAGCACAGCAGGGATCCATGGAACAGTGTGCTGAGAGAAACTGGCCCACACTGGTGTAGCAGAACGCAGGAGGACAGGGCATGTATGCACTGGACCAGGGGCCAAGTTTACATGCACACTGAAATCTAACTATTATCTGAAGAAATCATATTACTCGCGTCAGATTTAGTTGTTTACCTGTCAGTTTTGTGGTCTTTTAACTAAAAAAAATCTGGTATTAGAGCTCAATAGTGACCATTCATGTCCATTCATTTTTCCAATAGATATCTGAAAAAATTGAACGTTAAGAGTTCAAAGATATCACAGACACTAACCAGCTACATTATTGTTTTAAAAAGATTTGGTGAAATGCCTTTAATAACTTAGTGGTGTATAACATTTAATATTAACTTTAGTCTATGGAAGAATTTGAGAAATGTAGCTCCGGAAACCTGAGGGTGGGTGGCCACCGTTGAGCTCCATAATCAGATTATGAGTGTGCTTGAAATGTAAGATATAAGTTTGTGGTTGAAATGGTAAAGGAAAAAAGAAAAACAAAAGGTCCTATATTATATTATTTTCTGATCTATGCTATGATAATGTTTCCTCATCACAAACATACACGTAAGTGTGTTCCATTCACACAATTGAAAACCACGTTGTGATGTCATATGGTAATACAGGAACTGCTTCACTGTGTTTTTAAACTCCATACACCTTTACTAGAATCATCAAGTTACCACTGGATGATATCACAGGGTGGAACAGAGCATTTTAAGCTTTGAAGATGTAGACAGACTGATAATAAAGGATTACTCAAACATGTGTGAATGAAACAAAACACAACTCCAGGTATGTTTTTGATGAGGTAACAACATTTTAACATGGCTTAAAGCTTGCAAGAATCAGTTTCACATAATATAGAACCTTTAACCATGATTCTTCACTTTGGTTTATATTCCATTAGGCCTATTTGAGATAAACTACTCCTTGCCTGGATGATCAACAAGAGCTGACGTGTCAACAGCACACCATGAGCCGAGAACAGCGAGGTCTGCCTTAAATCACACAACAACTCAGTGGAAGTACAGTTTCATATTCATTTGAAATAGGCCAATTTGGATCAAAACTGACACCCAGATACTGTTTTTTGCATATAGCAGTGGTGGGAGAAGTATTCATTTATTTTGTTACTTAAGTAAAAGTACCAGATACCCGAGCAAAAAAATAGTATTAAAAATATTAAAATATGTGTTTAAAAATGTACTGAAAGAGTTTGTTTTGCTTGCTTCATATACTTGTATGTCTTTTGTGTGTTTATAAAGTGTAAAAAAATAAAATAAAATAAAACATTGGAGAGCACCCTTGACAGAGGCTGTTTAAATTACATGACCAGTCAAAAGTTTGGACTCACCCTCTCAGTGAATGTTTTTTTTCTTACTATTTTGTACATTTTAGATACATACAGAAGACATCAAAACTATAAAACAAGACATATGGAATCATGTCACTTTTTTATTTAGTAATAACTCTAAAGACTAAATATTTTTTGACAAAGCAAAGGGTGGCTAATTTGAAGATTTGGTTATACTTTACAACATAATTCCATACATCTTACTTCATATATTTGATGTCTTCTGTATATATCATAAAAGTAGGAAATATATATATATATATATATATATATATATATATATATATATATATATATATCCTACTTTTATGATATAGATAGAATAGATTGGTTATAGATAACCAAATCTTCAAATTAGCCACCCTTTGCTTTGTCAAACAATATTTAGTCTTTAGAGTTATTACTAAATAAAAAGTGACATGATTCCATATATCTTGTTTTATAGTTTTGATGTCTTCTGTATATATATACAGAAGACATATATATATATATATATATATATATATATATATATATATATATATATATATATATATATATATATATATATATATATATATATATATATATATATATATATATATATATATATATATATATAAATAAAAACACTGAATGAGATGGTGTGTCCAAACTTGTGACTGGTAGTGTATAATATTAATGTTCTTTATCATCTCTATTGGAACTGCATGGTTTCGCTCCCATATGAGCATTTGTCCGGGTCTAAAGCAGATCACAAAGAGGAGATGGGGGAGGAGGCAGCCATGTTTCAGATCACAACAGAACAGACCACTCACCTGTGTGTTCTCCGCTGTCAGGTGGGGTCTTTCATGTCATACACTGGGTCAAGCCATCTGTCTCAGCCGCTCGGCCTAGTTTAGATCTCGCCATCTTTCTAATACCCATATACTCGTGATATCGCTCAAATCTGTACAGGTCTAGCTAATATTGAACAACCCTAATGTGTCGTTTAAAGGAGCTATATTACGCTATTTTCTGAGCTATGTTATAATGTTGTTTCCTCATCACAAACATACCAGGAGTTGTTTTTCGTTTCATTCACACATTTTTAACACACATCCATATTGTCACCTGAATAATCATGATTATCAAGTAACGGAATAATCTTGACATCCCTACTTTGTACCAATGAAGGTGCTGAAATCATCTGGTGCTTTGTGTGAACTTTAAAATCATAAAGAGACACTTCTGTAGAAAAAGGGTACCACATCAGCAGGTTGAACAGTGCAGCATGGACGCGAGCTATTGTGTGCCTCACGTATTCTTCCAGTAACAATGTAACTCCGGATTATGACACTTTTTTATGATCTAATCTCTCATAGACAAGGAGATAAAAATGGCCCAACATTTTCCTGACCCTCCCCCCTCCCGTCCTGTGCACGTATAGACAAGGCCCCGAGCTTCCCTGTTTAATGAACTCATGCATTTTAATACAGATGATGTGTTAGCAATATAGGCCCATGAGGACATCTAATTTTAGGCTTGGCATCAAAGCGCCATTTTCCAGGCTGTGTTTGCAACATACTTCCACTCTAGGACATGTGTTAGGGAATTTAAGAGAAGAAATAGGGCCTAATTGCGTTGAGAAGTTACGCAAAGGCGGAAGGAGATGGTTGAAAAGCAGACACCTGAAATGAATGCGCAGATGCACGAGAGTTAGCTCATGAGTTATTTATTGGTGAAAAAAAGTCAGAATTGTACTTTTATTCTTCAAAATGATCCTACATAGTGTAAGTTTAAGTTATTGTTTCGGATTACTTGCTTAGGTAACCCGTTTACAGAGATTCTGATAGCTACATTTTGCTAGCTAACTTTGCTCCACGGCTTGTATTTCGTGCACCTGTTCTTCAGTTTGATTTGTTGATTTGTTAGGATCTTAAAATGATCTTAAACGCTATTCCAACTTGTTGGCGCAGGATTGCGTGGAGCGATTTTAGCGTTCTTAAACCCGTGGATTATGTGTGAAACTGCCACAAGGCGCGACCAATAGAGATGTTGAGCAGAAAAGCACAAGAATGCGAGTTGAATACAAGAGTCAAAGTGTTGAGGCAACTCTGGGCTGAGCGCGCTCTAGCGCAGTGAGCGAGGGACAGACCGACGCACAGTCCGTCTATCCATCCATCCCGGAGCCTCTGCAGAAGCGCGCAGCCACACAGCCCAGGCGGCACAGGCACTGACTCGGCGCCACACTGCGCACACGCGTGCACAGCCACCGAGGTCCAGTCTCACGCACGACAGGAACCAGCGCTCGGGAGAGAGGGGAAGAGACGTCGCAGCGGGTCCCGTGCGCCGTGGGAAGCCTGTCGAAGCACAACCAGAGCATCTCCTGTACAACCCAATGAGCGTGTGCGTCTGCGTGCGTCCGGCGATCGCCTCCTCGCCTGGGACAGGAATAACGGGATACCGGGAGCTCTCATCGCGCGCATAGAGGCAGCTTGAGCCCCACCATGGAAGATTGCAGTGGAGATTCAGCGCTAAGCAAAATGAAGATTGGATTACAACAACTGTGATTTTCTTCGAAGCAGTGCCCTCCTGAAGTCTGAAAAAGGGGGATTTCATTCAGCTTTTTGGACACGGTGGAAATAATTCATTGCGAGAGCTTGCTTTATTCTTGTGTTGTGCAGATCACCAAGAGGCTGCATGCTTTCAGACGGGAGAAGGGGGACAGTTGCGATGACATCTAAAACCACTGCTTTGGAGCTCCGCGGAAGGGAGATGCTGTAAGTACTTTGTCAGTCATTTCGCACTCATTATTGGGGAGTCGGATTGAGAGGATGCCGCACCGCACTGTCGCCCCTGCGGCGCTTTCCCACAGGCGCCCCGATCCAAAGTACGGCACGCTACCACCTTCCCCCTGCTTAAATCCCTAACGGGCAGGTGGACTGTTTACCATACCTGTACATAACAGAGATTTTCTCTCAGCTCTTGCGTCAAGTCTTCTCTCATAATGCGTAAGGCTGGTGCAGTGAGCAGAGCGCAGCCTGCTTCAAAGCGCACTACACCTCAACAGGACAGAGACGTACAATTTGGCTTTTTGTGGTCTGCTGCCGTAGAACGTGTTACATTAGACATAAAGATTGGTTTGTTTTGTGCGTTTGCATTGAAATAACCAGTCAGACGAGGAAGCAGACGCGAGGTAAACGCATGCAGTGTGCCACAACAAGCAAAACGCAAGACGTGTTTTCAGACGTGTTTGAACCATGGTGACCAATAGTTTTAAACCACATTGCGGTTTTTGTCTTGTCTCTGCTCGCCACAACTTGCAGCTCATCTCAACCCATTCTTGGAATAATAATTCCCAGCGATTTCCGGGGAGTGCTGCTCATTTATTTAGCTAAGAAAAGATGTTTAGCGCAAAATGTACGTCAGATGCGTCATGGCAAGGAAATCTCTGACTTTACTCTAAAAATACTAATCTTTGACTCAGCGTGGAGCGTCTCCTGGAGTAGTGGAATAAAATCGACCTATCTCCCGTTGGTCCACTAGGGGTCGTACTTGCATTGTCTTAACCTCAATGAATCTAATAGGGAGATCCAAATGAATTTCCACGTCAACTGTGCCACCCCCCTCCTCTCTGCCTCTCTCTCATGGATCAGTCACGTTGTAGAATCGCAGTCCTTTTCACCCCCCCTCCTCCCTACGCTGTGTTAAGGCGTCAGCTGATGCCCATGGAAGGACACTATAGAATATTTTAGACGGCCAAATAAACCGATAGCAGTCCATGGGCCAAATCAAAGTACATTACGATACAGCATTTCTGCTTTACCCTTTTACTATCCCAATGTAAAGAGCTTGGAAAAGACACAGCAAAAACATGTACTTTTTTCTCCAGTTAAATGAGCTAAAAATCTGTATGATACCTCAGAGCAGATTGGATTGGCAGCATTACTACGTACATGGTGCATAGAGATTTTCCACCTCAGTAGTTAACCACTACATTTAAATGAATATACACAAAATATGATGTCATGAGATTGTTTTTCTTTCGCGCTTTATTGGTTGGGTGTTCATCACTTCAACACTTTGCTAACATGCAAAGACAGCAGTTCAACATAGAGCTGTAGTCCTTTAGTCGTTATGTTGATTATCCATCTGTGGAGTCTGAGTCAACAAAAAATGTTATTAGCAGATTGATTATTTTATTAGGATTATAAGAACCTTAATGGAGCACAGCAGAAAGGAGAAGGCATGGAGTGAGTAGGCCAGAGTTTTGGGAGTGACTGGACGTTTAATCTCCCTTTTCACTGATACAGATGCTGTTGGGTTGGCTGCTTCTCACTTTACGTTGTTTTATCGGGATCCTAAACATTTTGAGAGCATTAGTTGATTAATGGATGAGCAGGACATGTCTTTAGTTGACGAAGGATTTCTATAGTCAGCTACAGCACAGGTTCAGTATGTAGACCTTCAATTTATGATACTATAGAATGTAAAGTGATGTAATGTTGTACAAAATGACTATGCGAATCCCTTGGCAAATACTGTAGCTTTTGTTCTAAATAGGCCTCTCACGATTATTATTATTATTATTATTATTATTGTATTGACATACGGGTCAGTATATGTTAGATGGAACAATCATTTTTGGGGGTCAGTATTTATCATGGATACTTTTTCTTTGTAAGAGTTTGACATTTTTAAAAATTCTGTATAAGATTTGAGCTGTAGAAGGTTGAATTATGAACTTCTTTTTCTCATTACAGACACAAACTAACTACTTAACTGTTGCATTTTGTAATTTATTTATTATTGCAGTTCATGTTTTTCTGACTATTGTACATTTAGAGTACTTTTTGAATATTGTATATAGTTTCTTCAGCAATATTTCGCACCTCAAAATTTGCTATTGTGACAAGTCTAACTGTTACCATAACACAAACCAGCATGCTAATATTGATTTAGTGAATGGCCACCCTCTGATACTTGATCCACTGGTAAAATATATATATTTATCGGCAAAGTGAATGATACAATTCACACAATAAAAAAAAAAATAAATTTAGCTTTTCAATCTTACCTTGAGTAGAGAGTAAAAGTGACGCCACCCACATGTTGACATCCATTATATAAAAGTAAAAGTGATCCTACCCTGACTCTTCACACATACATGCACAAACAAAAAGGAATGTGATACGATATTTTCACGATATGCATCTCACATCACGATATTTATTGTTTATTGTTTATTTTGTAGAGGCTAATAATGTGAATATACAACTTTATCTGTTAAAATGGTTCTGGTAAACCAAAGAGTTAAGATTTAGAAATGCTCAATAAGTCATTTCATAGTCTAAATTGGACTGGAGCAAAGAAATATTGTATATGTAGTTCTGTCTGTTTCTTTTAGCTATTGGTGCATCATAACAATAAATTTAAGCAAAGAGACTTGAGATTTGATATACTGTGATGGCCCACGGTATTACTGAGTGACTTTATTAGGATATTTTGGTTAATGTTACATCCCTAGCAGACACTACCCTTCCTCTGTACATACATACATACATGCACATGGGGTATTTGCAGGGGGCTAGGGAGCTTTGTGTGCAGTGGGCAGACAGCACGTCGAAGCCCAAGTGGTAACAGACCATTACTTCCACTGGGCTTCTCATGGGCGCTCATGCACAAGCCGGGGCACATGCAGCAGATGGCGAGGGCCTGCCAGGGGAACCAAGAGTCCAGGGAAAAAAGGCTCAGAGGAGGCACAGGCAAATGAGTCCAGGAATTTGTGGAGGACTTAATGTTGTGAGTTAGGGTCACAGCTGATGACTGTTTTAGTGCTGGATTAGTCAGCGTTTCTTTTTTCGTTTAGTTATCGAAAGCGCCCATATTACACAATTTTCTGATCTATATTATACTGTCACTAGAATCATGTGCTTGATTTCAGCTCTAGAAATGCCCGTTTCTACTAAACAAATGTAAAATGTATTAACTTGAAAACTACCACAGCATTTTGAGCTTTTGGAGATGCAGACAGACTAATAATGCAGGACTACTCAATGTGTAAAAGAAACAAAACACGACGTCAGGCATGAGTAACAACACATTAACATTACTAAAAGCTCGCAAGAGGCAATTTTGCATAAGACAGTTCATTTAAAGATTCTATCTTAATGTTGAAATTCAGATATTGTTCTTTTTTGACAATTTGATTTAAAAAATGTTTTTTATACGTATTTTAGTCCGGATATTGCAGTACTGCAGGTTGCATTATTTTGCATGGGGAAAACATGTTCTATATGGACTCCTGGGCTGTTTTAAAGCCTCTCATAGAAACGGTGCAATGTTGACTTATTGGTTTACGTGAACGTGGAACTTGCTTTTTAGGATTTTTTTTTTACCTGCTAAACTTTTTTCAAATTCCCCAATGAATAGGAGTCCTGCTTAAGCAAGAATTTCAAAAGGAAGTGTTTTTCTAGCATTTAAAGGCAAAAGTGAACAGGGCAGAATAAGGTCGAGGTTCCAGGGACTAGTCCCGATTGCAATTCTGATGATCAGAATATGGCTGAGATTATTTTTTATAGTTGACTAGTCACAGTTAGGCAATTAATCAGTGCATGTATATATTGTATACAGATAATTAACAGTAATAAAAAGGACACTATGATCTTGGCTCTTTAACTGTGATGGACAATATTCAAGGTTAGCACTGTTGCGATCTAAAAAAAAATGTAATGTCACAAAATAGTCATGAACTTTTATGATGTCAAATGGTACACTGCTGTGTTGAAATACACAGATTTGTTACAATTGAATGACATACAAGCAGGGAACTATGTAGACTATGGTGCGTTGCCCTTATTTTATGCATTGTAGTCAACATGAAGGAATTATTGTTATGAAACACTACGAACATTCATTATATCAATATGTTTTGGAACTACGTTGAATATTCTTTGTTCTCATTAGTGCAGCCAGAATGATAAAAATTATTTTGAAGTTACTCAGACTTAATGTTTTGAAATGATTGGAAAGTATTAAAGTCTACCTTTTTAATTCACTTTCTAACAAATGGCAATCTGTGGAGGAAATTTGATCTTACTCAATTTATTTCGACAATTTCACACATGAGTTCCCAAAGGTGAAAGTCATGCAAAACACAATTCTCTTTTGACTTTTAAGAGGAAGCCAATTTTCCGCAGTCCCTGTTGTGATAAAATGCCCCAGTAAATCATAGTTGTTCCAAATCTGCAGTCTCTAAATTGTAACAAAATAATCCAGGCCTCAAGACTATTTAGGGACAAGTTAAAACTCCCCCCGAGACACTTGACACACAATCTATTACAACATTTGCGAGGAGCAGTGGAGGCAGTGTTTGAAAAGGAAACAATGGAATGTAATTTACTTCAGACAGACTAGAAACCTGGGAATTCTTCTGGTGGGGGGGTCTGCCGCCTGCTTGTCTCAGTGAAGAGGTTACGGAATGTTTCACAGCTTGGAAACTTCTGCATCTATGTGGTCCTCGGGAACTCAGGGATAATGATTTTTAGAGTTGAAAAATCCACATGAATGCTCCCACAGGTCCGAAACACTCAGGAACTCAGGCCAATCCCACAATAAAAAAAACATGAACGCAAACTAAATGGAACCCCGACATCCCATCTCACACCCCCGAGTTCCTGATGACCCCTTGAAATGAAAGATGTTAATGCTACAACTGTGAGACTCGCCTCGTCACAGATTTGGATGTGTCTTTGTGTCACTGTGTCATCACCACTGTTTTCCTGTGGTTAGGGACAAATTTAATGCTACGTAGTGGAGCATTCAAGGTCAAATAATGAGAAATTTACACATTGGAGTAATTCAGTGCCCAGAGTTGTTCACTGAAGTTTAAAAAAAGCAGAGAGTTGTATTGTGTATATGACACCCTTTACCAGTTGACTTGAATGAAGGTACTTTGACTCATCCTTCAGTACTGCAAGAATAAAGGCGGGAGATATATCTAAAAGTGATGTCTGCATCTTTGTATTAAAAAGTTAAAATTATCAGCTTATCAGATTTGCTGTTGTCATGCTAGTTTTTGTTAGCAGTGGCGTGTGGCAAATCTAAACTAATCACTGTGAATAATTAGGATGCTAAGAATGTGTTAGGAAAGGAATAACTTTGAACTGCTGCAGAAAGTTGAACTATTTCTGTTTTTCACATTTTAAGACAGTAAAAATCCGGCACAAAGCCTCCTCCATATGCCACGGCACCCTCTCAGGAACAGAGGAGCACCCAGGGACCCATCTCCACATCTTGAGCCGGGATCTTGCCTGGGAGCAAAGATGTATATGTGGTTCCTTTGTGTCAAAACATCAGCCAAACCTCCCAGTTCTCATTCTACACCATTCTATCCCCGGCTTTCTAAATAAATCATTGCTTTAGTGTGTGCCGTACAGTGTGTTAATCCAGTTTTAATGCCATTTAGAAATAGAGAAAGGAGGAAGAGGAGGAGGAGGAGCACCGCGGTAAATGCAATCGTATTAATCATCATGTAAAGATAATGCCGCTGAATTATTGATGCGCGTGAAACCTATTTTGTGAGAGACGCGCAAAGAGGGCTAGTGGCTGTAGTTTGACAAGAGACGAATCCTTTTCAGATCTCAGGTTTTGGCTCAGAGAGATTTGGAGCTCTATTGAATATGGCTGCATTCTCTTAAAGGGTGTGTGCATGTTGGATGTGCCTGCCAAACCTTCATACATTTTACATAGCGGAGACTGTGGTAGTGCGGAGTAAGTCTTCAAAGATCAATGGGATTTTTCTATCTCTTGCCATTTCTCGTAGTAATGTTCCCTATAGCACGGATAGCGTTGCATTAGCTGCGTTCTCTTTGTAGGTCACGGCACCCGTTGGAGTTCAAACGTGGGATTGTTAATTGGCAAGAATGCATTTGGTGTAACTTTATTCAAATGGAAGTAAACAACTAGGAAGATTGCAATTCCTGCCTCTTATCAAATCACCCATTTATAGGTGCAGTACAGAATTTTTACTTTCAGAAAATGTGAAAAACAAAACTAGTTCATTCTAAACGGTTTTGCAGTCGTCCAAAGTTATTCTTCATTATTCGCAGCGATGACTTTATAAGCGAGTGCTAATAAAAACTAGCATGTATATACTTTTGTTAATGCAACACTTCATAACATTACATAAGACATTTGCCTCAAATCTGGTTTAAGCCCTTTAAAGATGCATTTTGCAACCTTCTGGTCCGGGGTCCATCAAATTCTTGTTATTGCTTTGTCTGGAACGCTTGACAGTATGATTTTAAACCTGTCTATCTTCATGGAGACCAAGTCAGATGAAGTTACAGGTCCGATCAGTGGAGAGGCGACCCCAGAATGCCTGTTTATCTAGGTATTTTTGGGCTATAAAATCACCTGTAATTGAATGAAAGGTAGAGCAGTTTAATGCCATACTGTGGAACATTCAAAGCAGAAAAACTACGTATCCATAGAAGCAAGCAGGTGACCTACCCCCAACCACAAAGTTGTATAGTGCAGCTTTTAAATACACTTTCTCTCCTATTCTTCTCCCAGCCCTTTCATAAAACCCATCTCCACCGCAGCAGTAGAACCATCAGCCTCCTTAGTCTTTCCATCTTCCTCTTCTTCACCCCCGGTCTCTAAAACCCACCCACCAATCCATAATTCCCACAATTCAATTCAGCGCTGACTCCTTTACCAGCTGGAGTCCAATTAGTTTGTTCACAATTGCATTCACGACACTGTCATTTGCTTGCAAGTCTGAAATTGTACTAGAATCCAATTTGTAGAATACTTTCTTTTCTAATTAACAATGTCGGAGTCATATCTCGTTTAATCGCATCTCGGATCTTCATGTTAACTGTATAATTTGCCTGTGTGAGCCAAAAATCCTAGGGCTCCACAAAATGGCACAATGAAATCAAAATCGTAAAATGAGTTGGCACAGTTATCAGAGACTACAATCGGAAATCTTGTTTAGTTTAGATGTCAGCAAACGTGTTCTGAAATACACAGGATTCTTCTTTTTTATTCGTTTAAAGGTGCTGTATTATTTTAAATGGCTGTAGTAGAAAGTTACCTCATCAAAAACATACCTTGAGTTCATTTTTTTTAATTCACATGAGTACTCCACCTTTTACCTTTTGTTCAGTAGCGATTGGCAATTCCAGATCTGAAAATATCCAAATTAATCTAGTGAAAGTGTATGAAGTTTAAAAACACAATGGAGCAGTTCCTGTATTGCCACATCACAAGGTGGAACAGTTTGAGAGAAGAACTTGGCCTAAATATGCAGGATTTTTGTGTTAAACGCGCGTGAATGAACAAAACACAACTCCAGGTCTGTCAGTGATGAAGAAACGTTATACCATAGATCAGAAAATGGCGTGATATGGGACATTTAACTGTTCATATTTCTTTCAAATGTTAATGCGCCCGGAGATGTTTTCAGTGCGCACTTTGAATCGAATCCTACTTTAAAGAAACATTGCAAGTCTCTATAAATCTGAATTTTTTCTCGAATTGTGCTGCCCCACTCGATGCTGTTGAAATGTCCAAGTCGGCTTGTCTCATTTGATTTCCCAGCCCCGGCGTAACTCTGCGGTAACCTCTCTAAAGCGCTGAGGCAAAGCACTTTCTCTCCGTGTGACCTGTGAATATGCAGCTATTAATAGTGACTAAGTACAATAGTTGAGATCACAATAGTTTCGGCTGAATGCTCCGGTAATTATTGTATAGAGAGGAAAGGTTTGATTTTCCTGTGGGAGGACTTTGCTTTGAGATACTTAGATTTTTTAAACTTTTAATTATGACTGCACGACATATCATAATCACAATGGTCACAACTTGCAAGTATTTAAAGATGGACTGTGAAACTTTTCCGGCGGAGAGTCTGCTGCTTGCTCGTTTCCACGGAGATGTCGCTTGGCCTGGAATGTCCAACGATGTAAATCTGTGGAGTGGCAATAAAAACATCTGTAATTGAATCGCTAAAAGATGTTAATACAGTACAGTGGAATATTCCAGCCAGAGCAATAACATCTCCATGGAAACAAGCAGGTACGCCCTCCATCAGAAGCTGCATAGTCGACTTTTTAAGTAATAAATATTTGGTCCGATTTTGTAGGAAAGTTTTCCTGAAATACATGGAGTTCCTGTATTAGTTTAGCAATTCATATTTCACTCTTCTTTCAAATGTTAATGCTTCTCAATGTATTTTATGTGAACTTTGAACAGAACCCTAGTATTAAAACAGCACCTAATCCCAGAAAATTCCACTTTTTTTCTGCTCAAACTTCTACGAGGAAGTAACTTTTGCAATTCACGACGACAACTTTTTAAGGACTGAGCCTAGTCTTTTTAAGCATCCGTCCAGGCAGTAGGGATGATTCATGAGTAGGCCTGTTTCTGCTCAGATGGACGGCGGGAGGAAGGAGAGGAGGGGGTGTTCTTGTGCTTGTTTTCAAAATCACAGGATGACACAGTGAGCCCACATGTATTATTCAGCTACGGAGCAATAGAGCCTTCCACTGGAATCTCCCATTTCATAACAGCATAACTAGGTATGACAAATCTTAGCCCACAGAAAAACACCATCCTTTTTTTTGTATAGACTTCTGGCTTCTCCCATCTGTTCTGTAATTGGATTTAAAAAAAAATAGATCCAAAGTTAAGATTGAAAGGGGAATTTGGCTGAAAGTGGATGAATGAGATCTATTGACAAATGGGTAATATCACAATAGTTGTTTGGAGATTGGCAAAATTACAATAGTATATTAATATAAATGAAATAATGATCATTAAAAAAGCAGTGTAGCCTTTCAAATAATACTAATAAAAGTATAAAAAACAGTACTTTGGTTTAACGGTCCTATAATACGTTATTTTCTGGTCTATGTTATATTTCCTCATTACAAACATACTTAGAGTTTTCACACATGTTTAACACACAAATCCTGCCTCCTGAGGCTGACTTCTTCACTCAAACAAAAACACTTCCTTTTTGTGACATCACAAGGTAATCCAGGAGGTGCTCCGTTGTGTTTTTAAAACCCATTCACCTTCACTAGAATCATTTGGATAATTTCAGCCCAGGAATCCCGTCTTTACGCAGTTAAAGATAAAAGGTAGCTGTTAACTTGAAAACTAACACTACATGACATCACAAGGTGAAACAAAGTCTTTTGAATTTGAACTGAGATGTAGACAGACTAATAATATACATACAAACATTAAACTTTTTTTTATTATTTACCCACCCAGCCATATTTTCCCCAAAACAGACTTTCTGTTTTCGAGACATGTGCTTGTGTTGCATTGATCTGTGCTCGAGGCATAAATGTCGTCTTGTTTATTTGAGTACAGTTTGATCCAGAAGACACTTGTCCTCAGAGGAGTTTCCCAACATCAAACGCCTCCTTGGCTCCTGGCCCTTCACTGGCTCAACATTGCAGATGTAATGGGCCCTTAACACATGGCAGTGAGAGGCACAAGCGAAAACCACATCTACTTTATACAGATCGGAGGCGCTCATATAAAGGCATTACATAGGCTGTAATGTGCAGCCAAGGGCACAATTAGTAAATTGCAAAGAAAGCAATTCCTTGAGTAACTTAGTTTCCTCTGAATACAACAAACTATCCCTTCAACCCACCTGCTTGTCTCCATGGAGATGTTATTGCTTTACCTGGAATGTTCCACAGTATGGCATTCAACTTGGAGACAAGAAAGTGATGCCACCAGGCCACATTACAGGTCAGATGTGTGGAGTGGTAAGTCCACTCAAGAAAAAAAGTTTGTAAAGCAATATAAATACTGATAATTAAGTAAATGCAAGATGGAGAATTTCCTCCCACCAGAAAAAAGATATACTGCACCTTTAATGTTCCTGAAAATGTTTCAAAATGGTGACTTCAAACAAAATCCTGTTTAAAACATGAATTGTAAATGTTATTGCGCTGCTTGAGAGAAGAATCTCGGTTAGATGTTTTTCCATTTTTTTCTTAGATGACTAGATAAACCGGTAAACCAAACGAGTCACCATTGGAGCTGACTTACTGAGCTCCTTGTGTTAATAAGCAGACATGAGATAAGTATTTTACAATGCTATAATCCCACATCTAAAGGCAGTAGAGACGAGAGCATCTGGGAGGCAGTCATGCAACAACAAGACATATTGTTGATGCAAAAAACATGATGTGTGTGTGTGTGTGTGTACGTAGGGAGGGCATAGGGGGCATAAATGGTTAAGTCCACGTGGGTACATGATGTGACCATATGCTTCATGCGCTTGTGACTCCGCTCATGCTGAACGCCACACACCTACACCGCACGCCTCAGCCAAGCCCAAGTCACAGGCATTTCACGCTCCTCTAGAGAAGCCCTATCAGTCTTAGAATTACAGCTCGAGGAAAAGAAGCCGTCGTGGTAATCTAAGTAGTTCCAATTAGCGAATCATGCGTGGCTGCAATTAGTTTAGTAATAAAGGATAATGCAATATTCTGTCTGCATGGGGGCTCGATTTGTAGTTGACTCGTACTAAACCTCCAAAATGTTCTGAAAATGCCTGTGATTAGCTGGTTAGTTTCATCAAGGGTGGTCAAAAGAATCGAATATTTAAAATTTTAGTATCGTGACACTAGTTTCATCTGTCAAAATGTTGGATAAGCCTGGATCAAATTGTGCATTGTGTGAGTCTTTCATGACTTTGAGGAGGTTAAAGTCACACTGTAACTTTTCTGCGAGCCATCTGCTTGTCTCCGTGGAGATGTTATTGCATAGCCTGGAATGTTCTACAGTCATATGACATTTATTCAATTACAGGTGTTTTTATTGGTGAAAAAAGTCCTTGAAAGACATGCATTCTTACAGTGAGCTGCTTGTCTACTTGGATATTGATAAGTTTAATGCCATACTGTGGAACATTTCTGACAAAGCAACAACATTACCATCCACATTACCACGCGAAAAACAAGCAAGCGGCAATCAGTCCACCAAAAGTTACATATTTCACCTTTAAATCTCAAATAACAATCGCAGTACATCTCTGAAAGAATGAAGTAAAATCATTTTCCACATTTCTTCACAGCTATTGTTTATCTACATACATCTCCAATGCTCATTTACACTGTCAAGTCTATAGTGACACTTTTAAAACGCAAGAGAGCTCGATCTGGCATCTCTACGCTATTATTAGCCCTGTGTTTCTCTGTAGTCTTTATGTAACTCTCATCTAACTTACCTCCAGGACACCCAATGATCTGCTCTGTGCACGCGCTCTGTAGCTCTGGGTGTGTGAGAATGCCGCTCTAGATACTTGGGGAATTCAGTTATTATTTGAAAATTCATTTAACTAGCAAAGTCTCACAACAACTCAGAATCTGTTTGTTTATGTCATTAGTGGTAGGTCAGGAAAAAGGTCTCATATCTGTTTCCGGGAATGGAAGCCAAGAACTTGTTGCTCGTTGAAATATGTCCTCAAACTATTTCGTGAAGTCTTGTGAATGTCTTTTCTAAACCAATTCATCTGCCTGAAATGTAACAAAAGGGGAATTAATTTCAGAGAATGTGGGTTGTTTAGAACAGTACCTAAACAAAACAACACATCACACATCTCTAAATCTTTTTAAATAAGATGAAAGGGTTTTTTTGTCGACACATTAAAGGTGCACTAAGTAACTTTTCTGGTGGAGGGTCTGATACCTGCTTGTCTCCATGGAGATGTTATGTCTTTCCCTGGAATGTCAGAAATGTCTATCTTATTTTCATTTAAATGCAGTTTGATTTCCATGGAGATTGAAGTACGATATATATTGCTGAAGTAAATGTAAAGGATAAACAATAATATTGAAATAAAACCATAAAGCGGAATTATCCCCCCAGAACGATTCTAAAGGTACAATATTGTTAAAAAACCCAAACTGCAATAAATAAATAACACTTCCATAGTTAATTTGAAGAAAAATACCCCAAATTTTCCCACTAGTGCAAGGAAAATGTACCCACGATAAATATTGACTGCAAAAAAGTATTATTCCATCTGTCTTGAATTGAAAAGTCGATATAGTGATTATTGTGACAATTACAAGCAAACCAAAAACATCTCCATGGAGACAGAAGGTGGACACAATAAAAAAATTACATTGTGCAACTTTAACCTCTTGAGACCCTGTGGCCCCATACGAGGACATTACATTTTTGCCTCTTAGCACCATGATTTTCAATTATTTTAAACTTTCACCTGTAATTAACTAAAAACCTCTACAGCAGCTCCCGAAAGTAAAAAAAAACTGCATGGTAAAGTTTAGATGCAAAATTTATGAATAAAACCAATGTATTTATGTACAATAATGTCTCTTCATGTATCTTAATGTATCTTCATTTGGCATTAAAATTTGACACATTTTATTGACCACAGCAGACGAGAGCATCAGTAAATGTCACGTCCTCGTTTGAAGACATTGGGACTATGTTATATTATTGATTGTACATGTTGTTAGGTAAACTTGGGAATATTTAGATGAGTTCACAGTTATAAATTGCTGGACGTTTCTGCTGCTATAGGAAACTGCTGCCTGTCTCCACTTTTTGCACCTCTACTTTTTTTTGTAACGATTGAAAACCAGAAAAAATTTAAACTGTGGACCACATATTCAGGCCTTTTTGTGTGTTTTTAACCTCACTCACTGAACCCCAACCCGCTCACGGTCGACCTACGTCACATTTGGCAGGTTTAGGGCTTGAAATAAACAGCTAATTGCTGTTTGTTTGTTTTGTAATTTATTTATACATTTTAATGTTTTTACATTTTTAACCAATGGTGTCATACAGAAGACTTACTTAGTAGGTCCTACTTATCCCAAATAGCAAGAAGAAATGAAAAATGCACATCAGACAAAAGCTCGGGTCTCAGGAGGTTAAAGAGCAATATTTTTTTTTTTTACCCCAAATAAGTTCTCATTTCAAATTGTGCATTAGAAAACTTAATTGTTTTCCATAATAATAATAATAATAATGCATCAGTTTTATATAGCGCTTTTCTGGACACTCAAAGACGCTTTACAGAGCATTATTCATTCACTCCAGACCCTGTGGTGGTGCTACTATTGTAGCCACAGCTGCCCTGGGGCAGACTGACGGAAGTGAGGCTGCCAATCTGCTCCATCGGCCCCTCCGACCACTACCAACACTCACGCAGACACCACTTTCATCCTAGGCCATGTGGGTGCTGTGCCTTGCCTAAGGACACAACGACAGTTTTTGCGACTGGCGCCCCCCTGTGGCACCTGGAATTCCTTGTGGTCTCCCATCCAAGTACTAACCAGGCCCAGCCCTGCTTAGCTTCTGAGATCTGACGGGATCAGGCTTTGACGAGCCGGTATGGCTAAAATGTTATATGAAGGCCCGACGGGTTATAATTATGAATATTGTCTATGTATTTCCTTTTGTTTGACTTCCCTTACTGCCTATGAAGTAAGAACTAGCCCAATTAGAACATGTTATGACACATTCCCTCTGTATTTGTGCCTGACTTTTACCAGCCTTTCCCAATTACACAAAACAGTTGGTTCACTTTCCTCTTTCCGGTTTATCTAAGTGAAATCTCCTGAAACGTGACCGCTCAGCAGACTAGTTAGTCATCTCTTCTTTCTCTGCCGCACCTCTGCTGCTTCCTCTCAAGGCCATCTCCCACCGCACCAGGTTTATGTGCTTAATAACTCCGCAGAGACAAGGAGCCAACGTGTGCTTTGAACGCTTGTACCGAAAGAGCCTTACATTAACTATTTATTTCTCCTGTCTCTTCTCCCTTCCCACCATCTCGTCCGCACTTCAAACTCCCCTCCTCACCTCCCCCGAGCTCACCCCTTTTTCATCCCATATCGTTCCGTCTTTTCAACCCATCTCTGTTCTCGTCTCCACAGGGGATGAAGAGGTTCGGCGCGATGTCCCACAGCACCAAGCGAAGCAAGAGGAGGAGCAGAAGAGGGTACTGCAGGATCCTACTACTATGCTGGGCCATCCTGGTGGTACTACTCGTCATGGCCCACCCAGCGGCCGCCCAGAAACGCACCGGTTCGGAGAAGGTACCCGTCCTGAACATTGCCGTGATCCTCGGGCGCACGCGCTACATCTCCGACCGGGATATTCGAGCGTTGTGGAGCAAAGAGGACCCCATCGACGTCAACGTGGTGACTCTGCTGGTGAACGAGACTGACCCGAAGAGCATCATCACCCACATGTGCGACCTCATGTCCGGGACTAAGATACACGGCGTGGTCTTCGGCGACGGCACGGATCAGGAGGCGGTGGCGCAGATTTTGGATTTTATTTCCTCGCAAACGCTCATCCCCATCCTGGGCATCCACGGTGGGTCCTCGATGATCATGGCAGAAAAGGTAAGTCCTTAAAAGACACAAGACTGAGTGATGTGATTGATACTTTGCGCTTGGGGAGGGGTTCGGCATGTATGTCTGTGGTGGAATTTCCAGCTGTTTATATAGTTATAGTTTAGTTTATATAGTAAATAGCTGAGAATAACTTGTTTAATCAGCTCCCCTGTCATACTTCCAATAAAGTCAGTTCTTTATTATCAGATTGTGCTAAACATCTAAAGTATATCTTGAATAACAGAGCTTCAGACAGAGCAGTGCCTCCGGTTTGCTTCACCCCCCCCCCCCATCAGCCGCAAAGTATCAATGAACAAACAGTTGACTGGCGTGTGTTTTGGCACTGAGCAGCCTTGGCCTTGTACCAGAACGAGTGTTGCATGGATGTGCAGAGTGTAATTTGTTGGTTTTCGGAGCGTGGCCCGAAATTCTGGTGTACCATCTGTGCTGAACCGCAAACCGGTGAAAACGAACACAAAGCACACACTAACCTGTCAGCCCCCAAACGCTTTTGGCTAGAGCGCTCTGTTTTGCACATTCAAAAATCCACTGTTATCACACGAGCAGATTGAAAGGAAGCTCGGACATTTGGCTGTATCTTGGACACATCAGTGCTATGGCTTTTCGTCGAGGCTGCAGGGGAGGTGTTAGGAGATGGAATAATCATTTGCATACAAGAGATAGCCTCAAGGGAGAGGTGCGAGAAAGCAGGAGACGTAGGTGGCTCGCTGGAACACTTTGTGCAGGATTCCCTCACACCAGGCAGCATGGAGTCCCTCATTGGTTCTCACCTTTGAATGGGCAATGCCGACTGCCTGCCACTCAACTTTTTGGCTCTGAATTGTGGCACAATGGCTCCCCTGTCATGCTTACATTGTGAGATTTATAACAAAAAGCAGGGTAAGCTTTTAAAGTGCATATGACAGATTAGACTGAGACAAATTTGACAAATATTGATCCCCAAGGGAAATTATTTGGACACAGTAGCTCACGCATCACAATAAAATATAAATGGTAATAATAAATTCAAAATAAGTAGCAAAAATAGCAAAGTTTTCATGTTTTTCTAATTTTTACTTAGTTTGGTGGGGTAAAACCTGTGGTCAATATTTAATCATAGCTTTACATCAGTTATGTGGCAGTTTGTGGAAAAAGGTTGAAGAAAAGTACAAAAATAGAAGGAAGAAGAGGTGAGTTCTAATACAGAATCCCTCTACCATATGTCATCTACACTGCATCGGAAATGCAGAAACAGTTTATGCAAAGGTAACACATTTTCACTGGCATTATAAACATTTAAAGGTACACTGTGTAACTTTTTGGTTGGGGATCTGTCAACTTTTTGTTTCTATGGATATGCTCGGCCTGGAATGTTCCACAGTATGACATTAAACTGCTCTACCTTACATTTATTCAATTCCAGGTGGGTTTATAGTTCAGAAATATACCTAGAAAAACCTCTCCACAGATCTGACCTGTAAATTGGTCTGGTTTGCTCTCCATAAAGATTGAAAGGTTTAATACCATACTGTGGAACATCCCGGACAAAGCAATAACATCTCCGTGGAGAAAAGCATCTGATGGACCCTTCACCAGAAAAGTTTCACAATGCACCTTCAACAAAATGACAAAATAACGGTGTTGTCATTTATTTTGTCTTAGTCTTATTGTAACTATTGTGTATTTCATAAAAAAATTTAACAGTTATGGAGATACCTCTATTATGTCATATCTGCTGGCCATGTCCAACCAGGAAATAAAAGTATATACCTTACCGAATTTAAGATTTATTTATTTTTGGTAAATCTAATAGTGTTTTACTGTGTTTTAGTAAAATGAGTAGTCAAACCTGTCATATGCACTGTAAGCATCCTTAAGAAGCTACATATCGTATCTGTGTGTCTTTACTAAGCCCTTTTATGTAAGCTAAGGAAATGAGGTCAGCTGTGAGAGGTGTGGTTTATTTCTTGCCATTGTCAAAATAATACTTCCAGTAGACTTACACATAGCCTACTTTCTCCTCTAGTACAAAGAAACAGCTTATTTTAAACCACTTGTGTCGCAAAATATGAAATATGTTGCTAACTGACATCATTTCTCTAGTGATGTAGGACTGCAACTTTGGTTATTTGGTTAATAGATTAGTCTAGTAATTATTCTTTCATTTAATCAATTAGTTTTTTAGATTTTGAAAGGCGTCTGAATTTCAGATTTTTACTGAACTTGACCGGAATTTAAAGTTTTTGAAAAAAGCCATAAAAAATGATTTAAAAAATTGTGTAATTTTGTTAATTGACTCTTACTTTGCATAAAACCTGTTCTCTTTACACGTTTTAGAGTCCAGAAGGGATTATTCTGTTACTAAATGAGTTGATGCGTTTCTCAATAACTGATTCGTTGCAATTAATCGATAAACTTGTTTCAGCCGTATTATACAGTCTGTTCTGGACGATTCCAACAAAATGTCTCTCTTCCTGCGTATGGTCAAGTTGAACATATGGAGCCTTTATTTGTTTGCACTTAATATAGAATTGTTTCGCCGGTAATGATTTATCGACTTAAAGATTGCAGGAAGAGTGGAAGAAGAAGAGAAGAAGTGAAGGAGGGAGGGGCAGGAGGTCTGATAATCCCTGCGTTTGACCAGAGGAGAGGCTAGTGAGCCGAGGAATTACCCAGTGTCCTGATTGGCACCTGCTGGAGGAGAGAGTCATTGAAACAGCAGTCACAGAGCTCTCGGCATCGCATCTGAAGAGAGCCGGAGGACAATGATCCACTCCACGCTGATCAGACCTCCAATTTGGCTTCTCTTGTTTTGTCTGCAGGGCCCATGGGATACTGACAAAACATGAGTAGTTACAGACAGGGCGCACGTCGGCAAAGTGTGGGTAAATACATGAGTGTGAACTTGTCCAGAGATGAAAATGTTTTTTTCACTTGTGCTTGTGTGGAGGGTTTCTTAGTTAAATAGACAGAGCACTACTCATTTAGACGCAGATGTTTTTCAGGGTTTAGTTGCACCTCATGGACGATTGTGTGTAGGGAAGTATTTATCACATTGTGGGGGCTCAACTGTTAAAATTAGAGATTTCAATTATAAAATAAGAGATTTTATGGATAAAAACTGCCAAAATTTTACAAATTTTGTGACATTCAATGCAGAAACACAGAAAGAGCCAGGTTAAAATGTTTTGTTTCTTGTTTTGGACATATTAGATGCTAAAAATATTCAGAGGGGATTATGGATATGTAGTATTTGAGTAAACCATATCTCACTAAAAATTTACCTGGAAATTAAAATTTTGGCCCACTATTGGAAGCAAATCTTTAACAAATCAGGCTTGAAATTCAGTATTTTTGACAAAACCTTGTTAAGTACAAGAGTGGGATGTTTGGTGTATGTAGTGGGATGTTTGGGGTATGTAGTGGGATGTTTGGTGTATGTAGTGGGATGTTTGGTGTATGTAGTGGGATGTTTGGTGTATGTAGTGGGATGTTTGGGGTATGTAGTGGGATGTTTGGTGTATGTAGTGGGATGTTTGGTGTATGTAGTGGGATGTTTGGTGTATGTAGTGGGATGTTTGGTGTATGTAGTGGGATGTTTGGTGTATGTAGTGGGATGTTTGGTGTATGTAGTGGGATGTTTGGTGTATGTAGTGGGATGTTTGGTGTATGTAGTGGGATGTTTGGTGTATGTAGTGGGATGTTTGGTGTATGTAGTGGGATGTTTGGTGTATGTAGTGGGATGTTTGGTAGTGGGATGTTTGGTGTATGTAGTGGGATGTTTGGTGTATGTAGTGGGATGTTTGGTGTATGTAGTGGGATGTTTGGGGTATGTAGTGGGATGTTTGGTGTATGTAGTGGGATGTTTGGTGTATGTAGTGGGATGTTTGGGGTATGTAGTGGGATGTTTGGGGTATGTAGTGGGATGTTTGGGGTATGTAGTGGGATGTTTGGGGTATGTAGTGGGATGTTTGGGGTATGTAGTGGGATGTTTGGGGTATGTAGTGGGATGTTTGGTGTATGTAGTGGGATGTTTGGTGTATGTAGTGGGATGTTTGGTGTATGTAGTGGGATGTTTGGTGTATGTAGTGGGATGTTTGGTGTATGTAGTGGGATGTTTGGTGTATGTAGTGGGATGTAGGTGCTACTTTAGACAGTGATCCTTGGGGGAAATGCGTTCTGAGAAAACGCCCTTTGAAGATACAGTGTCCCATATAAAAGGCTATGGCTGCAAGTTGATTACATTAAATATTAAAACATCTTTCAGTGGAATGTGGACAATTTTGTTGTTTCCACATGACGCTTGCATGTTGAAAGGCCAAACTGACCAAAAACATCTCTATGGGTTAAATAGGTTAGATTAGTGTTTAGGTTAGATTTCGGCAAGTAGTGACTATGGTTAAGGTAGGGTCAGTCTCCAGGACAATATGTGGATGTAATGTCCCGAAAAAGAACGAAAAGCCAACATTCATGATTTTGTGTGTGTGTCCTCTTCAGATAAATGGACATGGCCACACAGTCTGGTACTTGTGCAGTAGAATAATACTTCTCTTTCTGATGATCACTGTCAGGAAGGGCAGGTTTTGGTCGCGTGTTGATGAATTACTTGTGGGTGTCTTAATCAGCCTAATTGCATGTACTTGTAGCCCTACATGCTCCAGTGTTACCTGCTGATTTCTGATGAGGCTAATTCATCTATATCAGTCTATATCAGTCTATATATGGCAGACATGATGCATTACTGTGACATGTTTCAAACAGCTGTTAAGACGCACGTCACAAGCCATCATGATTTCTGACAGAGACGG
The DNA here is from genome assembly GCA_030686955.1 of Odontamblyopus rebecca. NCBI lineage: Eukaryota > Metazoa > Chordata > Actinopteri > Gobiiformes > Gobiidae > Odontamblyopus > Odontamblyopus rebecca. Next base: position 24,186,661 of record CM060667.1, read on the forward strand.
AAGTGAGCATCAAAAATGTCAAGGTAATACATCATTTCTTACCTGTTTTGTTTGATACATATGATAGAACTAAAATATTCTACTAAAATACAAGATAAATACTTCAATTGTATCCCTATGGCAGGCTTTACTTTTTCTGAACGAATAATTTTATCAGTTCATTCCATTTGAAGCAGTTACGTTACTTTTATTTGCTTGATGATAATACAGTCATAATACAGTTACCAATGTACGAGTTTAAATGGGAGCCATAATAATCTTCTCATAGTACCTAACTTTTTGGCACAAAAATGTCTTTTTTCCATTATTGATGTCTTTATTGCACTGAAAATTAATAAAAACATGCATCCTTTTTATGCGAGGGCTTGTATCTCCATAAAACAGACTCTTATTTGGCGTAGAGGAGGACCTCCTCCTGCTCCTTACCCATCTCTATGGGGAATGAAGTAAGGCGCTATATGAAATCATATAGTTGACTTTTCACCTCCACAAAACTATCACTTTAAATAGTGCGTACAGTAAGCTGTAGCTTGGCTTGTTTCACCACTTTTTCTGCTTTGCATTCTTGGTCTAGTCCACAGTATATTTGTGCAAACTGAGTAACACAATGTGACTTCAGGTCATGTTTACACTCACTCTCTAAACGGCAATAATGCACCCTACATTTTAACCCCCATCTTTGGCAAACATTGCGCTTCTCCACTTAAAATGGGGATTACGCTCATTTTAATGTCTCTACCACTACTCCTTTAACCCTTCCTTAAGTTCCACCATCTCCCCCTCATGCTCTCCACGTCCAGGTTTAGGCGCTTCCCCCTCTGATGCCTGCACGCTGCCTTGTTCTATGCAGATTTTCAGGCTAATCTCCATGCACGCCTTAAGAGCTAGCTTGTGGGCTATGATTACGCCCTGTAAGACCCTCAGCGCGCTCGTCTGTTGTGTTCTCGCCTTCTAACTGCACACTGCTTTGAAGGCGTTTGCGTGCTCTGAATACACTTTAGCGCTGTCATGTTGAGGGCTAAATCTCCTAGCGCTTTATCAACCCGCAGACTGCGCGTACGACAGGGATGCCCATTCATATCCCTCTTCTTTCTGCTCATCTATCTCCATCCATCCTGCCATCTTTATACCAGCTTGTTAATTAGATAAATGTTGGTGCATCTCCCCGCATTGGTTGCGCCCTTCCATACATCTCGGTGGCTTTGTTAAATAATGTATCACTCGGCTGTATTGAAAAGAATGCATTATTGATTAAGGAAAAGAAATGTCTTCCTTCGCTGCATTCTAATCAATTCCCCTCCGAGGTACCACCCTGGCAGCGTACAAAAAAGGAGGAAAAAGATCACTGCGCAAAATAGAGAGAAGAAAAAAACAACTTATTTAGCCTTATTTGGCTTCAGATCATTATGTTTTCTCATTTTCTTGCTAGCTTTGTACTGGTACACTCTGCCAACTTTTAAAAGCCCTTTCTTCTCGCACCTGTCTAAAGTGAGTAGGTGGCCGCAGGTTGTTGATTGGCTTCATGTAATTCTCACGCTAAATGCTTATCGACTTCCTCCCAAGTCAATAATGGCGGCTGGATCACGTTGGTCACTAGCTCTTTTCAACTCGCCATTCTTTCACGCTCCCTCATTAAGTTTTAAAGGTGCTATTATACTCAATTGGATTTGAGATTTTAACCATGTTCCAGGGCTATTAAAGGGGGGAAAAATCATTACCGGACTTGTTTCATGCATGTATTTCTTAGTACTCGTGTACACTGAGGCTGACACAAAGTTGGAAAGGCTCGGTTTTAAATAGTGACATCATTAGACGGCAATCAAAGTCCATAATACACTGATTCTTGAGTTTATATAGACCTGAGTGATATGACAGAAATGTATACAGATTTGACCAACATTTATTTCATTTTTTTCTGTTAAAAATAGCATTAACATTAAAAATCACCATTTAACCTGCCTGGGAAACATGAGTCTGGTCCGACGTCCGTCTGTATCGAAACAAATATTGCTGCTTACGAGGAAAGAAATTATATCAGATGGGAGTGAAAAACATTGCAAATTTATGCAGAATCAATGAGCAAAGCACTAAACTGTTAATCTAAGGTTGAAACTATTTTCAGTTTGCTCAAAATGGTGTGTGACAAATGAGCTGTGTTTTTTAATATAGGTTTGTTCATTCAGTTTCATTGAGGCACTTTAAAGCGATATTATTCTGGATTTGCCAGGCAACCAGTTAACAAATATCTTCCTCCAAACTACATGCTTTCACTGACAAGCTTGTCTGTAGACTTCTCAGTCAAAAAGACCCACGCTGATCATTGAGTATTAGAAATGACTAAATCTCTGGCTCACTGTTGGTAAAGTGGTTTAGGACTTTACAGATATGCACTTGTTACCACCTCACTAACATGGGTTTGATTCCCAGCCTCGACCATTTTCCGAATGTCTCTACCCTCTCTCTTCCCATTTCACACTTTATAAACCACAAACTCCTGTCAAATAAACCCTTCAAGCCAGAAAATGTTAAAATTTGCTCCACTTCCTTATGATCTGCTTGCACCAGATGTGTGAACCACAGTAAAGGGAAATATCTCTTGCCTCAGCTTTAAAAAAACAAAACTAAAACACACACTTTGCCTGTGAGTAAAACCCAATCTTCAATGTGCTTTCATGTTTCCTTTGGCAGTGACAGGATAGCTACACTGTACTGCCACTTTTATCGCGCACTAAACCACCCCCTCCCAGCTCCACCCCCGTGCACCTTTTAGAAAATGACACGTGCCGAGCAATTAATTATTCACAAAATCAAACAAATTAATGGATCTTGTCTACTGCTCGGCGAAGCACGTAAACTTCATTTGCTTTATGAGCTAGAGATTTCCGCTCCAGTCCTCTGTCGCCCCCCGCCATCCTCCACCCCGTCCCCCCAAAAAACAACACATTAATAAATTCTGTTTGATGAAAAGATGGAAGTAATTGGGTTGATGATTCGTTGCACAGCCGCGTCCGATGTGAAAACTGAAATGCGTGATTTAAATCTGCAGGTGGCCTATATATAGAAGGTACAGTTTGTAGTAGCAGGCGTGACGTTAGCTTGCCTAGGAGGAGTACTAGGAAAAAGCAGGAGATACGGAAGTCAAAATATAATGCTAAGAGTTTGAAAGATTGCAAATTTCACCAAATCTTGTGTTTCAAATGTGCTTTTTGGACTTAAAACAACTGTGTTATGGATATTAGTTAGAATGTAGCTGATAAGCTTCTGCAATGTCTTTGAACTCTTAATATTCCAAACGTTTATTGCAAAAATGTATGAAATATGTAGTCACTTTTGAGCTCAAGATGTGGTTTGGAGTTGGCTAAATGCCTGTCTCCATGAAGATGTTAATAATTTTTAACAATAAGCAAACATATTTCAGTTTTCTCAACATTACACCTGTATGTGTTTAAAAGGTGCAGAGAACTGAATCCTGATGATGAAAACTTTAATCAAACATGACGTTATGGGGGTTGATTTGCCTTGTGGATATATTTCATGAACATAGTCAGTCTTTATTAAAACACTGACTTCACTATTTGACTCAACTCACTCTAAAATCCTTTAACTACAAACATAAGCGGACTAAAACCAGTATAAAAACAAGATACTCTTTTGAACAGGTATTCATACTGAAAAATGCATATGGCAGAGAAGTTGAACCTTTTCAGATATGTTGCATTGAAAATAAAATGTTATCCAATATTGATTCCTCTTCCTGATGTGAACCTCTTGTCCTTTGGTCTGGTCTGGTGCCACCATTGACCTGTGTATGTAACTGTGAAAGAGAAAGCCACACTCAGTGTTTCCCTTTAAACTAATTACAGCGTGACGTCCAGACTGGAACCGCCCCAGCACACGTGAACCTCCTCTGCCAGAACTGATGTAATCCATTGATCCGTGATGGCACATGCTTTTCTGCACACACAGTCGGATTAAAGGTCCTATATTACACAGAATTGACTTTTAATTGAGCTTGAAACTATGTTATGATGTTGTAATGTAAAACTCACCCCTGGAGTCGTTTTGTTTCATTCACAAATGTTTGAGTAATCCTTTATTATGAGTCTGTTTACATCTCCAGAGACCAAATACTCGGTGGTGTCATGAAATGTTAGTTTTCAGGTTAATAGCTACCTTTTACCTTTTGTTCAGTAGAGTCAATTCCAGGGCTGGAATTATCCAAATGATTCTAGTGAAGGTGTATGGAGTTTAAAAACATAGTGGAGCAAGTCCTGTAACTATATGATATCACAAGGTGGAACAGAGTGTTTTCAGTTTGGGAGAAGAACTCATCCTAAATATGCAGGATTTGTGTGTTAAGCATATGTGAATGAAACAAAACACAACTCCAGGTATGTTTTCTAATAAGGAAACAACATTATGAATCAGAAAATAGTGTAATATATTTCCTTTAATCACATTGAAATCAAATTGAAATCACAATATCAATGAAATTGCAAAGGCACCAGTTTATGAAGTATCATAATTTCCTCCACAAACGGCAATTATCTTGCCTTATTCTGCTTAAAAGCTACTAACCCTGTAGTTTAGGACTATACACACATGCGCTGAAATTTGATTCTTGTATTAGTTTGTCAGTTTGTAATTCGGACTTTCTGATGATCATTCTGGGCATGTTTAAAGGACCCATATTATGCTATTTTCTGATCTATGTTATGCTGTTTCCTCAAAAACATAACTGAAGCTGTTTTGTTTCATTCACACTTTAACACACAAACCCTGCATATTAAACCTGAGATCTTCTATCAACAGCATTTTGAAATTTGTAGACAGACTAATAATAGAGAATGAAACATGTGTGAAACAAAACACAACTCTGGGGATGTTTTTAATGAGGTTACAACCTTCTAACGTGGATACAGCTCACAAAAGTCAGTTTTACATAATATGGGACTTTTAAGCATGTGTGAATGAAACAAAACAACTCCAGCTTTGTTTTTGATGAGTTAACATTATAACATGACTTAATCGTTCAGTCCTAGCTGAGAGCACACCAGCTTTCTGAAGTTATTTTTAATTTTTTTTGTTTCAACATCAACTCTCTGTGTATCTGTCAGGTTTAATGTAGTAGAAGCGAAGGCGCGTGCGAGATCAAAACACATTATTCATCTGCGTGTGTTGCCGTCTCCCCTGCAGCACTATAATTACACTCACACAACCACTGGTACCACTCTGTTTACTGCTCCAGATCGTGTCAAACAGCAAATCACAGAGGCAAGAGAGAGAGAGGGGGTACTGTCAAAGAACACGGAGAGTTTGTCCAATTACTCCATACAAGCAAATATGCCCGGCTCCGATCACGCCGCTATTTCCGAACACGGCGAAAAAGCAGTTGACGCTAATAGTTTGTTTAATTCGGGACTGTACTTAATTTGTTTTGCCTTAAAAGTAAGTAAAATGGAGTTAATTATGTGTACAGGAATTACTGTAGAGCTAATGGATTAATGAGTTCAGTTTTAGGTCACAACTGTTAAGCTAATTTAAATAAGTTCAAATATGTACAAACGTTATTATTGCTTTAGCTACTCTTAATAGTTTCACAAGTCAATTATGTAATACATTTCTTGTGACTCTGTGAATTCACTTTGTCTTTTAGCATATATTAGTGTAACAATGCATTAGTTTTATACAGTCATTTTAAAATGGTGGTAAACTATAGACACAACTTTCCTGGGGTAGACCCATGAAATTCACTAGGAAAAGTGGGTGAAGTACTTTGCCCAAAGACACAACAAAAGTATATTGATGTTTTGCAGTGACATCATGCTGGGGGTGTTCTATATGTATCTCTATGGAGGAATGTTCAGAAGTTACCATGCACACATTAGCACACACTGTCGAAAAAGTTTAAAGATGGTCTGAAAACTCAAGAAAAAAAAAATACAAAATGACATTTTCAGGAGCCTGTGATCAATACGGGCATAGATGGTCCTGTTTAGGTTTAAGTTTTCAGCAAAAAGGTGACAGTGACTGGCTGAAAGACTGTTGACGAGCGAGTTTGTGACTAATTTTATGTGTGAGAGACTTGTTTACCAGCACAAGTCAGATCACCTGTTGTAGTTCCAACTAAACCAGCCTTTTCTGGTCAGACTGTGTTAAAATAAACCTCAGATGTAAGTCTAACAAGTCTCAGAGCAGTGCCTACAGTTAGCATCACACCCAGGAATGATCAACTGCAAAGTGTCAATAGGTCAAAACTCACATTTCCAATCAAAATTCAGATAATTAGTGAAATCCTCAATGAGTAGTAAGGTTTAACAGATACAAAGTTTTCTCTCTTAATCCCTATTTTTGGCACATCATTTTAGAAAATATTCAGATTTTCTGTTTTAAACATATTTCTCACTTTTGTTATTGACTTTGATTGGATATGTCATTGAATATTGAAATGTTTAATACCGTACTGTGAAACTTTCCTACATCTCCATGGAGAAAAGCATTTGACAGACCCTCCATCAGAAAAGTTACACAAAGCACCTTTAACAAATGACATTTCTTACACAATAGCATTTTGGCCCTAAAGCCATGGGGAGAGTCAGCATTCTCCAAACAGCTTACTAATGCAAAACAATGGGACAGATGCTGACAGGAGACAATCTTTTTATTCTACTTTGAGATTGCATTTACCATTTTGTCACTTGCCTCGGCTAGTATTTTGGACAGTATTTTGAGAGCTATTGAAGCATCAAAAGTAGTGATTTTGATAATGAATTGGGCTCATCTTTGTTCATCAGACACAAATGAATTGATTTCTTGAAACAAAAAGTATCCACGGTAAAATATATGCAAGTCTATGCGCACGTTACTTTTGTAGCACTACATATACAAATGTAAAATGTAAAAATGTACCTTCAATCCGCGGTTCTGTTTGTATTTGCAGTATAATTGGCTGAGTGGGTGCGCGTGGACCAGACTGTGATAATGACATCACTGGGGTGTTGTCAGATATCCCATTACCTCGCTAAGATATTCCCATGGCAACACTTTAGCTGTTAGCCACTCCATTTTTCTATCTCTATCTGTACTGGAAAGTGTCAGACTAACGTGTGTGTGTCTGTGTGTGTGTTTTTGAGTGGTACATGTGCTAAGTCAAGATAGTGGCTAGCTGCTGCCGATGAAGGATGGCCCCTCGCCTCTCCAAAGGGAATCGATTTGAATGAATACGTGGAAATGTGGGAATGAAATTGTTATCTGTCTATGAGTATATTTCCTTCTCCTTCTCATCATTGCTCACTTCTGTTTGACTTTCTTCGATGGCAGGTGCTTTCATGTGGTGGAAGTTTGTACTACTGTGGAATAGGCAAGTCTTTGAAAAAATACATGGATTCCATTTTTTAGCTCAAAGACCAGTTGCAGTATCAGTACTGACAGATGTCAATACTTGACACAGATTTTAATACTGGTATTTTTATATTATATCAGCTCTAAACCATTCTCTGTTCAAAAAGACAAATCTAATGCACTTAGGACAACCTGGGAATGACATGGGCACACAGACTCTTGGAGGTTTACACAATCAACCAATTGAACAAATGATTCTACATATTTTTAAATGTCCCAAATAAATACATTTCATTTTTACAAAAGTGAAAAGTTACGTTTAGACCTTGCTATGGATTTTCAAAGCTAAATATCGGTATAGGCCAGGGGTGGGCAATTATTTTTTCCATGAGACCACATGAGAAACAGAAAATATTGTGGAGGGCCGGGTCGAAAAGCTTAACTCAATTCTGCATAATGTTAATTGGATTTCTTTGTAAGACTGGAGTTTATGTTATGACTAAGCAATGAAAAAGTGAGACAGCCTTATAAAAAGTCATAAAAAACACCTCTAAAATAAAAGCAAATGCAGTTTTAGTGCATGCATGAGGTAAAATGATTATATATGTTTATTTTGTAATTCCAAATGATCTTAAACAGGGTGGTCAGAGTCAACCAAAGAGCCGTATGTGGCCCAGGAGTTGTAAAACGCTCAGGTCTGGTATAGGCAAATACTGGTTATCGGCCAAACCAGCAGGTCAAATATCAGATATCCTCTCAAAAAACCCATATCAACCCATTCCTATTATTTGCTATTGTGAAATTTGGTTTTACCTTTGTACTTTTTGTTGTTTACATGTTGTCTAACTCTTCTGCTGTTCCATATGTTCAACACTGACGTTTTCAAGTTGTCCTTAGTGTGTCAAACATGCCAAATGAGTCCAAATGAAATACTAAATAAACATTCTTTTCACACATACGCCTTCTTACTGTGAGGTCGCATCACTAACCTTTCTGCTACTTTTAACTTGTGCTTAAAAAATCAATCATAGAAAGCAAATCATTGTAAACCATGATAGAGACCCAGGAAATATTATTACAAATACCCAATAACTTCCATTTTATCTTAGCTGGTATGATTTCTTTATTTTCTGATGCAGTCAACAAAATATTTTTCTCATCTATTGACAACCCTTTGACCCCCCTTTTTCCATTCCGCTCTGTTTCCCTCTGGCGTGAACCTTAGCATTAGCCACACGACCTGCATTCGCTTCTCCTGATTCTAGCGCACACTTGTACACATAAAACAAAAGTAGAGTGCATTTTAACGGTTGCCCCTGACGACAGGTAGTGAGGCCGGGTCAGGCGCTGTAAAAACCTCTTTCTGTAATAAAATCTATGGCAAGGATGGAAGTTACAACCTGAGAAATCCTCAACATCTTTCCCCATTTTGGATGAACTGACGAAAGCTTAGGCTGAATTGGCGAACAGCACGATATGGCGTTAGCTTTGATGTTGTAGCTATTGTGGCTGATCTAATGGTTGTTTTGTGGATCCACTCATGCTGAGAGGAGATCCAATCTTGTTCAAACTATTCTCTGCATGTTTTCTACTGATATTCAGAAGTGGAAAATATACTCAGACTGCATTTTTAGTGTTTTAAAAATGCAGAAAGCAGTCCTGGATCATTTCAAAACAGTTTGCAGTGGTCCGGTTATTCCTTTTAATTTATGCATTCAGACCATCATAAGTATTCACCTTGATGAGTTTATAAGTGCTTTTCACAACTTTCCAAGACGAGTGAAGTTTCTTATCATGGAAATGGTAACAGCTAGCATGCTAAGACCGCACTTCCTAATTCTCAGACAAAAAAACACTTTGTAATTACATGCACAGTACACAGTGGACTTATTTTGACCCCAAGAGTTGCATATACAATACTACCCCTTTTTAAAAGTAGTGTTGACAGAAGTTAAAATGGTATTGGTTAAGTTATTCAACAAAATACTAGTTTTCAAGCAGTAATTATCCAAAACCGCAACTACAACCAGTACTATTCTTGAAGTTACTATGAGCTTGAAGTTACAAAATAAGGCAAAATTCTACTACCAATATTAAGACGGTTATGAGTAATATTAACTACTATTGTTATCACTGATCCCACTTGAACTAATAGTCCACATTACTAGTACTTTTTCCACTCTAATCCTCTGTACTACTGCTACTGCCTCTGCAAAAGTATTTCAAGACATACGTTCCACCTCTGAAAATATCAACATGCGTTCCAACACATAAGCTGTGTTTTGTTGCCCTTCTTTCATGTTGCTACTAAAATAGGCAAACAGACTAATCCGCTTGGTCATTGTGTACGTTCTGGTTGGTGACTATTGCTTACATATCAGCAAACACAACTGCGAACATAATGGCTTCAATCTGTCTTGTTCATAAAGTAATTGATTAAAGGGAATGTATCGACAAATGAAGAGTATTTTTCAGAATGAACTGTTAACCCCCCACTTTCTCTCACGCTAATGTTGAATCATGATAGAGAAAAAAGAATCTAGGAGAGTTGTTTCCATACAGTTGTCATCCAACAGTTGCATAGAAAGACGATCCTATATAAAATGATATCAGATTGGCTTCCATAATCGCATTTAACTATTGCAACACAAAGTAATTTAAAGTGCTATAATATAATGATAGACTCTCGCTTTAAGATGTATCTGTTTTGACCTGTTGCATCCCGGCATTACAAGTCAAGTCGTCAACATCTTCAAAGCATCTTTCTTTCTCCTGTTGTGAGTGTTGAGAAATGTTCAGATTAAATGGCATGGCTTTAAACTGAAGGAGCTGGCCAGCATGCTAATTCTGAGCCCAGAGCACAGACCACTTCATTAAGAGCGACAGATACTTATTCACTGGAAGAATCTTTGGCTAGGTCCTGTCAATCAAACGTACTGTAGAGGATACGCAGATGGAAATAAACGGAAAAGCAAAAGCTCTTACCCCTCATCTGCCACTCCACTGAAAGACAAGTTTAACAATTAGTGCATGGTTTTTTTAAAGAGCGTGTCCGCTTGTGTAAACAGGCAAAACTCTGATTAGCAGCTACTCTCTGATGAGGATTTTCTTTTGAAGCTATAACTTGAGCATGGCATAGAAGTGAAGCTTGATTTAATAATGATGATGTCAGGTTTATTGATCTAAGTTCCATCTCTTCTGGTATTACAGCCGTGGGGTTGTTGGTACACCTCCTCTCTTTCCCTCTTTCCTGAATTTTAATCAAAGTTCACCATGCTGTTACTTAGGAATGGGGCAGCTTTTACATCAGGGACGCAAGACATTTTTGAAAATCTAGTACTAAACCATAGACCTCCAACCTCATTTAGTAGGACATCTGCTTGTACAGTAAGTTTCTTGAAAAAAAAAAATACAGGTACTGGTAACAAACCTTTTCACAGTGTCTGCCAACTTAGCAAATCAAAACTGAACCAAACCATATACTGCTAATGTGATCATAGTAAACATTTCAAAAAGGGCTCTGAATTATATCTATATTCTTTCACCAACTGTAGCTGCACAACCTTCTAAATAGTCATTTTAAGAACTTGTATCAGAGCGCCCCTAATTTTCACTCCTGCCGCCGCCCCCTTCTTCTACTCTCTATCGCCTTTAAATCTCTCCTGATTGTGCTTCATCCTTCTCCTCATCATCACCATCTAATCTCCTCATCTATCTTCCCCAGCCTTTTCTCCTCCCCTTCCACAGCTTGAAGATTGAAGCCAAAGATCTCTTCTCCAATCCCAAAAACCGCTCTGAAACGAATTGGCAACCCACTTTCTCTGTACATTCCGCACACGAGTCACCAGCGTTCCACCCCTTGCATAGCGCTTCCATTTTTTGCATTTGCTACAATGGCGCCATGCAGTCTTCTTGCATCTTTTACCACGCATGAAACAATCTCTCTAGGCTCCTGCATTTTCCTGGCCCTTTCAGCGTAGCATCTCCCAACATCCATTAAAAAGAAGCCCTGTGAGCCACTGCCACACCATGTTGAGGTCAGTGAGCTGTGCTAAAAGACAGGGAGCGCGGAATACGAAGCCAGTGAGTTACATGAATTAAATAACTCCCCAACTAGCCTCTTCTTCACCGTTTCACTTGCCAACCCCCTACCGCCTACCCCTTTTTTACCATGGTAAGACCCATGGAGCATGAAGCTAACCTTAATTGTTCCCGAAGTAGCCTGGCGAGTGCTGGAATGGATGGCTTGAGATGGATGAGCTGCAGTAGCGTTCCCGTGTGACGAGAACAACGGAGGCTTTCAGGAAAATGGCATTATTTATGTTTTATTGGCAGTTTCTTTGGTTCAGGCCTTGTAGCTAGCACTTTCAGCTGCTAGAACTTTAACAGGACATAGCGCTGACGTAGCACCGACATGAAAGATGACTTAAGAGAGCTTGTCATGTATGCGTGCATGTCTGGAAACCACGGACAATGAAGTCATGTCATGAAGTCTCTTGGCATGTACTTGTATGTACTGTTAGCCTGAATTAAAATCTATACTGGGACTGCACTCTGGGACTTTTTGGGATGTATACTCACTTAGGAAGTACTTAGAGTCATGTTTCTACAAAGTTACACCAGTTTAAGCCAAAGCTGGTACAGAAGTGATGTTAAAATTCTCATGAGATGGATGCATGTTCTGTCAGCCAGTGTTACATAATGGAGTACACGGTGAACGAAGCACTAGTTGACATAAAATCCTGCATGTTTTCTGTAGTAGTAAATGTTGACTGTATCGAAACTAGTATCGAAACTAGATATCGTTTGAGCAGGTAGCGATCCCAAAAAAGTTGCATTTAAAGGACAGAAATGAGTATCGAGTCTATTCCTGTGTATCTTGAAAACTTGAGGTTAGTACTATGATAACATTAGACTATAGGTGTTGATTGACAAGACAAAAAAACAGGAAAATCAGAAGAGATATGATAAAATCTATATCAAATTACACTTGGCCTACCAAACGTTGGCTCAAGGCAAAAATTGCTAATGGCAATGCCTGGTGTCATTATGTCCTTTGGCAAAACAATTCAATCACCCAACTGTTCCTCAGTGTTGGTGGGCATTTGGAAAGTTACAATACAAAACATTTCAACCAAAATTTTGAAAGAAAAAGCTTAATACTTGATATGGATTTCAATGACAAATGATGAAAATACATTACACAATAGTAATTTTCAGCACAAAATTATCATAGTTTCTATAAAAGTCTTATATTTGTGCAAAGAAATATTGATACCAGCTTTAGTATTGATTTGAATCTGAGTATGGATCCATTTTTAACAACCTAAATCAGTGCAAATAGTTCATTAGTTCCTCGATGTAAAGCTCTTTGACTGACCAGTAATTGTAAGTACGCAATTTACAAACCCAACAGCGTCAAATATGCACTCCATCAAACTCCCTACTTGTGTTTGCTTCAATACGTCACCTTTTTCATCCGAGAACGATATTCCGTTTGCAAGTGGTCTGTAACTCGGCTCGCTCTGATCTCTGGGCCCTTCTAACTCGGCAGGGCCCTTCATGTGTAGCCCTTAAAGCGTTGTGTCACATCACGTAACCGACATTGCACGACCCGCCCGAGATCGCGAGGTTATGCCATTTGGCTGACTTCAGAAGATACAAGGGGATGAGACAGAGCCAGGGACAATGACTCAACAGCCTTCTCCTTGGAATAAAACGAAGCACAAAGAGCCACGACAAATGAGCTGGTTAAAGATAGAGCGCAGTGAGGAGGTTTGAAAAGAGGAAAGCTTTAATTAAGTGGATAGTCTGTGTGGTGGTTTTTCTCGATAAGGTTTTTTTTTCCTTTTTGCCTGGAAAAGATTGCAGTTTTTCCATTAAGTCCCATATGCGTACTGTAATTACTGTATGCAGCCGTAATGTGTGATGAACTGAACCTCGTATCTGTCCTTCAGAGGCATAAGGTGATGGGGCAACCGGGAATGAATAGACTCATTTGCATAGCAGGGAAATTGCATGGTTTTGTATTTGCTAGGGTGATAAACATGAAGAATTGGTGCAAAGTTCAATGCCTGTTCCTTCAACTTGGCAAAGTAAAGTGAAAATGTATTTGCTGAACATGCTGTTGTCAATAGATGGCATCAAAAGACTTTCAAAGACTTTCTGGAGGCTTTCAATAAAGAGGTGTTGCAGTATTTATTACATTTTACAGTGGTGGTAAGGATAAGATCGACCAATATGGAGATGTTATTGTTTTGTCTGGAATGTCCCGGTATGGCATTAAATGTATCCATCTTGTATTTACTCAATAACATGAGTGTTGAATTACCTAAAAACTTGCATTCTTACTGTAAGTGGGCTTGCCTCTCCACAGAGCTGTAACTTGGCCCTGTGGTGTCTTCTCCTGTCTTCCTCTATGCCATAATGCCATACTGTGGAACATTTGAGGCAATGTTCCACAGGAGAGAAGCAGGCCCATCAGAAAAGTTGCACAGTTCACCTTTTAAAATGAAAAATATAGTAATGAAATATATTATTAACAGGGAATCAGGAATCATGGCCTCACCTTAAAGTGAGCACCGTCCCATCACCTATAGTAATTTTTTAACCTGGCATTTCTATCGTCCCTTATAGAAAACCTGGATGCGAGCCACAACTATACCCTTTTCATTAAAGCGCCACCACTCTATCTTCAACTTGTGCGCCATCATTCTTCATTTAAGTCTGGCCCTCGTCGCCGTGTCTTCATTTTTACCGCCCTATCTCGCCCTTTGTGCTTCTGTCCACCCTGTCGACCGTTTCCGTGGTCAATTTGGGACGAGAGCAGCCGTACAGCGGAGACATGTGAGGTACGGTTTAAAAATAGACCCCCGCAGAAGAGCACGGGAGAAAGGGGGGAGTGCGAGGAAGATGGAGGAGGGGGGAGGGTTTCGGGGTCAGCATTGACAAATGGGTCTGCGGAGTTAGCGGGGGCCCCGGGGAGCACCGGCAGTTAGGTCAGCGCTCCCTGAGGGGCGATGGAGAAATGGGGTTTTTAGTTGGAGAAACACCTGATAAAAGAAATACTGTGGATTATAGTGTGGGGAAGATGCTATTTAATGATACAGGATGTGGTAATGGTCTGTGTAGAGGTACAGTCTCAGCTTGGCTGGTTTGAGTGTGCACGTGGGGCGTAAAACGTGATATTCCAGGTAAATTTAAATGGTGTTTTCAAAAGATATGAATGTGGAAATTCCATCCACACAAAGTAATTGGCAACATATTAATTGTTGTTAGTCAAGGCTGATTAGAATTTTTATCAAATTGAGATCTTTGTGGGCAAATTACAAATGTTGGCATGAAGTTTTTTAATCAACATGGTCAAAACATGTTTTCAAGTGATCTGATGATTGTGCAGGAAAAAAGTGGATAATTTTGTAGGTCAAAAAGCACCCGATGTTCAAGACTGCTTAAAAGTAATTTATATATGGAGTAACGTGTACAAGAAACCATCAAATTGAAAACAGAGATGGATTTATTGCCATATTGACAGTTCTAGAATTTGGAAAAACACGCTTTTTATATCTTATAGCTTTTATATGAGTCATTTTTATGTCAGATCTAAAGAAACGCATGATCATAGCTTGTCATCAGTTCCAGTGACAGAATGATCACAGCTACATAAATCAGAAAACACTTAAACGTATGGAGCACCAAACAATCTTTTCATCTCTCCTCTGCAGTGATGTTTTTACTCATCTGACTGCTAACACATTTGGTGTCTGTTTTAACACTCCCACAGTCATCTCGAGGTAAATCTTGCTTTGTTGGCGCTTAGCTAAGTTGTCCTTGAAAGCGGCGATTCTTTATTTCCTCCCTTTGCCGCAGTAAACCCACGCGCACTCTTCGGCCCGACTCTAACTTTTATCCATCTCAGATATTGAAGATTGAAAAGACACGCTCCGCATTCATCGAAAATGACTGAATTTTCAATAGCGCATTCACAAGGGGGCGCGGCGGAGGTGAGTTTCGTGGGTTTGTGTTTTCCGTCGGCCCTGGCAACGGCGTTTATGTATGCCTTTGTGAGAGTTAGAGATGTGCCCAACCTTGACAAGCAGGAGAGGGCATTGTTAGTCTATTGAGAAATATACCTTGACAGAGGGGGGAGGGCACACGGAACGCAAACCTGACTTTGACAAACTGTGGAAAAAGTGACTGCATTGCCCTTAAAATGATCTCTCCTCGCCAGTATGCACAGAAAAACCAGAAAACAAAGCAGTTTTCACCAACTACTTGCTTTGTTGCTCATTGTCGATGTGGAGCATGTCTTTTCATTCAGATTCTGAGATGGATAAAAAGTAGGTATGCTAACAGTGAGCACCGTTAGCGATCTCTATATTATCACAGACTTAATATTAAGGTTAAAGGTACTGTACCTAGTCAGTCCTCACTTACTTTGTGCATTTTGAGAATCCTACTTATTCACTGTGATTATAAGTGCTTTCACAACTTGCCAACAATTTTTCTGTGTTGGTAAAGCTAACAACTAATATGCTAATGCACACTTCCTTATAATAAAATGCTTTCTAATTAGAGGTAGACAGCAAATAGTGGACATATTTTGACCTCAAGAGCTGCTTATACAATAGATCTCTCATGGGGAAAGAAACATTTTGCTCCAGTACATATAGTAAAACAATGGATGCAGGACCTTTAAGGAATACTTTACCCATGTATGAATATTTTGAAAACTGTCAGGAGCAGTACATAGCTGGAGGATTAGCCTATTGTGCAGGTTTTAGGTTGAATAAGGAACTCACCCAGACACAGGGAGAAGGTGCCAACACCACCTTAATGCTCATCCCGGGAATTGAACTCAGGACCTGTCAACAAACATATTGTACGGTAAGCTCCTGGGTCTAAAATGTATTGTTTTCATAATGACAGCAGAATAGTAAAAGTCTTTACAGTAAATGAAAAAACTGCTGTTTATACAATATGTTGACCCTCCCACAGTGAATACAAATAACCACAGACATCATCACATCCCTGTTGCTTAAACAGACTTGAGAATTATATCTTTAAACTCCAGACCATATGCCGTCTTTGGACACATGTAGTTTGTTAAACACAGTTAGCTATCATCGACCACTAAAAGCAGCCTCATTTCCCTGTGGCCTCTGCAGTATACGAGCCGGGATTTACGAGCTCACACACGACGCACACACACAAAACACACACGCATACACACACATACACATAAATGATGGCGTTGCGGCGCTGTCACTGCAGACCAAGGCCAGCTGAAGCTTTTCATTTGGTATTCTGCTCTGTACACGACTCTGTGTTAAAACCTACTGCGATAAGAGGCATTTTTGTGAATTTATAAAGCTCCGCCCCCTCCCCCCACCCCTCCCGTATATCCCAACCATTATTCGCCATTTCACACAACTAGCACGTAACTGAAACGTGTCACGTATGTTCAGAGATTGACAGGGCATGATTTGTGTATTCACAACGGTAGATTTGTGGAGGTCATGTTAACGTTTTATGTGGTGGTAAAAATCAAAGTGAATTACATTATTAATGGAGACTCGTGAATTAAGACCTTGAAGGTTTTCGATCAGAAGAGATGAGGAGAAATGTGTGCGTTGCTTGGACAGTTGAAATGAAATAAGATTTGGTGAGAATATTGTTAGGACAATTGTATATACCTGCTTTGTCTTGGTTTGACTGGTCGTATTGTCTGCATCTGTTTAATTAAATGTGGAAGTCCAACCATAAAGGCGAGAAGGTGACGGACCCTTCACCAGGAGAAGTTACACAAGTGCGCCTTTAAAGTTTAACCTTTTTTTCATGGTCATATTCTCAATTAACTACCAACTTTTCTTTTTTTCTGAAGTTTAATGTGTGCTTTCATCACTTAACTAGGCTCAAAAAACTGTCAAAGCTTTTTAATTCTTCTACTTAACAAAACAAAAAATGCAGAAGGGCATGAAAAGAGGATAATCAGAGAAGATGATTTATAACAAATAACTCCACTTACAATGAAGAAAGAACAAATTACAGAGCTGAAATATTTCTTAGCGTTTAATTAGCCTCTACCTGTCACTTCCTGCGATATAATCCAATCTGGCATCTCCAGACTTTTTTCCTCCGATACCTCTTTAGCTCATAAACAAATAAACGTTGCAAATGGAGATTTAATGAGTTGCCGCAGTCTATGGTTTTCTAAGAAGGCGAGACAGTGCAGGTGCACAGGGGTCTTTTTATATAGACATTTCAAGGTAGAGCTTCATTTGTATTGGAATAAAATATAAGGAAGGCATCTTGTATAAAGGTGCTGTACTTCATTTGAAAATAAGCACTTTTATAAGCACTTTTCACATCTTTTAGAGGCCAGAGTGGAGTTTTGTTGTGATGGTAATGCTAATAGTCCAATGAAGTTCTTTTGGTCTTCAGATAATTTAATCTAACAAATTATTTTTTTCAGTTTATCTTGCAAATGTGTTAAATTTTGGTCTGAAAAGATAATCTTAGAAATTAGAAATTTTGAAATTTGGTTTTAATGTTTTGGTAATGGGGATGTGTCTTTTCAGGTGTTTTCCAGCTAAGCTCTGAGCTATCCAAGTGTTATGTACAAATAGGACCACTGCTAAAATGACAAATTGTTGAAAACATTGATACCCTATGTTTTCAGTGGCCAAAAGTCCTCAAAATGAAGCTGGTCCGGGTAGTCCGAGTGGTGTCATGACAGGCCATATTATGCTATTTTCTGATCTAGGTTATAATGTTCCTCATCACAAACATACCTGGAGTTGTGTTTTGTTTCATTCACACATGTTTAACACACAAACCTGCATATTTCAGCTGTTTTTCTCTCAAACATTTAAGATATCAGCATGGGAAATGAATTTCTTATTCTTCGAATTACAAAAATCAATAGTTCCTTACGTGTTATGAAACAAACACCTTTATGTGTAAGGGGAGAAACTCTTGTATAACCTAAAGTTAGAAAACTGCATTTGGTATTATTAGTATTTACAGCATGCTCACTGCTTACATTCCACATGTTAATAATTAAAATCCAACCGCACTCATTTTCTGCATGTAAACATTTAGTTTTATTACAATACAGCTAAGTCTACCAACTAATTGTGCCGTCAGCTTTAGTGGAATGACCAAACATTAGCACAGTACCCAGTGGGACAAAAACATTTTGCCAGTTACAGCATTTTAGACCCTTTTTTCCTGAACTCTCAAAGACTGCGCGTGGGGGGTAAATTGCTTTCAAGGTTCCATCTGAGCTGGCAGCCCCATATTCATATACAGGAGCGAGCTGTCAGACCAGCCGGCACCTGTCGGGAGTCACCTGTCTGCTCGTCAGGGGTCAGCGACAGGTGCGTCCTACATAGTCTCCCCCGGGACCCCTCTGTCCTTGCCTCAGTCCCTAAGTATCCAAACATGGAATTCTCCTTTAACTGCCCCTCACCTGCATTTATCTCTAGTGGAAGTCACAGTGGACATGCTTTTGTCCGAGGTGTACTTGCAACTTTAAAGGTGCATTATGTAATCTAGTGGGGCGGCATTACGCATGTCTTTTATGGCTTAAATCCACTTATCGCTTATGCACTCTTATTGTGGCTGGGTCACCTCCTTGCAGATCTGACCAGTAACTTGGCCTGGTGATGTCACTTTCTTGTTTCTATGGAGAATAGCTATACGAGTGGCCTACCCTCCACCAAAAGAGTGATTTAGTCCAACTTTAATCAAGGATCACATATTTGCTTGCATTACTGTTTTTGTCAAATACATTTTAAAATCAAGTCTTATTTTATTGTTTCATGGCACTGAGCGGCTTTTTAATATATATAAATATATATATTTTCAATAATCCCATTTGTGTCTAACCATAACTGTACATGGTGTTAACTTTTGATCATTTCATAGTAACACTTCTCTTTTAGCGTTATGTTGCTAGAATTAGCTGTGGTGCATTTTGCTTTGTCAACTTGTCTTACTCCACACTGTGACCAGTACTTCAAATAGCTTAAACATACTTAAAATATTACATTACATATACCAGCACTATCAGTCACACAGAATCTGAAGCAGGTCACAATACAGTTCAGATGTGTGGAGAGTCAGCTCTATTCAGAGAAGTAATTACTGTATTTCTCAGCTATAGAAACACCCGTAATGAATAAATGCTAGCTGGAAATGTTGTCATCTCCATGGAGACAAGCAGGTGGTGGACCCAGGTGGCAGCGTGTCTTTTAAGATGTTTTTTTTTTAAAGGTTTCTTGGGTTTAATTAGGGTCTATGTTAGCCTTTTCTTAATCCCCTGCATAATACAGTCAAGTAATACTCTGCTTGTTAACACAGAAAGAGACGTCAACATATCTACTTCCTGACTTGTACTATTCCGATGGAGTGGAGTGGCTGACAAATGACATCTTATCATGCACAGCCACTAAATCTCAGCTCCTTTTGCGACCCAAGCTTTATTATTTTTGCATTGTTTAGGCGTACCGGGGAGACGGAGATCAATTCTGCGGCATTGCAGGCAGCGCGGATAATGAGCCTCTCCCATTGATTAGATTTTAATTGAGAGACGCCAACGGGCCGAGGGAGGCAGGGGGAAGGCTATTGTAGTCCACCAGCATCTACAGTGCTCCTTCATTTTTCACCCACTCCACGTTTTCTCAAAATTCCGCCGCTATTTTTCACCCTTCGCTCCCTTCACACCCGCTATCGCGTCGACGTTTGCCGACGCAGACGCAAGCGGAATTAGGCCCGTCATTGTTTCTCACGACTTGATGCTTTCCAAATGATAAGTGAGCGCTACGAATACGCAATCATGGCCAGCTAATTTACAACTTAATTCTGAGACGTTTTCATTCTGTGACATTTAAGCTAGCTCTTTCTAAACTCGCCGACACATTGCAGGGACATGTTCAAACCGTATCTGTCTTTTCGCTGGCTGCATCTTTCTTCCTGCGCGACTCCGGGCAACGCTTTATCATTCTAATATGAAAACATCTTCTAGTCGTGTACGGCGAGTAATTGATCAGTCTCTCCGGGGTTTTTATTTTCTTCAATTACATTCTGTCACCACAGCGACAAGGAGAGGCGACGCTTTTCCTCACTCGCCATGACCGGAGCCAGAGTCGTGTAATACTTAACAGCTAAATTTTCATTAGATGTCGGGGCTTTGTTAAGACTAGATGGCACAGTCAAATGTGGCTTTTCTTAGCTACACAAGTAATTACCAACGCTGGACTGAAGTCGTCCATTTCGGAGGAAGACAGCACCATTATACTAAAAGTTAAGTTGATAAGTGATGGTACCAATTTGGACACTCGGAGATAATGACTGGGCCTACGTCAAAGAAAAGGTAGCAAAATACAAATGTAAAACAGCAACATTTCTGCTAATATTGAGGCTGATATTTGGGATTTAAGCATCGGCCAACATCTGATACCGATACCAATGCAGGGATTTTTCTTAAACATACACTAGGAGGGTCCACCACCTGCTTGTCTTTATTTATAGAGATGTTATGGCTTTGAGGTGTTCCGCAGTATGGCATTTGACTTAACAATCTCCACATAGGCAAGCAGGTCAGATCTGTGGAGAGACAAGCCCGGTTACAGTAAGAATGCATGTTTGCTGATAAAACACATGTGACTGAATGAATGGAAGAGATGTTTAATGCCATACTGTGGAACATTCTAGCCAAAGCAGTGACATCTCGACGGAAACAAGAGGGGAGCTGCATAGGATCATTATTATTTTAACAGGATTTGGTCAGTTTCATAGTTTGTCTCTTCAAGTTAGCTTATTGGTGGCACAACTAATGCATTGCAAATATGGAGAATTGAAGCTAAGCTAGTTGCTAAGACGCAAGTGAGCAGCTCTAATTTTGTTCCATTTAAAAACATTTTGCCGATGCTTATCATTTGCACCTTATCTTTCATACTTTTCCATACATTCACAACCGGCATTTTCTCTATTTTCACCGGCGTAATCTTCAGGCAAATTTGCGTCAAAAAACATAAAAAGGATCTGACGCAGGCTGAAAGTGGGATCCCGCCGAAACGGTAATTTGCCCGAAGCCAGCTCACTCACTGAAATATTTCCCAAGGACATAAGTAATTGCGTTTCATTGCTGGCATGGACAAACATTCACAAAGCGCCATGATAATAAGAGTGGACTTTATTTCCCCTCCCTCCATCTCTCTATGCTGCTCAGGCTATCATTACTGCGTGTGTGTGTGTGTGTGTGTGGATGTGTGTGCCCCTCTCGCCTCCAAAGGTCACTATACCCTCAAATTAGGAGGAGGAAACAAGTGAAGTAGACAGCAATTGAGGCCCAGACAAACAGGCAGGGGATTGGAGGTGATGCTAATGAATTTAATGCCATCCTCCAGATCATGTTAGTGCAATGGGGACGTGAGGTCACAAATAACAAGTGTTTGTGTGTTTCCTTTGAAGCAGTTCATCAATAAGAGAGAATACCAGCTGCTTTTAGCACTGGGCTTCATGTACAGGCTTTAGATCAAAGACACACTGCATCTTAGTTATGTAAGATATGCACTTAACAGAGTAGTTTTACATTTCACATGCCAAAAAGCCACATGCCGCTTAGCAAGGACTGGTCCTAACTCTAGGCTACAGCTTCAGTTAATATCCAAGTGGAGTCTGCATGTTCCCCATGTGTTATGTGACTTGTATATGGATGCCAAATGCACATAGAGACCAAGTGTAAGTGTGTGTTTGACAGTATTGCCTGAAGTCTTAGCTCTCCTGACATGCCCTTGGCATCTGTCAAGGCTGAACCCTGCTGCAGGGCTGTAGTAGTTGACTTTCATTAACAAGAGCAGCACTATATCCAAAATTCAATTCATGATTCAAATTTAAAGCTGTAACCTTTTCAAATTCTAATGGCTTCATATTTAACAAGCTCAAAGGCAATGTGTTTCCCTAAATACTTTTTTTTCATTCTGTATTTTCCTGAGAGAGCATTTATTACAGTGGCCTCATAGCATTACTACCCATTTTTAGCCAACTTTATTCTACTCTCCAGACCCTGCTGCATCTGTAGGTGTCATTGGCTTCCTCCTCGGCCAATCAGAAAGATTTTTACAGCCAAAAACCAAATGCACAAACCGTCCCAGTCATCTTATTGACACAGGCAGTTATGTAATTAACCTATGAGGCTAACTATATATTAAAATTTGTAAACTCATCTAAAACGACCTTGCACAAACTTCGATCTATGCTCTTATCGTTATGAATATAGCCTCCTTGTACATAAATATAAAAAGTCTTATCCTTACTCAACACAGTCCAGCCTCGAAATGGATGCGGCTCCGACCTGGCCTGTATGAAATTGCATGGAGCACAGATTTATTAGGCCCTTGACTTTGGTGTATTAGAGTGAGCGGGGGGTGACAGGGCAGAGTACGAGTGCTTGAGAGGATGAGTGATGGGGAGAGTGGCAGCTAACATGTGGCGCAGGTAGCAGTGCTCATAAAACACACATTACAGAGTATCGCGAGGCCGTCCTTCAGCTGTTGGCACTCATATCATAATGTATACTGTCCTGAGAGAGAGAGCCCAGGCAGAATGCGGGGCTGACCTCTGGGGGTCACGTACCTGTTAGTAATGGCTCTATTACTAAGACAAAGAGCTTCCATCCTCTCCACTACCAAATCTCACTGATGGTGCTGCCATTTTCTCTTCACCTTTAGTCACCTTTACTCCACCCATAATCTACTACTACTACTACAACAACAACTACTACTACTACTACTACTACTACTACTACTACTACTACTACTACTGTCTTCTGGTTCACCATTCAAAAGATACATTTTGTTTTGCATTGCTAAGTTCTATAGCAACAGACCTAACTTATCCTCATCCTCTGCACGTTTGCCAAAAACAAAGCTGTAATTCTGCTAAAATAGGCCAAGGTACATTTGTCACCGTCACCATGTTTGTTTTGGTTTGTTTGGCGCTGGCTCAAATCACAGTGCTGCCCTGTGATCGGACAGTCTCGTGCAAACATTTGAGCCTGACAAGATTCTCAAAAGTTTGTGAACTCAAAAATCGTGAAGATTCATCTTGCTGCCAAGGTAGTCAAATAATAGTCTAAAAGCAAATAAATGAAAGTTCAATTTTTAAAAATCGATGCGACTCAGTTCTTTTTATAAAAGGTAAACACAAACGATACTGAAAAATTAAAGAAAGATACTCCAAAATTGCAATGTCTAATCTCAGAAAATCTACCTCAGTAATCAGTAATGTAACTAACTATATGCTTGTTCCCACTGATTCCTCATTTTACAAACTATAGACGGTAGCACTCTTAACATGTACCTTTTGCTGCCTCATCTGTTTACCAATGTAAGGTGTAATTCTAGACTGTATGCGAGTGAATGAACGCACGTTAGCGTACGAGCTGACAGGAGCGCTATTGGAAGCAACCATTAACCCTCTTACCCCGTCCTCGTTATCTCTGCTGACCCCCCACTCAGCCTCTCCATGTGTGTCTACGGGCCAGGCATTTATCTCAATAAAACAACAGCCTGTCTCTCAGTCCAAAAGATTGGTCTGGGAATTGAACCTGCATCCCAGAATAATCAGTACAGACCTCTAATCACCCCATACGACATCTGTTGCCACGGAACATATCAGCGTTGAGACTTGTTAAAGCGATAAATTAATGAAAGTACAAATTGCAGTGAACACTAATTCAACAAGAGAGACTTGAAGATGCTTTATGTAACTTTTCTGGTGGGAAGTTTTGGTAATGGTACTGGTTTTCTCTGGAATGTTGCACAGTATGGCATTACAGACTGTCATGTTATGCAATCAGGCCCAAGTATAGGTCAGCTATGTGGTAATGCAAAACCCGGTCACAGTTTTGCATGTTTTTCTACGTAATTTAGCAATAAAAACACCAATGGATACAAATCGTCAGGTAGCAGACCCTTCAAAGTGAACAGTTTTTTTAATGGATAAACTTCTCTAGAAAGGTAGAAATGTAAGCAATAAACTGAAGATTCATAGGGTTGAAGAGTAGAGGTTGACCATCGCCCCAGTATCAGATTTGAATGAACTATGCTACTTTTCATGATAGCGTCACATTTGGTTTAGCTGGACTTGAAACCCTTTGTCAAGAGAGAGGTATGACTCCTCTCTCTTCATAACATAAAAAGTTGTTGTAAAAAGTTTTGAAGAGAGAAGCTTAAACTGTTACGCTGACTCATCCCACATCCTGTAGTGAAGTGTGAATTTTGGTGAACTTTTTTGTGTATACTCATTCAGTGACAGCTCGGTGCTACCTCTGATTAGTAGTTTTGGCCATTTTGTTACTCAGAGCATGCAAAAAATAACAACACAAGAACAGGAACACATGCATTTTAATGGCCGTGTGATTTTGATGCTTTACTGGGACATTGTAGCTGCTTAAAATAGGTATGGGTGCTGTGTGAGAGAAAAGGGGCAGTGAGGAAGCGAGATTCTTTTAATGAAATCGTCTAAATTTGGACTCATGTACAGGCAAAATTTGTATCCAGAATGCTGTTTAAGCGGTTAGTGTTGAATAATATTGGAATTGTTGTGATGTTAGAATATCACACGTATCAAAAGGAAGATGTAAGTAAGATGTTAAGTTGCAAATTATTACACAACAAAAATTGAAATGTTTGTCTTGTAGCCAGAAGGTTGATAATTCAATTACAACTTTGACCACTGCATGTTGCATTTGTGTCCTTGGGCAAGACACTTCACCTATGTGGTAGGTGAGTGATGTCGGTATCTAGAAGTAAGACGTTAACTTGTTTTTGTCCCAAGGAAGGGGTGAAAGGCTAACCAGCTATGGTCACTAAAGCCTGAAAAATCTTGAGTCTGTTAAAATCGTGAGTCATCGGGTTTCAGAATGACAGAGAGACAAAGATCAAACTTGGAACATTTTTAAAATAAAAATGTCTTGTGGCCTTTAGTTTCCACATAACTTCAAACATTTTTACTTCTGGAAAAACAAAGTTGGTAGTAAATATAGCATATAAGGTTATTTCTTTACCATCTATCACTTTCTATCTCTTTCTATCTCTTGCTTCCAGCTGAACAGCGCTACTGTCACCCAAAATCAAGTGCTTATAAAATATTAACCATGTGCAAGTATAAATATGAGAAGAGACTGGTGGGGCCTTTGATGTTTTTCTCTTTTTTTTTCTCTTTTTTTCATCAGTCTTGGAATTAGGTCATGTGTATTTGTACATAAGCGCAGCCAGTTGGAGCAGCGTCTACAGGAAAACTGCTAACCCAAGGAGCACGGAGAGAGCTTGTAAGTAATCTTCACTGTATAGGCCATGAGTAAGCAGACATGTGGGTCTTTAGTCAGCCAACACAACAGGTCAGCGGCCGCCTCTGGACTTCCCTACAGGGGAGTGCTCACACACGCACGCTCCCTAGCGGTCGTGCACGGCAGCCACGACAATGGAAGATGGAAGTGGAAAAGATACGTAGCAGCAGATGACACATTTGAATACAGTACATGGGCTTGAGTCACCCATATGACTCATGGGATAGTATCTCCAGAGGCACAGAAACATGCGCATGGAAGGCAGTAGAGAGACTGCAATGTACAGATGTGAACATATAAAGCTGTTTAGAGTAGTAGTGGTCTGTGTAGCTCAGGTGCTTTGCCTACTGCTTCAGTCTTTGCCTGAGCGCATACTCTGGTTTCTCTGGGCAAGATCTTGGCCAACTCAGTCACAACATACTAAGTGCTTACTAAGCACAGGTTTATTCTAAAATGTCACAAAACGCTTGTTAAATAAAAGGCACTATACCTCATACTCATACTCAGTAGTTGTTTCCGTATTCCCAGCAGCCTCCCATCCAAGTAAAGCTAGGCAAGCCAAGTTTATTTGTATAGAACAATTCGTACACAAAGTAATTCAAAGTGCTTTACAGAATAAGAAA
This sequence comes from Odontamblyopus rebecca, assembly GCA_030686955.1. Classification (NCBI taxonomy): domain Eukaryota; kingdom Metazoa; phylum Chordata; class Actinopteri; order Gobiiformes; family Gobiidae; genus Odontamblyopus; species Odontamblyopus rebecca. The sequence goes on from CM060667.1 coordinate 24,212,983, forward strand.
TACATTAAAATCACAATACAAACAAATCAAAACATAAATAATCATCATGAAATTGAAAAAAGAGAGAGACATTAAATTAGAATGAAGAGTGCGGAATGAGAAATGAAAACCTTTCAGTCATCTGCAGCTAAACAGAACTGTTTTTAGCCTGGACAGAATCAGTGTAGAGTCTGTCTCACATATTCAGGGAGACTGTTCCAGGTTTTAGCTGCATGAGTCTGAAACGCTGCTTCACTGTGTTTAGTCCTGAGTCTGGGCACCAGCAGGAGTCTGGTCCCTGAGGTCTTCAGAGTGCAGATGGTTCATACGGCACTAACATGTCACATGTAACATGTATACAAGCAGAACTGCTTTAAAGTCTCTGAGCCACAGGGGGCAGTGCAGAGACCTGAGCAGCCATCTCGCAGCTCGTTTAGAGAGGCCAGTCAGAGGCCGTTACAGTATAGTGCTGCCGCGATTATTCGACGACGTCGACGTAATCGAATATGAAAATGAGTCGACTACAATTTTTTGGTCGAATATTCGCCTTTATTTATTTTTGGTCTCTGTGACGGAGCAGGTCCGTCCCTGAGAGCACGGTCCCCGGGGGAAAACGTGGGAAGACGCGTGCTCACCTGTTTCCTTGTTTGCTGGGCCCCGCGCTGCGGGCGCTGCGGTGCGGGCGCGCAGTGGACTTCGCTTTTGCGTGTTCTCGGCCGCGACTGGGGGTGCGCACTTGGAGGCGCCGGAGCTGTCCTTCAGAGACCCGCGGTGATCGACTTTTACTTGCCCTCGCGCTGCCGCTGCTGTCGCATCCCGGTGCGCACTGACAGCGGCTACATCCGGGGTTGACGCCGAGGTGGCTAACCTCGGCTTCACCAAAGGCTAACAGCAGTGGTATATAATGGCACCGCCAAAGAAAACAAACTTGAGGAAGTATTTGCCGTGCGCACTCTGCTGGCTGGTCTCTCTCTTTCTCTCTTCCCCCTTCCCCCATTTGAGCATTTGAGAGCGGTATGAAAATGGCAGCGGCCGGTGGGTCAGAGTCGGATCCAAGAACAGTGGCGACTTCTTCTAGACCAAGACCTAAAGCCTCGAAAGTCTGGGAATACTTTCGGACAGATGGTGATAGAGTGGTTTGTACACTCTGTAAGACTTCTTTGGCTTATCACGGGAGCACGACCACGATGCATGAGGTATTGAGAATACCGTTGCTCGTGCAAACTCGTTAAATTGTGTGTGCATATCGTTGTTCAACATTGTCGAATGAGCACACACAACAGACATAACAGCAATAACCTTTTGCAACTCGCACACACAAGGTAACCTCCCGGGAAAATCTAACCGCTTTTTTTTTTTTTTAATTAGTCGTTTAGATTAGTCGACTAATCGAAAAATTAGTCGAGAGATTAATCGTTAGAAAATTAGTCGTTAGTGGCAGCACTATTACAGTATCTAACCTACTGGAGACAAACGCATGGATAAGTCTCTCCAAGTCTGCTTTAGACAGTAGACCTTTAATTTTTGCTGTTTTTTAGATGGTAAAAGGCTGCAGATGTTATTGATTTGATGTAACTGTTAACGTTCAAGTCTGAGTCCATTATTACCCCTAGATTTCTAGCCTGATTTGAAGGTTTTAGAGAGAGACTAGAGGTAACTGCTGACACTGTCTCTTTGTTTCTGTGGGCCAAAGACTATGACTTCTGTCTTGTCTGAGTTTAGCTGGAGAAAATTGTTTTGCATCCACACACTGATCTGTTGGATGCAGTGGCAGAGTGAGTCCACTGATCCATAGTCCCTGCTGCAGTGAGACATAGAGCTGAGTGTCGTCTGCGTAGTTGTGGTAGGACACATTATTGCTGTGTATTGACTGGCCTAACGGCGGCATGTAGAGGCTGACCAAAAGTGGCCCCAGAATTGACCACTGAGGCACCCCACAGGTCAGGGCCATGTGATCTGAGACACAGTTTCCAATTTCAACAAAATACTTCCTGTCTTCTAGATAGGACTTGAACCAGTTTAGTGCAGTACCAGAGATGCCCACCCAGTCCTCTAGTCTCTGGGACTAAATGTTTTTTTTAAAAAAAGTTAAAAAGAATGTACTTATGCTTTCATTACTAGACAGTACTAACAATACTGTGCACTATCATTACTACTACTACTATTACTACTACCTCAACTATTACAGTACCATTATGCTGAAAGAATATATATAATTCAAATAAAAAATTCCAAATGAAAAAACGTTTCCTCAAAGTCCCTGTTTGATGTCTCCACATATGGCATGCTTTTCTACCAGAAGTTCAGGGCTTGTTCCTTGTCGTCAGACGTGTAATTTATGCGCCGGGCTCACTCTGCCAGGCTGCAACACAAACCAGGAGCACAGAAGAAGAGCCGTGCTTACGTGGACAAAGTGGAACAATGGCCTCCACAGACGAGCGGTGACAACACTGGGTTTTTTTGTTCTGAATCTGGGATGTGTAATTCTCCCCTGTCCCTCCTCCTGTATTATGAATGTGTCTGCTGCTTCTCCCCACACTCAGACTCTAATTGTGCAAAGCGAGACAGTTTCCGTGCCATTTCGGAGGTGGCGTCTATTTTTGGGTCTATATTTAGGCCCATTGTGGTGAGATGAAAAGTGAGCTAAATGCACTAAAGAGGATTCTCTGAAAAATCAGACTATCTGGGAAGTTTAAATCAGTTGAACTCGGACTTGAGTCCTCATTTGAGTCATTTTCACAAGTTTAGAGAGTGAAAGTACGCTGCACTCCCTAACTTCGATTTAAAAAAAAAAAAATGATAAAGTTATTTTGTATTAGGCTATATGTTTAATATTTTGTTTAAAACTGAACGTGAATCTGTACTCCATCCACCAACCATCCAGGGTTGCACTGCACTCATCACTGAACAAGACTGTTTGAAAATGAATTTTCATGTATTTCTGAGCCCACTGGAGTCGTTTCTGCTTGTGAGCATTGTTTTAGGGTGGCTAAATGGAAAGTTTATGCAGAACTGCCTCTGGAGGATCCTTCACCTTGATGTTCGCAGCACTCCAGAGGCACCAACACCTTAAAATACCTGTTTGCTGCTTTCTAATGTCGTTTTAGCAGCTGCTCTCTTAATCCGATGCATTTGTCTGGCAGAAACCTTCAAATCTGCACAAACCTGTGTGTGCTCTGAATCAGCTACAAATCTCCTAATAGTACGATGATCACGCTTAAGTTTTCGTGAAATATCTAAGGTGTTCATGCCTTGTCCAAGGTATTCAACTGTTTCACACTTTTCGGCACTAGGGCGATCCTTTTTCTTTCCCATATTGCTTGAAAATGGTGGTCTGCTTAATAATGTGGAATGACCTTCTTAAGTAGTTTTTCCTTTAATTGGACTTACCTCGCAAACTAATTGACACAGATGTCTTAAGATTGATTTCATTGACCCAAAGAGCCCTGAGACACAATACCATCCATGAGTTTCACTGGAAAACAAAACATTTTACCTTTATAACACTTAAACACAATTTGTATAACAATTTGGAACGCTATGTATTGTTTAATAGAGCTTTTAAAATGGTTTGGACATCAAAACCAGTATTGAGTCTATCCTTTAGTATTGAAATTGAGTTTTAAATGTTTTGCTTTTAATTCAAGCTAAATTAGTAAGTTGAAAGGCGTTTAATGGTGCCATATGTAACTTTTTTGGTGGAATGTTTGGCACCTGCTTTAACCTACTTATCTCTACAGTATGGAGGCAAGCAGTTAGCACCTGCAAACTAGGTTACAAATCAGATCTGTTGACAGGCGACCCCACTTTAGTAGTAATAGTGGTGGTGGTAGTAGTAGGTAGTGGTGCCAGTAGTGATGGTATTTGTAGTAAGTAGGAGTCCAGTAAGTATTGAAACTCTCTGAGCAACGGAGTTAACCTTTCAAAACTATCAAAAACACATTAATTCTTAGCTATTTCCAGACAGCGCTTACACTTGAGTCTGTTTTGTCTGGTTGCCTGTGAACAAGCGGAGCTGCAGTGTGGACGGGTTGACATAAAAGGGAAAACAGGAAACCCAGGGGAGCGGAGGTGACAGATGACATTTTCAAACACGTTATCTCTCAAAGTGCACTCTTCACCACAGAGTCAAGGGTCATCATGTTAGCATCTGCGTGCCGATTTACAGGAGGCCAAGACCTCTGTGCAGTGTTTATCTCAGGCTCAGATTCTATTGTAAGGTAAGATAATAGTGTCTGGCTCAAGCTATTGAGGGCTTTACATAAGATTAGTACAAGTATTGAGATCACATGTTGAGTCTGCCTAGTTAGAAAAATGTGCTGTTGGTTAGTAAGGCTACACCTGATTTTGACTTTTTAATTCTGAAAGACTAGGTAGTTAATGGTTATTTGTCCAAAATGTACAATACCAGTCAAAAGTTTGGACTTACTTTTTTTTCTTTATTTTTTGTTTGATCTTTATTTCCATGACTATTTACGTTGTAGATTCTCACTGAAGGCATCAAAAGTATGAACATATCTGGAATGTAACAAACAAAAAAATGAAATCAAAATAGTTTTTGATAAAAATAAAAAAAATCACCTCTTTGCACTTTTGATATTTTATGACCCCAACAAGGCACAGCTTTGAAAAGAAAACCATTTCAGGAGAGTCAAGGGTCTGAAGCGTTATCAACAAAGCAAAGAGTGGCTACTCTGAAGATTTGTATACAATATATTAAAATATTTTGTTGAGTTATTAAACTTTTATTTCTTTGAATAAGTCCATACATCATATATTGAATGTCTTGTGGAAAATGTAGAAAGTAGCAAACCATAAAGAGAATAAAAAACACTGAAAAGGTGTCCATAATTTTGACTGGTACTGTAGAATTTGTGGCATCCTAATTCTTCACTGCAGATTTTAAAAGCAGGTTTCACAACTTCCTAATGCTAACAACAACTAGCGCGCTAACACTCTACCAACACTACTTCCGAAACTTGTGATGCTTGGTGTGCCTAGTGACATCACAATTAACTGTCCTAGAAAAAGTAAAAAAAGTTCTGCTTAAGTTAAGTTGTATAACAATTAATGACAATAATTAATTATGCTAAAAGTATATTTATCTATTATATGGCTATTGTTTAAAGGTTATTTTTGGTACACCACTTGCTCATCTCCATGCTGATTTATTATTTTGCCTGGAAAGTTTCCCAACAAGAAATTCAAATAATTTATCTCCATGGAGACAAGCCGGACACTAGCCAAGCAGGCATGTATGTTTTTCAAGGTGACTCAAGGCATTTTCAAGGTATTTTTAGCACAAAATTTAAATGCCATATAGTGGAATCATGTTTTCAATACTAAAGAATGACACTTGACACTCAGTATTGATTAAAGTACAATGATGATAATAAAAAATAATAGAATGGGATTTTCAACATTAAATTATAATACATTCTTTTGTATTGCCTTATATGTACGTAATCCCTCAGTGGTCCAGTTGGTAGGTTCCATAGTGGTTCATGGGTGTATACTAGTCTATGTGCTCTTATACTTGTTCTGATACAGCTCAGAATATTTCTAAAGCTATTCAGGAAAGGTTCATTTCTGTCTTGCCAATGTGACTTCTTTTAGTTAGATAGATACCGACTCAAATGAGTATCTAGTTTCAATACTAGTTTTAGTAGCAATTTGTATCTGATTTTCAATACTTTTGACAGCCCTATTCAAAAAAATATTTGTCATTAAATTCAGGAAACAACCCTTTTACCATACAGACCCTATCCTTGTAGCGCAGCTGTGGAGCTGTCCATGGTGCTGATCCCGTGGGCTGCTGCAGTCAGTCTATAGGAGTAAAAAATGCACAGTTCCCGGTTGCTGTTGGCAACACATGTATGAGTTAAAGCGTGTTGACTCTGCCTGCTGTCAGTCCAAGTCAACAGGAAGTCCCAGTAAACAACTATCCCATAATATTCACCTGTTTGTGTGCCTCTCTGCTTCCTATCGGATGGTAAAGTCTGTTTAGCCCTAACGCCATTCCTTCCATTCAAATTAGCACAGGTTCTGTGATTCATTGTGCGGCTGTTAATCCGCTGTGTTGGTAATAAAACTCAAATTGTTTGGGTTGGATTTGAATGGGCACATCAGTGGTTGCTGCAATAGTCTTTTCTCTGCAGGAGTCGAGCCCCTGTTGTCAAAAGCAATTGCGTTTTGCAGACAGACAGTAGAAGCAGGCTACAAAATGAGAATCAGATAGTTAACAGTTGCGGCCGCACAGAGTGATCATTCAGGACAAACAGATATAAAGGTGCCCTATGTAACTTTTCTGGCTGCTTGTCTCCATGGAGGTGGTGTTGTTTTGCCTGGAATATTCCTAACTACGGTGTTAAAGTTACCCATCTCCATGCAGACAAGTAAAAGATGCCACCAAGGAAAGTGTCAGGTGTGATCTTTGGAGAAGTGAGCCCACTCACAGTAAATATCAACATATGTAATTTAATGAATGTATGATCAATGAGCTAAATATCATACTGTGGAACATTACAGGCAAAGTGATAACATATCCATGGAGACACAAGGGATTGTACACCTGAAAAGTGACCAAAAAAATTTTATGCGAGAAAAAGCAAACCATATATTTAAGATCAAAATATTCCACTATTTTAAAAAGCATATTGTTAATGATAATAATAGTTTAATATTTTCAAAAACAAAGGCCATTTATCAGTAAAGTAAACAACCCGGCAGTTCCTAGCCTTGTATCTGAGCACTTTTGAGCTGTCCATGGTGCTGATCTACTACTACTTCAGGTATTTTCCATGTATAGGTTTGAGATCTGATAACTTTGGAAATCAGATTTTTAGCATGCATATAATTGTACCATCTGTCATCCAATTCCACTTCCGCCTTGTGACAAAACATCAAAAAATGTAACCCTTGTTTTTAATACCACTTCTGCCTTCTCCAACGTGCATATGAATCAACATCACAAGATCAAATACATACCACCATATGTACAATGCTCCCTTTTGTTCTGTCCTCTACAACATCAATTAATTCGTTTTACCGTTGTCTCTGTGAACTTCTGTTTCTTTGATCTACTGTATTTCTTCTTTCTTCCATTACCTACACTTCAGTACACTTATAAAATTGACCTTGGGCTGCAGTAGCTGCATTTATGTGTAAACATTAACGTATTTATGCTTAGTTCGAGTCTTGATCCTTTTGCACTCACGGCTAATTGCCCTAAAGACATTATCACAACTGCCACCCCTTGTTGGAGCCCTCTTAACCCAGCGATCAATATGCGAATGACGCGACCCCTCTTAACTTGTATAATGCCGACATCTCCTTATTGCAGATACAGTCACCCCGCCCGTACTGTTCTCTTCATTGAGATCGATGGCGCGATGAGAGGCGTTTAATTTATTCATCGGCGCGTCCCTGGCCAGAGGTCCAGGTGTCATCCCATCTATTGGCATGCGGTGGATTTAAAGTGTTCAGGAGTCAGCGATCTTCCTCCTCCTCCTTCTCTTCTTTCTTTCACACTCTGTCGCTCTTTCTCCCTCTCTCTATGCGCAGGCCTGGTGCATTAACTCGCATAATGCTAAATCAACAGCTTTCTGAGAGCACGCTAAGTCCTCCAACTCCTTTGAGACAGTAGACAGCAGTGGAAAAGTGAGAGTAAAATAAAACAATGGAAAGTTTGGAAACTGGTATGAAAACAAGATATTCCTTACTTTTTGGCAATGGAGACACATTAAGTTAAAAGGTTAAAGGTGCACTATTTGCATTTATTCAGTTAAAGTAGTTTTGCAAGTGTTTTTGATGAGTGGGGTCACCTCTACAGTTCTGATTGACTTATCCCAGTGGCATCATCTGCTTGTCTCTATTTCAGCTGTAATTTAGTCAATAAATCAGTCCATTGAGTCTCAGTTGATTAATTATTGTATTTAGATTATAAGGATTTATACTGAACAATAGCAGAAACTTGAAGGAGTTAGCGAGTGAGTTAGCAGAGGATTTTGTATTTGGTATTTAAAAAAGGAGCTTAAGATAATGATTCACAAGTGTAATCTTTGTATAAATCCTACTTTTTTCTGTTTTGCTTTTAGTTAACTAATTGATCAGCAGGACCAGTCTTTATGTCAACCAGAAATGCCTTCAGTCGAATACAGCGCTAGTCTGTATGGAGGTAGAAACCTTTAATGTTATATTATGTAGTACACTAGCTAATTGTTTAACATGAAATTGTCATTCTGGTAGGAAGGCTAAACATTTTTTGGCAGATTTAAGTGTTATGATACATTTAGGGCCAATCCCATTTCTAATTTCTACCCCTACCCCTCGCCCCTTGAAACTGAGCAACAAGGAGTAGGGGTTGAAAGTCAAGCCCTACGAACTGGGACACCCCTTCAACAATCACATACGCCAACAATCACATTCCCCACCAGCTTTTATGTAAGCTCACGTCAGCACTTGGATAACTGTGATAACTGTCAGAGTGGAATGACATGGAGATCATTCAGAAGAACCTGAGCTTCTCTAAGGGTTAAACCAATGATATATTATATGATATATAATATCACTTTCAGTTACTTGGGTTACAATATCCAAATAACAACTGTGTAGCACAGACTCTCGCAATTTGTTCACAACTTTATTTCCATGTATCAACCGATCACTCAAGTCACAAATAATGTGATACTTTTCAACTTAGTACTAGTGATTTTTTCATGTGCATTTTATGAAGAAAACGACCATTACGCATTTGAACAACATTAAACTTAAGACAGTACAGCGGTTATCACAAATTTTAAACCATAAATAATGGAGAAAATACATTTGTGAACTTCTTTGATCTTTGGCAGCAGCCATCTTGCCCATGATCCTGCAAGGCATTCTGAGAAATTGCTCATACCCCTCCGTTTGGAGTGTGCCTCTGAAAAATCTTCGTTTGGAGGGGCCTATAGCCCTACCCCTTTCCCCTACCCCTCTGCCATAACTGTAAATGGGATACCCCTACCCCTACACGTGAATGCGCAAAACGGAGGGGTAGGAGAAAGGGGTGAAATCGGCTTCAGCCTTAGTGTTGCTGTGTTAGGTGAAATTTAAATAAGAAAAGGTTATTATATTTTTTCTGTATTTGACCTTCAGTGTGTCTGGGATTCCTACTGTTTCAGCTAGCATGAGGACAAACAACATGCTAGCTCCACACAGAACATATTTTGTGCAGCCATATTTTGAAGTATTTGAAAGTAATACATGGACATACATACAAACACGTTTTTTATAGCCCCTAATCCTGTCTATTCCCACCAGTTTCGCCCCTTAATAAATTTAAAGCTGTAGAATCAGGACCCAGGGAGCAGAGGGCTTTAGCTAGTGTCCAGGAGGCTAATGGCTAATCTACACAGGCTACAACAAGCGCACGACTGAAGACCACGCCAAGCTCGGGGCCACAACACCAGGGGAATGAGTTCAGCCACTTCACAGAGCTAATTCAGCTATTTTTATTCTACTCAGATGGGCCCTCAAGACGCACTAAAATGGCTAATAAGATGTCCACTAAAACCCCCATTTAAATATAATGGCATTGATTTCCTTTTATGTCTTAATGGCCATCATACTCAAGTTCATATTCCCCCACAAACACGCACTCCATTGGGTCTCAGTCCAATAACGTGTAGCAACAGAAGTGCTACTCAGTCTTGATTATAATGGAACGGGCCAAGTCGAGCTGAACTGTACTTTGAATGTATTTTTTGTGAAAGAAAGAAGAAAAGTTGAATCAGTTTTGGTTTTGTCATATATATTTCATCGGATATCAGTTATCAGAGTTATCTGCTATGGTCTGGCCGTATAGATCGAATCATGGCATTATTCATTCGTAGGTTCATGCATTTTTGAGGCTTTGTATTGAAAAAAGTTAAAGCAGTTCAACTCTGATTAATAAGAGAAAATATGTTTTGCCAGAAAAAGATGTAACGATACAAAAAAAAGTGCATGCAATTAAGTTATTAGTGTATATAAAGTTGTATTATTAGCACAGTCAAAGAAATTGGAGTGCTAAACCTTTTTGTGAGCTGTGAATTTTTACACATTAAACAGCTCTAATTTACATTTATTCCAATACAGGTATTTTTGTTATTCAAAAATACCCAGAAAAACAGGCATTCTGACTGTGAGCGGGGTCGCCTCTCCACAAACCCGACCTGTAACTTGGTCTGGTTTGGTCTCCGTGAAGATAGAAAACTTTAATAATTCCAGACAAAACAACAACATCTGTATGGAGAAAAGCATTTGCCGAGAAATGTGTCTTTAAATTTTCTTCTTTTTTTCACAGTTTGATTCCAATTAAGTTTTTATTCATTCCCTGTTCATCCTATGTCATGCTAGCCTAATTTATTCGGCATACACTTGTTGCCCATCATATGACTCCGGAAGGACAACGGTGGCTGGCGGCGAGGACGAGTTTGGACAGTAGCTGTGAAATATTTGTGTTTGGCGTGAATGTGTGTGCACGCATTGTTTGCCCGCTGATGTTTTCCCGCTAATGGAATCAGTGATGGCAACACTGGCGGCCACGATGCTAGCGGGGGTGCGAAAGCTAGGTAGAAAGAGTCATGTGTGTGCGCGTGTGTGTATGTGCCTGTGTGTGTGATGTGGCGAGATTACTGCTGTCACTGTGGAATAACAATGTGAATGTCTTTCATCAAGTGGGAACAGCAGGAGGGTGGCACAAACAAAGGTGTGGCTGTGGAGAGGAAAGAGAGGGCAACCTGATGGACAGAATTCCGAAAAGAGGACAAGGTGAAATCATGCTGGGGGCTTTCTACATGTAGGTGCGTGGCGGAATGCTCATCATTTACCATGGTGACACAGAACAGATTTGCAAATGTTTTGAAATCACCTGAAAACTCGGACTTGTTTAATAGTAAAAGTCATATCACCTATTATAAGTCCAGCTAAGGCAGTTCTTACTGGTCAGATTGTGTTAAAATAACGCTCATCTTAAAGTCTAACAGAGCCTCAGACAGAACATGCCTACTGTTAGCATCACACCCCCAGGGAATGTTGGTGATGTCAGCTGCAATGCCAATAGTTTGTTTTGGTTTTTAATGCTGGGCTCCAGATGATATCATGACATTCTATTTTAAAATCAGATTTAATAGAGATTAGTTGTTCTTAAAATCCAGATTTTATTGTAATATAGCCAGTTCTGGGGTCTGTTCATTAATAGAAATGTTGAAGTTCAACGTCTGTCAATTTCACATTTCGATATTACTTAAGAGAATACAATGTACTAGGGATGTAACAATACCTGAAATATCGTGATATCGTATCGTCAAAGATCACGCAGTAATATCGTGGACAATCACAATATATTGAATCACAAGTCTCTTTGCTTAAATGAATAGTTATGATGCAGAAATAGCTAAAAAAACAGAGGGAACTACATAGACCATGATCCTTTGCTCCGTTTCAGTGTAGACTACATGAAGAAATGTTCTAAGCACTTTTACATCTTCATTCTTTGGATTAAGTCTTGTGAAGGCATTTTAGAGGAAAACAAAAGTAGCAGATTCACAGTTTTGTGAGGCTCCACAAAATATTGCAATAAATATTGCACCTTGAGATGTATATGGTGAAAATATCGTACAGAGAGATTTGGATATCGCTACATCCTTAATGACAATAAATGTTGAACCAAATGACTGGTCAAAGCATTTTAGAATGTTTTGCTATTATGTATAATATCGTAATATCGTGAGCCTTTCCACCATATCATGAGCTTTCCCATGATAGCACAATAAATATCATACCGTGAGGTTCACGCCGGGACGATATCGTATCGTGGGACTTGGATATCGTTACACACCTACAATGTAATTATAACAGGGAAAACTGGCTCTTGCTCCAAGTCTGGGACCATGACATAATCACATTCTAGGATCTTAAAACCACCAATAAATGACTTTCAGATTGAGGGCAGGGACCTCTAAATCCACTTGAGATTTACTGGTTTTGAAAGAAATATCCAAACTGAAAGATTATAAATAGCTAGAAATTGAATCACAAACTTGCCATATTAAGATGGCTCAAAATCTTTTCGACTGACAACAATGAGATATTGGTAGTCGAGTAATCCCACCACTTTTCGAACCCGCTCTTAAGGAATAATTGAACTTTGGTTTGTTTTGCTTATTTTCATTGAGAAGACATTAGACTTTGTGACAGTTTTTGTTCCATGTGAATAGGCCCAGTAATAACAGACATATTCACCATAAACCAGGACACAACATTTGCATTTTGACCCGTCCTGCACCTCCACAGCGTTAACCTACGGGCAGTTTACAATGTTGAACCCAACCTATCCAACCAAGAGAGATGTAAACCGACACAAATGAGTTATGTGTGCTGAATAATGTATGTAGTAGATAAACTTAAGTGCTTAGACCCTGACTAGTAGGCATGTCAGTTACTCAATGAAGAAACACCATGATGGATTAGTTGACTCAAACACCCCACGCAGGGTAAAGACAATGGTGGAGGAGAAGAGGAGGAGATGAAGAGACTCAGGAGGAACTTGGTTTAGCTGCTGCGGTGAATACATAGCGCAGATGAGATGAAGAGGTAGAAAGAAGGACGGGAGAGAGAGTGCGTTTAGCGACCTGTGATTGGCTGATTGCGTTTCCTGGAGGGTTATATTATTATGAAAGAGTCTGACTTGTTTTCTCTAGCTTTGGATATTTTTTTTTTTTACATTTTAAAGCCATTTTGTTGGATGAGAACCATAATGGAGCAATTGCCAGAGTCGACAATTTTGCCCAATTAGAGATGTCGTTGATTTTGGATGTGAAACAACTGCCAATGACTATCCCAGACAGTTACCTGCAGACCAAACAAACCTAATTGGGTGTAAGGATTAATAGATTGGTCATGATAACTGATGTTGCAGGAGTGTATGGTGTTTGTGGTGCAGTAGGTTCAGTATTTGTCCATTAGCTGAATGGTCAGTAGTTCCAACCTGTTGTTTCGGCTCTGGTTCACTATCAGAGTCAGTCGAGTGGACATTCTGAAATGTTTTTACTTCTCATTAAAAATCGAGTAAAAAAAAAGATTAATAAACAGAAAACAAAAGATATAAGAAAAGATAACAGAAAATATGGAAATGCAAATTTGCTTTGACAGCCCTAAAATGTAAATACATGTGCAAACCATAGGCCGTATACGTGCAAACACTGTTTTGAGACAGACATACACTTCTTTTTATTTATTTGTTGTTCTTTTGTTGTTTGTGGTTGCGTGTTTTTTTGTTTGTTTGTTTTGCTTTTTTATGTTTATGTGCTGGATATTCATTCGCTCTAATGACAAAAATAATACATATGTGGAAAAAAAAATTAAAAATCAGGTACAGCCATTAAGATTTTTTTTGTATTGATAAATTTGACTCCTATTACCAAATTGCCCATGTCTTTACACACAATAACAAAATAGACTGTATACTTGAGCAACTTGTCAATGCTAACATAAACCATTTAAATTAATATTATGAATAAGTACATTTAAAATTAGCTTCTGTATAAATATCTACTTATTAGCTGTAACAACTGTAGCTGTATTAGCGCTCGTGACATTAGCATTAACATCAGGTTTTTGCGTTTTTAGCCCGAGGAGCCTCCACCACAAAGGGCAATATCAACAAGAACGATAAGGTTCACTGATTTGGCGTTTAGCATACCTGAAAGAAGAGCATACTCAAACCCAGAAGTGAGAGATTAGATGTCATCAAAAAGCACCGACATTAATCTCACTGATGAAAAGCGCCGGAATATTATCCTAAGAGGAGTCATTTTGACATTCATTATCATTTTCACCTTAAAAGCCCCCGCTCTCATATTCCGACTTCATTTGACAGCGCCATACCTGATTCCAATTCATTTAACCCACAGTTGTATAGGATTTCAGAGGGATCGGGCAGCGGAGATTTAATAATAGGAGAGTTTTATTGAAAATTCAAATTAGTTTTCACAAAGGAGAACTCTTAATCCGTACCTGGGGCTTTTCATAACAATGTGGAGTGGAGGTGCTGGCAAAAATGTAGACGTCCAAAATTGATGCACAGCTAGCACGGAAGTTGGTTAGCGACAAAGCAGAGCCAGTTTGAACCAGTGATCGCAGCTGAAATCGTCTCTTTTTACAGGGAAGCGCTTTATTTTTTCATTCACTTTCTATTTGAACTTTTGTATCAGGTGCTGTTTCTCTACTTTCTGCTGGTAACAGATGGGATTTAAGCAATTTGTGAAAGTAAAAAATAGCAGCGTGGTACCTGCAAACAAGAAATTAAAGCATTTAACAGGTGTATTTATTGTTAAAGAAAAGAAATGAACTCTTTTGGAGCTTTCTACCATTTTGTAACCTTATTCTCTGATCAAAAACATTCCTTAAGAGGTTTTAGATGCACGAGTAATTTAGCAATCTCTCCCAGGCTCTATTCAAATCGGTTAACAGTATAATTCCATCTAATGCTCAGGTTTTTCATAATTATACTACAGCAGGATACAAAACAATCCACTACAACTTCACAAACCGGATGCGATGGGCAGTAGTTTCATTAGCAGACTGATTGTTTTGTGATAGCGCCATGAAGAGTGATTTAGCATGGGTAGAAAGGTGAGTGGGTCTTCAAAAACTAAACATTTTAATACGAATCGGCGAATATAGCATTTTCGAGATGGTAAAAGGTAACACGGTGATCTGAATACGTTCTGCTTTAGCGGTTAATACCCCATGTTAGCGCCGTAAATGTAATAACACACCCACTCTCTAAAAACACAATGAAATACAATCAAAAAGTCAAAACATTATATGATCCTTTTAAAACATAACTGCAACCATTCCGCATTTTACACCATCTTTATTCACAGCTTCTTCTCGGGTCTCGTGCAGTTCAATCATCGCACCGGTTCCGAGCAGCCACTTGCGGAAAAAGATGCCACAGCAGATGATGAACCCGAATGAAACTCCACAGCAATACAACTTTTCATCTGAACCAAAGTAATAGCATCGCTTCACTTTATTCCCCAATAAACTCAGGGTGCGTTGCTCGGTATTTTCGCAACAAAATCCTCCGCCGCTCATTTCTGGTTATTGGGTTATGAGAGCATTTGGCTGCTGCTGCGTACTGACTGAGTATGCACAGCCCCGGTGTAGTGCGATCCATGAATCAATGTGTGCAGGGAGGGAACACGGGCGAATCTCAGCTCTCTGACAATTCCCAAGGAGGTCTTTACCAGAGGACACGAGGAGGAAGGAAGGAGAGGGGGAGAATGTCCGGTTTGTGAGCTATAAGGAAGATAAAATATGAATAGTGTATGGGGAAATGACTCAGGAAGTAAGGTTAAGTAAGGTACACTGCGTTACTTTCGTGGTGCAGGGTCCAGCTACGTGCGTTTCTCCATGGATATGTCATCTCTCTGCCTGGAATGTTCCACAGTATGATATTAAACAGATCTCCCTTACATTTATTCAATTACAGCTGGTTTTATAGCTCAAAAACACCTAGAAAAACAGGCATTCTGACTGAGTTGGGGTCACCTCTCCACGGATCTGACCTGTAACTTGGTTTGGTCTCAATTAAGCATTTAATGGACCCTCCACCAGAAAAGTAACACAATGCATCTTTAAACTTGTATATCTTACATTTTTATTAACATGAACTAATAAAAATGAATTAAAACATCATGCATTCTGAATGGAGTTGCCTCACCACAGATCTGACCTGCAACACACATATTTGTCTCTATGGTGGTAGATCTATCACCGTTTTATCACGTTTACATCAATAAAGACAATGAAGACAAGCATGTGGTGATCTGTCCATCTGAATGAAGCTTAGCATGCTAGTTGTTATTACCATTATCATTATGACAAAACTGCTGTGGCTTCTAAAAGTTGTGTAAAACACTTATAAACTCATTGTGGTGACTAATTAGGAAGCTCGGAAAGCATAAGTTCAGGAATAACTTTGGACCACTGCAAACCATTTGAAAAGAATTCTGTTTTTTGTATTTTAAACCTCCGGTGCAGTACCTTTAAGACTATAACGTGAACTTGAACATGTACAAAAATACAGCTGTTTAGTACATTTTTATTCACCTTTTAATGGTATAACTCAACTTATTTGGTAAAGGTCAATGCTCTCCACCTGTCAGTCCTTCCTAGTCTTTTTCAGTCGGCCATACATCATTTTTACAGTACTGACATGCCCGCATTCTACAGCATCAAATAAATATACCATCAGCTACTTCTTGGCTGCTCCTGTCCGCTTTTTATTACCCAATGTATCCACCGTTCCTACACGTGTGAAGGGCATATATCGTCTCTATGGCACAACTTACTCTCCTCAAGATGGAAGCGTAGTAAAAATATTTCTACGATTTGACAGGTTTCAGCTATCAAAAACGCTTTCATCAATTCTGTGTGAGCGTCAGGATTAATTGATTTTTACGGTTGGTCATAAGAGTGTGTAGCTGTGGTGTAGCGGTTGGAGTAGTTGCCCTTTTGCTGGAGGGTTGTTGTGTTCATGGGTTTCTAACTCTAAATAAGGGTTGTGGGTTGAAATAGTACACTTATTACAATTTTACAAGTCATTTTATATAATTTTTAGTAAGAAATGAATGTTATTACAGTAAAAACAAACATTGTGGCGTCCCTTAGCAACGCTGACTTAGAAATATTTAAAAGTCTATGAAATTATACTAGTTTTTAGGTAATTTGTAAATCAAAAACTTTTTTTTGTCACACTCAAACATTAATAAAATGAGACAAAAATATTTGAATTAAAAAGAAATTGCTGGTTGGATCTAAGCAACTAAAAGTGAAAAAAGGAGATCCAGCATTTTTTTCCCCATTTATATTTCAAAACGTCACATAAAATAAACAGAAAACTATATCCATTCTGCTACAGTTAACCCTAATGTAATGTATTCAAATGTATAGCTTTCCTTCAAACCAATCTGCTGCTGCTGTATTATTCATCACACATTTCCTTCCATACGGTGGTGCGGCTGCCCGTCTGGTGGCGCCTGGCGGTAACCGGGGTGCGCTTGATTTCAGCTGCAGCCCATCCCAGCCAGAGGAGAGGCATGATCTCCCTCTTTATTTATTCAGCTTCTAATGTGGAGCCTGCATGACATCTGCGTCACGGAGTTTGCCTTCCAGCTAATCAGGGGGAAAAATGCCAGATCTTTGCTTATGCAGTTACACCAGAGAATAAGATATAGCAGGGCACGGAGGGCACGCACCACTCGGAGCAGAGAAGTCATAAAACTCTGTTGATTAGTGTACACAACTTTTTTTCCCTATAAAATCATCAATTTCTTTTTTCTGCCTGGTGATTGGAAATGCAGAACTACGTGACAACATTCGTGACAACATTGCTGCACGCTTAAGTATAAAAGAAACTGCAATTTATATGGGCAGTTTAGCAGTTCATATTTCATTCTTGTCTCTTATAATGCCCCTGGATCTGTTTTTTAAGTGTGTACCACAATATTTTGATATTTTTGCACACCCCAGTCACCACTCCTTCTGCCATACCTCAAGTCAGATTAAGAAAGTACAGTGCAGTATCAGATTTGTTGATGCATGACGTATGTGAAGCAAAGGAGCTCATTGGACACCTATGATTCTGAATAAAATCTAATTTCTATCACATCAGATTCATCATTTGATTTATCAGAAATCTGCAGTGTTTCTCTGTCCCAGACTCATATATTTGTAAAGTGTTGAAGAAGTGTGCATTCTGGATCTCAGGCAATGAGGTTAAAAACTAAACTGCAATTCTTGTCAGTACAATAACAATTACCGTATTTTTCGGACTATAAGTCATACTTTTTTTCAGGTTTTGGGTGGTGCTGCGACTTATACTCAGGTGCCACTTATGTATGACATTTTTCACACTGACAGCCCATAGACCAAATATATGAATCGTATCTATGAATCAAAAATGAAAAAACAAATTGTTATCAGTTTCAATTTTCAATTTCATTTTAGAGACAAATAATAAAGAAGAGAGTTTTTTCGTTTTCTTATTTTTGGTTCTACATTGAAAAACGAATGAACGAATGATACATGGATTGTTCTCTATTTGGTTGTTTTTATTGCTATAACTTCTTGCCTTTCAAGATTAAATTTCTGTTGTTGGTCTCTGATTTTATAAAATAAATATCCCCCCAAAAGTGCAACTTGTAGTCAGGTGTGACTGTTTTTTTCTTCTTCATTGTGCGTTTTTTGGCTGGTTTAACTTATACTCCGACTTATAGTCCAAAAAAATATGGTATAGGTTTTTCGTCATACATCATCATACATCATTGAGCTCTAATGCCATCTAACTGAAAAACATTTAGAGAACCTGATATATTTCCAGGTTAAGAGCTAATTAACGAAATATTCATTAATTCAAGTAAGAGTCATGAGTAACTACATCACGGTTTGAAAATCAGGTATCCCAGCTTTAACAAGTTATTATAATGTAAGCTACAGAGAAATGTGTCCGCTACATTTGACCCATCCTTCAGTATCGCTGGAGCAACCTGTCAAGAGCAACCCTTTGGAGTCCAGGGGCCCAGATTCTTGGTCAGAAGTACCTAACTGTGGATTAGACAGTGAAAGACTGATGTTGAAACTGCAGTTCTATTTATTCTCATGTAGTTTTTTATTTTTCACTCTTTTTTTTCAAGTGGATGTCAGCCCATTTCTCACATGGACTTTCACAGATTTGACTGATGTGTTTAGCCTTCTCAAGACGAACTTCTCAAAACATTTCAAAGCAGCTGTGAAACATGCTAATAGGGGCTGGCAGAGAACACTTTAATCCGCCGTTTGTGAATGACTAAGAAATGACTACAACCACATGGTATCAACTGACAAAATAACTCTTATTTTACTCAAAAGTCTTTATTTATTTCTCAAACACGCACACCTGAGCTAACTGGAATATGTTTTGCTTGTTTGTTTTTCATGTTGACAAATCTTTTGGTTATGGTTGCCACGGTGAACCAAATGCACGATGATTTTGCAGATTGTGTTTGTACAAAGCTGCAAATTTACCTTAAATTGCAAAAAAGGACTAGGAACAGTAGACATTGCTATTCAAATACTATGTAATCACCGAAGTTGATTTAGTGTTTGAGTCCATTTTATAGGAAATGCTGGTTGAACAGAAACTTTTTACAAGAATTATGAGGAAATAGTCGTAAATAAATGCAAACGATTTCATTCAGAGCTTATGAATTTCTTAATTCACTGCCGAAATTTAAGTCTAAAATTCGTACTAAGAATTTAGCATAAAAAGCATGTAACTTTTCTGGTTGATTGCGCATCTACTTGTCTCCACAAAGATGTCATTGCTCTGCCAGGAATGTTCCACAGTATGTCATTAAACTTCAGTTCAGTTACGGGTGTTTCCATTTCTGAAAATACCTTGAAAAACATGCACACTTGGCACCATTGTTGACTAGTGTTTTAAAGGTGTCTGTAACTTATTGTATTTTTGGACTATAAGTCGCACCAGCCAAAAAATGCATAATGAAGAAGAAAAAAAAAACATGTAGAAGTCGCACTTTTGGGGGATTTATTTTAGAAAATCAAAGACCAAGAACTGACATTATAGTAAAGTTAACCGACGCTATAGTAATAAAAACAACCAAATGGAGAACAATCCGTGTAACATTCATTCATTCATTTTTCAATATAGAACCAAAAATAAGAAAACGAAAAAACAACTCTTTTCTTTATTATTTGTCTCTAAAACCAAAATGAAAAAATTGGATAACTATTTTTTTTTTCATTTTTGATATATATATCCTATATATTTCATATATAGGATTCATATATATGGTCTATGAACTGTCAATATATAAGTCACACCTGAGTATAAGTCGCAGGACCACCCAAACCCTGAAAAAACTATGTAACATCTAGTCAGATTTCTGTTTCATTTTCTTTTTGCTTACATCAGGTGCTCTTCCTCCAGCAACCTGTCATATTTCAAATGTGGAGTGTCTTGCTCATGGACATAGTAACAGGACAACTTCTTTAGTTGCAATACATTCTCTCCCTGTTATCTCGCGACATAATACAGTTCCAGTTATCATTTCTTTTAAATCCTATATCACATTTGAACAAAATCCCTATAAAATACTGTATGTATAAAATGGGGATTCCTTCACAACTGCCAGTTCACTCCACAACACAACCTATTCAACCCACAAGCTCCTGCATTTTTCCCACAATCAAATCCCGGACGGCGAGAATCTAATTATTCCAGCACGCGTGAGCTAGGCCAGTTCCATCAGTCCCCTATTATGATTCTAGTGTCTTTGCCTGATCTATTCCACCCCACCAGCCCGTGGTAACATGCTCTGGACTGCTCCACTCCGCAGCACCGTGCAGTCTATAATTCATACACAATGTGCTCTTCCCTTTGAAATCTATCCATTATTGATCGTGCCAGGCCCCGGTGTAGAGACGGTTAGGAGGCGATCTATCTCCGCGGTCGGTAGCTAGCCTTCTTGCACGTGTGACGGCGAGGTACATGATCGCAGCTGGGTGTGTGTGCCTAGAGAGACGCTTGAAAGAGGAGAGAGAAGGATAGAGAGAGAAAGAGAGGGAAAGAGAGAGAAAGAGAGAGAGAGGAATGTTGGCGCAGTGCAGTGCAAAGTGCAGATTCCTTCTCGGATGCCTCCCTCATGGTTTCAGCAGGGAAACAAAGAAGCGGCTCTCTCTCTTTTTGTCTTTTTTTTCTTTCGTCTGTCTGCCCGTCTCTCGCTGACACTTCTCTCTCTCTCGGCCTCTCTCATTCCCCCAGATTTTCTCTTTCTGCGTCTCTCTCGCTGTTTCATTTGTCTGTCTAACCCTCTTCCCAGCTGCCCCTTTTCATTTCTCTCTCATTATGGTGCTTTCTCCTTTGCCCATCTTTCTCTCTGTCTCAGATTTGGTCTCTCTCCCCCTCTTTCTTTCCTTCTTTCTTTCTCTCCTCTCTCCCGCTCTAATTATGTTGCTCTCTCTTTGCTCCTGTTTCTCTCTCTCTCTGGAACTCTTTTTCTCTCTCTTTCATGTCTCTCTATGCCTGTATCTTTATCCCTAGCTCTCTCTCATGTCTCCCTCTCTTTGCCCCTTTTTTCTCTATCTGCATCTCTCTCATGTCTTTCTCTCTCTATGCCTCTCTTTTCCCTATCTGCATCTTGCTCATGTCTCTCTCTCTTTGCCTCTCTTTTCTCTATCTGCATTTTTCTCATGCCTCTCTCTCTTTGCCTCTATTTTCTCTATCTGCATCTTTCTCATGCCTCTCTCTCTTTGCCTCTATTTTCTTTATCTGCATCTTTTTCATGTCTTTCTCTCTCACCCCCCCTCTTTTATTTCTATCTGCAGCTTTCTCATCTTTCTCTTTGCCTCTTTTCTCTATCTGCATCTGGCTCATGTCTCTCTCTCTCTTTGCTCCCATTTTCTCTATCTGCATCTTTCTCATGTTTCTCTCTTTGCCCCTCTCTTGTCTCTATCGGCATCTCTCTCATGTCTCTGTCTTTGCCCCTCTTTTCTCTCTATCTCCATTTTTCTCATGTCTCTCTTTTCCTCTCTTTTCTCTATCTGCATCTTTCTCATGTCTCTCTTGGCCTCTCTTTTCTCGGTCTGCATCTCTCATGTCTCTCTTTCTTTGCCCCTCTTTTCTCTCCATCTGCATCCCTCCCGTCTCTGTCTCTATACCACTCTCTCTGCCCTTATACTTCTCTCTCTTTGCTCCTCTTTTATTCTACCTCTTTCTTCTCTCTTTCTCTGTCTTACTCTGTCTGCCCCTCTCTCCTTCTCCCTTCTATTTCTCTCTCTCTTCACTCCATATCCTTCTTTTTCTCTGGCCACATTCCTGTCATCCTCTCTTCTTTCACTCTCCTTCTTTTGGTGGTGGCTGTTGTGCTAAAATTGGTCCTTAGACATTGGCTTTGGAAACATTAAACAGGACTTCATGTTGGTCCAAAATGCCCAGTTTCTTCTGCCAAGGAGGTTATGTTTTTGCCAGCATTCGTTACTGCTTTTCTTTTAGCAACATAAGCTAAAAAGTAAGGAAATGTGATGGGACAGTAATGGATTGGTTCAAGAATACAAGTAGGAGCAGTAGTAGTAGTAGTAGTAGTAGTAGTAGTAGTAGTACGAGTAGCAGTACTAGTAGTAGAAGTAGGAGTAGGTGGAGTAGTAGTTGGAGAAGTAGTAGTAGTAGTTGGAGTAGGAGTAGTAGTTGGAGTAGGAGTAGTAGTTGGAGTAGTAGGTGGAGTAGCAGGTAATACTAGTAGTAGTTTAAGGAATAGTAGGCTAGTAGTTAGTAGGGGCAGCAGTACTAGTAGTTAAGAATATTTGTAGTAGTAGAAGTAGCAGATGTGGTAGTAGTAATTGTAGTTGTAGTTCTGGTGGTTGGAGTAACAGTTGTAGTAGGGATAGTTGTAGTAATTGAAGGAATAGTTGTAGCAATAATTGAAGAAGGTTGTAGTAGTAGAAGTAGTAGGGGTAAGAGGATTTGGAGTATGGTAGGATGGTGGTGGTAGTGGTGGTGGCAGTAGTAGAAGTAATTGTAGTGGTGTAGGAGTGGTTGTAGTAGTAGTAGTAGTTGTAGTAGTAGCAGTAATAGCAGTAGGAGTGTTTGTGATTGCAGTAATAGCAGTAGTAGCAGTTGTAATATTACTATTTGTCGTTATAGTACAGTCACACTTACACTTTGATCAATATTAGTATTGAAAAAGGAAACAGCACCTAACTAAATCTTCTTTAGCATTGCGAGATCATGTGTGCGCTTTGTTGATCTGCGCTTTCCAAGTACTTTAGTCACTCATACTTGTACGATTATTATTCTTTTTCATGTTGCGTTGAGCTGTGAAGGCTTTTGGTAACTTGTCCCAGTGCATTTTAGTTTATTTCAAGGTATTTTTTGACCATGATGCAACTCATTGTAACTGGGCATACATTCAGTGTGGTGCGGTAATGGGACTGAGAACTGGGGGATTAGAGATTTTTTTTTTGAGAAAGTCACTGACCTATTTCTTAAAGAGGAAATAAGCATATTTGGCTCAAGGAGGAATTGGTTCTCATTGCAAAGTATGTGAAAACGCATCCATGCTTTAAAGTCGGATTAAGCCCAAATTCTACTCCGTTTTGTTTAGCTTTCGTAAGATCTTGGATCTTGTGAAACAATTTCAAATGTTGTGAGGTATTCCAGGGTTTAAGAAATGTATATTGGATACACCGGTCAATTCGGCGAGCATCAATACTCCATGTTTTTCGATGAATCTCATATATCAATAAACAAGACGCATAGAGCCGGCGTAATCCATTGTTCGATAGGTAGGATTATCTAGAGAAAACTGTTTATTCAGCCTATCGGATTGGAACATAGCTTTAGGTAGCTATTGCGTACAGTGAGTGGACTTGGGAGCCATTGCTGTTCGTGTCAGCACCAAAATAAATGCGAGTTTTACCCTGTTCCGAGCCTAGTCCGAATAAACATGTGATACCAGGGCAGTTTTTTCCGATCCTTTAACAACATGCAGCGCTGGTGAGGTAAAAATAACAAGCTCTTACCGTTTTCGAGGAACATTTTATTAGCAATGTGTCACTCGGGCCCGCTACAACAACTTGGGTGGAGTCTTATGCAACCCAAAGGAAATCGTAACCACACTAAACAGAACCAAAATGCATTCTAAAATTAAGATCATGAGCCAGAAAATCGTCAGTGGACAATGAGGGTGAACAATCTTGACCATGGACAAATCCTTAGTATGTGTCTTGAGTGAGTATTGAACCGGCAACCCTCCTCACTGATGGCAAAAACCAACAGTGCCACCATTTCTTTACCTGTAATGTTCCACAGTACGACATTAAGCTGATCTATCTTGGGTTTATTCTGTTACAGGCATTTAATTGCTCAAAAAAATAGCCTAAAATCATGCCTTGTTGCTGCGAGAAGGCTCACTTCTCCACAGACGTGACCCCGCCAGCTTGTCTCCATGAAGATATCCAAGTCTGATGTAATACTGTGAACACAAACATTCTCAGCCTTATGTTTGTAGGTAAACTATCTATTGACTATCCAATGACGTACAAATCTTTTACAATAGGTTTAGTTTCACGATTTAACACAATTGTGAATTTTTTATATATTTTTTGGTTTTAGGGATTTCATTGTTACATAGTTTTATACATACATTTAGCTCTTATTTTAGTATCTTTTTGTGATCATAAAAAAATATATACAAAAATCTGAAAAGTTGAATTCTTTAGATGTGTCAGTTTTGGAAAAGTGTGAAGATTACATTATCACCACTGCCTCTTTGGTGTGACTATATTTGGTCTATCATTTTTTGCTATTACAATGCTCTGTCTGGCTGCTTCAAACTTCATTTTTAACTATTTATATATTTTCTATCAAAATCTAACACTTGTTTTACACAGGTTTGGATCCTGCTTAAGTTTTTCAGAATGCTTCTGAAAATGTGTTATCTAAAGGGCCCATATTACTCTGTTTTCTGATCTACGTTATGTTGTTTTCTCTTCATAAACATACCTGGAGTTTTGTTTCGTTTCATTCACAAATGTTTCTCAGTGGCGTCATATAGTAATACAGGAAGTGCTTTGCTTTTTAAACAATTTATATCATCACTAGAATCATTTGGATAATTTCAGCTCCGGAATCGCCAATTTCTACTGAACAAAAGGTAAAAAGTAACTGTTTACTTGAAAACTACAACTGCATAACATTCAACATAACACGGTTTAAAGCGTACAGGAGTAAATTCTGCGTAATATATGGCCTTTTAAATGTGCGTATACAATCATGTTTCTTATATTTATAATTTGCCTGTTGTATTAGCAGTAAAGAGAGCTGAGGTGATGATGTATGGAGGAGAGACAAGCTATAGGCTAATATCCCAGGGAGCTAACGACACCATCTGCCCGCCTCACACACACCATTACGGGCACAGCGGGAAACACACGTACCTCTGCTGGTGTGGAGGTGTGCGCACTCTCTGTTAGCGTCCCCGTTAGCTTCCTGTCAGCCTCCCCGTGCAGCGGAGAAGCACTTTATAGCCAGAAATAAACAACGCACATAAGGAGGAATACTGGCTAATTGGTCAGGCTAGTTTGTGTTAGAGCTACTGATTATTGTCAGTGTGTATTTGCAACGAAAAGCTGCATTTCCTTCGAGATGAACAAAAAGTAACATAAAAAAGTTGAGAGTTTTGCCCGCCAACAATAAGCTAACACATTCAATGCTCATCAGAGTACATACTTTTGTTGTGTTCTTGGGCAAAACATCTATTCCAAATTGTCTAGTCAAAATATGTTTTTATTTGCTAGAAATTATTATATTTCACCCTCATGTGAGTATTTAGGCTACAACTTTCCACCCGAATTTGATCACATTCATGTTTGTTTATAAGGCTGACTTGCTGATACAAAATTGCCCATTGCCAAAATAGAGTCCAAAACATCATGTTATGCTAACACGCTAAACGAACTCAGCGATGATCTCTTCATTAAAAACATACATTTGGCGCAGCACATGGCAAGTCCTCACGACGTCTGCTGGCAACCAGTGCGCTTTGAATGCCCAGAATTTAGACATTAATTACAAACCACATGTTTTCCCTATACATTCAAAGCAATTCAGACGCCCTAAATAATGCATAGTATGGGACCCATTAAGCACAGAGAGCAACAATATAAATGGTAAAAATACATTCATAATAAGTAGCAAAAATAGCAAGGGTCTGGTGTCAAATGAGGCTTTGAATTGCCGATCTCTTGTAAACAAAATGTAAAAAGTATCTTGAAAACTCCCACGTCATGACATCACAAGGCGGATCAGTGCATTTTGAGCTTTGGAGATGCAGTTAGACTAATAATGCAGGATGACTCAAACGTGTGAATGAAAGAAAACACAACTCCAGGTATGTTTTTGATGAAGTAACTATATTGCATAATCCATTAATATTTTCTATTGCCTTTTCATCACCTAGTAAATCTCCGGTATACTTTTATTTTCGTATTTACAGCCATACCGATATGTGCATCGATAACCACATGAAACCGTCACAATATTAGCGAGTTGGTGACATCTCCCCCGTCCCCCTCCCTGTCTGCACGCCGCACTGACACAGCCTCGCGTCGACTTTTTGCTGACTCCCTCATTATCGCCATATCTCCATTGTTGAATTATTCACCGGGCGACTTCTCCCTCTATTAGAACTCGCATAGACTCCACCGCTGAGAGTCACATGGCCTAACACACCCCCCACCGCGCTCCCTACCAGCCCCACCCCTCCCTCCAGGACAAGGGGGGGCAGATTCCATTACCCCTCACTGAAGAAGTACCGGCTCTTTAACAGGCTCGGCATCAATCCTTTTCGATCCCCCCCGCTCCCCCTCCTGCTCTTTTTCTCCTCTTTGTAACTTAATTGCTTGAGCGAGTTGTGCGTGCCAGGCCTGAGATGCTTGCTAGTGGCTGCCGTATAAGCACCATATACAGCGGCTCAATTATTTCGGTTCCCTGCAGGAGCTGACATTTTTTATTGACGTAAGTGCGGGGTTTAGGCGCGCTAACATGTCAATTTATTGAAGTCTTCAAGTGCGCTAAGGCCCGGGGTGGGTTAAGTCATACGAGAGCGGGGAAAGTAGGCTGGAATGTTCTTTTGGATGCTGGCATGTTGCTCAGTTAGTGGCTTCTAGGCGCTGTTTTTTGGAGTTTTGAAACATAAAAACAATAGACAACACATAATTTGACTCTCTTAAAGGTGCATTGTGTAACTTTTCTGGTAGAGGGTCCGGCACCTTCTTTTCCCCATGAGATGTTATTGTTTTGTCTGAAATGTTTCACTGTATGGTATTAAACCTTTTGATCATCACGGAGACCAAACCAGGCCAAGTTACAGGTCAGATCTTGAATGAGATTTTGAGTAATAAAACCACCTGCAATTGAATACATGGAAGGTAGATCTTTTTAAAGTCATATTGTAGAATATTTGATCTCCACAGAAACAAAAAGGTGACGAACCCCCGACTGAAAAGTTACATAGTGCACCTTTAACACTATATTCCTCCAATCTGATGTAATATAGTGTAGCCAAACACACATTTCATTGTATTTGATTCACTTCTACATATGATAGACGGCACGCCTGTGTTTTAAAGGCTGGTACTGTTCCATTCATTGATTTCAATGCATTTTCAATGAGAGAGTTGGCGATAGCCTCCGAACATGACAAACTATTAAAAGAAAAACAAGGTTGTTTTAAACCACTCGGTCACACATGAGCAACACTAGAGCCTTGGCAGAAAACATTAGCACATGTACAAGTGCATTTTGTGTTTTTTTTATGTAGCTATTAGCACTGAAATTAGCATAAAGCTAACAACCATGTGATTAATTTTTCTAAAAATGTGTTATTATACTGGCCACATCGCACCAAAACCACAGTGTGCAAAAAAAGGTTTGACAGAGGAGTTTGTTTTTGTTTTAGTCCACCAAGCACAACAAATCCTGCATCTGTTTTTGAACTTTAGAAAGTTTAAGTTAGATATCGACCGTTATTGTTCGCTGTCAAATATAATGAACATACAACCGTTTGTCTGCTCTTACTGTCTACCAAGAACAAATCTTTTGGTTTTGTTTTGCTACCTCATTAAAATAAACGGGACAGAACATTTGTATTAGTACTAGGCTGTGTGCACAATGCTAAACCTGTCAATACGGGAAGGGTCTAAATTATTGGTTGACTAAATTGTAAAAAAATAACTCAAAATAATTATAGCTTTAGCCTGGAGCCTTTTTTAGTTTAAGGCATATTTACATTTGTTTTTTGTATTTTTGACAAGGCAAAATGCAGTGCAAAATGATTATGTTTATAAAATGGCACTTTACTCTGGGCTCTCAAAGCACTATGCCCTTCCAGTCACATTCATACATCAGTGTACACACCCCGGTGGCAAGGCAGGACAAGTGTGCAGCTCTAGGACACAACAACACTTTATACTGACCGGAGTGGGGCTTAAACTGATCTGTTTGATTCATAGTTAAACTGTCATTCCCTGTCTAGAACAACTAATTTTGTTGTTACTTTATTTTGTGGGGGTTGTTAAAAAGTCAATACTTCGGTTAGCATAACTAGAAGTATTAACACTTCAAAACATCACATGAATAGAATAAAGTTGGACCTTTCCCGTGTAATTGTTAATCTGTCAGAACTATAAAAATGCATGGAAATGTTTTTTCTACTTTGTGATGTCCTGTGGTACATCTCCATACATCTTCACTAGAATAATTTGGATAATTTCAGCTCTGGAATCTCTACTAAACAAAAGGCAAAAGTTAGCTGTTTAGTCTATATTTTGAAAACTTCCATTTCATGACATCACAAGGTGGAACAAAGCATTTTGAGCTTTGGAGATGTAGACATACTAAAAATAAAGGGTTCCTCAAACATGTGTGAATGAAATAAAAGGTATATTTTTGAGGCGGTAACAGCATTATGACATGGCTTAAAGCTCACAAGAACCAAGAAAGCGGGTTTGCATCTCTACAGACCAGACTCTTAAAGCGCCCAAAGAACAATTTCTTCCCTATTTTTCCATGAAGGGAAGGCAAGGCAAGTTTATTTATATAGCACAATTCATAGAAAATGTAATTCAAAGTGCTTTACAGAATAAGAAATACACTAAAATCACAAAACAAACAAATCAAAACTAACTCTTCGTATTTAGGCACCAGCAGGAGGCTGGTCCCTGAGCTCCTCAGAGTGCAGATGGTTCATGTGGCACTAACATGTCACAGATGTACTTTGGTGCTCGGCCATGGAAAGACTTGTACACAAGCAGTGCTGCTTTAAAGCCTATTTTTTGAGCCACAGGGGGCAGTACAGAGACCTGAGCACAGGACTTATGTGCTCATACTTCCTGGTTGGAGTAGGACCCGAGCTGCAGCGTTCTGGATGTTCTGCAGCTGTCACAGTTCATTTGGAGAGGCCAGTGAGAGGCCGTTACAGTATCTAACCTACTGGAGACAAACACATGGATAAGTCTCTCCAAGTCTGCTTTAGACAGTAAACCTTTGATTTTTGCTATGTTTTTTAGATGGTAAAAGGCTGCAGATTTGATTTGATGTAACTGTTAAAGTTCAAGTCTGAGTCCATTATTACTAGATTTCTAGTCTGACTTTCAGGTTTTAGAGAGAGACACTGGAGGTGATGCTGACACTGTCTCTTTGTTTCTGTGGGCCAAAGACTATGACTTCTGTCTTGTCTGAGTTTAGCTGGAGAAAGTTGTTTTGCCTCCACACACTGATCTGTTGGATGCAGTGGCAGAGTGAGTCCACTGGTCCATAGTCTCCTGCTGCAGTGAGACATAGATCTGAGTGTCGTCTGCATAGTTGTGGATCGAACACATTAGTGCTGCGTATTAACTGGCCTAACGACATCTTGTAGAGATTGAACAGAAGGGGGCCCAGGATCGACCCCTGGGGCACCCCACTGTATATGTTGTTCTTTTGACTATAATATTCCACATAATGGCATAAGATTCATCTATGAAGCATGTACAAGATTATGATTTTAACTTTCTATTGTCATGGAGCCATGCAAGTGACGGATTGAGCCTGAAAAAAGTCTTTATCTATCAAACATTGAGTGATTACTTGATATAGTATTATTACTTGATATAGTATTATTGTGTAACAAGTGTTTTCCTTGGGTTTCTGGTGGAGGGTTTGCCAATCACTTAAGTTTAGTTTATGTATGGAAAGACAGACTTGTTGAAAATGCTTCTTTACCAAAGTCTTATTCTTTACTGACCCAAATGCAACTTTCTGACTAAGATACATGGCCATCCACACTTGTTGCCTCTGTCTCTGTTGCATCTTTGTACACTTAAACTCTTTACCATTCTGTCGCGTCAACCCCTCTCTACATTACCCGTTACAGCCATCCTGGGACACTGAATGTGTTCCAAATGAAATTGCCCACGCTGCGATGTACGATATCTATCAAGCCTCAGCGGCAGAGTCCGAGTAAAGAGCGCTTCTTATTAAATCACATTAGCTCCATCGATCTCTGCATTTGGCTCGCTCCACTTTTTGTCTATTTCACCAAATGAGCTTTTAACTCCTGGCTAGCCGCGGCCTTACTTAATGTATTACTGTAGATGGGTAGTAATGACACTGCGCTGGAAATGGGTGGGGGGAGGGGACAGGGCAGCTCACCGGAGTGCAGCTTGGGCACTTTGTCTTTGGGGGTGTAAGATAAATGTTAGCAAGTCATACATGGGGGCTCATCTGGATTCTATGGATTGTTGTAAAGGCTATAATTGGTTATTGTATGGCACACCTCAAGCTGTGCTGCCTTAAAATTTACCAGCAATGCTAAATATTATGCTTAATGCTAATATGCTGGCAAAGACACACTCATTCAGTTTCATTTTCTATACAAGGAACTTTGATTCTTATCTCCTTCTCCTGCATTCCAACAGGCGCATTAGCCAATCAAAGAAAGATATGGCCTCTCCCTACATGAACTAAACATGGCAGCATTATCACTTATGAAGATATTGTATATTTTAAACAAGACAAATAAATATCACACAAAAGACTGGAATGCTGTGGTTTCCTTGCCCATACATTAAGCACGAGGACTTATAGTTGCCGATTGGAGTTTTTGGTTGATGGAGGGACCCAAAATTTTCAGAAAAACCACGCATGGTGCAGGACCTTCTACAAGGTGTTGGCAGCTACTACTTCTACGATTTACTTTTTTCCAGATCATAATTTAAATTTTGACACGATTCTACATCTTGGTATCTTTTGAATCCCCTTGAAGAGGTGAAAAGTCATCTGCTTCTTCTGAAAATCCACGCTTCATTGCAGTTGGTTAAAACAGCTATCACTCAGTTTGGCTGACCAATAGCAGATGTGGGTGGGTGAAGTGTCTTTGAGCATTGAGCTGCACTCCAGAGAAAATTAATGAATCAAGATATTTTGATTTAACCAAAATAGCAGATAATCAGTGGAATTAGATTTAATACTAGTTGTAGTAGTAGTAACACTATTAGGAGTAAGTATCTGCACTTAAACCCCATGTTCCAAATGTTTATTTGATGCGGATCACTAGATTTATTTGAATAAGAAAGTCTCAATTGACAGACATCTTGTTGTATTGTCAGACCCATCAGTGAGCAAGCTAGCGGCGCTAAAGCCAATGATGTAGAAATCAATGGTGAGTATAATCGATGGTAGTTCTTTATTGACAAAGCAGCCAGGCTTGAAGTCCCCAGCTAACCCTGTAGACGTCCAAGGTGAGTGTCATTAGATAGGGAAAACAGTGCACATGCTCCACTTTTCAGACACATTTTACTGACTAGATATTGGAGCTTCACCAAAATGAAGATGTCAAGGTACTGAGGAGGCGGATTTAACTTTTATACAAGTCTTATTTCAAATTTTAAAGCACTTTTCTTGTGACATGTATGCCATTACATGTCTCCCTGGAGAATGCTTTGCTTGGAATGTTCCACAGGGGCCACATTTACATGTTTTTTTAATTCTGAATTAATTAATTCTGAATTAAATGGATCGAAATTAAATTATTCTCAGAGTTTACATGGAAATTTTAATTCCAAATTCAGGTTTACATGGAAAACAAGTTAAATCGCCTTTATTTAATTCCGCTCAACGTTTGGGGGTCGGGAATGGTTCTGATTGGACAGAGACATGAACAAATTTACATCTGCTAGAAGAAAACGCACACTTCAGATGCTAATGGCTGCTTTATTATCTCAGATTGTCGTTACTCATAGGGGTGAGTACCGATGTTTCACTCAGAGATCCCAGTGTTCCTTGTGTTCATGTAGCAACGAAACAGTTGTTATTTTAGGCTGTTAATTAGCCTAATCATTTTATGGCAAACGGCAATAGCCTACTCAATTGATTCAGCTTATAAAATGAACTGCTTTTAGCCTAGTATGAGAAATGCTCCAGTCGGACTAGATCCAAACTCTGGTTCAGGCTGGGCTCATGAGTTGGAGCAGGGAGAGGTTACTGCCTCGGCTTGAGAAGGGCTTTCCAAGTGCGCGGAGGACGGACAGCTCAGAACAAGATATAACGAACCAAACAGGATTCATGCTTCTGTCCGGATGCTTTGCACCACCTCGGAACCAGCTGCAGCCCTTGAGCACAGATGACTTGAGCAACCCGAGCAACCCGTCCAGACTCTGCGCTACGGCGAGTGCTGCTGAGTCTTTACTGCTCTTGCCTGCTGCTGTGACCCGAACTCAGAGCTTCTGCTCCAGGCTGATATGAGGGGAGTTATGTACAAACTTATAGGCTACATGCTGCTGTTTTATGAGTTCATGATGATAACTTGGGATGAGACTGGCCCGTGACGTTAACGGGGAACATCAGTACCGTTCGCATGCGCTGAACGACCGGAATTATTTTTAAATGGAATAAACGTTTACATGATCGCGGATTAAATTCATTCAGATTTAAAATTGGAATAAACCACACACTTAATTTGGAATTAAGTTTAATTCTGAATTATCATTAGAAATTAAGTGTTTACATAGTCTTTATAAATCGGTATTAACTTGTATTCCGAATTAAATAATTTTTTATTGGATTTAAAACTCATGTAAATGGGGCAGCTATGACATTAAACCTCTATCTCCACTGAGACACAAGGTGGCAAAATCAAGCCAAGTTACGGGTCAGGTTTGTTTTTTAAAGATGCACTGTGTAAATTTTCTAGTGCATCTGCCACCTGCTTGTCACCATGGAGATGTTATAGGTTCGTCTGGAATGTCCCGGCATTGGCATTAAACGTATCCCATCTTGCCTTTGCTCAATAACATGCAGTCTTATTATGAGTGGGCTTTTCTATCCACAGATCTGACATCTAACTTAGCTCTGTGGTGTCTGTGGTGTGTATGGTTCTTCCACCAGAGATGTGCACCTTTAATCATATGTTGTGGAACATTCTAAGTTATCTTAATAAGAATGTTTCCATGGACACAAGCAGGTAACAGAACCTCTCACCAGAAGATTTCGTAATGCGCCTTTAAATTGGACATAGTTGACAAATGACATCTTGCTACATAGCTCATTTGTGTCATTGACTTTCTGACAACTTCCGTGCTTTTGTCAGAATCAGTGTTGTCAGCCGGGAACACCTGCCATTTTCACCAACTGGTTGTCTCTCAGAATTTAAGAGCATGACCTTTACTCTGATGTAGAAAGAGTGGATAGATGGTATTTTATCATGTGGAATTCCAAAACGGCTCTTTCGACACTCCGACTGCTTTTGATAGTGATTGTATTATAAATTGCATCTTTTTTATTTTTTTTTATTTTAAGGCCCTGAAACTTAGTACGTGTCCTCAGTCTGGTGTTGAACCATGACAGAGGGACAACTGTCAACTGCCTCTTAAAAAGTACAAGAAAATATATATTCAATGTATTTTTTTCTTTACTAAAAAAGATGCTTTTCAATAAATCGTAAAACTAGTAATAACTGGCGTCCTGAAGTAGAAGAATTGTGCCTTTTGAGTCAGATTCAGATTTTGTATACTTCTGTAACGTTAAAGCAGAACTAAGTAACATTTGCCCCTTATTAAGTGATAGTTACACGTATTTTCGGAGTGATTGAATCATGTGCCATCTTTATTTGCTGTCTCCATGTGGTAAACCTGCCTTGCAATATGGTGGACATGACCCAAAGAGAGTTTTCCTATGAAACTCTGGCTCTATTTTTAGTATTTGGCAACATATATGTTTTTTTTTTTGCAATTATATCACTTACTTTGATTAAAAAAGATGGCTATATCACTGAAAGTTACTTAGTTCTGCTTTAAAGCTACCAGCTGCAAGTTTTTTAACAGTAGATATGCCATCTTCTGTCAGGTCAGAGCTGGCACACTGTCAGACAGCAGTAACATAGGTAGCATCTAGTGGTGATATGTGACAATACAACAGAGCTGGGTCGACTTATCTAAGTACAGAAGGGAGCATTAAATCCATTCATCCTCAAGCTTACCCTCTCCCAGTGAGTACTATGTGGCCGTACAATAAAAAAGAATGAATAAATATATTTGAGTGGATTCGCGCTCACTCCCTTTAGCTAATCGTGATATTAAAATACTCTGCATCATGTAGTAATTTGAATGCTCTGAATTATGTAGTAATTTAAATATTCTATACAGTCACCTGTCCAAACCAACCAGCGCCTAATCCATTATTTGAACCCCTGCAGTCTGTGTGTGTCTAAATCCAGTCTATAGCGTAGGCCGCTGCTAAATGAGCATATTACTGTATACGTTTAACATTCATGCTGCGCCTCAAAAGCAGCTCAACAGGGCATTCCAGCTGCACATGGGCACACATGCGCATTCATATATCATCAGAAAATCATTTGCAATGATCTAAGGCTTGTGAGAGCAGAGCGCGTACCCCCCTGCATGCATAAACAGGCAGACGAGCTCGGACACATGCTTGAGTAACTCCCAACCCGTATCCTCACATTACAGTCGCTCCTACGGCCTGTTTAAGGAAAGGCTTTTACATTATATATTGTTTGCTATAGGATTAATTTGCCCGGTGAAATGTATCAACTTAAACAAAGCGCACTTGCCCTACTTTTTCTCCGTACGAACGCACCATCCCCCCTTCTCAGCGCTCCCCTACAACTGCTGGGTTTCATATGACATCACAACATTCTATAGGCCAACATTATTTCATACAGATCGAATATCTGTGAATATACAATGAATATAGTGAAAGGCCCATGAATTTGAGCAAAATGTGTGTCTTGCCCCAGTGCAGGTTTATTGTACAAGCAGCTCTTGATCAATCTGCTGCATCTGGTCTGCATTGAATTATAAAGCGTTTTATTGTTCAACAATCAGGAAGGAAGTGTTAGGATGCTAGTTATTGCCTTTACCATGCCAGCAAAACTCCACTCTGGCCTCTGAAAGTTATGAAAAGTGTTTATAACCTTCATTGCGGTGAATAATTTGGATGTTCAGAATGCGTATGGTAAGTGACACGTAAAAACATTTAAAATTAAGCACCGGTAGTTATGTTTTTCGCATTTTTAACAGTAAAAATCATGTGTAACACCTTTTAAATGCAGATTTTTCTTGTAATACAGTGAGGTCTTGGGTCTACAGTAGTCGGTAATCAAAACGATCACATTCAACATTTGGGAATTTACCTTTTATTTCATGGCCGTGTACAATGTTATTAAGAAAAACAGTCTCTTTCCCCCCATCTGGGATTATGACATCATCGCATTCAACAATCTGAAATCCCCCTGCGCCTCCTGTACACTGCACCAGCTCGTACGCTCTGTCACACAGCTCTACCTGATCTCCGCACACCCCCCTTCCATCCTTCCCTCCCGATCGCCCTATCCTCACCTCATTTTACCTGCTTACCATCTGCCACGGTCTCTCGGGGGGCTTCGGGGTGGGGGATGGAGCAGAGGCAGGAGATGTGGATTCTGGAGGCATCTCAGTTATAGTTAATCTGCGCAATACGCCGTCCAAATGAACAGATGGAGGAATGGCTGATGTATACTTTTTCATATTACACCGGCCATTATAGGGGTTTTTTCATTCCTGTAATTTGTCTGAAAGGTTTTTATGGACTTTAA
This sequence comes from Odontamblyopus rebecca, assembly GCA_030686955.1. Lineage (NCBI taxonomy): Eukaryota > Metazoa > Chordata > Actinopteri > Gobiiformes > Gobiidae > Odontamblyopus > Odontamblyopus rebecca. The sequence continues at coordinate 24,248,685 of CM060667.1, forward strand.
TGAGATTCTTTGCCTATATAGAAGGTGAAAATTGGAGTTAGGTTGGAGTGTATTAAAAGCATACAGCTCATCCATGGAGACTTGCACTAGCTACTTATGTGCCATCATATTAGCTTTAATGTTAGCTTTGGGTGTTTTTATGTTGAACTTTAAATACAGCGTGGTGTGGAATATAGTTTACTCCATCCAGCCCTAACACAACATCAAATGAATATGTAAATAGTTTCAGATAAATTGCCCATTTTACGTTATTTCCTGATGTTTTAATGTTGTTTCCTCACCAAAATCATGTTTAACCCACAAATCCTGCATATTTAGGCTGTAGTTCTTCTCTCAAAAAACAAAAAAACACTCTCTTCCACCTTAGAATATAGGATCTTTAAACACACATGGACAAATGAGTGAAGTGTGCTTTATAATTTAATGAAATGATAATACAGTATGTGGTGCTTAAACCCTGGTAGTTACATCAGAATTGCAATGGAAGGAGAGAATGATTGAGACTCCGAATAAGAGGAAGGATGGAGAAACTGAGGAGGCCAATGGTTTTTCTTTTGCTGTGGAAATAAGAAGTTTTAAAATGTAAAATGTTTTATGCCTGACAGGTGACAGAAGACCAGAATAAATAAAGAAATAGTCCATGGTTGACTTTAAGTTTCATTTAATCGCGGATCTGACACTCCACAGACCCTGTTCATGATTTTCATCTTAAAAACGTATAATTCACAAGTAAATAATCAGTCTGCACATACATACTATCCTAATCATTCACCACGATGAGTTTATAAGCATGTTTCATAACCAGCATGCTAACGGCACACCAGCGTTGCTTTCTGAGCTGCTTTTAAAATCTGTCCGTGCTGGGTCAAAACACATTTTATTTTTACTCTTGCATGACACAAAAAAACCCTGTACAGTCCTTTAAGACCAACATCACCCCTCCTCATTCCTCTTTGCATTCTAATTCCATTTATTTCATATGCCATTTTTATCTTTCACCGCTACTAATCATACATACTACTGCAAACAGGGGGCTGGAGATAAAGCTGCTTTGATCCGAACAATGACAAGGTTGACGCAAGATCAAGAATAAGTTCTCAGTCTTAATGACTTTGAATGTGAAAATCATCAAAGATTCTCTCTTGTCGTAACACTGATATCTCATTTCATGGTGATCAAGCTCGACACTGCACAACTTGCACCGGCATGCTGGGTGACAACCTCACATTTTGTATGAAATTAACTGTAGCTTTTATTCTACAAAAACTGTTTCTTCTGCTCCTCCCATTCTCTAATTACATCAAATTCTATGTTTTTTTTGTATGCAATTATGTACATATGGTAAAAAGGAGATGTGCAAATTGTGTACGCTGCGCAGGGTCAAAAATAGGGAGAAGAGTATAGGACGGTTGAAGCAAGACACTGCTGATGAATGATAGTTAGATTAACATTTCTTAGTACATTTTGTTAACAAATTAGAGAGGATTTTGGTTTTTGATCTTTAGTATTTAGTAGGGCTGTCAAATGATTACATTTTTAAAATCTCGATTAAGATCAGAAATTCCATAGTTAATCGCATATTGAATAGCATGTTTAAAATTGTGTTATTTTGCATTTCAAGACAGTTTTAAAGCCATAATGTAAAGTAATTCTCACCCATTTAGCAATCGCTGTAGTTATTTTCTTTGCCGTGTGATTATCTACAGGTCTGTGGCGAATGTGCCAAATGTTAGTTGGTTGGATCTGAGGCTCTTGGCTGGGATGCTCCGGTCGCTGCACCCGGGTGTTTAGCTCGGAGGTGCTAACTTATACTAGACGTACTTCGCTGGTTCTGAAACTGTGCTTGACACAGGCTGCATTTAACTTGTAAACTGTAGCGTCTGGAAGTTTTTTAAAGTCAAATAAACAGTTCAAAAGTCCAGAAGCCCGTTCGAAAGCGAAACAGTGAGAGGAGCTGCCTACGGATGTGTAGAAGGGACAAAAAGTCGGCGAACTCCAACTGCGAATAAAAAAAAAGTGTTTTTAGAAGGGACAAGGCTGGAAAACTCTAATTGCAATTTTAAATGTATAATTTTATGCTGACAGCTCCAGTATGTCGCAACTAGATCTTACTGAAAATTGTCATGAATTCAAATACCGTCTTTTTTGGAGTTCTCAACCAATTCCATTGTTGCAATGCAAGTTAAAATGTTGAAACAGCAAATTGCCCAATATATATAGTCTATAGTGGACCAGAACCCATTATTTCCCCATGTAATTGATGGAGCTCATGAGTTCAAACCTTCGGTATTGAATTATGAAACATTGTATTGTCCGGTAAAGAGGAACTGTTAGCATGCTAGTTGTTAGATTTACGTTTAAAATGAAGTAGTTCTGCTTTTTTATCTTTAAGGCAGTAAAAATCATCTACGGCGCCTTCAAGTAGGTCATCCACCATTCTCTGTCACTGTACATCTAATACCACTGAGTAATTTTAGCCCTTAATTTTGGTAACAGAGGAACCAGCCATCCTCTCCAGTCCTATTATTATTATTATTGACAACATGCCACTTTTTTACAAGCGGTAGTGGGACTAAATTTGCCAGCTGGAACTCGGGAAGTGACTGCAGAGAATGTGCTATTGGAATTGGAGGCACATCCACAGTCCCTGTTGGTGTATGGTGTATGACTTTTTTTTTTTTTTTGCCTGGAGAAAAGAGAGGAGCTATATCAACAAGCAACATTCTGCATTTCATTTAAAGTGTGACCACAAGAGGGAACGTTTGAAAGGAACAAGTGCTGTGAAGTGCAAAATGCTGTTGAGTTGTTCTTATTATGTTTTTGCTTGCATTGCTGTAGGTGGAAGGAATAGAGATGTACCTACTTAAAGCATTTTGATGATTCTCTCATTTTTTCATTTGATATGATAATACCAGTTGTAAATGTAAATTATAGAAGCAAGAAGCAATTTGTGAATGAATAACAGTTAATTACACGAAGCAGAGAGTCGTATTTTAGAAAGTACCATATTGATGACGTTGCACTAGGGAGAATTCTGTTCAAAAGTGCAGCACAATTTACACACAAGAAGCATTTTCCCCCAATATTTTAAACATTATTTCAATAAAATAAGATGTTTTCTGTCAAATAATAATCTGTGTGTACATTTGAGGAATTTTGGCCTAGTGTACAATATGGTTGCTAGGTAACAGGATTTCAATTGTCACGATTTCCAGTCGGGAAGTAAAATTTTAAATTAAAAAAATTGGCAAACTGGGAAAAGACTTATAAGCATTTTAAGCTAAGTCCTAAACATAATGATCATGAAGTGTGCTTTAGTAAACTGAGTAATCCAACCTGTCATGGGCACTTTAAGTGATGTAGTGTTTAAGCTGATCTGCAGTTGGCTCAGTCAGAGGTTTTACACAATATGGATACCACATTTTTAGCGTTGTTATTAAAGAGAATAATTTAAGAGAATAATTTTTGATTTTTTAAATTTATTTTTTAACCTAAATTTACTTTCATTACCACTCACATGACCAACAATTTGTCTGCTGTATGACTTGCCTGGGAATACATGCTTATACGCTCCAATATTATAGAGAAAAAAGACGTGATTCTCATCACATTTAACTCATTTACACGACCAGCCTTGTAAAAATGTAACTTTTCTAAATGATTAAAGTATATACAAATTTATAAAGTATAGAAAAAGTCATTATTCCAGGGAAATAAAGTTGAAACCAAATTTAGAAATATCCCCCAAGATGCAAAATAAATTGTCTGCCATAATATAGCTAAAGCAGATTGAATTGAAATGAAATTGTCCAAAGACTTGTATTTTCTTTTCAGTCTTACAATGACACTATAGTCTGACTTAAGTAAACATGCTTATTGGTAATCAGAATAATATTGACATTCCTACGGCCATACATATCATGAATTGTACTAGATGTTCAGAACCACTGCATGATACTCTCACATTATTATTGTATGTAATATCTTTGCCAAATCCAATTGAAGCTTTTCCTGTACACGTGACACTTGCTTTAGAGCTCACTGGCCTTCGTGTGTGTAAACAGTAGGACCCCTGAGGCCCCTGCTTGGTCCGAGCGTGTATTGGCCGTGAGATGATGAATCTAGTGCGTCGTCCAGGATCAATAGGCGGGTCAAAGTTGACACACCCACTGCAGTTCTGCGCACACACACACGCACACACACACGCACATTCATACACACACCCCATTCCTAACAGCTGTCTGGCCTCACATCTCCATAAACACAGCTGGGCCATTAGACAGTCCATTAGCGGGCCGGCTGCTGACAATGGCGCCGGTTGTCGTGGTCACCGAGTGAGCACCTAAGGGAGAACATCTCGGGTGCTGATATTAGATCTCATTTAACTCGGCAGACTTCAAATTACCAACATGCAAAAGTTAGGAGAATTAAAGTAGTTCCGCTGTGTTAAAGAAGTTGTCAGGACGACTGATTGCGGGACGGTGGCGTACTGGTTAACAAGACAGAAAGGTGGACATATGTGTAATATTTGTGTGGAGTTTGCATGTTCCCTCTCCATTTTGATAAACTGAGAGAAGATGAGCTATTGAATGTCATTATAGCAACTTCTATTTTAACAGGACATCATCAGGACCAATGTCAAAACAACAAGATTTGATGTAATTGTCTAAGTTTGATGACTGTGCATGATATTTATGAGGTACTGACAAAGCTTGTTATGATCTCATGAAGGTTATTATGCAAATTTGATTATTTATTTTAGCTTTTTACCATGTTAAATACTCAAAACATAAAACATTCACTTTGATTACTTAGTTTTGTGAACTATGAAAATGTTTGGTAGTGGGTGTGTCTAGAAATGTTAAAATAGTTCCACAGTGCAGCATTAATCTCAAGTCAAGTGAAGGTCAAGTTTAATTTAATTTTTTTGTTTATTTGATTGGGACAATGCATGTTAATAGACAGACATGACAAAATGCATGACCATAAACACGCCAGATTGTAGCCATGCATTGCCACAAGGCTAATTTCCATCCATAGTCCCACGGGTCAGGGTCACAGGGGTCAAAAATACATCAGGAACATTTAGTAAAACTGTAAAATTTACATTAAACAATAATCAGACTCTGTAAACAATTTTCCAGACTCACCATGTGCACAATCATACCGATAACCACACAATTCATAGTCACTTTTACACAAAACTCCATTCACATTCACTCAGCTCAGTATCCACACTCCACAGGCAACTAAAAAATTATAGCTCACATCTGTACAGAGGCGAGCCCACACACCACAGAAGGCATGCATTTCCACACTATTTTTAGAACCGAAAACATCTGCAGTTGACTCAATGCTACATAAATAAGCTTAAAGCCATATTGTAAAAAGAAAATAACATGGAGACAATATATTATAGATGCACATCATTTAATTCTACTGTAAACTTTTGTTCTGGACTTGCGTACAATTATAAAACACTATCATGCATTATCAAATCCAAATATACTTTTCATTTTGTCACGTTCGGCTGTAATGTCCCACACTGTCCACTAGAGGCTCTTTCATGCTCACACATTGCCTCTCCACAGTGCAGCCTGTATAAGCACACAGACTTGGGACTCTTAACCCCTCTCAAACTCAATATTTTTGACTCCACATATTCAAACATGCTTGAAAATTGACTCTAATGAAATATGACAGCTTGAAAATCCTGCTCAGAGCTAACTCGGCTCTCTCTGTGATTCTTACTCCCGTTCCTCTTCCGCTGATTGAATTACCCTTAAAAAGTTTCCTCCTAAAAGTCTATAGTAAATGCCTTGTGCCAGCTTTCAATTCATATAAAGTTGTTGTTTTTAAAAATCTAATATGGAGAAAGATCACTTAAATTAAACCTGATGGCCTTCATTTGCAAAAGATGTATTGTTTTTTCCCCAAATGTGGAGTCAGAAGAGTATGGAAGCCTCACTGTTCCAAAAATAGTGGGAGATTTATTAGATTAAATGTGCACTGTGCCACTTTTGGTTGGGGGCTTTGTCACCTGCTCGTTTCCGTGGAGATGTTATTGCTTTGTCTAAAATGTTCCCCCAAGTCAGATCTGTGGAGCGGCGAGTCTTTTTACAGTAAGAATACATGTTTTCAAGGTATTTTTGAGCAATAAAAACAAACATAATTGTATTGCTAAACTGTTGAACGTTCCAGGCAAAATGTAGCATCTCCATGGTGACGAGCAAGAGCAAACTCCCCACTAGAAAGGTTACACAATGCACCTTTAACTTAAGTATTCCATATTGGGATTAAACACAGATAGTTCTTTCAAAGTACAGCACTGACAGCAGTTCAGAGGACTTTGATGCTTCGTTTTTGGTTCTTTTTGGAGCTTTGAAGTGAACGTACACTGACCTCGCGTGGTTGTCAGAAGTGCTACAATAAGCACTAACCAAGATGTAGCCGTGCAGAAATTGTTTGTATTTTTGTGATGTAGAGGAAAAGGTGTAGCTCGATTCAATTTAGTTCAAATCAATATTGTTATGAAATAATATGGAGGGTCAAATGTAAGAGGGATTGTGCAGAACAGTCACAACTAGTGTCTGGAGTTTTAGAAATAACCAATTTGTAGTTAATGACATTGTACGTTCTTGGGTCTTAAAAAACATGATTTGATCTTTGGTATTTATTCTAATACCAGTGAAGCATTTTAACATTTTCTAGTGATGATCTGTCACCTCCGGTTCGCCATGAAGCTTTATCTGGATTTTATTTTTTTAAAGAACATACCTGTATTTGCAAATGACCAAACTTAGCTTAACCTTTGAAACAGAGAACCATTTTTACAATGCTTTTAGACTGCTGACGATATTGCTATAGCTGTATAATATTGGAAAAATTTACAAAAATTAAATTGGACTCTGTGTTGTCATTTGATAAGAAAATAGTAAAAAATGTGGTGATCGATCCAAACTTTTTATAATGTTATATTTCGTAATTTCTCTGAACTGCGTTGATTGTGTGACTGCTTCCTTAGACTGGTCTATCTTGTAAAAGAGATTCAAGGTGATTCCCTGGTTAAACAAAGGCAAAATATAAACTACTGTAGAAAATTCTGCTCCCTCTTTAGTGCATTTAGTGAAGACTAGTCCAAAACCATAACATTTCTCTGCAGAACACAGTGTAAAGAATTGATTTTCTATTGCTCCATGATATCACTCCAGTTTGTGAGCCTTAACCCTACATATGGACAGTCCAAGCAGCTCCACATGCGTACAATAGACTTTGGAACACTGACCGCGCACTCTATGGACCACCTGCCGAGCGGATCAGCGCAACGTCCGTCTGGGGACCCTGTTACCTGAATACAATCTGTTACCCTGCTCTCCGTTTGAACCTGCGCATCCCGCTATTGCTTTATCATAGGGACCTGGCGTGTGCTTTCTCTGATAACGTGAGCTCTGGGTGTTTTGCATGTTACAATCCCACCCTGTTTGGCATAGTTGTAGTGTACAGATATTGCAGTTGGAGAGGAGGGGGGCTCGGCTGTTGGCTGTTCTGTGTGGTTGTGTTCAGAATGCTGATGTGTCACGCTGCAGCGGTGGCCCACTTATCCACACAAGCTCTCCTCGCTCCACGTAGCTCCCTCTCTCTGCCTTAACTGTGTACTTACATTGTTGTTCTTCAGGTTGACTGGCAATTCACGTGTATATAGGGCTTTATTTAGAAATGTTCCCGGATTTCTGTCTTTCTGGGATGTTTTGACGCAATATGGAAATCTTGGGGAACCTAATTTAATGTATTTCATTTTGTATATGTGTTAAATTCAGTATTATTTGAGCGTAATGAATGAACATTAAACAAACTAAAATGGCAACACAATGTACGATGTGTACATTGTGTGATGCATATTAGTAGTAGTAGTAGTCTTTAGTAGTAATAGTTGCAGTTGTAATATTAGTAGTCTTTGCAGTAGTAGTTGTAGTGCACAGTCTATAGCTATACTGCTTTATGATTCACTTGTTTATACTGCATCATACAGCCAAAATATTTTAAGGTTCAGTGTTATCAGGCATTTAAAACTTAACATTGGTGATTCATACCAACTTACCACCTCCTGACATCAGCAGGTGGTAAACTATCATATAAAAATAATCAGGATTACTCAAAAATACAAGAATGAAACCGAACACAACTCTAGGTGTGTTTTTAATGAGAAAAGAATGTTTTTATTGATTAAAAACACAAAAATGTCAGTTAGGCTTTATATAAGCTCTTTAAACGTCAAAATGTAAAGCTGTTGAGTCTCTGTATTCTCTGGTGAAACATCTAAGCTCCAGCAGACAGGGCGTTAATGTTTGTTTACACATCGGCAATGTGGTAAAAAGGAAACATTGGCCTTCACCCAGCCTCTCCTCTTCCTCCTCTTCTCCTCCTCACACACATGCACGCACGCTCTGTTCTTATCAGCCAATCACATCGACCCCATCCACTCACATCAGCTAGCTCCGAGAAGAGCTACAGCCTGTGACAGCCGCAGCCCCCGGCAACCCACATATGTCCATGCCAGAAAGCGGAGGCCAGCGCTGCAAAGCTGTCTCGGTGTTGGCAGCATCTGTCCCTCCGCCGAGCTAAGCTGGGTCACAGATAATAGAATCTGACCACAGTATCTCATGATGTAAGTACATAAAAACAACACGCTAATGAAGTTTTCTTTTCCTTTTTTCTACCGCAGATAAGTCTGATTTGTAGTGAAACTCTGTCAGCTAACATCTGCCTAGCCTAGCGTTGTGATAATGAATTTATGAGATAGTATAATGAGCCCTGATCGACCAGAAGATATTCCCTGTGATGCTCGGCGTATCGTGAGGCCGTGGTGAGGAAGAGGAGAGAGGAGGATCAAGCGAGAGATGAAGAACACAATCCATGCATAACCCATAACGCCGCTAAGATCTGAGCCCCCTTCAGTAGCCATTTTACACAAGGTTACTGCTACCGGATTTCCATAGATCACAGCATTCCGAATGTGCTTTTCATCCTGGTCGGACATGTTTTTGTAACTCATTAGTGTATTTTTAGATTGTAGTAGAACGGTGCAACCAGCCCAAAGAACAATACATTCAAATCAATGCGATCATCGACATGTAGCCCTGATTAAAGGCTTGCCCCGGGGACTAGATCTTCTTCCTCTGCATTTGCATTTCTTAATGAGCACAAAGGCATCAGAGCGGCGGGACGTCTTGCTCAAGGGCTCCTCAGCTGCACACTCAGCATTAGCCACCCTCCAGTTAGCAGCATTGATAAAACGACCTAGCGAAGTTCCAATGAGATCCATACTGGCTGTCCTCTGCAGTTAGAAGAGAACGAGAATGCATCATTTTAAAGTCCTACATGATGCAAAATGGACTCTTGTGAGCTTTAAGTAAATGTTAGTGTTGTTACATCCTCAAAATCATACCTGGAGCTGTGTTTTGTTTCATTCGCACATGTTGGAGTCATTTTTTTTTTCAGTTTGAGGGAAGAACTCCTAAGCCTAAATATGCAGAAGTGTTCAACATGTGTGAATGAAACAAACACAACTCCAGGTACGTTTCTTATGAGGAAACAACATCAGAAACAGAAAACGGTGTAATATGTTCCCTTTAAGTTCCATAAATAAGTTCCACTGGGGGTTTCAAAGATGGCAGATGAGATTTCCCATGGGAGGCATCACTTTCCCCCTCTGGAGACTTGTAGCTTCGTAAGTCTTGATTGTGATTGTGTCCAACGAAGTGTCTCATTCGACAAAGCTGGGGATATCTATGAAGCTGCTCCAAAACAAACGATTTATGAAGACTGCTGATCTGTTGCTCTAGAAGGAAGCCAACAGGGAAAGAACACACCGGACATGCTAGCTTAACTGTTCAAGACATGCGTTTGTATCCCAGGGTAAGGCATTTAACCCAAAGCAGTCCAGTTATATGGTCATTTGCAAAAGGAACGCTACAATATTATAGTGTTGAAGGCAGGAAAAACACCAGCTTGACGGTAAAATGTCTGTTTAATGAAAATAGCCGAAAAACTCTCAATGCAACACAGATCGTCACAAACTCAAATCTACGGTTAGACCCCGAGAAACCTCACGTTACACCCAGGAACCCCAAAATCACAAGAACTTTAGCATAACATAACATTAGTGACTCGCTACAATATCCATTACAGTCAATGTGGTAACCTCTGACTAAAGGTGAGGAGCTTACTACTCAATCCTGATTCCGATACCATAATGATAATAAAAACACAGTAGTTAGACTTTAGATAGAGGTTTCCACATTAAATCATAGTACTTTCTTTTATGTGATCACCAGGTCTTATATCTGTGTAATCCCTCAGTCTATGTTCCATTGTGGTGGGCGCACACTATGGTAGCCTGTGTGGTCTAGTCGATAGATAACTTAAAGCTTAGATCTAAGCCATCCTGTGGAACATTCCAAGCAAAGCAATAACATTTCTGTGAAGACAAGCATGTGGCCGTGCAGACTGCGCATTATTGGTTGATTTTGCAGTTCAGTATGATTTTTAAACTCCATTACATTCCAGTAAATTCATATACTGTATATGCTTTTAATAATATTTAAATTAATTATTCACTCTGGGTTGTCAAAAGTATAGAAAATCATACATGAATCGTTACTAAAACTAATATTGTAACTACTCAAGTCAATACAGCAAAAAAAAATCACATTAACCCCCCCTCACATGTCCACTTGCTATTGTTGTTATTATAGGGTGAGGTTAATAATTCTTCTTTATTATTTACATTATATATATATTTAATTTATCTACTACTACTATTACAACTATAAACTTTATTTACCTAATTCAGACATGTCCCCTTGTATCACTGTTATACCTGTAATAATATTATTTAACACAATGCACTCTGTTTGTCTGTTAAAGTTCAAACGTTCAATAAGTAGTTGAAAAAAAAATCACGTTAACAGGAACAAATTTGATGTCATTTTGAGCTTTATCAGAATGAATATAAGACCTCATATTAAACAAAAGTACTAATATTTTGTATATGAAAATGACATTTCATTACTAAAAAAGAAGCATTTTCATCTTGTGTCATAATCAGTATTAAATATTGTGTCATTTCCTTTATCGAAATTGAGTTTGAAATGTTAGTACCGTGACAACGCTAACACGCACACAAACCTATTGAATCAAACCTGTTACCTTCCCATTTCATGTCACGTGCTCTTATCAGATTATAGGAAGACATTTGACGAAACTCCACCGCAACCCCATTTCCTTTAAAGTGTCCAAACGCTCTGGATTTCCACATGTTTTTCTAAGCGCCCCATTCTTTAATATAGGGCGCGCAGCATTCCACAGCTAGCGCATTATTCCTCTGACAAAATGACCCAAAAGATCCTTATCCGCTTACAAAAGGAAATTGCGTTTTATTTTCGACAGTGCCACGGCGACGGAGCTGTGTACTCGGTGACAGCGTTGCCGTGGGGCCCGCATTACGCCGATCATAGAAGAGCAGATGAGTGCGTTAGATATGCAATACACAACACCCCGAGTTTAAAAGAGACAGGATCCTCGCTCTTATTGTGTGTAGTTTCCTGGTGGCAATGGCAGCATGACGATATTGAAACTGTGTAATCCAGTGGAGCTACATTCACGTGCACGACCCCCCGCTGGAAAATTTATTCACACAATAAGCTATGTGTTATTGCTACTCCTAAAACGATGTGCCGTGTTTGGTTAAAGTGCACTGTGTAACTTTTCATTGCTCTTCTATATGGAGATGTTATTGCTTTGCCTGTAATGTGCCACAATATGGTATTAGGTTCGTTCTTTTCCATAAAAACAAGCGTGTGACTCCACCGAGCTAAGATACAGATCAGATCTAGGACCAGATCTTTAAAGCTTTTTTGAGCAATAAAAACATCTTTAATTGAATGAAGACAAGATAATGCTGCGCTGTGGAATATTCCAGACCAAGCAATATCATCATCACAGAGACAAGCAGGTAACGGACCTTCCCCGTGAAAGATATGCACAGAAATCTCTCGTTTATGTTGGAGTTTGTCCTCTGTCAAGTCAGCAAATAAAATTATGGATGCCAAAATACAAAATTGATACTAAAACTTGTATTGAAACTAGACACACTTTTGTTGAACGGGTATTAAGCTGGAAAGAATTGGACTTGAATAATTCTGTTGGCTCTTTGATAGATCAGTGCCAGATGTGCAGTGTTGAAAATTAAATTATACTGTTAATTTTCTTTATATCAAAACCTAACCCAAAACATGCATTGTAGGTGTGAAAGTGGTGTGTGTTTGAGTGTTGGTGGTGACTTGGAGTGAATGAACAATGCTCTGTTAATAATGCTCTGTAACACGTCTTTGAGGACATGTGTCTGTAAAAAAGCACTATAGCTGTTGTTGTAAAGCGACTTTGGGTGTCCAGAAAGGCGCCAAATAAATAAAATGCATTATTATTATTATAAAATTGTATAGTATAGTACTTTAATGGTTTATTCTGAAAATCAAGTTTGAATTTTTCAAAGAGATTTTGCTCTCAAAGTGTTTCCTCCCACCCGGTTAAAAAAAATCCAGCTGGGAAGTCCTGGAATTGAACCTTTGACATTCTTGCTGTGAAAAACAAACCAAAAACAAACCAACAACCACTATGCCACGATATTGTATGTCAGGGACCAAGCAGAGAAAACAAAGGACAAGGTATAAAAAGAAGTTTAAATTTAATAAAGTCCAAAATAATTTAACACAAACTATCAACAAAAAACTGGGCTCAAACTGAGGGAACTTAATGTCAACTGAATATAACCCCCCAAAAACCCCACCAGACAGGGACAGGTTAAATAGCCCAGGAACCAACTAACTGAACACAAAAAAAGGGGTGGAAATTACATTAAACAATTAACTAAGCTGCTAAATTAAAACAACACAAAAACAAATCATCACAGTACAGAAAATAAACACTAATAAAGTAACATTAAATAAACTAACTAAATAAAACAAACTAAATAGTGCTCCCCCCTGGGCTCAGCGACGGTCTGGTCCGTCCGGTGATTCAAACTGAAAAAGAAAAAAACACAAGTGTAAGTAAATTAAACTATGAGCTATAAATGAAACTATAAATATAAACTTAATAAAATACTGACACTGGAGCGGTGGCAGAGGCATCCACCACATTGTACCTGATAAAAAAGACGCACTAGTCAAAGTTCGCCTCCTGCTTGTTTCCACGGACCTTGTTTTCCCTACAGTGTTCCACAGTCTAGCGTTTAACTAACCTTAACCCTGTCCACTAGAAAAGTTACACACCTTTAGCATCAAAACATCAATAAACACGCCCCTATAGATTTTCATCCATGACGTAGGATTCAAATTAATTCTGAGCCGTTCTTTGTTTAGTGTAAAGGTGTTGTTTTCTTTCATTGATTCCTACAAAAGTAAAAGAGTTATTGCACTGGTAGCAATAAAACAGATTAGCCATGGTCCAGATAAAGTGCGTGTGTGTGTTTTACTGCTATGAACTGGCCAATCAATAAAGTGGAAAAGTACAGTGTTTTTCAGGAGGCTATACAAAAGCAAGGCATGATTACCAATGAGCCAGCGCAGTGAAGACATTTACCTTTGAGAAAACGCAACGCTGAAGAAGTCTCTCACATAAATCTTTGGATTATTCCGTAAGGTCATATATAATGCATTACTCAGGGTATTTATATGCTTTTGTCTGTTACTTGAAGGAACTGTATGTAGTCTGGGTCTTTTTAACGGTTTTAAACAAGACATCACAACTGGGCCTGGGCTGCCCATGTCTAAACCTGCAGATAGAAGACACATACGAGTTTTCCTCTCTCATGTGGAAGCTCAGAACCTCCAGAATTCCCTCACTGTGCTGCAAAGGATGGGCTTTAGATACAATTCAGCTCAGAGAGAGGCATTTTAGGTTTAAACCAACTGGATTTCAGCATTGGAACTGGCAACCCAAATGAAACTCATGTGATGCTCATTCTGCTTTCTGAATGGTTTCATCTTGAGACCCCAAATTATTACGTTAACTTCACGTCCAATGTTTTAGTAAGTTAGAAAGCTTCAAGCTATATTTGATTTAGACATAAGGAGTGGCTGCTAACACACTAATGAGTGGAGCAGTTTGAATCAGGCTAAAAATGGCTTCCAATGTTGAAACTGGGCACACAAAAAAAGTATGATGACAATTGTAATCCTGGTCAAAAATATGTTAACAGAAATGCAATAAGGGTGCGTTCAGACAGCATGAAACTGGGACTAAACCAGGACTAGAACTGTTCCAAGACTATATCAGGACTAAACTGGGCAACAGGACCAAACCATGTCAACTGTGATGTGAACAAAAAGACATAACAATCTAACACAAAATAAAAATAGGCCTCAAATAGTCAAAAAATAAAAGAAAATTAATGAATAAATAAAAAAAAGAAAATCAATAAATGCATAAAATATAATAAATGAAAATAAATAAATACATCCATAAAAATATACACAAATAAAATAAAAACGTTAATTAAATAAAAATAAATAAATATGAAAATAGAATAAATAAAAATAAATAAATGCATACATAAAAATATACATAAAATAAAAATAAATAAATATGGAAATAGAATAAATAAATAAAAATAAATACATACATAAAAATATACACAAAATAAAATAAAAAATAAGTTAATTAAATAAAAATACCCCTATGACCTAACATCAAGGACCATAATGTCCACCCTCCTGTGGGCTCACCACCCGCAGAGGGGTTCATAGGGGGGGGTCAGGTGCTATGAGGATTGGGCAGTAAGCTGCCCCCGCGACCCAGCCGAATTAAGTTGGAGAAGATGGATGGATGGATGGATAAATAAAAATAAAGAAATATGGAAATTATATGATGTATTATAACCTATTTAAGTTTACAACAGACAACAATTGTGACATAATCATGTAAGATTTGCCCTTATTTTAATCCCTATTGTTTGTGCATGTTTGTGGCCATATTTACCAACTATAGGTTTTTGCACTGAGGTTGAACTGCCCGGGGGCGACCTGACCTCAGATCTGAGCCGCAGACGTACGCATTTAACCCTTGGCATTTGCCTCCTGTCTGCTCTTCCCATCGTCTGTCTCCCTGATCCCCTCCTGTAGCCTCCTCCCTCAGTATCTAATATCACTGTGCCTCTCGTGCCCCTAGCAACCTTTCTATAACTCTGAAACCATCAAAGAACGATAGCAAGTCCCTCTGTTGACCAAGATAATAAAACGTGTTGACACTAGATAGATACTGTTTGAGTAGGTATTGAAAAAAATCACATATATTTTCTGTATTTTTCAGACTATAATAAAACAAATATTTTTGGGGGAAATTTATTATATAAAATCAGAGACCAAGAACCGACATTTCATCTTGAAAGGCGAGTTATAGAAGTTATAGTAATAAAAACAATCCAATAGAGAACAATCCATGTATCATTCGTTCGTTCGTTTTGCAATATAGAACCAAAAATAAGAAAACAAAAAAACAACTCTATTCTTTATTATTTGTCTCTAAAACCAAAATGAAAAAATGGATAACGATTTGTTTTTTTCAGGTTTAATTCATATATACAATTCATATATATGGTTTATGGACTGTCAGTGTCAAAAATGTAATATCTAAGTCGCAGGTACCACCCAAACCTTGAAAAATTGTCCAAAAAATATGGTAAATAGGAGAAAACTGGACATTTCTTAAAAGTCTATTGTTTCTACTTTTGTGTTGGAGGTTTCGTCAAATGCTTTTCTCTGTGAAGATGTTATTGGTTTGTCTGGAATGTTTCACAGTATGGCATTTAGTGCTGCCACTAACGACTAATTTTCTAACAATTAATCTCTCGACTAATTTTTCGATTAGTCGACTAATCTAAACGACTAATTAAAAAAACAAAACAAGCGGTTCTAACACACACAAGTGTGTGTGTTAAGATTTTCCCGGGAGGTTACCTTGTGTGTGCGAGTTGCAAAGGTTATTGCTGTTATGTCTGTTGTGTGTGCTCATTCGACAATGTTGAACAACGATATGCACACACAATTTAACGAGTATGCACGAGCAGCATATTGCAACGGTATTCTCAATACCTCATGCATCGTGGTCGTGCTCCCGTGATAAGCCAAAGAAGTCTTACAGAGTGTACAAACCACTCTATCACCATCTGTCTGAAAGTATTCCCAGACTTTCGAGGCTTTAGGTCTTGGTCTAGAAGTCGCCGCCACTGATCCGACTCTGACCCACCGGCCGCTGGCATTTTTTCAAATGCTCAAATCGGGGGAAGGGGGAAGAGAGAAAGAGAGAGACCAGCCAGCAGAGTGCGCATGGCAAATACTTCCTCAAGTTTGTTTTCTTTGGCGGTGCCATTATATACCACTGCTGTTAGCCTTTGGTGAAGCCGAGGGTAGCTACCTCGGCGTCAACCCCGGATGTAGCCGCTGTCAGCAGCACCGGTGTCCGCCTCGAGTGTAGTACTACTAGTGGTGTGGAGGGGAAATACCTGATCTCGGGCAAGCAAAAGGTCTCTGGACGAGCCGTTTGAGACCAAAAATAAATGAAGGCGAATATTCGACCAAAAAAATTGTAGTCAACTCATTTTCATATTCGATTACGTCGACAACGTCGAATAATCGCGGCAGCACTAATGGCATTAAACCTTTCTATCTTCATGGAGACCAAACTGGACCAAGTTACATGTCAGATCTGTGGAAAGGTGACGACGCTCACAGTCAGAATACCTGTTTTTCTAGGCATTTTTGAGCTATCAAACCACCTGCAATTGAATAAATGTAAGGTAGAGATGTTTAAAGTCCTACTGTGGAACATTCCAGGCAGAAAAATTAGATATCCATAGAAACAAGTGACAGACACTCCACCAGAAAAGTTACATAATGCACCTTTAAATAGTATTAGAACGATCAGTGACATTATTAATAATAGTTTTAAAAAGTTATCGCTTTGTGATATAGAAATAGTTAAATATCAACTGAAAAATGTCAACAAGGTAAATACTTTTCCTACCGTAATGTCTGAAAACAGAACCTTGAAGAAACTTGTTAATGTTAAGAATAAAGACAAAATTGACATGTTTGGATTATATACAAATTATTATCAATTAGTGAGTCGTGTTCTTGGTGGCGAAATCAAATCTTAAATCTTTGTTCATGGTCAGGAGTATTTAGGATTAGACTATTGTACTCGTTTTAGCCTGTTGACAATTTTCGGTTTCTAGTTGCAGTCTTCAGCACTCAGTTTCACAGTTTATATACCTCAAAACAGAGTACAAGGAACTAAACAATCCTGGAATTGAACCTTTGACATTGACCTTTCTGCAGTGAGACACAATCACTAAGTTACAAGTCAGATCTGTGAAGAAGTGAATCTCCTAACAAGCCACAGTGCTATTTTTTAAGTTCTTCTAGCAACAGAAACCCCTGTATTCAGCCCAGGATAAACCTAAACATCCCCGGTAACATTTTCAAGCAAGTGGCAGACCCTCTCATCTCCAGTATTACTATATCTCTAGCTTACAGAAGTAACCGTTCTACTGTATATGTCGGAACCCTTCACGTAATGATGGCTACTCGTCTTCTGACTGCCTCGAGCTTCCTTCTCCCTATAAGCCCAATTAGCCTGTTGCAGCTAACCAAAGGATGGCTCTATATATGTGTGAGTGTAACAAGCATGAAATAAGATTTGGTCATCCAGCCGATAAGATCCCAGTTCAGGGCTGCGGAGCACGAGAAGAAAGAAAGAGGGGGAAGAGATACGCGAGAAGTGGCCTGCAAAGCCAAGTGCGAGTCATTATAATGGTGATGGAAAAGATGAGTCGGCACATATAAAGCTGCACCGTGGAACTTTTCTGGTGAGGGGGATGGTCACATGCTTGTTTGCGTTGAGGTGTTGGTAGGGTTGTCGAAAGTCAGATGCCAATTGATAATAAAAGCAATATCGAACCTAGATAGTCATTTGAAGTGAAAAAAAGAAGTATTAAAAGGACAAAATTTGAGATTTCGTGTTTTAGTGACATTTTGAGCTTTTCGAACATAAAGAAACTGCTGTTATTTGTGTATGAAAATGAGTTCTATTTCTCAAAAATAAGCATTTTTTATCAGTATCAAGTATTGAGTCAATTGCTTAGTATAAAAGTTTGAAATTTTAGTATCGTGACAACACTACTGCTTGACCTGGAATGTTCCACCGTATTCCATTAAACATATCTAATTTCCATTTATATGATTACCTCTGTTACCTTGTGAAACATATACTCCTACTCCACAGATCTGACCTGTAACTGCCTGGTGGTGCTTCCAGCTTGTCTCCATGGAGATGTATAAATTCAAGCTTGTCAGTTCTCTTTCACCGCCATTTTGAAGTCTTAATTTTTTGGCGTTTGATCTGCTGTTGACTAATTTTTGGTTCTCTTTTGCCAAGCCTTTCATTTGAGGTAATTACTGATTTTATTTTTCCGGAAAATTTTGCATCACATGCAACAGACCAAGAAAGCTCTAAGCCATTATAAGCTGCAGGGCCAAAATAAATATTATTTAGAACTGAAAAATTGAAACATGTTTGATTTTGATTTGGAATTAGATTTTGAAATGATAGATTTTTTTTTACAGCCATCTGAGACATCATACTTTTACTACTTCCTTTCAAGCAGTATTGTTATTTTAATAAATATTTTGGTTTCTTGCACTGCTCCTTGAAATACAATTTATTTTTTCTTATTTTTGTGGTCTATTTTTTATGAAAGTTTATAGTTCAACATTTTTTGTTTGGACTATTTAATGAATGTTTTGTCCTTCCAATTGGTTTCAAATTCAGATATTACTTCCAGGCAGAAACTCTTACTTCTTAGTTGAGCAGTTTTCCCGAGTACTTTTTATTTGGACACAGGGTTGCCAAACGTATAGAAAATCAGATACTATTTGATACTAAAACTGTTATTGTAATTAGTTACACGTATAAGCAGGTACTAAAAAAATGAATGCAACACTGGATGGAAATAAATCTTGTGACACTGCAGAAGCTTATCGAAACAATGCCACATGAATGCAACCTCGCACCTGTTTGCTTAGTTAAATCCAGGTGGAGACTTTATTTTTGGCCAGGCAGTGTATAAATCCACATAGACTAGTACACTAGACTAGTACTTGGACCACTACTTTGTCCTTCTACTGGAGTAACACCATTTTGAAACAACTTTCGTCTTACTTAACCACAACTTTTGCCATGTTTGTCCCTGCTTCTTGCACGTTTACTTATTCATTCTCGCGTCTCGTCTGCATTCGTTGAGCGTCTCCTCACAGCACTTCGCCCGGACCCCCTCCAAGAGTCGACCGTAGCTCAGATCGTCTTGGACTTCAGCACCAACACAGCCAAACGACAGCCTGGCGAAGAGAGAGTGATGGTGGTAGTCACGGAGGAGGGATGGGATGAGATAAGACGGGATTTGGAGAGGGAGGCGAAGAGATGTGTCACTTTTTGAACGCTCTTTACTGGAGGAACACAGTGGAAAGAGGCAAACCTTAATCCCAATGATGTATATTTAGCAACAAAGATAAATGCAGCTTTGGTTCAGTTTGGAAGAAATTAGGTGGGCTTTGCTAGACTTGTAAATTAGGTTAAAAGTTCCCCAATCTTTCTGAGCAAAATGTGTCTTGTTCTAGTACAGATATATTGTATAAGCAGCTCTTGAGGTAAAAAAAATTCTGCTTTGTATTGTCTGCATCTAATCGTAAAGTGTTTATTATCCCGGAAGCAGGAAGTGTGTGGTTAGCATACTACGTGTTGGTTGGTTTATCGTCACGGCAAAAGTCCACTCTGGTCTCTGAGAGTTGTGAAAAGCGCTTATAAACTCATCATGGTAAATTGCCTAGAGATGCTGGAAATGCCTAAAATAAGTGAGGAATAACTTTGGGCTAGCATGCTAACAGCTCACTTCCTGGTTCTTGGACTATAAAATGCCTCAAAATAAGATGCAGACAGTAAACGGTGCTTTGATTGTTGGTAAGTGGCTATCATAGCTGTTCCCACAACTGGCAAGTTTCAGAAGTTTGTGTACTTTTACTTTACCTTTACACACACACACACGCACACACACGCACACACACACACACTTGTATTTCTCCACATATATACACCTGTTCTCTGCAAGTGCACTACTCAAAAGAGTTCCTGAATCGCCCCGTGATTGTAGTCCTGTGGGGGCTGATGGGATTTTCTGCTTCCTCTGCAATGCTACCATATCCACACACACACGTACACACACACACACACACATACACACAAATACACACACGCACATACACAGGGACAAATAGGATGGAAGTGTCATCCTTTTCCACCACTTAGGCTCTGCACTGTACCTGGGGGCTTCGAGCTCAAGGTCGTCTACAGTTGCTATCAAATCAATCATTTTTTGTGATTTCGAGAAAGGAAAATGGACTTGTGAGAGATCTGAACTGTCAACCAAATGTGCCTGGAGGGATGTTTTTTTTTTTATCTGCATATTTAAAGGTGCACTATGTAACTTTTCTGGTAGGCAGTTCACAACCTGCTTGTCTACACTGCTTTATCTGGTATTTATCGGAGTTGGACATTTTTAATTGTTTCCATCCACTTACTTTATTTTCTGGACTGTAAGTCGCTCGGGAGTATAAGTCGCACCAGCCAAAAAATGTGTAATGAAGAAGAAAAAACATGCACTTTTTGGGGGAAATTTATTTTTATTCGGAGACCAAGAACCAACATTTCATCTTGAAAGCCAAGTTATAGAAGTTATAGTAGTAAAAGCAACCCAATAGAGAAAAATCAATCATTTGTTTTTCAATATGGAACCAAAAATAAGAAAACAAAAAAACAACTATTTTCTTTATTTGTCTCTAAAAACAAAATGAACAAATTAATAATGATTTGTTTTTTCATTTTTGATTCATATATTTGATCTAAGGGCTGTCAGTGTGAAAAATGTAATATATAAGTCGCAGGACCCCCCCCCCCCCCTCCCAACCCTGAAAAAAGTCAGAAAAATACGGTACTGCAGTTTTATTATGAGCTCACCACAGATCCTACCTGTAACTTCACCTAGCAATGCCATCTGCTTGTTTCCATGGAGATAGATTACTGTGACACATTCCAGGCAAAGCAATAATTCCTAATAATAATAATAATTCCTCCATCAAAAAGGTGCAAAAAGTACATTATACTCCTAACATTTTTAGCTATTTTAAAGGGCCACCATGCAACTTTTCTGCCACCTGCTCATCTCCATGGTAATGTTATCGCTTTGTCCGCAGCATTCTTGCAAGATGGTATTCAGCTTATCTATATCCATGGAGACAAAAAGGTGATGAGATCATTTTAATGTCATACTGCAGTCATACATTCCAGGCAAAGCAATAACGGAAAGATCACAGAAAGTTATTCCAGATTGTGTCTTTCTTAATTACATCACTAGTACTCATTTATATTCCTATATGCAAAGCCCATGTCTGTAAACCAGACTTAACTGTCTTCAGCACAACACATCCTGCCAATGATACACAGCAATCTTGTGTGTGCAGCCTGTCGCCTCAGGGCCTTGTTTGTCAAATACACATGCAGCCGTCATGAGAATTCCTTAACACAGCCTTCCTCTTCTCCAGCTCAAGAGAATGTTCATGTGTAGCAGATTTATGAAGGAATCGGGCTGTCATAATGGCCATTAGAAAGGCTGGCTTTAGAGCTGTCAGGCTGTTACAGGTTAGAAGTCATTTTGTAGGTTGTATCTAACTGAATTAACATGCGCTCTTTTTTGTTACATGTTATTGTGGGACCCTAAATGTTAAAGCAGACCTATTTTCAGAGCTTTTAACCAGGTTATAATTGTTTCCAGTTCTCATTTTACCTCTCAAAGTTGTATTGTGAGTGATTCATTCGTGTTTGAACAATCTTTAATCAATTTTCAAGACACCATATTGCAGATGAAACCGCCCACTGCTCTGTACTTGCTTCATCCTCCAGTTTTATTTTCTTAATTCGTGATTAGGGCTGTCAACATGAATGTGTTAACGCATACAATTAATCACAAAACAAAATCCTACTTTTTTTTTTAATGCAGATTAATCACACAATTTATTTTGAACGCACATGCTCCCCTGTCGAAAGCGCAGGATGGTGACCTGAAAGGCGGCGCAGGTTATTAGGTTAGTGATCAGGTCTGTCTATACGCGACTTTGGATAAAACTAAGATAGTTTGCAGATATTGCAGTGATGAACTCTCTTTCCACAGAAGCACAACAAGTTTAAAATACCATCTTAAGGCAAAATACCTGTTTGATTCAGCGGCAGCAACAACTCTACTTGTACATCAACAACAAGCCGAGCACGACAAACAACGTTGGCGGAGTGCACCCGCGGCAATGTTGTCAACAAACATACATACCAGAGATCGAAAAATGTCAATAATATAATTTTTGGATAATAAATTGCATTTTTATCAAAATATTTGGTCTTTTTTTGAAGAATAATTAACTGTGATTAATCGTGATTAATCAAAATTCTAAAGTGTGATTAATCTGATTAAAAATGAATCATTTGACAGTAGTATTCGTGATACACGTAAGATTCGGATTTGCAGTCATTTTGGTACGAATGAAAAAAGAAAATCCACTTCTTTTTTCGTGATATACAGGTATGTATAGGAGTTGCTGACTTTTTTTGTGATGGAATTTACTGCAACGTCAGTAGATTTGTTTGTTTTAGTAAGTTGTTTAGATGAATACTGTGATTTAAAATGTGCACATTTTAACATAATGATCCACGGGTGTCGTAGATTATAACTATATAGCACACTCAAATTCTTTAACCTGAGCATGCCTACATTGAGCATCACGTCAGTCATAAACTGTCAGCACAATGTTCCACTTGTCTTGGCCACGGTGGGAGTCTATTTTCACAACAAACTAACATTCATACACCAGTGTTCATAATCACTGCAGTGACACAATGGCAATTTGCACCTCTTCTAAGTCAAACGAGCAACTTTTTCCTTATCAGACAGTTGCTCTACCGCTGAGCCAATGCCACTTGACTTCACTTAACTCTTTGACACCTCCACTCCCATCATGCCCACAATCTCTACTAGTATATTCTCATGTACTCTGCAAACCGAGAAAAAAAGATTGTCCAAGATATGCAAACCAGTTTCGACAAACCACAAAAAGGCCGCGAGGCAATATTGAATTTGGTTTAGCATCGCACACTCAAACCATTAAATTTAACTACCTATTTGGATAAACAACTCTGGCCTCCACTATATTTGTTCTAAAGCGTGCGCTAGCTAGCCATTACGGGCAAGGAGAAAGAGGGGAGAGCGATGTGTCCAGTTACTGCAAGTGTGTGACTGCTGGCAGGTATAGCGGCGCTGTCCGGCCAACCTGACTCGCAGTATCCCTCCATAATTACGTGGAGCTCTTGCCCAAATACTTATCGATCCCCCACAGAGCCCCGAGTGAATCAACAACACACACGCACTGCAGTGGAGAGGGGGATGAAGAGAAGGGGGAAAAAAAAGGATATAGGTTGCAGTGAGGGAATGTGAAATCACAAGGTGGAACTTGGAGTGTTTTCAATTTGAGACAAGAACTTATCAAGAAATATCCAGAGTCTGTGTGAATAAAACAAAACAAAATTCCAGGTTGTAAATCATGCTTTTGTTTGCTGTATAGTTATAATCTATGACACCTATGGATTATTAGTTTATATTTTGGATATTTTATATTGAAATATTGATCTAAAATTATACCTCCAATACATTTATTTAACATTATCTTGTAGACAATTATTACTTTCAGCAAAAAGAATGCAATTAGTTTAGATTTCTCGATCAATTATCATAAAATTTCCCCCAACCTTACAACTTTACAACCTCAAATTCCAAAACATGAAGGCAGAAGACCCGTTTTTCTCTATCAGCCTTCTTTCCTTAGCTATAATTGGGTACACTGAATGTCTTTAGGCCTGAAGACAGCGGTCTTCTACTTCCTTTGACTTGGGAATGACAAGACTTAACCTTTGCGGCGCCTCCAGAGACATCTCTCCTCTCCATTTAACCCGTTAGCTCTAGCTAGCTCTTCAGAAGACGTCCCATTAGGAGCTGTGGGATGCCGCGGTTCAATCCCTCGGGGCCAGCTAAGATCTCAGCCAATGCACGAGGCAAGGGTGCAGCAGGAGAATTAACCCATGAAATTTGAATGGAAAGACACGGGAGACGGTTTGGTTCTTGGTGAGGGAATGGGTAAATAAAACCTCGTAACCCCTGTTTTTTTTTTTAGTTTTTTGTTTTTTTCCCCAGAGGTTGTAGTGCAAATTTGTGAATAAGTTTTATTTTGCATCTGTGGAAAAGCTTTGACAGCACTCGGTTTGACAAAAACAAAACAAGAATTAACACACTGCAAATCTAGACAGCAAAGATGTGAGAGTATAAACAAACAAAACAAGTTTTATCATGAGACAAAAGGATAAGACAAAAAGATGATCTATTTTGTTATTTTTAATGAAAGATACTCTGAATTTGAAGGGATTCTTCAATAAGCCTCCATTTGGCAAATTTTAGATTTAACTGGTAACTCGTAGCTGGTTATTAAATCTATACAGATATTATATACAATATTATATTAAAAAATCTCAAAGTTACATTTGAAATTTATTGATTGACTATACGACCAATAAATAAAATAAATAAATAATTGCTGAATTGACATTAAACTAAATTGCTTGTTGCAGATCTTAAAGAGACACCACAATGGCAATAACATAACGGTTCTCAGCTTTTGCATTATAGTCAGCCAGTTACAGTATTTTGGCCTTTCAAACCATATTAATGCATTATCTTTTATCATTCTGTATCTCATTATTGATTTACATAGTCTCCTAATATCAGCTGCATGCCTCTTCTACCCTCGTAGCATTGATAAAGGTCCTATATTATGCAAAATTGATTCTTATGAGCTTTGAGTTGTGTTTTGTTTCATTCACACAGGTTTGAGTAATTGTTTATTATTAGTCTGTCTACATCTCCAAAGTTCAAAATGCTCCATTCCACCTTGATGTCATGAAGTGCTAGTTTTCAAGTTAACAGCTCCTTTTACCTTTAGTTCAGTTTAAATGGCCAATCTCTCTGAAATCATCCAAACAATTCTAGTGAAAGTCTATGGAGTTTAAAAACCAGTGGAGCAATTCCTGTATTACATCACAAGGTGGAACAGAGTGTTTTCTGTTTGAAAGAAGAACTCATCTTAAATAAAAGGATGTGTGTTAAATATTTGTGAAACAAAACACAACTCCTGCTATGTTAGTGATGAGGAAACATTGATCAGAAAAAAGTGTAATATGGGCCTTTTAAGCCATTATCATCTGTTCAACCATATCTGAAAAAATATATAGTCAATGTTGCCATGTATTGTTCCCATCCTTTTTAGAACGTCAATGATAAGAACCGCAAATGAGTCCATATTTGTAGTCCCCTCTTACACCGCTTATTTTATCCTCCATCGATCGCTGGCACCCTTTCTCAAGCATCCGCAACTTCTGTCACACTCCCTCCCTTTGCGGCCATATCCGTTGTTCTTCAGGGCAATGCATTTTGGGTACTTCAGAAATTGGACCCGCGCAAACGCTTGCTCAGCAGTCCTACGCGGGCCAGCTAAGAAATGAGTGCAGCGTCTGTAATGCTGTTGGTGGAGTCACATTGGCAGGGCTTAGTGGAAAGCTGCTCTGATCCGCTGAATGGGGAGGTGTGATGGGAGGTGATAGTCTTAATAGGATACACTGCAGACACATAAAGAGATCAGCTCCTCGCCCGGTGCGGTCCGGTTGGTCATCTGGTGCACCTGTCAAGGCCCTGTCAAAAAAAACACCTACAGGGGCTATCGGGTACTCTGCCAAGCTAAACGTGACAGAGGAACATACTAAAGAGATTATGCTAGCTGGGGTATGTCAAGTGCATATACAGAATGGATTTGTATTGACTGCATCATAAATACGAAATGGTTCCAAGGATGTGACTAAAGGCGTGCTATGTAACTTTTCATTGAGATGATATCGCTTTGCCTGGAATGTTCCGCAATATGGCATTAAACCGTATCAGTTGCTTGTGTTTTAATTGGAAAAGCAGGTGAAGGGTTGAGAGTCTCCACAGATCTGACCTGTAACTTTATCTGGTCACACTGCCTGGTTTTGAGTCAGACAAAGAAAATATAGAAAATATATCAGTATGTGGCAGATCTTCCACACAAAAAAAACATTACATAATGCTTTTCTTTTTAATGCTTTTTTTTTTTCAAGGTCCTGAATTGCGCAAAATTGGTTTAAGCATGTTAGAATGTCTGGAGGATACCTGGAGTTTTTTTTGTTTCATTCACACGTTATTGTTAGGGTTGTCTATACAATGACAATTCAAGAACTGAAATTATCCAAATTATGTCACTGAACGTGTATGGAGTTTAAAAACACAGTGGAAACACACGGTGGTACGGAGTGTTTTACATTTTAGAGGAGAACACAGATGAAATATGCAGGATTTGAGTGTTAAACTTGTGCGAATGAAACAAAACGCAACTCCTGGTATATTTTTGATGAGGAAACAACCTTATAACAGATCAGAAAATAGTGTAATATGGTGAAATATAATAATGTTTGCACAAACTAGTGGCTGGAGAAGTTTTAACATGAAGCTTTCCCGCAACGTTGCAGGAATGATCTTCCTGAAGCGAATAATGTGTTGATATTCTAGTGCACAGGTGTTACATAAGTCTCTGTTGTCACTGTGTCACCTGAATGGTTTTGTAAACACTGTATTAGAACATTGCAGTGATTTACAGTACAGTCCACTATAAATCTGCATCTCTAGCATCTGCTGGTTACTACGCACGCAGTGACGTCAAATGTGGGTCCGTCTGAGATGAAAATCGTATTTAATGCCGACTCTGGAAACTTTGATGTAGCGCCAACGATCATAAATAACTAAAAGAGTAAATCCTCTCGCGGCGTGGTGGATGAGGCTACATGGGGCAAAGTGTTGAACGGCTGCAGCAAATACATTTTTCACTACAATTCTTGCTTTCATTGAAAACATTCTTTACAAATTCTGGAAAATGCGATTGTATGAAAACAAAATTTGTCTTTAGATGCACAGTTAGTAGGTTTGAAGTTCTTAAAACATTTAAACTCACCCATTTTAATAAAACAGTTAAAGGTGCTTATCATGCTTGTCTCCATGGTGATACAGGTCAAATCTGTGGAGAGGCAAGCCCGCTCACAGTAATAATACATGTTTTGGGGGATTTTTTTTAAAGCAACATTAAAACCTGGAATTGAATAAGTGCAAGATAAATAATACTGAACATTCTAGGCAAAGCATTAACATCTCCATGGCGACAAGCAGGAGATGGACACTCTGACAGAAGTTACCTAATGTTCCTTTAAAAAACTCAGACTTTAAATGTGCAGTCTTGGGTTGCTTGCTCACTTACTGCAGTATTCCAAAGCAGAAAGCCAAAACATGGAAAATATTTGAGTGCGCCAGAGAACATGGAGAAATGGGCGTACAATGGAGCAGCAAAAAAAAAGATTGTTGAAAGCCTGAATGGAAAGAAAGCGCAGGTAGCCAGCTAGCAGGAACGGGAGGGTGGGAGCTGTGCGGCACTAAGTAATGCATCCTGCCAGTTTTCATTGTGTACAACTGAAAGTGCTCCACACGAGCAAGAGGCTGTAATAGGATAAAGACTGTACTGCGGAGCAAGGAACACGAAAGGGGGAGGGCAAAAACGCAAGCAAAAAAAGGAAAAAAGAAAAAGATCCTTGGCCAAACTCATCATCGACAGCCCAAATTCAATTACAGCGGCTAATGTTGCTCTGCCAATTTCCTCGTAATGGTCCCAGCTGATAGAAAATGGAACACAGGATAAATTGGAATTCATTAATGTTTACTGGTTAGAAAAGAAAGGAGCCTTTGGGTTGAGCAACGTTTTTTGTTATGGGTTGTTTTTAAAGAATTGAACATCGAAAGAGAAAGGGGTGGACTGGAGCATAAACTTCGGACTTTCAAATCACAGCAGATCATTTGTAGCATGTTTCTTCAAAAGCAGAAGACATTGCTCAAATATTCTAAAATATATAACAAAATGCGTATCTTATTTTACCAGTTGTTGTTGCCCTCTACTACTACTACTTTACTGCAGTCTGAAAACGTGGCAGCTTAGGTTTGACAGAAGATCAGAGAGGGGAACAGGTTTCACCAATTGTCATCTACTGGTAAAAAATCTAAAACTCAAAGATTCTGTTGAGAAATCTACAGTTTTTTCCCTCTTTTTACATATAAGCCGCCATGTCAATCACACTTACCTGAAATAGAGACAGGATATGATTCCAAGCCCAGATGCCTTTGTAGAGCGAAATTTGTCTTGCCCCAGTACATCATTAAAATGTTATCATACTTGTTGTTGGCTTTTCTATGATGGCAAAACTCTGCACTTGTCTCAAAGTTGCGAAAAGCGCTTTTCAAACTCATCTTGGTGAATAATCAGGATGCCCAGAATGCATCTAGTAAGTGAGGAATAACTTTGGACCACTGGAAACTGTTCAAAAGCTAATTCAGCTTGTTGCATTTTTAAGACACTAAATCAGGTACGGCGCCTTTTGAATATTTTATCTCGACTCTAGAAAGTTCATCTTATACATTTTTTAGCAATTGAAAACTTCTTTCGAACGCCCCTGGATGAATGACGGATTACATCGACGTTAAGATCAATGGAGCCCGCCTGACAGTCTGAACGCTAGCTTTTTAATGTGTACTATATTAGTTTAGGCTTGTACTGATGTATTATGGCTGTCAAATACACCAAAGGACTTCTTTTGTGCTTCAATCTTCTGGGACTTGAAATTGGCATCATATTGCTCCTCCTTTGTGGAGCGTTTGACCCTAATCAGTGGGCGCCTGCCAAGTCAGGGTTGCATGAGGTGCCCTCCAGACACTAAGGAAAACAGACTGCAGACAACACAGGCGTTTCAGTACAGCTACCCCGCATTAGCCTTGTAATTGCTGGAATATGGCTTTGTGCGTCACTGTTTGTGTCTTCTAATGAAAAATGCCCTGAAAGCAAAAGAAAAGCAGTGCAAACTCTCCCATGTCAATTTACTTAGCTTTTTTAGTTTTATGAAAGCGGTTTTCACAACATCTTTATAATAGGCAAATAGCATGCACATATTTAGGCCTATATTGGTATTAGGCTTATATTGTGATGCAAGTAAAATCGACTTGTTTTGAGACAGATAATTTTGTTGAAAAATATATAAAACTAAAAATAAGCAAAAGCAAAAAAAATAATAATTAATGATTGCATATGAACAAATTTTACCCTTCCTCCATTTTATTCCAAGACCAAGAGACGATTGTGATTAATGATGTGCAAATCATTTTATCTTCTAGAGACATCATTTTATTTTCTAGAGAAAAAACAAATTAAAATCATTCCATTGCTGCTGCATCAGATAACAGTTCGTAAAATTTGTTCATTTGAAATTTATTTAAAATTCTAAAAATCTATAAATGTGTAAGAATCAGTATTGTCCACATTTGGTTATTTGGTTCATTAACTGATATCTGAACTTTCAAAACAAGCCTAGTTAGCATTCGCTGTAGGACGTGATCATCTTGGTAACAGAATAAAAAGAATACAATATAGCACACTGCATACTGCCTCGCACCTTCTGTAGCTCCCTTTGGATCTCTGTATGTTTTACGTTTGAAGAACAGCTGCGCTTGTGCCGGGCATTGAAATTAAAATGAAAGCAAGGCCGAGAAGAAAGCGGCGAACATTTCCCCCTTTGGCCGATTTGGCTATAAATATGTGAGTTATAACTTCTTTGATTTGCAAATTAGGAAGACTGATTTTATTCCCCAACTCTCCCTCGCATCCATCTCTCTCCTCTGTTCTTAGATATAATTCACTCGTTGCAATATGGTCGAATCGCTCTAGCTACATAGGCTAACCTTGTTTTCATCTTGTTAGCATGCGTAGCAATATTCTCGCAATCTTCAGGGGCGCGCTGAAAGGACCAAAGACGCCGATGACATTAGAAGCTTATCTCTTATCGAGCCCAGCCAATCACACGCTGATGTTATCGAGTGGGGAAGGGGGGCTCAGTGAGGACAGAACCAAGCTAGCTAGCGAGATGCACCCCGATAGCGCCGTAGACAATAGCAAGCGGAATGAGTAAAGGCTTTACAGGACCAAAATAGCCAAATGAGAAAGCTAGCAAAGCGTGTCGAAAGCGTGCGCGCGTGTCTGAGTTGGTGTGATAGCTTAGCGCCGCCGTTATTAGGTGATGTTAAAAAAGCTAACGTGCCACTAAACCGAAGTTGTTTCATTATTCAAGGTGTCTGGGGTCAGGCTAGCTAGCATTTTGGCTGTAACATTCACGGGCCGTTCCGAGAAGCATTTTAAAAGGGGATTGAAAAGTTGGGAGGTGCAAAGTGGGTCAACAACTTTGTCTTGTCTCTATTCCCTCTTGAGTGAGTTATTTTTGCAATTTTAGAACTTGGTCATTGTAGTTGTGCATTATTCAGAGTGTGGTTGTAGTGTAGCAGTTCATACAAAAATGGGGTTTGGAAATTTCATTCACAAAGTTCATTCAATGGTAATTTTTCTAGTAACACAGCACGGTTTTCACCTTGGGTAATAACAAGGCTAGACAGCGCTATAGTTCTGTGAATGGACATTTTCACCTGAGAGCAGTGACCATGCTGACGTTTTTCAAATAACAAAAAACATTTAGCAACAGTCACCAGTACTATTCTCATACAGCATTAAAAGTTCTATATTACACCAGATTGACTCTTGTGAGCTTTAAGTCATGCTATAATGTTGTTACCTCACCAAAAACATACCAGGAGTCGTGTTTTGTTTCATTCACCCATGTTTGCGTAATCCTTTATTATTAGTCAGTCTACATCTCCCAAGCTCAAAATGCTCTGTTCCACCTTGTGATGTCATGAAGCAGGAGTTTTCAAGTTAACAGCTCCTTTTACCTTTAGTTCAGCAGAGATAGGAAATTCCAGAGCTGAACTTACTGAAATGATTATAGTGAAGGTGTATGGAGAGACACAGTGGAGCACTTCCTGCATCACCACAGGATCTCACAAGATGGAAGAGTGTGCTCAGTCTGAAAGAAGAACTCAGCCAAAATATGCAGCATTTGTGTGATAAACATGTGTGAATGAAACAAAACTCTGTGACGAGGAAACATTATAACATAGGCCAGAAAATAGCCTAATATGAGCCCATTAACCTTGTAGAGCTGCAGCACAAATGACAAACTCAGGTCATTTTCCATTTGTTTCACTTGTAAATTTGCTACTACTTTTTTGCAAGTTGTCAGTATCAGTAGTAATCTATTTTATATTGGTTTAGGTAATAAAGGTACATTGTGTTAAATTCTTCTGATGAAGGGTCTGCAACTCACAGTAGAATGAATATTTCTACTGCTTATTTATCTACATGGAGACAAGTATGTGACACCACCAGGTCACATACACACACTAATGTATGTTGTTTCAGTACCTTGGTTTTGGTAAAAAAAAAAAAAAAAAAAAATAAACACTTAAAGTTGAGTAAATGCAAGATAGTAACTTATGAATGCTGTGGAACATTCCAGGCAAAGCAATAACATCTCTGTGGGAACAGGTGGTACTGACCTTTCACCAAAAAGGTTACATAGTGCACTGTTAACTTTTTATTCAGTTCAGCTCTGCTCTTTCCTCTATACGCTCTCCAAGAAATCCAATTGGCCCAAAATATGTACAGTTTTGTAAATCTGTTGAGAATTATACGCATCCAACTCTAACCACTCTAACACTACACAACAGCTGCTTATTTTATGCTTCCCCATACACAGAATCCGAGCACATCTAACTATAGCAAAAACGGACTGTCCCGAGCACTTTTCCTAAAGTGCTGAGCTGGTTCAAAACACAACTATAGGGAAACCCCTAACTGCTGGCAATGGCTCTGAAACTACATTACCCAAAATCCCGTAGGCTAGGGTCAGATTATTTGTTTATTTACACAGCGAATGTGTGCGCCGCTGTCTGTGTGGTTAACATGAAGTTGCAACATTAGCTAGCACTGTTGTCAGCACTACAGCAGTTTATCACCGTGTGATAAAATGAGTTATGACGCTAAATTGAGTGTGTAAATGAAAAGAAGAAATGGCTCAAACTTCAGTAGCCGGACATACATTCATACCTGATCGATACAACTAGCATCGCCCCCGCAAGAGTCTAAAATCTGATGAAATCCTACAAGACACTGACATGAAGACAGGACAGTGGCTCTTTCTGCAGGAGACATGCGTAAGAGACGTGCAGTAGAGCACAAAGTGACACAGGCTGATAATCCCTCTGTAGCGACATGTTTGTGTCCTAGTTTGCAGCTGTTCACAAGTCCATCATAGTGTTACCGCTCGGGGCCCTCATGCACCAGGGGCCAACGGGGGGCCACGTAAGGACAAAATCAGACCCCGTAGAATTGTTTGTCCGAGCGGCGCATGCAAGGCCCTGAGTCACAGTATTTGCAGTCACACTCTTTGACTTTAATGACGTGACCATTTGCACTGGGGTTACTCTCTCTGCAAGGAGTAGCTCATTAGTGCGCTTTTGAAAAATCCTAATTTATTCCACAAATGAACTGTATAGAAGGAAGAGAGGCTTTTATTCTAATACAGACCCTGCTTTATATTCATAGCACTTTGCAGTTCTGCAATGACTTCATGCATCAGTAACCAGAAGTGCTAGTAGAGCGGAGACATCCACTAAGGCGTCGGTCCTATCTTGCAATGGTGATGGTGAACTGTAGTTTTTAATAAGCTGGATGTCAGTCATATCACGCAATGAAAAAAAAGAAAGAAACATAATGATGACCTCTAGTGGCTGGACTTTGTGTTTTTGATGCCATCTTCCAATTTTAGAAAGTGAGAAAATGTTGAGTATTAAAACAAATAGAATCGGTGTAAAGATATATTTTTTGAATAATTATGTTGAACTGATTTTACAGTTATAAAACATGAAAAACAGAACCAGTTTGTTGGAAACTTCTCCATTTTCACAGCTTTCAGAGACCCCAGTGGAAATTTCCCTCTTGGTAATGCTAACAGCTAACAGGATAATTACGCACTAGGCTTACTTCCTGGTTTGCGGATGGTAAAAAACACTTAAATACAGGCTGCTTTTACAAAATATATGTACTGGGGTGAGTCTTATTACATGAAAAAAGGGATACTGTCTCTAGGTATGGTAATCTATTTCAATGAACAGTGTGAATAATTACTTCAGATATGACGTATTTGCAATGATTCTTTTTCTCAGTTGACATAAGACTTAAATTTGACACATCCCATGCTTTTTGGAAGTAACAAAACTCATCAAATTAAAAAGACATACATACAACTAACTACCTGCTATACTTCACTGTAGTACTCTCAGACAATGTAATATTATATAAGAAACCAATCACATCTCCACTGCCTCACCCAGGCCAGACGAACATGCTGAGTCAGCCTGGCACCCGCTGATGTCACAGAATATTTGGGCCCCGCTCCGTCTCTGGGCTCCACACAGGGCCAGGAGGGGTATCAGATCACTGTGTCGGGGCCCCTGATGTGGACTGGCATGACTGCATGGGAACTATTGGAGCTAGCATGCTATTAGCGTGTTTATAGACACATCTTGCATCAATATGGATTTTAAAATACTTTTGTAGAGCAGCATTTTTTTCCCATGATTTTCTGAACGCGTGTGGACAAAATGTTACAATTTGATGTCTATTTGAAAATCTGGACTAGTGTATGCGCCCCCTAGTGGCACCAATGCAGAGGGAACAAAGTGAAAAAAGCATTGCAGCATTCTGCTTCTAAATAACTAGTTTAGGCACTTTTTTGACAATATGTTGAGATGTGTGGCTCTGAAACGGTACCTTTCATCCCAATTTCAAATTGGCATGATTGGCAGGCGAAGTAATCAATGTCAACAGAAACATGACACTTACAAGTAAAAACGAAAAAAACACACACACAAAAGACTGAGAAACTAGTCGCCTAGGGAAATTCTTGTTCGACTACAGACTTGTCCTACTGATTGATTAGTCAACTAAAAAGAGAGCGTGGCGAAGGTTCTCAAAACTATTATTACCTATTTCTATGTGTCTGACCTGTCATGCAAAAACTATTTATGCAAAAAAGTACTAGTAACAATGTAAGACAGAGTTTAATCTGCTTTTTTTTTTTTTTTTTTTTTACAAATAAATACTAAAAAATATAATATCTTTCATTATATATCATTCAAACCTTTTCCTTTCTGCTCTTGCCCTGTATAAATCCTTGTAGTGTAAATAAAACTATTAAATAACTAATACAAATTTTGGTTGATTAAGACTCAATTGACTAAAGTCCTACATCCCTTTAAGAAACACTAAACTCCTTTGTATCTGAGGTAAAAGAGGTTCCGCATTTTATTTTGAATGAGGTTGAATCAATGAAGTTTGTTGATGTACTTTATTAATGAAGTTTGTTGATGTACTTTATTTTGTGGTTCCAGACTCTTCTGCACTTGAGCAGAATGTCGAAGAGTTTGGCTGGTCAGATGAGGCACTCTCACTAAAGAGGAGTTAGAGACCTATTTTGAGCTGTTAATTAACAATGTTATGAGGTTATTTCCTCTCAAAAGACTTGCCTGAAAAGAGTCATTTACTTCACACAGGTTTGAATAACCCTGTTTATGAGCTTGTTTACTTCAGAACCACTCAAAGTCATGAGTATTAAGCCTGTAATATCCAGACTTTATTCACACTCACGCCATTAATACTGCTGAATGCTAACATGCCGACTTCTACCTATTTAGAAAACATTAACATCATTTCCAAGTAGGGATGTCAGTTTATATTAAAGGGCCCATATTACGCTGTTTTTTCATTGGTTTTAATGTTCTTTCCTCAAGTATTTTCCGTTTGAGAGAAGAACTCGGCCTAAGTATGCAGGGTCTGTGTGTTAAACATGTGTGAATGAAACAAAACACAACTCCAGGTATGATTTTGATGAGGAAACATCATAATATAGATCAGTCAAACTGTTAAAAACCCATTTTAGTGCATAACACGTCCACTCTGAACACGCATGAATGAAGCACAAACCTCTATAGTCTTTTCAACACTCTCGCAGCCAGCTACATAAGTGACCCATCTGCCACCGCAATAGGTACATTAGGCATTAAGGAGATCCCCCTTGGCCCTGTAGTACGCACGTGTGTGTATGTGTGTGTGTGTCTCAACGAGATCGCCCGTTGGCCAGGTCCCTAGGGTGCTGTCCGTCTGGCCAGCCAATGAAATGCAGCCAATTATACTCTGCGGGCCTCACTGGCAGCCAATCAAACGGAAAAGGAAAAAGCACGCACACCACACCAGTGTTTTTAAGGGCCTCGGCACGTCCACGCCACTTTAACGCGGTGAACTAGAGCAGCAATGTGTATGTATGTGTGTTCTGTCCGAGATTTCTCTGCTCATGTTTGCCACCATTTTGTACCAATTGCCACCAAACAAACTTCCTTTAAAAGTCATTTTTACTCCCATTTACATTGTTTCTTGAGTTTCTACCGGGGATAAAGTTGTGCAGTCAGTTCACATTCACCCCTTTACCAGAAGGTAGTGTGATTGAAATTTCTTAATTTGTTAATCTAATGAGTGTATTGGATGGGTTTAGATAACTAGTAACTCACAATTGCTAAAGAATCTGTGTATTCCGGGTCACATGCAGTGGTGTGACCTGTTGTTTCTGGGCTACTTCAAGACAGGTCACTATGTTCTGTCTTTATCCATCATGGTTAAAACAAGTTGTTGTTCTGTTCACTCTTGTTGTTGTTCTATTCATTCCCATCATTTACTTTATTGGTCCCCTTGGGTTCAATCTAATCGGTGCCCCAGTTGACCCAGACAAGTCGTCTCTTGTTGAGAACTGTTTAGATCAATACTATCGTGTGTTTTACCTCATGTTGATTTCATTAGTTTTGTCAGCTGTATAAGAGGCCTGTTTTTGTTTTGACATTCAGATTAGGAAGAGTCGGACCTCGCGTGAGGTTTGCTTTTCTTTATTTCTTTGTAATTGTGTGCACAATTGGTTTATTAAATCCAGACTCTTTGATTTAAGACAACTTTTCTCCAGTTTTATTCTTCTCAGATTTAAGCCCGACTGAATACCGGTCATAGGTGTTGCCAGTGTTTTAACCTGCTTATAGAGGACACATATAAGTGTGTCTCATTCTCAGTATATGGACGGGCCATGTGAACGCTCAGAACCTCCAGAATTCACTCACTGAGCTGCACTAGCTGCACTCGTGCTTGGCTGCAGGTGCCCAAATGAGAGAAGCATGTGAGGCTCATTCTGCTTTCTGATTGGATAATAACTTGGCTATCATGTCTAGCCATGTGTTTTGTAACTATGAAAAAAAAAAAATCACCCTTACAGTTATCATCAGTTAAAACTATATTTGACTGATGTTTACCTGGTATCTGTGGATACAAAAAGAATTTTTCTAAAATTGGAAATAAAAAATATACATAACTAAAGAAGGAACAGGTGAGTGCATACGGGGATCCTGTAGTAATATTAAAAAAAATGTATAAAAAAGCATAACAAAGCTGAAGTGCTGATCAACAACTAGGTCACAATGGCATAAAATACTGAAAAGACTTGCAAAACTTTTCTAGAACTATAATAAAAGTCCTTTATTTGAACATGGACAGCTAAAAGTTCTATACCCGACATGTTTCTGCATACTTAATTAGTTTTGTACAGTTCTCTTTTGAACCGCCCTTTGCATTCTTCTAACAATTCAGAGACAGAGACAAATTTCAGTGCTCATATTGTCATACATTTAGAGTCATAATATAGTGATTGTCCAAATAGTGCCACATCACGACACCACCAACCATTCGTCATCCATTCATAACATTCAATTGAGACTTGTTCTTTGATTTCCGAGGTCTTCTGTGAATGCAGCGGCGGTCCCATCCTTCACCAGTTTGTCTCCCTCTTCATACTGGGTGTCACACGAGCGCCGGGTGATGGATGGGTGCTGCGCGGGGTAGTTAGTGACGCCCTAGAGCTGCTGACGGATGCCTCGGTATGGGAAAAAGCTCGGAGCGCATTATGGCGTATCGATCGGGCCGGGGCTGTGTGTGCTGTATGTCATATCAGGAGAGGGGAAGGGGTCGAGTGAGGGTGGGCCCGTGTCCTCAGAGCGGGGGCAATGAACATGCGTTTATGAGCCCGAGAGCTGAAAATAGAAAGAAATGCTCAAATAAATAAATATGTATAGAAATAAAAATGATTGCAGGAATAAAAAATAAATGCGTATATATAAATACAAAAAAATACAAAATAAAAAAGACATAAAAATAAATAAATAAAATAAATAAATAAATAAAGGCATTCAAAATAATTGCAGAAATAAAAATAAATACGTGCATACAAATACAAAAAAATACAAAATAAATAAAATAAATAAATAAAGGCATAAAATAAATAAAAAATAAATGCGTATATACAAATACAAAAAAATACAAAATAAAAAAGACAAAAATAAATAAAGGCATTCAAATAAATAAATAAATATAAATAAATATGTATATACAAATACAAAAAAATATAAATAAATAAAAAAGTCATAAAAATAAATAAAGGCATTAAAATTAAAAATTAAAAAAATTACCTGATTTTTACTGTTTTGTGAAAATTTACCTAGTGGTTTAATGCCATTCTGTGGAATATTCCAGGCATAACAAATAATACTCTGTGGAGACAAGCATGTGGCAGACCCTCTACCAGAAAAGTTACATAGTGTGACTTTATCCCAACTGTTTTATGTGCAAGTTTAGTGTTGAGTCAATCAAGAACACTGAGAATAAAAACATGTAAAAAGACGAAATAATTTTCATTAACTTTTTTGTTGTTTGTTTTGTCTATTTAAATGATAATGCCCTTGGACAATTGCTTTTGGGCCCAAAGCAACAGGAATCCACAAATTAAAGAGACTTTTTTCATATGCCTTGTTTTCCCATTATGAATTCCCATTATACAGAGACAGGTGATTTCAGATTCAGCCCATAAAACAGCTCTTAACATCCCAGGTGACATTATAACAAAACAATAGCCCCATTAACCAGGTCAAAGCGCTGAAGGATTGTCATGCATTATCAGCTAGCCTAATGCCCTTCATAAAACACCACATTAAAACTAAAATGATTTCCCATCATGCAACATGGCATCACCTCCGCCGGTCTCTCGGGCCCGGTCACAGCTCATAAAGTGGACTAGGTGCACTTTTCCATTTTGCGTTCCGTTGTTATTAGTGGCAAAGTTCATGAAAAATGTACAAGATGAGCTTTTAGATTAGAATTTAACATGGCAACTCACACTCTACTTTTAATGTAAGCAGTGGTTTTCTCACAGGTTTAAAATGTGTTGTTTTGTAGAACTGGTATGGTTAAAGTTGACTGCCAGTTTGTCCCAGAGCAGTTATGTTGGTTGTGTGGAGTCTAGAAAAAATTAATAATGCAATGAGAAGCACGTTGAGCATCTTAGAAAATGGTACTTTATTATGAAAGTCAAAATCCTTAAAAAACTAACTAAATCCTGGTTCCTAGAGCAACATCAGTGTAACCATGTCATATGTGTGTGTGTGAGGTGTGCATAGGTGTGAGTATTTATACCTCACAAACTTTTATTAGTGCTAACTGGTCTCTGAACATTTTATTGTATTTACTGCTGATTTTCAACTTTTCATTTTACTTGACTGTTAAAAGCTCTTCTAGGGACGGGTGGTGCTAATTAGCCACGACTATAAACACTGCGATACTTGCATCGGATTATTTTGACACAATAATCTATGTTTATTGTATCTGTCCCTATCAAATAAACAATAAATAAATAAAGGTACAATATACAACTTTTCCAGTGGCACGTTACCTGCACGAGTCCATGGAACTTGAAAAAAACACACTTTGGAACAATCTCCATGATACATTTTATGCCATTCTGTAAAAGATTATAACCAAAGGAATAACATTCCCATGGAAACAAGCAGACAAAATAAGGCAAAATAAGAGTTGCATGTTTCTCAAAGGTTCTTATCCAAATTACACCCAAAATGAGAAAAAACAAAACAAAACAAAGGAAAAGAACCATGATTTTGTTGCAGAAATGTGGTGAAGCTTTAATTGGCACTATGAACCAGTCCACCAAATTGCAGTTTACTGGATAAATATAGTGACAATAGAATACGGTGGAATTTATTGTATTGAAATAATAATTGGATGACGCATATGCTTTCTTTTGTGTTTATATTTGGGCAAAGTCCTTGTTTGTACGAAACTGCAAAATAAAAGTTGCCAGCAGCTTGTGACCATGGAGATCTAATTACTTACTTACACAGCATATTATTACATTTTCTATATTGAATGTGTTCAATTACGAAAGTGCCCCTGTTGCTAAAAAAATACCTTTAAAAAAATGCATTCTTACTGTGAGCCTGTTCGCCTTTCCACAGATCTGACTTGTAACTTGGCCTGGTATCGACACGACACCTCTCCGCGTAAACAGATAAATTTAACGCCATACTGTGGATCGTTCCAGGCAAAGCAGAAACCATCACCATGGAGATAAGCAGTCGGCGGATTCTCCATGAAAAAAAAAAAGTTACGTAGTTGGAGTCTCAGGTCAACTTTGCCATTATTTCTCCTGCAGCTGAAAACTCTGGAACTCTATTTCCTTTCACTGACTTTGGACAGTTTTCCGGGTCACAGGGAGGCAAACAAGGAAGGTGATTATAGATGTGAAAACCAAAACAAACCGCGAAGAAATGTTGGCATGGGAGGTCAGAGCGGGCATCAGGTAAATTGGTACAGCGTAAGAGACTGTAAAAGGAAAATAGAAAAAGTTATGACGCTGATGACGGCAACATTGACAGTGCAGATAATTTTGCTAATGAGAAGTTTATTATAGTGCCAGTAAGCTGTAATAACGATACGTGTGTGTGTGTGTGTGTGTGGATGCATGACATGGAAAAAACAAGTCTCTATTAGGTGAACCCTTTATTAGATCAACAGTAGTTTAAATTTAAAGCCACACTATGTACATTTTTAGCCAACAGTAGTCTAAAATATAAGCTTTTTCTTTTCATTTTGATTGTGTCAATAGAAAACTCATAAAAACATGCATCTTTACTGCGAGAGGGCTTGCATCTCCACAAACCTGACTCTTCTTTGGCCTTTTGTTGTTGCTTTATCTATAAGATTCCAGATTATAGCATAAAACATATTTATTTCCCATTTTAAGATATGGATTCATTTTGGTTGCGTTTCGGGTTTAGCTTAAAGATACACTGTGTAACTTTTATTGGTAGCATGTCACCACAGAGATATTATTGCTTTGCCTGGAATGTTCCACAGTATGGCATTAAACCTGTCTATTTTATAATTGTTCAGTTATATTTCTGTTACTTAAAATACACTGAAAATCATGCATTCTTACTGTGAGCAGGCTCGTCTCTCCACAGATCTGACCTGTGCTTTTGCTTGGCGACAGCTACATAAAAACACTACACCAGAAAAGCTACATAATGCGCCTTTAGCGTTATGCATAATCACGGTTAAGGTTACTACAATCCATCGTCAGGAAATGAATGCGAGTCAATGTAACGTACACAAATCACTGCAACACGCATTAAGGGCAAATAAATGAATTTCTACCAACGGCGGCAATTCACTTAGCATAATTAGCTTCATAATTAAATGTGCTGACAATGAATGGCGTTAGGTTGTGTTCAATAGGCAGGTTAAGTGTAGTATTGTGTTGTTCAGAATGGTGTAACAGTTTTATTTATTTGCATAAGGATAATTGGTTTGGAAGGCTTTTTGGATTTGTTGTGTTGATTTAAATATAGAAATATAAACAGGAAATATGTTTTGTGCTTTTTTTGCATTGTGCACATTGAGAGTAAGACTGTGACTGTT
This sequence comes from Odontamblyopus rebecca, assembly GCA_030686955.1. Classification (NCBI taxonomy): domain Eukaryota; kingdom Metazoa; phylum Chordata; class Actinopteri; order Gobiiformes; family Gobiidae; genus Odontamblyopus; species Odontamblyopus rebecca. The sequence continues at coordinate 24,289,847 of CM060667.1, forward strand.
TTGTTTTGATAATTAGCAGTTAAGAGCGTTACAATATTTAAATCTCTTAAAAAAATCTTTTTGGAAAACAAAGTACAATTCATTTTAAAGTCACAGTATGTAACTTTAGCCACAAACGTGTATATATACATTTTGGTTGTTTTTATTTCACTGAAAAACAGGTTTGCATCTCCGTAAACCAGACTATTACTCGACTAGGAGGGCGTCATCCTGCTCGTCTCCATGGAAATGCTGTTCCTTTGACTATAATTTTCCACAGTATGGCATTAAATGTACAGTATCTATCTCTACGGAGAATGTTCCGAAGTATGGCTTTACCTTTCTATATCTGCTTTATTCCAGACATACACATATTTACAGACATATCTTACTAATATTTGAATACAACCAAATCAAAACACAAGATGACACCACAAAGTCACACAGTTTAATTCATAATTATCTATTTTTATACATTTTTTTTTTCGTTTCAAATACGTGACTGACCAAATGTATTCCTCCCTCGCATCCACCGCGTGTTTATCTGTTTCCCCGCTACCATATAATTACCATCAAACATGAATCATTTCTTCAGGGTGTTTTGTCCAATCAGTTTTTTCACAGCACACGCCGCCACCAGTAAAACCGCCACAGTTTACGTCAGGATCGCTCCTATGATGAGCTAACAACACATTTAAAGATGATTACACGTGGTACATAACCGCCCATTTCTTGCAGCTCTTCTAGAAGCTGCTTGTGCACTATTGACTCATTTGCGGAGTCTAGCTAATGAATAGGTCCATCGTATTTTGCACTGTAAAGTGAAACACAAATCAACTTTTTGGCAACTAAACTCTTTATATGGTGTTTTAATAGTGTTGTCTACTTATTCTTGTTCTTTTTTTTGGACTATTTTTGGTCGATCCGCAGGTTTGTATTCAAAAATGCTCAAAAACTCGATGTGTTCTGTCTGTAGTGGCCACTGCAGTTTCAAGTACTACGTGACATTACACATGACTGCCCCCAAAGTAAATTAAAGTAAGGGTGGAGTTTAAACTGCAGATACCTGTTAGACCATTTACGCCATTCTTTTTACGCCCACCTGCTTCTATTCATGGAGATGGTTTTACTTTGCTTGGAATGTTCCTCAGTACGGAGTTAAATGTATCACCATGGAGACGAGCAAGCGACACTACAAGTTGCGAGGCAGATCTGTGGAGAAGACACAGAAATAAGACATGTTTTCCAGCTGTTTTTGACATGTTTTCCAGCTGTTTTTGAGCAACAAAAAGTGATTTCATTCATGTATAATAGGTAAATAAATGCCGTACAAGCAGCTAGCGGGCCCTCCACCAGAAAAGTTACACAGAGTGTCTTTAAAGAAGCTATCTAAAATCATTGTTGCCGTGCTGACCCCTTGGCTGTAGTACCTGGCAGTGGCATTTGCTTTTTAAAATATTCAATCATGTTCCAGTTTGGGGGGATTAACGCTTATCAATTTTAATTACTGAGGAATTAGTGGGGGAAAAGGTTAAGACCAAGTGGTAAACGCTACTGAAATGGGTGCATTAATAGAAGGATTTTCACTTTTTAACACTGCTGAATCTTTTAAAAACACTGTATTGCTATTCTATTTTATTATTTTTCCTGTATTTGGAAATATATATATTTTTTCCATTCAAAAACACATTTAACATTTGATCGAGATTGAAATATAAACTGCTAAAATGATTCATCTCATTAACTACAATGTTAGCACATTTTTCGTCCATCAAAAAACAGAATATTTGGCTTCCTCCCTACTACCCCATTGCTATTTTCACGATTTGATTAATTAATAACTTCCCTTTACTGTTTTTTACAAATTGAAATTGTTATCGCAATTTCAATCTGAATAAAATCAGTATTAAAGATCCTACAGCCAATTCTTTTCCATGTATTTGTATATCGTATAAGTAACTTTTGAGGTCAAAATAGGGCAGCTCAGTTTTGTCCACATCGAATTCTGAAGCATTTTATTGTCCGATAATCAGGAAGTGCGCGCTCGGTTGTGAAAAGTGCTTTAGAAACTCATCTTGGTGAATAATTGAGTGTTCAGAATGCATAAGGTAAGTGAGGAATAACCTTGGACCACCTCTGTTTTTCACGTTTTAAAACAGTAAAAATCAGGTGCAGTGCTTATAACAGTAATAATAAAATAGTCTTTATTTGAAAGAGACGAAGCATAGACCTCGAAACTTTATATATAGCCATACTTCCTTCTATTTGGGCCACTTCCAAACCCCATTCTACTTTGAACTCCCCTAATTGGCTCGCTTCGTATCCTCTACTTTTAGCTCTGAAAATCACAGTGGGAGGTACAGGCATCGGGGAAACTATGCCAACCAGGACTTTCATACGCTCTTATTCCATGCGTTTTCTTCGACACGCTTGGTTCGTATCCATATCTGTTCAGATTATAGCGCCGTATAGCTTGGCTTGAAAACATGAGGTGATTGTCGACACCATTTGTTCCATTTTAAAAAAAAAAGTGGTGCTCAAGTGGTAGTTCTAACTCTCCCTAGACTTCTTCTTGTGATATGATCTTGAATTTACTTTAGATTAACGTTAATATTTAAAGGTGCATTGTGTTACTTTTCTGGTGTAGGGTCTGTCAAATGCTTTTCTCCATGGAGATGTTTAAAATTTTTCACAGTATGGTATTAACCCTTTCTGTCTTCATGGAGACTGAACCAAACCAAGATGCAAACTGTTATAACTATCAACTATTAGTTCATCCATTACTGCCTTACAAAATATGGGGCTCTACCTTCCATGAACTAAAATATGTCTAAATAATAACTTAAAGGGATAGTTCAGGATTTTTGACATGAATCTGATTGGCCCCCGTCAGCAGTGTCGTGTATCAACACTGACTTACCTCCTGACAGCGTCCGGTGATCCGAGTTTCGGTTTCGGTGCTGACAAAAGTAGTCCGGCAAGTTGGCTGGGGTCGTGGAACTAAAGTGTTTTTCTTCTCAAAACAATGTCTTCAAAAGGGTGAACGGGAAAAAGTCAGACTTCGGAATCGCTTGGTACTATTTTCTCTCCAGTCATATCACTGTGCACTGCCGCCAGTCTATGCCACCAGGTGAAGCCGCACACGAATTCAACACTTTTTTCAGTAGTTCGGCAGTGTTTACATCCTCCGACCGATGACCGGTGTGACGCGAGAGAGCTAACGTGAGAGCTACAGCGATAAGTATATAAGCTTGTATACGATATATAAGAATACATATCAAAAATGGTGCGGTCTAGTGATTCTCCAGGCTGGAACAACAAAAATCCATCTTCAGCATGTCCCACTCTGTCCCTCCTTTCGCCCGTTTTAACTCCATCTGGTGAATTTGGGCATCAGTATATTCTGGTTCATAAAGATCTCCCCTTGGCTTTGTGCTAAAGGAAATGGAAATAAAAACTATTCCTTTAACAGCAAAGAAAGACTAGTTGAGATTTGGTTATATCAGGACTAAATGTCAACTTCTTTATGCTATAATTTAGTTTTATCATCAAAAACATAGAAGTTGTTTGATTCACACATGTATAACACAAATCCTCTCCTGGAATTTCAAATCTCTACTGAACTAAAGGTAAAATTTCAAACTACCACTTCATGACATCACCAGTTGGACCAGAGCATTTTGAGCTATAAAAATGTACACTAATGTAGACTAATAATGCAGGATTACTTGAACATGTGTGAATGAAACAAAACACAACTCCAGGTCTGTTTTTGAGGAGCTAAAATCTCACTCGAGTCAGTTCAAACAATAAAGACTCTTTCAAGTATTTCATGCATCTCAAACCACATTATTAACAAACCCAAATATTCCTGGGTACAACAGATAAGACCCTTGTTTGTTATTTTCACTTCTGTACACAAATGTGTGTTTTCCTGTTGCGTTCTGTCAGGCAGCATTAGACATTCAAATCTCTGCTTCTTAATCGTGCTGTTTATGTTGACACAAAACCCCGGCTCCCATTTCCGCCGTACCCCCATCTTTTGTTTAGTCGCTTCTATTTTTATCCCTGCCTGTTTATATATAGCCTCTTCCCACCGAAGGCTTTCTGTCACGTCGACACATCTCCCCCGGTGGACTGGGGAGGCTAGTGTGATTTATGGATTTAAAGGGCTCATGTTACACTATTTTCTGAGTTGTTGTAATGTTGTTTCCTCATCACAAACGTACCTGGACCTTCACGTATGTCTAATACAAAACTGTACACTACACCACATAACATCACAAGGTGGAACAGAGCATTTTGAGCTTTGGAGATGTAGATAGACTAATAATAAAGGGTTTTGCCACAAAAAAAATAAAAATATAATTTCCTTTGTCATGCTCTTGGCTCGAAGATTAATGTTACTCAAGTGGAAAGACAAACAACCTCCAACCTTTAGATTGAGGTTAGATCCAACGTTAGAAAAAAAAATCTGATAAGTTTTACAGCACTTGGCAACCGATTCTCAGTATGATCAAAGATGTTGATCCCTCACTTATTTTATTCAGTGAATAATGTTATGTAATGTAAGGTTGTTGTTTTTTGTGCAACAGGGTGGGTTTGTTCTGGGGTTTGGGTGCAAAACACATTATTGTAATATGTTTGAGAAGATTCTATATTTAATGGAATGCTCAAAAAAACACTTTGTATGAAAAAAACTTGTGAATGAAACAAAAACAAAACATAAATCAAGGTACATTTTTGATGAGGTTAGAGTTAAGGCACTTTAAAATTTTCAGCCTTTGCGATTTGCTAAGTGAATCCCTTGAAACTGAGATTTAAAATTGCATTTTGTAACTTTTCTCATGGAGGGTCCGTCACCTTCTTGTGTCTATTGATGTCATTGCTCTGCCTGGAATGTTCCACAGTATGACATTAAACAGCTTTACCTTACATTTATTCAATTACAGGTGGTTTTATAGCTCAAAAAAAACCCCAGAGAAAAACCGACATTCTCCACAGAGCATTTGACGGACCCTCCACCAGAAAAGTTACACAATTCAGGTTTTATATTTGATTGTGTGATTAATCTCGCAGCCCTAGTGTATAACTGTTACGTGTGTGATGTTATAGTCAGTGAGTGTGTGTGTCATGCTAGCAGACTGTTTGTGATTCTATCAGCGGAAATGAAGACCACTATTTATAAATCTCCTCTATCTCAACTCTCGTCGTGCTGTCCTGCCCCGGGCGAGCTGTGTACGTCACTGCAAAAAACTCTCTCTACATGAGTCAAGAAGATTTTGCTCCATTTATTCTTTGTGCATGTCTAGATTTTGGATACATTTCAGGATATTTAGACAATTTTCAACATAAAAAACTGTCAGATGAGTAAGAAATTAAAGTTAAAGTTAAAATTCCTATATTACTCAAAATTGACTCTTGTGAGCTTTATGAGCCAAAACCTACCTAGAGTTGAGTTTTGTTTCATTCACACATGTTTGAGTAAACATTTATTATTAGTCTGTACATCTCCAAAGCTCAAAATACTTCGTTCCACATTGTGATGTCATGTAGTGGTAGTTTTCAAATTCACAGCTATTTTTTACCTTTCGTTCAGTAGCAATTCCAGGTAGTCTGACCTTATCCAAATGATTCTAATGAAGGTTTATGGAGATTAAAAACACAGTGGAGCACTTCCTGTATTACCACATGACATCACAAGGTGGAACAAGGAGTGCTTTCTTTTTGAGAGAAGTATACCGCTTAAATATGTTGGATTTGTGTGTTAAACTTGTGTGAATGAAACAAAACACAACTCCAGGTATGTTTTTGATGAATAAATAACATTATAATACAGCAGAAAATAGCACAATATGGGCCCTTTAAAGTGTCGTTATCATCAAAAATGTTTAATTGAAAAGTTTAGTCAACAATAGAATTTTTCATGTGTAATTTACTTTAAAGAAGAAAATACAGTCTAACAAGCCAAACAAATTGAAACTAATCCAAAATCTACTTCTACATACTAAATCCAAAATCACAAAATCTGAATACAAGTGATTTGAGCTCATTTTTGCGGTGCAGGTTTGAATCTGGGCATAACAAAGGTGCTGTGAAGGCGTCAGACAGAGCGTTGTGTTTATGCGCCGTGAGACTCGAGGTGCGAGCGCTAAACAAGACACATGTCACACTGGAGAAGGGTGAAATGAGAACAGATCATTGACTGTCTTCTAACGTCACTCATACGCTCGCGCTACAATTATACCCAATCACACAGCTCTTAGTCACTGCTTAGTTCTGTCACAGCATATATGACCGTAGAAATACTGCTTCAGAATGAGTGCTTCTTAAATGCACCGTATGAGATTCTGTTTGTCTTAAAAACGTGAAAAACAAAACCGGTTCATTTTAAACAGTTTGCAGTGATCCAAAGTTATTCCTTGCTTTACAATCACATTAGTAATTATTCAGTACAATTAGTTTATAAGCACTTTTCACAGCTTTTGGAGACCAGAGCGGAGATTTGTCACCACAGTAACAAGCATGCTAACAGCTCAATTCCTGATTTTGTGAACAAAAACTAAAACACTTTAAAACTCCCTGTCAAAGCCTGATCTCGTAGTAAGTAACACAGTAATATACAGGGCTTTGCAAAAGTTCTGTTAGACTCATTATGATTCTCTCAATAAGGAACACATAAGGAACATGTTCTTGGTGCAATTAGACTTTTTTTTTTTCCTAAACATTTCATTCTCATCATTCTGCTTGTTAAAAACCAGATCGACTGTGAAGGTTTTTTCATCATAAAAAAATCAGGATTTGATTGCCATGACTCTAGTTCAAGTCATTGAGAAGGAGACACAAGCTTCTGATGTTCTTCATAGATACGGTTTGTGAGGAAAGGCCCTTCTATGCGCCTTAAGCTCTTGTCACCTTTCTCCTTGACAGCCCTGGACACTGTGGCCACCGAGATCTTCTTTCTCTTTGCAAACTCAGTCATTTTGAGAGTTGGATTATGTTTAAAGGCCTTTCTCACAGCCGAACGGTTCACAACTTGAGGTCTGCCTGCACTAGGTCGATCTTTGAGGTCTTCATTATTCTTGAGCCTCTCTGCGACTCTATGGACGGTCATCTGGCTGATGTTGAGTCGTTTGATACAACAGCACAAATGCAACAAAAAGACTGATGCTTAAAAGGTTGAACTCTGAGTTTGTCTGATGGAACCTTTTACTCTGACATGTAAACCTCTCTAAAAGATCATAAAACTGTGTAACAGAACTTTTGCAAAGGCCTGTATTTTAAGTATTATGACTAGGCAATGCTTTTTTTAATTTAACGTAAATTCTGAGCTTTGAGTGACCAATTACCAATGCGCATATCCATGGGTTTCAGAATCATTAAGATCAAGAATGACTGTTGCCATAGTAATGAATAATTTAAGACAAATGATCCTATCCTAAAAAAACACAGAAATATTACACGTAACAAATAGCTGACATCAAAATGTAGCAACCAAAACACTGAAGTAGCTGTCAGCAAAGTAGCCAATTACAATTATCGATTCAGTTTGTCTTTTATACATACAGATGGTCGACTCATTATCGCCATCATGTTTAATTTTTATTGCCTAGGCTTTTCGCGCATTAAAATCTGGGAATAATATTTATCCGATATCTGTGTCTCTTCCTGCGGGCGAGTATCTGTGACAGTTAAAAATAATTTGACTTTATTATTAAATGAGCATCTGTTTGATTGTATTTTTCTGAAGCCTGTGGAGATTAAAAACAGTAAACACATAGTGAACACAGGGAAGACCGCATGCACAAATACAAAAGAAAAGGTAAGTGGGAGACGTGACCTGTAATTAAATAAGGGTGCTTTTCTGAGGGGAGCTGAAGCGAGGTGACTTAGTTGCAATGATTAATTATACTTAAATGGCATACTTGAGGAGGAAAATTAAATGAAGATGAGATAAACCTGCAGTTGTAACACTATTGGGGAATTACAATGTTGCAACTCAAAGGTCAAGAATCATGCAATCAAAATCAAGTTAAATGACTATTAAAAGTCTTATATTACACAAAATTAACATTAGGGCCCGACCGACATATAGGTTGGCCGATATTATTGGCCGATATGGGCTCTTGGAAACATATCGGCTATCGGCCAAAATCTTGCCGATATGGGCCAATATTCCACATGGATGTTGTTCCTTGTTATAAAGTTTAGATTCTATATTCTGCCCATTTAATCCAATTTACAGACAGATAAATGTCCTAATATGTGGCGCCGCATCAGTATTTATCTCGTCATTTGTCATGTCATTTGTCTGTGTCCATCTCGCCCCTGAACGCATCGCCATGTGCACTTGTTTACTCCGTGCGCAACCATAGATCCATGTGCGCAACACTGAGATTATATTCTTTTTACCGACGATCATTTTGAGTCTGGATTAAAAGAGTGGGCTCACCACCTGCAGAGGGGTTCATAGGGGGGTCAGGTGCTGTGAGTATTGGGCAGCAAGCTGCCCCCGCGACCCAGCCGGATTAAGCGGGAGAAGATGGATGGATTAAAAGAGTGGAGCCTGTGTGAGCGCTGAGTGTTGGAAATGTGTCATTTTTGAAGCTCATTTTGGTTCTTTCTCATTGGTTAGCGATTAGCTGCTGTAGCTCCCACACATAAACAGGCTGTTTTCTCTTCTATTAGTGACTGTAAAGTGACTTTAGTGGCTGTATATATGTTACTGGACATGCACTGATATGTAAATGTGCTGTGAATAGAAGTGTGAATCATCAGCATTTATCATATCATTAATTACCGGCACGCACGCATTTACCGCTAAAGGCTAATAGCGGTAGTTTCCTTACAGTAATTTCTTTACTGGCTAGTATATCATATAAAAACACCATTAGGCTGACCTACTGTCTTTAAATATGATGTAAAGAGGCAGACGAACAATAAATGTCGCCTAAATAAACCCAATTGAAAATCCAATAGAGACAAACCTAAGTTTTATAAACAACTGAAGATTTACAGTGAATTTTTAGATCATAAATATATCAGCGATTATATTGGCTATCAGCAGCTCCAACACCCATTTTATTGGTATCATATCGGCCGCAACAAAATCCATATCGGTCGAAAAGCTCAAAATACTCTGTTCCACCTTTTACTCTTTTACCTTTTGTTCAGTAGAGATTGGCAATTCCAGGGCCCAAATTGAAAAAAAAAAAGATTCTAGTGAAGGTGTATGAAGTCCCAAAACACAGTGGAGCACTTTATTACCATATGACATCACAGAGTGTTTTTTGTTTGAGAGAAAAACTCAGCCTAAATATGCAGAGTTTGTGTTAAACATGTGTGAATGAAGCAAAACACAGTTTGAGGTATGTTTTTGATGAGGAAACATTTTAACAGATCAGGAAAGTGTAATATGGGCCATTTAAAAGACTTAACAATAGACATTAAATCTAATACAGCACTGTGAATGTCGAGTAAAGCTGTAAGGCTACAAAACTAGTGTGCACAATAAGGCTATGACTATGATTATGGACAAGAATAAATAGCAGGTACAGTGACTTAAGTGTTATTTCCAATATATGGCAAAAATAATGTGATGATTTATCTGTTTACTAAGATTTGTGTAGATACAACTATGTCTAAATACAACAATAATCGAATAGAACAAGAAACTAAAACAAAAAAACCGCAGTGAGATCCAGTGCATGGCGGTATCCTGCCTGTGATGCCAATTTGTGAGGGGATTGTGATTGTGCGTTATTTTTAACTGAAGATGAAAGAGTCTATAAATAGAATTATAAACCTTGGGCAGGATTTGCGTTGTACAGCTGTGCCGGAGAAGTTATGACGTGGCTCGCGTTCTTGCCTCACATCAAGAACGTCCGGGGGTTCAATGCGTAGTGTGTAAGTATCTCATCGTGTCTGGGTGGGCATCTTCTGGGCGCTTCCCCATCAACCCAAAACATGCACAATAGGTCAAATCTTCAGGCTAAGGGTGTCCTGTCAAAGTCTAACTCGAGATCTGGAAAAGGATCCAGATTTTCGAATAGATGTGTCAAATGCAAAGGACAAAAAAACTATAAAACATCCCTTAACCCTATTCCTCGTTTTAAAGATTGTTTGCTTATATGCAGTATACAGTCTACATGTCATTGTATAGTTTTATTTTCTCTACAGCTCCCCTTTTGCAAGCTGAAATGACAAACAATCATGGTTTACGTAGTTGTCTCTGCCTTTTTGTACCGCCATTTCAACAAAACCAGAAACCTGCAATTTTATGTTCTACTAAAGGCAACAAGCGTGCAACTTTTGATATGGAAAATCTCGACGTTTCCAATATCCTTCCATTCGTTGCAACAATACTTGTAAACACAGACCATTGCCTTACCTTACCTATGCGTATTTCACCCTTCCAGTTTTATTTACTACTCCTGCATCAAGTGGGCTCTTGAGTCCCAGATTACAACAGGGGCCGGTCCAAGCTGTCCATCACCCGTTCAAAATGCTCGCTTCCGTGTGCCTCTCCTTTTCCCCAAACTGTGGTGAAGAGTGAAATCGTAGCCCATCTCCTCGGTGTTGCTATCACGTGTGGATTGCAACACGCTGAAATCCCATCCAGAATAAAGCACTATGAGTTTGCAGGTTGCAGAGCGGATGTAGTCACGCTTTAGTTTTGTCCGGGCGAGGTGAAGATAAGCTATTTTTGAGATACAAGTTGGAGTTCGAAGTTTAGTTTGATAGTTTGACAAGTGGCATGTTGCAATGTCACTCTCGAATTTACAATTTTCACCCCTCTTTCTGTAACTGCTGCATTGAGCCTCGTTATTTTGGTCTTAAAATGTTCGTATTAACCCGCTCTACATGTTTCCTGGTATATTTATTTTGGTATTTTGTACCTAAAGAAATTCCTATTCCTAATATGGACCTGGCTCCAAATTCGCTCCTCATTTGAGTGGAGCTGAACAATATGGCTCCCTTAAGGCCGCTAGACACAACAGGATTTTTCGGTCGATTTTTAAACATGCGACAAAATGCAGACATGAAGAGAAACTAAAAATCTCAGATTGCAAAGACTCCTGCGGGATATGTGAGCGCGATCATGTCAACTGTTTCCTGTCTACAGTAAAACTACTTACATTGAGAGTCTTAAGTGTTCAAACATCAGAGCTCTGTACTTCGCGTTTAGATACAAGTCAAAATTGTGTTATTATTTGTGAAATGTGGTGCAATACTTCAGATACAGGATTTTTTATGCATAAAAGAGGCAATAAAGTGCACAGGAAGTAGAGTCACTATCACTAATCAGCAGCTTTACTCTGTGGATGTAAGCAAAAACATGCAAGGAACAACTATCCCCTTTTTACTTTCAAAGAACCCTTCAAACTGGATTAATAGTGCGGTTTTTGTGGACTGGATGTCATTATTTGCAGTGGACAATTTCTATGAATAATGTCGATCAAATGCTGCACTATAAATTTCCCACTTTGCAAGAGGTCAGAGGTCTTTATTTTCGCTATATCCCGAATTTGTATCTTGCATCTCTGTGTCCGTCATTTCTCTGCCCCTGACGCTCTGTTTTATCGGCTGTTTCCGTCTCGTTGTTGATGTTTGGTGGTTATGATCTGACACTGACACCACACACGAGGAGCAGCGGCTTTAAAATCGAGTCAAAAAGTCAGGTCACGCCTCCGCAAACTCGGGAAGAAATCACTGCCAAAATTGGGCACATTCTCCTGTAGGGCCTTTTCTGCACTTCTTTATACAGTCTAAGGTTGTACCCAATTTTTGTCCATGTATCTGAGCAAAATGAGTCTTGCCCCAGTACAGATATATTGTAATAGAAGCTCTTAGGGTCAAATGATATTTCTGTGTGTTGTTTGCATTTAATTATAAATACTTTTTATCATCTGGGAACCAGGAAGTGAGCTGTTAGCATTTTAGTTGTTTCTAGCATTACTGTGATGGCAGCTCTGGTTTGTGAAAAGCGTCAGGAACAGCAACTTTAATGGTTATGCATCTGTTTTATTGGTTGTGGGTGAAGTCCTATACTCCTAAAGATGCACTACTTTCCTTTCAGGTGTTATTGCTTTGTCTGGCATGTTCCACACTATGGCATTAAACTTATTACCTTGTATATCAACGAAATGTAGCCCAGATTCTGTTTAGGTTTGCATCCTGTTTGTTGTGCGTGGGCGCTATTTATCGCTCCCCTTTCTGTATATACCTATAGTTTAAAATAGCCTTTTAATGGGTTCCTATTCTAGTTTTAAAAAGTGCTGGTATCATTAAATCACAAAGGAGTCATTGTTGCCGCTTGAAAAGACTTTAAGCCACACATTTGACAGGGCAAGTTTGTGGAACTAATCCCCTAAAGAAAATGACGCCAAGGTTCAACATTTGTGAATTTTCAGTTTGAATATCTTCTTTCAGTGAGACTTCCATCCCCTCTCCATCTGAAATTATTATGATCAAATACAAAAAGGACGTGTCCGCAGCCTTTTCCGACGAACCAAACCTTTTACATCATCAGCAAACTCTCTTTTCTCTCCACAATGCGCAGCTAGCTCTGATCTATACAGAAAGTGGCGTGTGTTCTAGCCCCTCTCCCTTCTCTTTTTCTCCTCTTCCCTCCTCTTCTTCCTCTTCCTCCATCTCTCCGCTCGGGCACCGCTTCTTTCATCCCTATTCAATAACAGCGAGCATTCCTGTTGGAGTATCGAGCGAGCCCAACCACAATACAATTAAATAACCAAGTATCTATGTGTAGAAAAAACTACAGCACAGCAATAATGTAAATAGCATATATTTTTCAAAGCGTATCAACATGGGAGGACTGCTAGGTCATGCATGCAAGGGCGCAATTACACAGCGGCCACGGGTCTGGTCATAGTATGAAGTCATATCTGCTGCTACTACTACTACTTCTTATACGCTTGGTGGATGTCTGCTCTTGGCCTATTTCCAAATCGCATTATTTCCACAGCAACATGGATGGAGAATTTCTGTGCTCTATTTGCCTGTCACTAAGAAAATGATTTACTTCACTGAAAAAATATGTTGTCAGAGCCACATTATTTCAGCAGATCTTTTTACACAGCAGTTTTTATTAAAAGGTTAACTTAGTTTGCAAATGTCAAGTTTTTTAGACAGTTATAGGCCCTGTGCCAGATTTATTCCATGTATTGTATATGCATCTTCTGAGGTCAAAGTGAGTCTGTTGTTTGCAACCGATTATGAAGTGTTCTATTGTCTGATAATCAGGAAGCGCACATTAGCATGGTAGTGGTTGTGATGGTTAAAAATAGCATAAACTCATTGCAGTGAATAATTAGGAGGAATAACTTTGGATTACTGCAAACGAGATCTTTTTTCAGGTACAATGAAAGCACATTAGACCATGCAGTTGTAGTGTTTGTAGTATTTGTAGTACTAGTAGTAGTAGTAGTAGTAGTGATATCCATCCATCCATCCATCTTCTTCCGCTATCCGGGGCCGGGTCGCGGGGCAGCAGTCTGGCGCAGGGCTCCAAGCTTCCTTCTCCCCAGCCACTTCCTCCAGCTCCTTCCGGACGGACTCCCGAGGCGTTCCCAGGCCAGCCGAGAGACATAGTCCCTCCAGCGTGTCCTGGGTCTTCCCCGGGCCTCCTACCGGTGGGACATGCCCGGAACACCTCCCGAGGAGGAGGCGTCCAGGAGGCATCCGGACCAGATGCCCGAACCACCTCAGCTGGCTCCTCTCGACGTGGAGGAGCAGCGACTCTACTCGAGCTCCTCCCGTGTGACCGAGCCTCACCCTATCTCTAAGGGAGCGCCCGGCCACTCATGCGGAGGAAACTCATTTCGCCGCTTGTATCCGCGATCTCGTTCTTTCAGTCATTACCCAGAGCTCATGACCATAGGTGAGGGTAGGAACGTGATTGACCGGTAAATCGAGAGCTTCGCCTTTCGGCTCAGCTCCCTCTTCACCACAACGGTCCGATACAGCGACTGCATCACTGCCGATGCTGCACCGATCCGCCTGTCAATCTTGCGCTCCATCCTCCCTCACTCGTGAACAAGACCCCGAGATACTTGAACTCCTCCACTTGAGGCAGAGACTCCCCACCCACCGGAGAGGGCAATCCACCTTTTTCCGGGTCGAGAACCATGGCCTCGGATTTGGAACAGCTGATTCTCATCCCGGCCGCTTCACACTCGGCTGCAAACCACCCCAGTGCACGCTGCAGGTCCTGGTTCGATGGAGCCAACAGGACAACATCATCCACAAAAGCAGCGATGAAATCCTGTGGTCCCCGAATCCGGACCCCCTCCGGCCCTGGCTGCGCCAGAAATTCTGTCCATAAATACAATGAACAGAACCGGTGACAAGGGCAGCCCTGGCGGAGTCCAACATGCACCGGGAACAGGTCTGACTTACTGCCGGCAATGCGAACACAGCTCCTGCTCCGGTCATCACAGGTACCGGACAGCCCTTAACAAAGGGCCCCGGACCCCATACCTTCGAGCACTCCCCCACAGGGCACCACGAGGGACACGGTCGAATGCTCTTCTCCAGGTCCACAAAACACATGTGGACTGGTTGGGCAAACTCCCATGAACCCTCGAGCACCCGATGGAGGGTGTAGAGCTGGTCCAGTGTTCCACGACCAGGCCGAAAACCACACTGCTCCTCTTGAATCCGAGGTTCAACTATCGGCCGAACTCTCCTCTCCAGTACCCTGGCATAGACTTTACCGGGGAGGCTGAGGAGTGTGATTCCCCTGTAGTTGGAACACACCCTCCGGGTCCCCCTTTTATACAGAGGGACCACCACCCCGGTCTGCCAGGTCCAGAGGTACTGTTCCCGGCACACGCGATGTTGTAGAGACGTGTCGCCAAGACAGCCCCACAACACCCAAAGACTTAAGGTACTCAGGACGGATCTCATCCACCTCGGAGCCTTGCCACCGAGGAGCTTTCTGACCACCTCAGTGACTTCGGCCAGGTGATGGATGAGTCCGCCTCTGGGTCCCCCGCCTCGGCCTCCTCTTTCGGAGGACGTGACGGTGGATTGAGGAGATCCCCAAAGTATTCCTTCCACCGCCCGACAACATCCTCAGTCGAGGTCAGCAGGTCTCCCCCCGCACTGTAAACAGTGTTGGTGAAGGACCGCTTCCCCTCCTGAGGCGCCGGACGGTTTGCCAGAATTTCCTTGGGGCCGTCCGATAGTCCTCCTCCATGGCCTCCTGAACCTCCCAGACCCGAGTTTTGCCTCTGCAACCGCCCCGGGCTGCAGCACGCTTGGCCCGACGGTACCCGTCAGTTGCCTCAGGAGTCCACCGGCCAGTAAGGCCCGGTAGGACTCCTTCTTCAGCTTGACGGCATCCCCTTACTTCCGGTGTCCACCACCGGGTTCGGGATTGCCGCCGCGACAGGCACCGCAGACCTTATGGCCACAGCTACGAACGGCCGCATCGACAATGGAGGCCGAGAACGGCCCACTCGGGCTCCATGTCCCCAGCCTCCTCGGGATCTGGGAGAAGCTCTCCCGGAGGTGTGAGTTGAAGGCCGCACTGACAGAAGGTTCCGCCAGACGTTCCCAGCAGACCTCACGATACGCTTGGGCCTGCCAGGTCTTTCCGGCTTCCTCCTCCGCCAGCGGACTCCAACTCACCACCAGGTGGTGATCAGTTGACAGCTTCTGCCTCTCTTCACCCGAGTGTCCAAGACACACGGCCGGAGGTCAGATGACACGACAACAAAGCCGATCATCGACCTCCGGCTCAGGGGAGTCCTGGGTGCCACGTGCACCGATGGACCCCCTTGTGCTCGAACATGGTGTCTCGTTATGGACAAACTGTGACCAGCACAGAAGTCCAATAACAGAACACCGCTCGGGTTCAGATCAGGGAGGCCGTTCCTCCCAATCACACCTCTCCAAGTGTCACTGTCGTTGCCCACATGGGCGCGAAGTCCCCCAGTAGAACAACGGAGTCCCCGGCTCGGTGCACTACCCAGTACCCCTCCCAGAGACTCCAAGAAGACCGGGTATTTGCACTGCTGTTCGCCCATAGGCCGACACCCACAGTGAGAGACCTGTCCCGACCCGAAGGCGCAGGACGCGACCCTCTCGTTCACCGGTGAACTCCAACACGCAGCGGCTGAGCTGTGGGCCAGCAAGCCCGCGCCAGCTTGCCGCCGCCTCCCCGCGGCCAACGCCAGAGAAATGGAGAGTCCAACCCTCTCAAGGAGTTGGGTCTCCAGAGCCCAAGCTGTGCGTGGAGGTGAGGCCGACTATATCTAGCCGGTAACGCCGCCCACCTCCCGCACAAGCTCAGTGCTCCTTCCCCCAGCGGTGGACATTCCATGTCCCCAGAGCTAGTCTCCATGTCCGGAGATCTGCTGCCGAGGCCCCTGCCTTCGACCGCCACCCAGATCTCTCCGCACCCAACCCCTATGGCTCCTCTCGCGGGTGGTGGGCCCACCAGAGGGCGGCCCCACGCCGCTCCTTCGGGCCGCCCGGCCGGGCCCCGTGGGAAAGGCCCGGCCACCAGGCGCTCGCCGGCGTGCACCCACCCCAGGCCTGGCTCCAGGGTGGGGCCCCGGTGTCGCCATTCCGGGCGACGTAACTGGCCTTTGTGTGGTCATCATCATTAGGGGCTTCTGAACCGCTCTTTGTCTGACCCGTCCCCCCGGACCTGTTTGCCTTGGGTGACCTACCAGAGGGGCATAAAGCCCCCGACAACATAGCTCCTGGATCATTCGGTACTAAACCCTCCACCACGTTAAGGTGGCGGTTCGAGGAGGGTAGTAGTAGTGATATTAGTGGTGATATTAGTGGTAGTGGTATGTTGTGTATAATGTACTGTGTATGTAGTAGTAGTATCCAGTTAAACTTCACTCTAATGATATAAGTAAAAAATTAAAACAAAAAACTTTCAATTGTGATGTTTCATTCATTTTCAATTCTACAGATAATTTAAAATTTTAGATTTTTACTGTCAAAATGTGAAAAACAGAAAGCCCAGAGTTATTCACTGTCTTTAGGGTCAATGATGTGTAAGGATTTTCAACAGGCAAATTTTAAAATATATAAAATATTAGTTTCTATTGAACTTTTTCAAATATTTACAGTGTCAGGTGCGTAAATCTATAACATTTATATTAAACATTTTTAGTGTAAATGTCATGTGCTGCGAGAATAACATTAAAATAGTTTTATTTTCTTAAACATGGTTGGGATATTAATCTTCTGAGTAATATGAAGTGTATAGAAAGAAACTGTTGGCTTTTCTTTTGATTTTTAATGCATATTGATATTTATATGACAGTCACCTGCTTGTGTTTAATGAACAAACTACTGCCCTGTAAAATGCATCAAATGAAGAAAAATGCCTAAAGAACCATTCACCCAAGTCTACTTTATCTATTATTTAAAGTCCAGCCATAGAATTCCTGCTATTATTGGTCGCACCACATGATGCACGGTCGCACCACATGGCATTTTAACACTTTAAGTACAAAAAAGATGCAGAATAAGTCATGATTTCTGAAAAAAAGATTTGGTTCCATGGAGATCAGAGGTACTACAGAAATGTGCTGAATTATTCTGAAATTTGAACCTTTTTAACTGAGGAAATTGCGATTGGACAGCGTCATGTCATTGACCCTCTAATGCATTCCTAGCATTTTCATTTTCGACCACTATGAGTTTATAAGCACTTTTCACATCACAATAATGCTACCAAACACTAGCATGCTATCAGCGCACTACCTGGAGATGATAAAACGCTTTGTAATTAGACGCAGACAGTACAATATATCTGTACTGGGGCATGACACATTTTGCTCTGTACAGTAAATCAGATATACACTGTACTTCAGGCTACTTTTACTGACAACATGTAAAACTTGAAAGTTTTACAAAGCCTATTTATAACTTTCTCCCTTACTTTACCATAAAACCCAAGTTTGTCCCATATGTCTAGTCTGGCTTTAACCTTTACATCAGTGCTTCGTCTGTGCTGTTGTTTTTTCCCTGTCTGACAGCATCCTGTCACACACACGCACCCACACACAATACACACGTACACACACTCAACACACACGCACACACGGCTCTCCGCTAGTCTATCATAATTAGAGAGCAAAAAGACAAGTGGTGTCAAGATAGGCCATGTGTGAACTGGCTGACATTTCAAGCTACCACAAAACGCGCACTGGGAGTACACACTGAAGCTACCATTTAGAAGTACAGGCTCCGTACTGTTATCGCACCCTGTAGAGTGTTAAAGGTGGACCGTGGAACTTTACTGCTGTGGTTGGTTTGTCATAGCGATGGAGCTGCTTTTTCTAGACCGTTCCGCAGTGTGACATTCGACTTCTATCTGACTTACGTTTTAAACTGCAGCTGTTATTGCTAAACAGACACCTTGAAATCCATGCTTTCTTACTGTGAGCGGAGTCGCCTCTTCACAGATCCGACTTGTAACTTAACTTGGTGGTCTGACCTGTTTGTCACCATGAAAAGATGTAAGTTTAATGCCATGCCGTGGAACATTCTGCAACAAAGCAGTTACTGGGTTTCAGCTTCCTGTTGTATGGTGCCATTTTGAGGACAGTTGACCTTTCAAAAGATATAATACTTTATTCGAATTGTCAATTGCTATGACAACAGTCCTAACTTTTCATCATTCTGAAACCCATGTGTATGTGGATGGAGACAAGCAACAAGATGGCCGACCCTCCACCAGAAAAGCTATATTATGCACCTTTAATCAGATACAGTGAATAGTAGAATTAACAAATGATGGATTTGTAAGAGGAAGGGAGATGGAGAGGCTGAGGAGGCTGCTGGTTTCGCTGCTGTGCTTCAAGTCTGAGTGGAGAATGACTACCTACCTATTGGCGAGAAAACAGAATGATGCAATCTTGTTTTAACCGCTTTTAATTACGTAACTTGGTCTAGATCTTTTAACTTTCAGTGCACTCCGTTCCCTGTATTCCCACTGATTTTGACACAATTTATGTACTAGATTGGTCAATAATTTGTAAGAAAAAACAAAAAGCATACAAATCAATCCAGCTAGAAATACCTTCAAATAATTCAAAATATCTAGATCGACAAACAGCTAAAACTTTAACTTTTGTCTTGATTAAATCCACAACAACAATACACCCAATTCAAGTCATTTCAACTCATGTACATCTTCAGATTTTTACAGTAAAGAGGAGATTGAAAGTGTATTTATATGAATCTCTTAACTCAGAAGCTTTGGTTAACATGTCACAGTATCAGATCTTATGCCCGAATCTAAACTCACATTTCATTTTTTTTTACATTTTGTCCTTACTTGAACCGCCGCTCTTACTATACAGACTCATTACGACTCCTGTTAAATGAATGGGGTAATTTGTCCACCTGTATTAGCGCTGGAGTTCATGTCTAGCTTCAGAGTGTAGTGGAAAATGATTGGGGCTCAGGTTTAATGGAGTAGCTACAATGGACTATACAGAACTGGCTCCACAGCGCACCGCATCAATCCAATTTAGGCTTAATTGAATTGTTCAGGGCCCCTCATCCATATATTTCTCTACAAGAATCTTATTACACAGCGACTCTGCCAAACTTTTAAATGTCGTGATGTTGATTGATTTTTTTTATTTTTTATTTTTGGAGACGAATTAGTCATGATATAAAAAGGGAGCTGTGCAAACAAGCTAAAGTGGGCATTTGTTTTGTTTCTGCAGGATGTCAAGTCCACGTTCTTCCAGTTCGGGGCATCCATCCAGCAGGAGGCGCTGCTCATGCTGAACATCATGGAGGAGTACGACTGGCACATCTTTTCCATAGTGACGTCCAAGTACCCGGGCTATCAGGAGTTCATCAACATCCTCAAAACCACCGTGGATAACAGGTACGAAGAGCGGGTTTAAGTCGAGAGTGGGTTTAAGTTGTGTAAATGTCTGTGGAGCTGTTCCACTGGGATACAGAAAATACACCGGTGGTTTTCAGTCATAATATGTATTAATAGAAAAGAAAGAAAAGGAAAGGGTGTACCACTTTCCATGCAATTCCAAGAACAAAATCTGAATTTTACTTGACAAAGGTATGAGAATTACAACTGAACCCAGATCGTCAGTGCCTTAAGATAGACGCAGATAGATTATTTAATTCATTAATTAATCATTGCATTTATATAGCACCTTTCAAGATGTCCAAAGCGTTTTACCGTTCATTATTCATTCACTCCACACTCGGTGGTAGTAAGCTATTATAGTAGCCACAGCCGCCCTGGGGCAGACTGTCGGAAGCACGGCTGCCAATCTGCACCTTTGGCCTCATACTAGGCAATGTGGGTGAAATGTCTTGCCTAAGGACACAATGGCATTTTTAAGTATATGAGACTGTGCCTCAGGTAAAAGAACCTCCAGAATTCCCTCCCTGAGCTGCAGAGGCTGCACTAGCACTGACTCATGATGAGCTGCAAGTGCTGGGATTTAGGCAGTGACCATTCAGATCAGCGAGGCATTTTAGGGTTAAACCAACTGGATTTCAGCATACTCACATGAGGCCCATTCTGCTTTCTGATTGGATAATAATCTTGAGAACCAAAACACAGTGTTTTTACTATGAAGAATTAATCAGCCTTACAATTGTTTTCAGTAAAAGCTGTATTTTATTTGAACATGTTTACCTCAAATCTGGGGACACAGTTAGGTACTATCTGAGAGTAAGTTGATGAATTTAAAATCTAAATCTTGACTACAGTTTACATTTTGCAATTCTTCTGCACAGAGAAAAATTATCAATAAATTAGACAAGGACTGAGCTATGACTATAATCCTTGAACAGTTGCATGATTCTGTGTACAGTGGATGCATAAAGCGCCATTTTCTCTTGTTCCATCAGGTGTCCAAAATCTATCGGCGTGTCCATTCTTGTGGGAGGTTTTAGTTATTGAGCAAAGGTTTAGGGCTTTGTTAAATGTGGCGTAGCAATTAGCAATTAGCCAATAAGATACTATTAAGGTAAAGAGTGGAAGGAGCATTAAAAGAGCAACCATTTGTAAGTTTCACTTGTAGTGCCCCTGTAATGTTGTGTCGCTTAAGTTGATGAAAACGTATATAGACTTTATTTGTAATAGTATTATATATTGTATTTGGGATGGGTTCTCACGGTCAGTTGGATTCAGTTTTATAGTGCAGTGAAGTATAAGGCTAAGAATAATGGTAGCTGCATATTGTTGGAAGATAGTTATTTTTCTAGCTTTTTGGGAAAATAGAAAAATAAACAGCCAGTAAAGGTACTGTGAGGGTTTGTGTTTTCTTGGCCTATATTTCTGAGAGTAGAATGAGACAGAAAATCCAATTTGGACTAAAAGAAAATCACTTTGGAAGTTATGATTTGAGGTCAACCAAAGGCTTTTTTTTTTTTTTTTACCAGCAAACAACCATTTTCAAACGATTTGAGACCATTTAGGACATTATAAAACTATTTTGCAAATCACATTATTGTTAATATAATTACTATGTATGAATTTGCTCATTTGACGTCCCTTCCATTAACAAAGTCACATTAACACGGCCCTAAATCTAACCAAATCACTTTTGCTCAATTACACTAACACCTTCACGCAACACTGGCTACCAAAACAATGTGGACTCCTGATGGTACAAGAAAT
This sequence comes from Odontamblyopus rebecca, assembly GCA_030686955.1. Lineage (NCBI taxonomy): Eukaryota > Metazoa > Chordata > Actinopteri > Gobiiformes > Gobiidae > Odontamblyopus > Odontamblyopus rebecca. The sequence continues at coordinate 24,311,490 of CM060667.1, forward strand.
GGCTCCTCTCGCTGGCAGCTGTCAAATTTAAAGAAGACACACTGTGCTTTTGTCTGCTTCATAGTTATAAAGACAACCATGGGATTATGTTATACTTTCGACCTTATAAGTGCTGATGCTGATCGAAAACGACAAAAATTGTGGGGATGAGGTATTAGGACAGTGGTTCTTAACCTTGTTGGAGGTGTTGAATCCCACTAGTTTCATATGCGCATTCACCAAACCCTTAATTGGAAAAATAAAATGTTTTTTCAAATTCAAAACATAGGTATATATATATTTTATTGGTGCACACTTGTGAATCCATATTGCACATATTCGTCTGACCACTTTCTTTTTTAGCTCGACATAGTTAGTATGAAGGGAAAATAATCTAAAGAAATAATCTGACGTACCTCACGACAGTCACAAGACTATTGCACGCACAAAATTTCCATCCATCCATCCATCCATCCATCCATCCATCCATCTTCTCCCGCTTAATCCGGCTGGGTCGCGGGGGCAGCGTGCTGCCCAATACTCATAGCACCTGACCCCCCCTATGAACCCCTCTGCAGGTGGTGAGCCCACAGGAGGACAAAATTTCCTGCCGCCAATAACGGCCAAATGGGGCATGTCAGCACGAATCATATGAGTTGGATGTGAGTCTTGACCCCTGCTGAACCCCTGAGATTGACTCACCGAACCCCCGGGGTTCAATTAAGAAACCAGGTTAAGAACTGCTGTATTAGGAGTTGATTCCTGTCTTTTATCATGGGCAAATGTATTGATATATCACGATTTTCACGATATATCAAGATTTTTTTTGGTATCTTTTAGCAAGTTTTTGTGACCACACTACAATTTTGTCGACAATTCACTATTTTGATGATAAAAATAGATGTATTATTATATATATTAATATACATAACAACTTTAACAAAGAAATACTATACTGTATATTGTATAAAAAGTATTTGGCTCTTATATATCATGGGCAATAATACAATGATTATCACATGTATCGCCATACCGTGATATCGTATTGTGAGCCATGTATCATATCAAATTGTGAGGGAAACTGTGATTACCGGCCCTTTATCACACTCTGCAGCTAGAAGTAAGTAAAGAAAAGAAGTAAAATAAAATTGGAGCACAAATTAAGAGCAGAGGGCGTGTACCGGTGGTGAAAACAAAGGAAGATCTGAACACTCACATCTTGAATCCAGAAGAATAAAGATTACTCAGTCACATGAATCACTCTCAGTACGACATCGATTGGGTAAATGAGAATGGAAAACGATTATAACTCACTCTGAAAAGTTGATTTTGCATAATACGTCTCCTTTACAATGCCTTTTCCACATAAATTCACTTTAAGCACCCTCTGTACTCAGAATACTGCACAAAGGTAATAAAATCCTAGCTTACAGTTAATGCTCTCAAACCCCACTTTAGCCTCGTTCCTTATGGGCACTGTTCAAGTCTATTCGTATTCTCTTCCATTATCTGTGGCAAATTTCCCAAGTGGCCCACCCAAAGTTTACTTTCAGAAGCATTACCCCGCTGTACTACCAATACTTTTATCTGCTTTGGCTTTCACAAGGATCCTTAAAGTGAATGGGGATGACGGGTGCCTGATGCGCCGCTACATCACGAGAGCAGAGGGGAGACAAATGGGACGCGCCTAGTCGTAATTTGAGCAAGAAATGCCAAATCTGAAATGGTGAAATATACGCTGGAGAAAGTTGGTGGCGGAGTTTGATCTACTGAAACTGCGAAGAGTTTTTTACTAGTAGTTACTCAAAGAGATCTCATGCGCTCTTACATCAGCTGTCCATATAATGCTGACACTGGTAAAAGTCATATATAAAGGGGCTAGATAATGCAGTATTCTGGGTTTTTGAATGACTTTTTGGTCGTCTATAAGCATTGGTTCAAAAAGTGTTTCTGCCCCACTATTAAGACCGTTTGAGATTTCTCCTCCCACCTCTGCTTATTGTCGATATTGTTGTCCTCCACACCAGAGCTTTCATTGACCTCGCTGTATAAAGAATCATTTATGAAAGCACACACCATAAGCCCAATTACCTGCAATTACCCGCTGTCGATTCCCCATGTCAGCGTTCTGCCCAAACGCACAGCCCACGTCATGCGCAGACACTTTTGATTCTAATGAACCTCCATCACAGGCCGTACTATCAACTACGGCAAGCACAAACGGTCATAAGAGCTCAGTGGTGGACCATAGTACATCCTGTGAGACGCGTAAGTGGTAAGAATACATCTTACATAGGCATTCGACAATAGGGGTGTAAGAAAAAATCAATTCAGTGATATATTGTGATACTTCAGTACACAATTCTCAAATCAATTCAAAAAGCATCTGAATTGATTTAAAAAAAAAAATATTTTTCACTGAAATGTATTAGTTGCATTCACTGTTCTCATTATTTATAAAAGGTATATTTCATACAGTTTGGTTCTTATGAAAGTGTAGTTGACTATTATTTGAAGTAATTATTGATAAATTGCGATATATCTTCCATAGTTTTAGTATCAGGATATATCGTGATATATTGAATCGTGACATGCATATCATGATATGTATCATATCGTCAGACTCAAGGCATTGCACACACCTTTTCAACAACTAACCAGACAGTGTTCGGTTTAAACTTTGCTCAAATGAACATTGTGTTTCTCGGACTTAAGCCATTATCCAAATTGCCTAGAGTTTATATGACAGGATGTGACAGGAAGGGCATCTGACATAAAAAACAAACAAACAAAAACAATTTGCAAACAAACAATTACTGATTTGCTGTGGCTACTTTGAATG